>JALAZF010000611.1:0-1200000 GCA_022829125.1 Lathyrus tuberosus | reverse complement strand
GGATTATTTCCTGTTCTTTAAGGAAACGGGGAATCCGAAGGGTATTGAGACTGCCCAAGTCTACGGGTGTTTTTTCTTATTTTTGAAAGGAACTTGAGAATGTCTTCGAGACTCAAGGAGATTAGACTGTCCAAGTCTAGAGATTTATCTTTTGTACTATGCTTAAGAGAGATCAAGAGACAGTATGTTCGCCGTAGGAAGATCTAGACTCTTTGAAAGACTGTTCTATTAAAATGACTAATTTATGTTCCTATACCTTTAAGAGGTCGTCGGGACAATTTGTACGAAGCCCAAGAGGAGGCGAGAAAAACTTTTAAGAAGCCGAAGGGACAATTTGTACGAAGCCCAAGAGAAGGCTATCTTCCCGGAGGAAGAATCATTATACGAAGCCTAAGAGGAGGCTGTGAAAACTTATAAGAAGCCGACGGGTCCTTGTACAACGCCCAAGAGGAGGCGGGGATGCTTTTAGGAAGCCTGTGGGTCCTTGCACTATGCCCAAGAGGAGGCTGATGAACAGTTCCAGAAGAGGTTTCACTTGGAACATTGGCCTTCTGTATATAAACTGTTCAAGGGAGAGATTTCTTAGATCTAGTTATCTAAAATTGTTGTAAAAGAAAATTCTCATGGTTTTGGTTATGTTTGAAATATCCGGGAGAACGTCGGATGTAAGGAGACGAGGTTTTGTCTAGTTCTAGACGTAGTTGCCGGGGAAACTCTAAATATCTATACTAGTATTACACAGTCGATATGAGTTTATGAAAGAAGACTTACAGTGCAACATCCCCACAGTACAGTTATATACATATGAAAGCGGTAAATGAAAGCGGGTAAACACTTACTCGATTGTAGAGCTTCCATACTGTATTGTTAGTCGTTCAACAAAGAAATTGAAAATAACAGTATGTTACAAAATCAAAGAAGAAAGTGCCTTTTGAAAGGAAAATTGGGGCTTACAGCTCAAGGAGAGGCCCAGAGTTTTATCAGTGATCGCACTGTCGTTTTGTACAGGGACTTATACAAGTGACTGAGGCCCAAGAAAGGTTTTCTGTATAAGGGGATGGGTCTTACACTCTCTCAAGAGGCCCAAAATGATTGAAAGTGAACAAAGATGGGTCTTATAGCTCAAGGAGAAGCCCAGGGTTTATTTTGAAAAGGGCGACGATCGCGCCGAGGTTTTGAAAACATCGTGGGTCTTATACAATGACTGAGGCCCAAAGGTTTTTGGTTTCAAAAGGGGATTGGGTCTTACACTCTATTAGAGGCCCAAAATGGTTTTGAATGGGTCGTATAGCTCGAGGAGAGGCCCAGATGGTTTGTTTTAAACGGGCGATGATCGCGCCGAACTTTTGAAATACAACGGGACTTATACAACATTTGAGGCCCAAAATAGGTTTGTATTTACAAAGGATTGGGTCTTACACTCTATTAGAGGCCCAAAAGTTTTGAAAAAGTTTGATGAGGGTTGAATTAATCAAAAACCCTAATTTGTTTTCAAAATGTATTTTAATTGAATAAAAAATTCAATTAAAATGACCAAAATTGTTTAGCATGTGGAAAACAAATTGTGATCTTGGATTAATGTTTCAAAAATCAAGTTTTGACCTACAAAATGATTAGAAATCATCAAAATTTGCAAAATCAAGAAGGAAAAAATATTTTAAATGTCAAAAAACAATTAAAATATTAATTCTTGGCAAAAATATCAATTATATGAAATAAATAATATTTTTGGTATTTTTTGGTAAAATAAAATATTTTAACATTTTTTGTGAATTATTAAAAAAAGAATCAACTCAAAATCATTAAAACTCAGAGAGAAATTAATTTTTGAATCAATTAAATAAAATCACAAAATTCAAATATTTGAATTTTTGAAAAAGGGCGCCAAGAACAAGGCAAGAACACGCATCCTTCCTTTGTTTCTGCAGATTTGCGTTTTCTATCCAATCTCACTGAATACTTGATTATATCATGCAATCTACATATCAATCTACTCGTTTCAACCTCACGATCATGTCTATGGTCTTTAATTTCATTTATTTTAAACATGGAATAAGAAATCAAAGAGAAACCTCAAGAACCCTAAATTCTACATGAAGGTTCAAAAATTCCATACACGATTCATACAAAGCAATTGATTGAGGGTAAACACTCTATGCATGATTATGAACATATGGCCAAATTATTGTGCAGCAAAAAATGCATGGATCATAGAGTTAGAAGAGTTCATGCTTACCTCTTGCAACTGGTGATCCTGTTTTGTGTTGGAGGTGTTACAGCTAGGTTCCAATGATGTGGATAGTTTCCCTAGGTGCCATGGAGTGTGTCTGGATGCTTGGAGTGGATTGAAATGATCTGGAACTTGAGATGGTACCCTAACTACAAATCTGTCAAGAACTTGAGCAATTGGCTAGTGATTTTGTGATTTTGGTGTTCCAGATGTTATGTGAGTGTTTGGATCACTTCTATATGATGTTTATGAGGTGTGTGTGTGATTGGTTTGATTGGAATTGCTCTCAAACTCAAAACCCGATAGTGACTTGCTTTGGAAGGCAAATATGGAGTGAAAGAAGAGATTTTGAGGAAAACATCTGTTTGATGGCTTTGGTGTACTCAAACTAAGCACAAATGAGCTCTATTTATAGTAGAGCAAGTTTGTTTTGGGATCAATAGTGAATGGCAACTGTGTCATACCCCAAATTTTGACCACTAAGATTTTCCATCATTGTGCAAATCATCATCACAATATGGATGAACCATCATGCCTCACCAAGTGCCTCAAGGGTTGTTGAGCATTCACTACAATCAAAATTAGGGTTTTAAGCCCTCTCAGAGCCTTAGACAAAGGATCAATCAAGGAATGACATAATCTTCAACTTGTCTAACCTCTCAAACATCCACGATGGATCAAAAAGGACTCCCACTTCAAGGATTAAGCACAAGGTTGCTCCCTTCTAAGTGGATCAAGTCTCGAGATCGCCAGTATCACCAAATTAGGGTTCTGGTCTACCAGGGCCTCTAGATGGAAATTTTCATCTGGGCATAAGCCAAAGATCCAAAACACAACCTAATGTACTCCATGGAACCTCATGGACCCAAGCATCAAGTCAATTTGACCTCAGGGGATGCATACATCAAAAATTAGGAATTAGGGTTTCTTGACCTAATTCACCCCTAAGTTGACTTTTGGGACAAATCAAGAGCCAAGACCTCAAGACATGATTTGAGGGTCTCTAATGAACTATATTTATCCATTTGGAACAATGGATTAATCCAAGAAGCTTGAGCAACAAGTCTTATTTTCATCTGCACCACAATTAGGGTTTCGCGAGGAAAGTCAATTGTAACTTTGACTTTTGACCAGGACATGCTCCCAAACCCTAGGACATGCCCCAATATACCCTATGACACCCTTGTAACATGTCCATCAAGTTTGATTTAGGTCAAGGACATGATTTCATGAAGAATTGCACAGTTTGGAATTCATCTGATAAAAAGTCAACTGTGCACAAAAGTCAACTTTGACTTTATGAGATTTTTCACCAAAATGGATTTTTAACCCTAAAATGATGTTAATGTATGATTTGAATCATCATTCATCAAGAAAAATCAAAGAAAATGTGATAACTTGTAAAAGGGGTAACCATAAAACTTAGAAATTTTTCTAAGTTATGGAAAAAGTACCACTAATACACTAACTTTGGAGGATCATAACTCCTAAACCACATGGCCATTTTTTCTCATCCAAAGATGGATTTGTAGCCCTCATTACCCTCTACAAAAACTTCGACTAGACCTAAGTCCAATTCATTAAGGATTTTGAGTTATGGAGTGATCAAAATCAAGAAATCACACTTTGTTCCAACACTTAGTGAAAATTTCACTAAGTCAGATTTTGCTTCACTTTTTGTCAAATGTAGAGGGATTTTTCACTTGGAATCCGAAGAGATCAAAACCAAACTTGTTCAAACAGTTGTTGTATCATGTAAGGGCTTTCCAAAATGGCCAAGAACATTGCCAAATTCAACTTACACCATGAGATATGACATTGTCAAGTTGCCTTGCTGAAATCTGTCAAAGGCAAGGCAGATTTTGCATTTTGGCTCGATTTGCCAAAATCAGCCAAATTCAAATGCTCCTATCCACTTGGACACCTCAGAGGATTGAATCTAAAGGGGACAATCACTGAGTCAAGCCTCCAAAGTCCATGGAACAAGAAATAGCATGTTGAACCTAGAATGGCCAAAATAGGGACAAGACTCCAAATTTGGATTGAAGCATTCAATGGAAGCATCAAGGTGGCATGGACTGAGCCATTCTCATCTAAAATCAGTCAAGACTTATCCAAGACCAAGGGAACCAAAGCTCTGTGCCCTAACCTCTAGTCAATGGCTAGAGGAGACTTGCATTTCCATTGGCCAACATTGAACAAACACCTGCTGCAGTTGCCATTCACTGTGGATCCCAAAACAAACTTGATCTACTATAAATAGAGCTCAATTGTGATCAGTTTGAGTACACCAAAGCCATCTAACAGATGCTTTCCTCAAAATATCTTCTTTCACTCCAATTTTACCTTCTAAGGCAATCACTCCAATTTTTCCAATCAAACCAATCACTCACACACCTCATATACATCACATATGAGCTGATCAAACACTTAGATCACTTCTGAAACACCAATTTCACAAAATCACCAGCTGGTTGCTCAAATTTTCAATTAAGTTACAGCTGAGGTACCACAAAGTGATCCAGCTAATTTCAATCAAGTCCAACCATTCAAAAACACTTCATGGGGTGTAGGGAAGCTGTTCAGATCATCATCACTCATCTGTAACACCTCCAAATCAAAAATCACATTGCACTTGCTGTCACGGCTTAGAGGTAAGCACATACTTGGTTATCTCTCAATCTATGCATATTTCCTCGCACAATAATTTGGCCATATGTTCATAATCATGCATGGAATGTTTTCCCTCAATTAATTGCATTGTTTGAATCGTGTATCAAAAATCTTAGCCTTCATGCAGAAATTAGGGTTCTTGAGGATTTTTCATGATTTCTTGTTGTATGTTTAATTTAAATGAAATTAATGGACATAGACATGATCGTGAGGTTGAGACGAGCATAATGATATGTGGATTGCATGTTATAATCAAGTATTCAGTGAAATTGGATAGAAAATGCAAATCTGGGCAAGGCAGAACACGCGCGTGTTCTTGGTCCATGTTCTTGGCGCCATTTTCATAAATTCAAATATTTGAATTTTGTGATTTTATTTAATTGATTCAAAAATTAATTTCTCTCTGAGTTTTAATGATTTTGAGTTGATTCTTTTTTTAATAATTCACAAAAATGTTAAAATATTTTATTTTCCCAAAAAATCCCAAAAATATTATTTATTTCATATAATTGATATTTTTGTAAAGAATTAATGTTTTATTTGTTTTTGACATTTAAAATATTTCTTCTTTATTGATTTTGCAAATTTTAATGATTTCTAATCATTTTGTATGGCAAAACTTGATTTATGAAGCATTAATCCAAGATCACAATTTGTTTTCCACATGTTAAACAATTTTGATCATTTTAATTGAATATTTTATTCAATTAAAACACATTTTGAAAACAAATTAGGGTTTTGATTAATTCAACCCTCATAAATCATTTTCAAACACTTTTGGGCCTCTAATAGAGTGTAAGACCCAATCCTTTTTTGACCAAATCATTTTTGGGCCTCAGTGCATTGTATAAGTCCCGATACCGTCAAAAAACAAACGGCGCAATCGTCGCCTTTTGAAAAAAAACCATCTGGGCCTCTCCTTGAGCTATAAGACCCATTCAAAACATTTGGGCCTCTAATAGAGTGTAAGACCCAATCCCCTTTTAACCAAAATCACTTTGGGTCTCACTTATTGTATAAGTCCCTCCGCGTCAAAAGAAAACCTCGGCGCGATCGCCATTTCAAACGGAAAAATCATCTGGGTCTACCCTCGTGTTATAAGCCCCATTCTCTTTTCTTAAAACTCATTTGGGCCTCTTGAAAGAGTGTAAGACCCATCCCTTTGTACAGAAAACATTTTGGGCCTCAGTCACTTGTATAAGTCCCTCTGTACAAATTCAAACAGTGCGCTCACTGATAAAACCCTGGGCCTCTCCTTGAGTTGTAAGCCCCAAATCTTTCTTTTTCAAAGCACTTTCTCCTTTGGTTTTGAATATACTGTTGTTTTCAATCTTTCTTTGTTGAACAACTAACCAAAACAGCATGGAAGCTCTACAACCGAGTAAGTGGTTATCGCTTTCATTTACCGCTTTCATATACATATAACTATATTGTGGGGCTGTTTCACTATAAGTCTTCTTTCATAAACTCATATCGACTGTGTAATAATAGTATAGATATTTAGAGTTTCCCCGGCAACTACGTCTAGAACTAGGTGACGCCGTTTAGTTTATTCGTAGAAATAGACAACTAGATCCCCCAATAGGATCACCAGACACAGTCTTCTCTCAGGCTGTCCTCATTAGGAACTGTCAAGAAACTCTACTCCCAAAGATGAATGTATTCTCCATGAATGGCATCTTTGAGTTTCTTCCAAATTCTCGAACTTTCCTGACTTTGATCTATTCTCGGTGAATAGCATTGCCTTGAATTTCTCGGGATTTAGGGACCCACGGGCTTCTTAAAAGCATCGGCCTCCTCTTGGGTATTGTACAAGGGCCCACAGGCTTCCTAAAAGCAACCCCGCCTCCTCTTGGGCATAGTACAAGGACCCTACGGCTTCTTAGAAGTATTCACAGCCTCCTCTTAGGCTTCGTATAATGATCTCTTCCTCCGGGAATGATAGCCTTCTCTTGGGCTTAGTACAAGGACCCGTCGGCTTCTTAAAAGCTTCCAGCCTCCTCTTGGGCTTCGTACAAATTGTCCCGACGACCTCCTAGAGGTATAGGAATAGAACTTAGTCATTTGCATAGAACAGTCCTTTCATAGAGTCTACTACTGTTTCTCAAAGCACAGTACGAGAGATAAAACCCTAGACTTGGACAGTCTAACTTCCTTGAGTCTCAAAGACATTCTCAAGTGATCCCTTCGTTAAATAGGAAGGAAACCCGTAGACTTGGACAGTCTCAATACCCTTTGGATTTCCCGTTTCCTTAAAGAGAGGGAAATATCCCTGATCCTCAAATCAAATCCCTGAGTACAGTGTTGCTCATATAAGAACTGATTTTCTCTTTCAAAATCAGTATACTGGACCTGTCACTTAACTGAGACAGTTACCACAGCCTCCTCTTAGGCTTTGTATAATGATCCTTCTCCAGTGACGTTTATCCTCTCTCTCGGGCTTTGTACGAGACACATAAGAGACTCCCTCGTTGGGTCAATCACCTTTTCGCCTCCATCTCGGGCTTTATACGAGATACAAAAAGGTTCTTATTGAGCCAAACAAACAACAACCTCCATCTCGGGCTTCGTACGAGATACAAAAAACTCTCTTGTTGAGTCAAATAGCCTCCATCTCGGGCTTTATACGAGATACCAAAAGATTCCCTCTTTGAGTCAAAACCTTTTAGCCTCTCTCTCGGGCTTCGTACGAGACACATAAATAGCCTCCTCTTAGGCTTTGTATAAGAAAATCACTGGTTAATCCAATTAACCTTTTAGCATCAAAATTGTGCCTCGTTCACAGTACACAAACATCAACAACTCCTTCCTCTTCATCTAATTGCTGTAAGCGGCAAGCCTCTGGATCATCTACATCCATGCCACTGTCCCTCTTTTAGCATGAGAAATTCCTAAGGAAAGATAGCATTGCTCTACACTGAGTTAAAGTCTTCTCCTTTAGGTTAAAATCCCCTATAAAGGAAATTATGGCATTACTAGGATTCGCATATCCCGGTTAAAGTAATTCTCCTTTATAACCAGTCACCCAACAGTTGTGACAGACAAACCCTTCTTTAGAGATGATAAATTCTCTCTAAAGTCGAGGTCCGTCAGCTTCACGTCTTGGGCTTTAAACAAGACACAAATAGACTTTTTAGCTTCATATCTTGGGCTTTGAACAAGATATAAACTACCTTTCGCTTCACGTCTTGGGCTTTGAACAAGACACCAAAAACAACCATTTCCTCCCATAGAATAGGAGGAACTACGAACACTCTGATTTCCCTGTTTCGGTAAACGGGAATACGTAGGCATAAGATCGGAAGAAAAGATCTTAGCGAGCACAAGCAACAAAAAACCCAAATCCCATATCTCCATCAATTAAAAGCAGTAATTCAAAAACATCAGTCCTAACATCCTAATCCTTGTTCCCCGCCAGAAACCTTCTGTCAAGGTAAAAAGAAAGAAACCGTACTGGCGAAAATACAAATAACCAGTACAAAGCCCCCCCCCCACATTGATAGCATTCGTAACCTAACAGACCGCTGTTTAAACTCAGTATGCAAAGCAGGGTTAATTGGAGACATCTATTTCCCTTCCTTATTCAGCTCACAATAGGATCAAAAATGAATCGACCTGTAGTTTAAGCTCAACCGCAGAGAGCGACCAGCGCTTAAGAACCGCGTCCAAAATCGCTCGCTACAGAAAAAATGGCGCCCACCGTGGGGCCGAATTCTGATTTCTTTTTCATCTCTTGTGTGAATACCACAGATTGGGGCTTCCGCCGGGGAACCCATTTTCTGTCAGGAACTTAGGATTCTTAGCCTCATAGGTCTAGGATGATTAGGACAAATATATATACTGCTTTTCCTAATTGCTATACATGTTTATTTTTCTGCTAATGGGAATGCGGGTGATGCCGTATGTGGAAAGATTGAGTATACACTTAAGATAAGTGATGGCGACGGGGTCGACCATCAACCTCAGTGGAGGCTGACCAACGCAACCCATTCTCTCACCTAGACAATGGGCCGGTTGTTAAGTCTGAGAAGCTGGGGAGCCAAACCCTTTCGTAGTGCGGAAACTATCGGAAATAGTTGTTACGCGATACTACCCTCATTTGAGGCTGGTGATCTATTCTCGGTGAATGGCACTTACTCTAAGATTGCTCTACAACTCACTGGCGATCCGCTTGTTGTTTTGCTCTCCTGGGAGGAGCTGATGATAATGAGTACAGGTACAAAAATCACCCTAGTAAAAACCTTTGGGGATGGGTAGAGCCTTGAATTCATGACAACGACCCTTTGACCCGATGTTTTTTCTATGTTTTTGTGTGCTGCATTCATGCATTCATTTAATAAAACATTAAAACATTCAAAAAAAACTTCTCTTCTAGTCTCTCTGTTCTTTCAAAATAAACTAAGACTGTGATTGCAAATATCAGAGAAAAGGATTGCACTAATGAATTTCGGTAGAAGGAGAACTCACCAGTATACCTTCAAGGTTCCAAAACAAGAGGATTTGAGAAGATTAGCGAGGATGATCAGTAACCCTGAGGCTTTCAGAGCTAAGCACGGAGGTTTTCTACCACTATTAAGAGTCCATGTGATTGAGGGAATCATGGATGCGCTCATTCAATTCTACGATCCGGTTTATCACTGTTTCACATTTCCGGATTACCAGCTTGCACCAACGCTGGAGGAGTATTCTCACCTGATCGATCTACACATTACGGATTGAGCTCCATTTTCTGGACTGGAAGAAATTCCAAAGAATCAGACTATTGCAAGAGCAATTCATTTGGACGAGTCTGAAGTTAGGACTCACCTAACCACTAAGGGTGGCATCCAAGGTTTGCCAGCCCAGTTCTTGACGAAGAAGGCCCTATATTTTGCCAGTATAGGAAACGTGATTGCTTTTGAAAGCATCTTTGTCTTGCTCACCTACGGGGTATTCTTGTTTCCCAACATCAATAACTTCGTCGATATTAACTCCATTAAGGTTTTTCTCATTGGAAATCCTGTGCCGACTTTGCTCGCAGATGCGTATCATTCTGTACACTTGGGAAATTTGTACAGCGGAGGGGAGATCACATGCTGTGTACCTCTGCTTTACAAATGGTTTATTTCTCACTTGCCCAAGTCTGCTGCTTTTTGGGATTGCAAGAGTGCCTTACGTTGGTCGCAGAAGATCATGTCTCTTGAAGTTGCTCATTCCGGATATCGGTTACTTCGTTGTTTTGATGCTTTGCTTATACTTGTCGTTTAATTTGAGTTCCCTGGGTTATTAATCATCAATCACATGCTAGAGTGCTTGATCCATGCATTTATTAAGTTGAATATGTATTCTAGCTGTGTGAATTGATTCAGTGTGTTTCTGACTTGATTCAAAGCATTTTTGTGCTTCATGACTCGATTCAAGACTTTCATGACTCCAGTCATGAAAGTGTCTCAAATGTTCAATTTGATTCTGTTTGCTCGAATCGATTCAACATCAGTTTTGAATCAATTCACGGGACTGGAAATTCCAATTTGAATTGATTCAGTAAGGGTTTTGAATTAATTCAACACGCTAATTTGAATTGATTCATTTTCGAATTGACTCAAGTCACCTGCACTAACTGAATCAAGTCATGGGAATTATGAATCAATTCGCGCTGCTATTTTTTAACTAACTTTTTGCACTTTTCTCTTTCATCTATAAATAGAGATTTCATTCCCTCATTTTAAGAAGAGAGATCAAAATTTTTCTAGAGAGAGAACCTTTGTAAAAACACATCTTCCTTCTCCCTTTCAAATCTTCATCTTAATCATACCCATGGAAATCATTCTCTTGTGTGTGTGTGATGATTAATCTTAGGGAAACATTAGGGATCTAATTGTTTGTTGAAGTGTGTAGATTTGCAAGAGGTGTTTTGGTCTTGGAAATTTCTAGGGTTGAAATTTCTTGAAGGAAAAAGAAGAAGAAGAAGCTTTTCTCCATTGTTGTGGAGTTTTTCTACAGATTTGTCAACTTGTTGAAGAAAGGGATTCAAGGCTTGGAATTTCAAGATTGGGTAAAATTTGGGAAATTCATCAAGAGAGGAATCCTTCAAAAGTTGAAAATCAAGATCTTGGGTAAAGATCAAGTTAGCAGTGGTAGCTAGTTACAAGCAAGTTCGTACAAGAAGCAAGAAAGAAGATTACGTGGATTGTTATAATTTGTCTTTTTGCTTTTGTGGATTGTTGTAACAAAGAACCAAAATTCAATATTGTTTTAATGGAAGAAATAACTCTTCGATGGTTCTCCGTCGAAGACTAGATGTAGGTGCCTGCGAGGACGATAGCACCGAACTAGATATATCCTGGTGCACTCTCTCCTTCTCTCCCTCTCTCTTTATCGTTTAAAATTGCATAGTTTTTTATTTGTAAAAAGTTTAGGTTTGATTAGATTTGTTCTTCTAAAGGATCCAGTTAATTGATTATTGTAAGAACATTGAATTTAGATTTGCCTTTAAAATTGAAGAATTGTTAAAGTCTTTAAGCATCTCGTTGAAACTTTAACCATTACTCAATTCAGTGTATTCTACCTCATTACAAACCTTTGGTGTACGTATAACGCAAATTCTCTTCCAATATCATAAAAACTTTTCTAAACAATATTTCACCATATCCGGTTCCGCTTGCGTAATCTGATTTTTTTTTCAAAAGAAGGGATTTTTGTAATTGTCTATTCAACCCCCCCTTCTAGACAAGTTACTCCATATTCAAACCAACAATTGGCATCGAGAGCTGGTTCTTTTGATAAGGTTTAACGACCTCAAAAGTTGATTGAATATGGCGTAAATTGATCCGAAGGGAGCGTATAATAGAGCCCCGATTTTCACCGGTGAAAACTATGCATATTGGAAGGATTATATGTACGTACACCTTATGTCCGTGGATGTACAATATTGGTTAGCCATCGAGGACGGACCCTATGTTCCTCAAAGAGTCGTTGATGGCGTACCAAGTGCAAAACCACCTAAGGATTGGAATGAGGCCGAAACTAAAAAGGCGTCTTATGACTTGAAGGCGAGAAATATACTAATCTCATCATTGAGCATGAACGTATATTTTTCAATTTCACATTGTAAGACGGCTCAGGCAATGTGGAACGCTCTTAAAGTTCTCTATGAGGGAACCGAAGACGTGAAGCAATCTAAAATCAATACTCTAACAGAGGAATTTGAACTCTTCCGCATGGAACCCGGTGAAACCGTAGCCTCCATGCAGATGAGATTTTCCCATATAATCAATAAACTTGAGAATTTGGGTAAGACCACTTCTAATCAAGATTGTGCTAATAAGATTCTAAGGTCTATGTGCAGGGAATGGCAGCCAAAAGTAACGGCTATCAAAGAATCTCATGACCTAAAAACATTAGACATGTCAACCTTATTTGGCAAGCTCACCGAACATGAGCATGAGCTAAAGAGACTTGAAGCAAGTGAAAGTAACACTAAGCACAAGGATAAAAACAAAGAAGAGAAGAAGAACATCTCTCTAAAAGCCTCCACTTCCAAGGAAAAATTAGAGGTAGATGATGAGGACTCGAGTGACTCTTCGGAAGACGAAGAGATGGGATTGTTTGTAAAGCGCTACAACAAGTATATGAGGAGAAATGGTCTAAAACACTCGGATAAGAATTTAATGAAGTTTAGGAAATATAATCATTCAAAGAAATGGGATGATAAGAAGAAAGAAGAAAAACAAGTCACGTGCTACGAATGCAGAAAAGTTGGTCACTACAAAAAGGAGTGTCCAAGTTTGGCAAAGCACAAAGGAAAGAAACATTACCACAAGTCCAAAAGCCAAGGCAAGGGACGACGTGCGTATATTGCTTGGGAAGACGACGAAGACTCGTCGTCATCCTCTTCGAGTTCGGATGAAGAAGTAGCTAATCTTTGTTTGATGGCTCGAAACAAGCACAAAGACTCCGATGTAAGTGACTCCGATTCTAACTCCTTACCTTCTTATAATGAATTGTCCGAGGCGTTCCATGAGATGCATGAAGATGCATTAAAAGCTTTTAAGAAAATTTCCTCTCAAAAGAAAAAGATTTTGAAACTTGAGGGAGAAATCTTAAAACTTAAAAATGCTCTTGAATCCTTGAAAGAGGACCATGCATCTTTAGTAAACGACCAATTGTGCATTCCTCCAACTCTAGATGAAAAAGAAACTTTAGTTGAATGTATTACTTTCCCTTGTTTAAAAACTGAAATAGAAGATTTAAAGGGTCAAATAATACAATTAACTAGAGCTCCTACCATAACATCTATTAGTTCAAGCGATGATGAGCAAAACTTTAGAAAACAAAGAAAGAAAAATGCTCATGTCACTAGAAAGAATAGAAAGAACGGTTCTTCTAAAGTTGTATGTCATTATTGTTGTGAAAAAGGACATATTAGGCCTAAATGCCACATTAGGAATGTGAAAATTCCAAATGGTCTTATGGCATGGAGACCTAAGAGTCCTAGTGCTAACCCCCAAGGACCCAACACTAGTTGGGGACCTAAAATTTCTTGTTGATTATCTTGCAGGAATGTCTTACAGCAGCAAAAAGGATGTGGTTCCTAGATAGCGGCTGTTCAAGGCATATGACGGGAGATGCGTCATTGTTCATTGACTTCGTCAAGAAAGAACACGGCTTCGTTACATATGGAGATAACAACAAAGGTAAAATACTAGGAGAAGGTATTGTGGGAAATCCCTCCACAATCACCATAGACGGTGTTTTATTTGTTAAAGGGCTTAAACACAATCTCCTTAGCATAAGTCAATTATGCGATAAGGGTTACTCCATATATTTTGACCCCCTTAATTGCATAATTGAACATAAGAGTGACAAAGAGAAAATGTTTAAGGGTTCTAGAATTGATAACGTTTATATGCTCAATCTAGATGACGTTTCGAATATCGGCACTAAGTGTTTAGTCACCCGGAGTGAAGACTCTTGGTTGTGGCATAGACGCTTAGGCCATGTTCATTTTGACTTAATAAATAAAATAGCTTCTAAGAATCTAGTAATTGGTCTACCTAAAATGAAATTTTCTAAAGAAAAGCTTTGTGATGCATGCCAAATGGGAAAGCAAACAAGAGTGTCTTTTAAATCCAAAAATTGTGTTTCCACTTCAAAACCTCTTGAGCTTCTCCATCTAGATCTCTTTGGTCCTTCTAGGACAAGAAGTCTAGGAGGCAATTACTATGGCTTTGTGATTGTAGACGATTTTACTAGATACACTTGGACCTTATTTTTAAGTCAAAAAGAAGAAACCTTTAAAGCATTTGTGAAATTTGCTAAGCTTATCCAAAACCGTTTAGATTTGAAAATTGTCAACCTAAGAAGTGACCATGGTGGTGAGTTTGTTAACCACCAATTTGAAAACTTTTGCAACGAAAGCGGAATAGCCCATAACTTCTCATGTCCGCGCACTCCTCAACAAAATGGTGTTGTGGAGCGCAAAAACCGTATTTTAGAAGAATTAGCACGGACTATGATAAGCGAAATGGGTTTACCTAAGTACTTTTGGGCTGATGCGATTAACACCGCATGTCATGTCTTGAATAGGGTACTCATTCGACCTATCCTAGAGAAGACACCCTATGAGTTACTTAAGGGTAGGAAACCTAATATTTCTTACTTTCGTGTCTTTGGTTGCAAATGTTTCATTTTAAATAATGGCAAAGATAAGCTTGGTAAGTTTGACGCAAAAGCGGATGAGGGCATCTTCTTAGGTTATTCCTCATCTAGTAAGGCATATCGAGTTTTCAATAATAGAACTTTAGCGGTTGAAGAATCTATACACGTTGCATTTGATGAAACCAAACCCCAAAAGACGGGGAAAGGTATTTCTTCTGTTATTGATGTTTCAGGTTCTAGTACGGAAGATAAGATCGAAGATGACGTTCCAAAAGTGGATCCTCCAAAAGATGAGGACATTAATGATGATAAAGAGGAAAGTGAACACGAGGATGACAAACACGAGACCTCAAACCAACTTCCTCAAGATTGGATCGTCACAAAGGATCATCCGTTGGACAACATCTTAGGAGACATCAAAAGGGGAGTAAGCACGCGTTTACAATTAAATAATTTCTGTAATTATTCTGCTTTTATATCACAAGTTGAACCGAAAATAGTTAGTGATTCTTTGACTGATGAGGGTTGGCTTCTTGCTATGCAAGAAGAACTCAACCAATTTAAGAGAAATGACGTTTGGGATTTGGTCCAACGTCCTAAAAACAAAACAATCATAGGCACTAAGTGGGTCTTTCGGAATAAACTAGATGAAAACAGAATAATTACTAGAAACAAGGCAAGGCTAGTAGCAAAGGGGTATAATCAAGCCGAAGGGATAGACTACGAGGAGACTTATGCTCCCGTAGCCCGACTTGAGGCTATTAGACTCCTATTGGCATTCGCATGTTGTCTTGATTTTAAACTATATCAGATGGACGTTAAGTCGGCTTTCTTAAACGGATTCATAAATGAAGAGGTCTACGTCTCTCAACCTCCGGGTTTTGAGGATCACGACAATCCCGATCATGTCTTTAAACTTAAGAGAGCCCTCTATGGCCTCAAATAAGCTCCTAGAGCTTGGTATGAGCATCTTAGTGGTTTCTTAATTGAAAAGGGATTTAGTCGTGGAAACGTAGATACCACTTTATTCATAAGACGTAAAGGAAAGCATATTCTATTAGTTCAGATATATGTGGATGATATTATATTCGGCTCCACTAACGAATCTTTGTGTAGAGAGTTTTCTAACACTATGCAGGGCGAATTTGAGATGTCATTGATGGGTGAACTTACTTATTTCTTGGGACTCCAAATAAAGCAAACTGATAAAGGAACTTTCATCAGTCAAACAAAATACTGCTTGGAAGTCTTAAAGAAGTATGAAATGAAAAATGCAAAAGCAATATCTACACCAATGGCTTCAGATTTGCTAATCGACAAAGATGAATCGGGTAAAGAGTTCGACGTTACCAAGTATCGAGGTATGATTGGATCGTTGCTTTATTTAACTGCAAGTCGACCTGATATCATGTTTAGCGTATGCATGTGTGCTAGGTTTCAAGCTTCCCCTAGAGAATCTCATTTTAAGATCATTAAACGCATTTTAAGGTATCTAAACGGTACTGCAAACCATGGTCTTTGGTTCCCTAAGGGAAGTGAGTGCAGTTTAGTAGGTTTTTCTGACTCTGATTTCGCGGGGTGCAAATCAGACAGAAAAAGTACTAGCGGCACATGTCACATTTTCGAAAATTGTCTGATCTCGTGGCATAGCAAGAAGCAACATAGTGTTGCACTTTCAACCACCGAGGCAGAATATGTAGCCGCCGGTAATTATTGTGCACAAGTCCTTTGGCTTAAGCAACAATTATTGGACTATGATTTAAAACTAGGTTGAGTTCCGATTAAATGTGACAACACTAGTGCGATAAACTTAACTAAAAACCCGGTACTGCATTCACGCACTAAGCATGTAGAAATTAGGCATCATTTTCTTCGAGATCATGTGGAAAAAGGCGACGTAGTTTTTGAATTCGTGGACTCTAAAAATCAGCTTGCTGATATTTTTACAAAACCTTTGTCCTCGGAGTCGTTCCACAAGATTCGAAGAGAATTAGGGATTCTCGATCCTTCTTGCTTTGAATAAGTATCGATCTATTTTTTATTTACATTGTCGCATGATTTTCTGTTATACTAACGGTTATTGTGCAGCAATTTTTTTTTCAATCTCGTACGGTATAATCTCTCCGATACCTTTATCTCTTTGTGTTATATCTGTTAAATTGCTCTATCTGTGTAGTTTATTATGCGTATTTAATATTTTTGTCATGTTTGTGTATAGATTTGCATCACATTTAATTTCTATGTTAAGTGTGCATTTAATCTTATTTGCATCATGTTTATGTTTTCATAAATTTCATCTTAGTGCATTGCATTTTTTTCTTGAAATCTGTCTTGAATCAATTCGTGACTCAATTCACAAAACTGTCTAGAAAATGCTATTTGATTCTGTTTGCGCGAATTGATTCAAACTATTTCGTGAATCAATTCATTATGTCCTTTTCTTTTCCTTTTTTAGATTTTTTTCTCTCCATTTTTTTTATTTTTTTCTGATTCTTTTTCTCTCTTTCTCTCACCCGTCGCGTCATTATCACACTATCACCTATTCCCTCTCTTCTTAACACGCCACGCCACGCTTACCCAACCATCACTCCCTTTCATTTTTTTCTTTTTTTTCTGACACCCTATACCTTTATTTTCATCATTTTTTCACATTAACCAACACCTACCCTTACTTCTCCTCACGCTACCCCCTTCTTTCTCTCACCATCAATTTTCTTTTTCTCTCTTTCCCCTACACGCCCCCCCCCCCCCTTCACGCCACATCATCTAAGCACATCACCATCTTTTTTCTTCTGGCCTTCACTTTTCCCGACATATCACCATCAATCGTTTATTCTCCCAACCTTCACTTTTCCAAACCTATTTTTTTCTCCCTCCGTTTTTTTCGTTTACCTCCACTCTCTTTTCTCTCAATCAAATTTTATTTCATTTCCTCTCACCTCTTCCAACTCCACATGCCACCAACACGTTTTCTCATTTTTTTCTCTCTCACATATACCCGCCCCCACTTACCTCTACCAACCACACATAACTTTTTTTTCGGTTCCCCCCCAAACCAACCCTTTCTATTTCAAATTCAACCAATCAACTTTTTCTTCGTTTTTTTTCGTTTTTTTATTTCATGTTATTTTTTTCTTTTTCGTTTTTTTTAATTCCTTCAGATTTTTTTCGTTTTTTTTAGTTTTTTTTTCTTGTTTTCTCTATTTCTCTTCTTCTCTACTCATTCCTTCTTCTTCTCTCATCTCTTAATCATTTCTATCATTTCATATTGCACATTGTATCCTCCATTATCTTGGCCTTCAGTTCATCATTCAATATGTCTCACCAACTTGGTTCAGTAAGAGCAACAAAGAAACGGTCTGCCATTACCAGACCCTCTCAAGCTGAAGCTTCTCAAAGTCCTCCTATGACAGACAATACAGTGAAACTTCACAAGGTTCAAGCTTTGTTACCTACCAACCTTCACAAAATGTATCTTGAAAAGTTCTATGAAAAACCCTCATCTGGTTCAAATTACATCACTAAAGAAGATGCATCTCAAACATGTCTCACTTTCTTTTCCATTCTTGAGAAACACCACTTGGAAATTTTTTTAAAGTTATCACATAAGTACAATGTTGAGCATGTACGTGCCTTTTACTGCTGTGTTGAATCAATTGACAATGGCTCTGGTCTTAGTTGTAAGTTTAAAGACAAAACCATCACTTTCACAGCTAAGGACTTTAAGGATACTTTTGGATTGGAAAACACTGGTTATGAATTCACTAGAGCGACCACAACATCTCAGTTTCAACGCACTCCTACGGTTACTCAAATTTCAAAACCTATCTATCACAACGACCTGCAATACTCAAATTTTACTGTCGGACAATTAAAAGTTGACTGCCGAATTCTTCACTGGGTCATAACGAAAATTTTAGTTCGTCGTAAAGATAATTTCGGTCGTGTTGATGAGTTTGATTTGTTCATGCTGTGGGTGCTTCTCAACAAAGAATCGGTAAATTGGGTTAAGTTCATAGTGAATATGGTAATGGAATGCAAATCAAGCGACTCAAAGCCCCTCTATTACCCCTCGTTCGTCCAACTTATACTGAACAAGGGCGGCATTGCCTCTAAGCTGAGTGAATTATCTGGTGTTCCATCTAAGTTCTGTAATGCCACTCTTCATCTATTCAAATATCATTTTGATTCTGAGCGGAACGAATGGTACTATCAAGAGAAGTTTGCTCGGGTATATGAGACGTTTTCCATCAACCATGCCAACGCTTCGCAAGATCACAATCCTGCCGCTTCTTCTCGTCCGTCCGGTGCCTCCTCCTCCACTGCTCGTCACACTGATGTTGTTACGCGAGCCGACTTGGATCGATGGGGCGAACGCATCTTGGAGGAACAGCGGGTTTTATCTGCGTAGCAATATGTGAAACTTGATCTTATCCTTGCCAAGCTTGCTGCATCCAACATCGGACCGTCTGAACCTGAGGATCATGATATGGAGGATCCGTAGTCTCTCATTTTGCATCTTATCATGTTGCATGTTATTTATATTTCCTTATGATTAAAACATGTCTAATTGTATTTTGGTTGTATGTCCATTAACAACTTGCTATCTTTAATATCAACTTGCTATCTTTAAATATTATCTTCTTCTTCTCTAATGAATTGTGTGTTATCGTTACATGTTAACATTACTGGATTATCTATGTGATACTATTGGTTGTTATTTCTGTTTTTCGTCCCTCTTCCTTTTTGATATTGTCAAAGGGGGAGAATGGATTATCGGTTGACAACAATAACTCTTGTGGTTAAGTAATTGTTGCAGGGGGAGCATGGCTTCGCATGGCTCAAATTAATCAGATTGCCAAGCATCAAAAAGGGGGAGACTGAAGTTGCTCATTCCGGATATCGGTTACTTCGTTGTTTTGATGCTTTGCTTATACTTGTCGTTTAATTTGAGTTCCCTGGGTTATTAATCATCAATCACATGCTAGAGTGCTTGATCCATGCATTTATTAAGTTGAATATGTATTCTAGCTGTGTGAATTGATTCAGTGTGTTTCTGACTTGATTCAAAGCATTTTTGTGCTTCATGACTCGATTCAAGACTTTCATGACTCCAGTCATGAAAGTGTCTCAAATGTTCAATTTGATTCTGTTTGCTCGAATCGATTCAACATCAGTTTTGAATCAATTCACGGGACTGGAAATTCCAATTTGAATTGATTCAGTAAGGGTTTTGAATTAATTCAGCACGCTAATTTGAATTGATTCATTTTCGAATTGACTCAAGTCACCTGCCCTAACTGAATCAAGTCATGGGAATTATGAATCAATTCGCGCTGCTATTTTTTAACTAACTTTTTGCACTTTTCTCTTTAATCTATAAATAGAGATTTCATTCCCTCATTTTAAGAAGAGAGATCAAAATTTTCTAGAGAGAGAACCTTTGCAAAAACACATCTTCCTTCTCCCTTTCAAATCTTCATCTTAATCATACCCATGGAAATCATTCTCTTGTGTGTGTGTGATGATTAATCTTAGGGAAACATTAGGGATCTAATTGTTTGTTGAAGTGTGTAGATTTGCAAGAGGTGTTTTGGTCTTGGAAATTTCTAGGGTTGAAATTTCTTGAAGGAAAAAGAAGAAGAAGAAGCTTTTCTCCATTGTTGTGGAGTTTTTCTACAGATTTGTCAACTTGTTGAAGAAAGGGATTCAAGGCTTGGAATTTCAAGATTGGGTAAAATTTGGGAAATTCATCAAGAGAGGAATCCTTCAAAAGTTGAAAATCAAGATCTTGGGTAAAGATCAAGTTAGCAGTGGTAGCTAGTTACAAGCAAGTTCGTACAAGAAGCAAGAAAGAAGATTACGTGGATTGTTATAATTTGTCTTTTTGCTTTTGTGGATTGTTGTAACAAAGAACCAAAATTCAATATTGTTTTAATGGAAGAAATAACTCTTCGATGGTTCTCCGTCGAAGACTAGATGTAGGTGCCTGCGAGGACGATAGCACCGAACTAGATATATCCTGGTGCACTCTCTCCTTCTCTCCCTCTCTCTTTATCGTTTAAAATTGCATAGTTTTTGATTTGTAAAAAGTTTAGGTTTGATTAGATTTGTTCTTCTAAAGGATCCAGTTAATTGATTATTGTAAGAACATTGAATTTAGATTTGCCTTTAAAATTGAAGAATTGTTAAAGTCTTTAAGCATCTCGTTGAAACTTTAACCATTACTCAATTCAGTGTATTCTACCTCATTACAAACCTTTGGTGTACGTATAACGCAAATTCTCTTCCAATATCATAAAAACTTTTCTAAACAATATTTCACCATATCCGGTTCCGCTTGTGTAATCTGATTTTTTTTTCAAAAGAAGGGATTTTTGTAATTGTCTATTCAACCCCCCCCCCCCCCCCTTCTAGACAAGTTACTCCATATTCAAACCAACATCTCTTACCAACTCGGATATAGATTGGTGTAATAGGATTTATGAGGGAATCAGGATCATTGACCGTTGTGGAAACTTCCCCAACATACCCCTTATAGGAACTAAAGGAGGAATCAACTACCATCCGGTATTGGTTCGCCATTAATTTGGATACCCGATGAGACACATCCCACTGGGTGTTCATCTGGAAGGTCTTTTCTTCAAGGAAGGAGAAAACGACAGAGCACTAAAGATGGAAATAGTGCACGCTTGGAAGCATGTTCATAAGAAAGGGCGAGAGTCTCTGGGAAAACCAGAATGTGTCTCGGTGGAGCCTTACCTCCATTGGGTACAAACTAGAGATCTCAAGCTAAAGATGCCTTATCCTCGTTACGGAATTCTTCCGCCGAGGGAATCTGTCATGTACTTCATGACGGAAACTGAAAAGCTTCAGGTTACTCTCAACAAAGTTCAACGGGAGAGAAGGTCTTGGAAGAATAAGTATCGCACCCTCGACATAGAGTGCATCAAAATACAGCAATTACTGAAAGAAAAAGATGCTCTGATTGAGATTTTGGAGCAACATGCTGTAGATAATCAGGATGACCAAAGGAATTTGCTTGCTCCTTTCACTTGGCAAAGGAATGACAACCCGACAACGGCCCAAGAGCCCCGGTCAAAGAAAAGGAAGATACCAGAATCAGCACCTGATTTCTCTTCAGAGAGAACTCAGGACCCATTAGTTTAGGTTTCTGTTTCTGCACTTTGTAATCTACTGTATTTCCACTTCTGTAATCTTTTGAATTTCAATAAAAAGGGGTTTCCCCACTGTTTGATATTTGCAATCTAATTGTCGAAGTTTATTTTGATTAAACCAAGAAAAATAATTAATATAATCATTGCATTCATCATTCTCACATCGCGTATTCTTCTTACCTACGAATCTCACGTTTGTGTCTCGATTCTAGAGTCAAACTGTCTCATTCGTATAATACTCGGGCCAATCGTCAGAAAAGGATGGATGATCTTGAGGAAGAAAACAGAGAGTTGAAGGAAGAGATCGACGCTCTAAGAGAGGATATGAGAAAGCTTCGTAACGACATGCAAACCATGGCAGAAGCTCAGCTACAAAGAACTGTGATCTCAGAGATCACCTCAACGCCCATAGTGGAGAGGTATGATCCTAGGTATCAGATACCGAAAGATCGTCCTTGGGGCATGCCTGTTAACTATATCCCGGAAGGATATGTTCCGCCGATCACTGAAGATCAGGGAATCACAACAGAAGCCGCTGGGCCTGAAGGTTACATACTGCGGGAAAGCGAAGATGCCAGGGGCATACTGAAGACTCCTGAAGGTTACAAACTTCGAGAAACGCCAAGACTCACTGCCGTTGTCACGGTACCACCCCCTGTGGTGCACACTATCCCGGAAGGATAGATTCCACCAACACCTTCTGGTAAAAAGGATACTATGTTTGACAGAATGGATGAATTCCAGGAACAGTTCTTGGAAATGCAGAAAGAACTGCAGGCCATTCGCGGTCAGGATTTATTTGGAAAGGACGTCGCAGATTTCTGCTTGGTACCAAATGTGAAAGTCCCGCACAAGTTCCAAGTGCCCGACTTTGAAAAATATAAGGGTAACTCTTGCCCTCAAACCCATCTGGTGATGTACGCTCGGCAGATGTCAGCCCAGACGGAGAATCAGGACCTACTGATTCACTACTTCCAGGATAGTTTAACCGGTGCCGCACTCAAATGGTACATGGGTTTAAACCGTACTACGATCAGTACATTCAGAGATCTTGGTACTGCCTTCGTCCAACAATACAAATACAATTTGGACATGGCACCCGACAGAGATCAACTCAGATCGATGTCGCAAAAGGACAAGGAAACCTTTAAGGAGTACACTCAAAGGTGGCGTGAAATTGCCGCTCAAATTTGTCCACCTCTTGAGGAAAAAGAGATGACAAAGATCTTCTTAAAGACCTTAAGCTCATTTTACTATGACCGAATGGTTTCCAGTGCGCCCAGTGATTTCACCGAAATGGTCGGCATGGGCGTACGTCTTGAGGAAGCCGTCCGAGAAGGACGTTTGGTAAAAGACACTGGATCGACGAGCGGTACTAAAAAATACGGTAGTGCTCTCCCTAAGAAAAAAGAGCAAGATATTGGGAATATCTGTCTCGGAAAGCAAAGACGACGTTATCAACCGGTAGCAGCTGTGACTCCTGCTATCAACCCTGCGTCTATTCCTACGTAACAACCTCAGGTTGCGCAGAGCCAACCTGACCAGCAAAGGACACAACAGTCTCTTCAGCAGGCTCGTCCTCCATATAACAACAACCGTACAACACGGCCACCAGGATTTGATCCTATACCCGTAACGTATGCAGAACTGTTTCCATTACTACTGGCTAAGGGGCACATTCAGACTAAATCTCCTCTTACAGTATCGGAAAATCCGCCTTTTTGGTTTAAGGTGGATCAAACATGCCCTTATCATCAAGGAGGTTCAGGGCATAACATAGAGACTTGCCTCAATTTCAAGTCTGACGTGCAAAAACTTGTTAGGAGCGGGGTCTTATCCTTCAAGGATATGAATCCCAATGTTCTTACGAACCCGCTGCCTCAACATGAGAAAGCTACAGTCAATCTGATTGAGAAAGAGACTAACAATGTCTATCAAATTCACTATGTACTCTTGTTAAAGACCAATCTGGTCAAGATGCATTGTAGACAGAGTGGATATGGCCATGTGCCACCTCATAATTATCATCAGTGTAATATCTGCTCTAAAGACAATCAAGGATGTTCGGTAGTGCAAGCAGCTCTACAGGAACAAATGGATCTCGGATGGATCCAGGAACACCGAGTTCGTGGAGTTAACATGGTCTACACGAATTCTAACGTCATTCAGAACCACGACATCCGTGCAATGAATGTCAACTTGGTGGCGATGCACTCAAGGCAAAGCCAGTATCATAATCTGCCGCGGCACGATTACAGTTCTTGTCTGATTTGCTCGGTAAACAAACAGGGATGCTCTTTCATACAAGAGGCCCTCCAGCGTCAGATGGATCTTGGATGGATCCAAGACTACCATGATAGGAACTCCTATCAAATCAACATGGTTCAGATCTTTGATATTCGCGTAATGAATACCAACCTGGTAGAGTTACATGCTGAGCAAGTCCGACTCAGATTCTTAATATCACATGACTATCAAAGCTGTAAAGCGGGTTGCGAAAACGATCGAGGTTATACCCTTGTCCAGGAGGCACTTCAGCACTTGTTAAATCATTGGTGGATGCCAATCTACATGGATGAAGATACTCAGCAGATTAGTATCAGTAATAGAAACCCCACTCGGAGTCAGAGTCAGGATGTCCGATCAGTGGAAGCTAACCTAGTGAGGTTACATTGTATTCAAAGTGGGCGTGGCCAGGTGCCACCACACAACTATGACAGTTGCGGTGCCTGTTTGGAAAGCAACCAAGGGTGTTACCTTGTGAGAGCAGCTCTTCAGGGTCAGGCAGATCGTGGAGAAATTCGCCCATATCCAGGTTCTGGACCCATCAACTAGACTCCGAACTACCTTGCCGATCAAGTCGAGGATGTTGTCCCAATCTCTGGTCATCACAGGACCAGGGATGTTTTTGCCATCATCCCTCTACTTGACGAATCTAAGGTTCCCAACCAGGAACGAATCGAGATTACTTATGATGGTCAGAAAAATCAGAAGGCTCCTGTAGTCATCTATCTGCCGGGACCATTACCGTATGAATCAACTAAGGCTATCCCTTAAAAATACGGTGCAACAATAATTGAAAATGGAGAGGAAATTCCATTACCCTCCGTTGTGAATATTGCAAACATCAGTCGTGTAACACGGAGTGGTAGAATCTTCAACCGAGGAGTTAGGGAACTTAACAAGGAAAAGGAACCTCGGACAGAAGCTCCCGATCCATCAGTCGGTCAATCCAGTAATTCCGACCTTTCGAAAAATAATGATGAGATGGTGAAGCTCATCCAAAGGAGTGAATATAACATTGTTGATCAGCAGTTACAGACTCCTTCAAAGATCTCGGTATTATCACTGTTACTCAGTTCAGAAGCCCACAGGGAGGCTCTACAGAAAGTCTTGGAGCAAGCCTTTGTGGAACAGGATGTAACAATCAGACAGTTCGGTAGCATTGTCTCTAACATCACTTCCTGCAACAACTTGGGATTTAGTGATGAGGAATTACCTGAAGAGGGTTGTCGTCATAACATGGCACTCAATATCATAGTTAACTGCCAGGACGATGCTTTAGCCAGCGTACAGGTAGACACAGGGTCAGCCCTGAATGTTATGCCGAAGTCCACTTTGATACAATTATCATTCAAGGGCCCTCCAATGAGAGTCAGCGAGGTTGTCATCAAAGCATTCGACGGATCCAGAAAAACAGTTATCGGCGAAGTTGATCTTCCCATAACTATTGGTCCTCACACTTTCCAAGTCACTTTCCTGGTCATGGATATACGGGCAACGTATAGTTGTTTATTAGGAAGACCTTGGATACATCAGGCTGGAACGGTTACTTCGACCCTCCACCAAAAGCTAAAGTTCGTTCAAAACGATCAACTTGTCACGGTTTGTGGGGAACAAGCCTTGCTTGTAAGCAACTTGTCATCATCTACTGGAATAGAACTCGAGGAGGTTATTAGAACTCAATTCCAAGCACTGTCGGTAAGCGAGAATAATCAGTTCAGAGGAGGAACCTCGATTTCCTCATACAAAGATGCTATTAAAGCGGTCGAGAGTACCGATACGACAGGATGGGGGCAAACTTGTCATTCCCATTGACAATAAAACAAAGAAGGGTCTTGGTTTTTCTGCAACCTGTACCCGGATAGCTGCCAACGATGAAAGTCTTCATCCACTTCAAAACTTATTCCACAGTGGAGGTTTTCTTCACCCAGTGTCTCAGACAGTTCATGCTATCAATGAGGAAGATCCCTCTGACACAGATGAAGAATGGAAGTCCTACCTTAACAAGGACGGTTATATGTCTCAGGAAGAGGTGCCTATGCCTTTTTGCTTTCCTACAGAAAGTCTGAGATTTATACCAAGAGCAGATGTCGAAATGATCTACGGGGATTGTGATCCGGAAGGATGCCGCGCTCCTCCAAACTCATTAGAGGAAGACACTCCGATGAAAGATAATTTTGACTACACCTACTATGGCCCAATGGATGGTCTACCAATGTGGCAACCTTACCCAGGAGACTTGGGGCAAGAAAGTCAGCCGAGTAATGAAGCTCAGCTAACCGTCATTGAACGGAATACCTGTGTCCCCACCATGCCATGGGATCAACACTCAGGTCATTCAGAAACTACTCAACAGGAAGATGAATTCGCAACGTTTGCAGGACTTGAATTCATCAACTATGCTTTTCCCGAGGTCAACGTCATCGAGAGAGATGACTCCTCCAGTTCCAAAGAAGTTTGGGACACTCTGGGAGAACCAAGTGGAAAATTCGACTATATGGTCAAGTACACCGCTCCCGAAAGCTCTCGTATCAGGCTCGAGGATATCCAGGCAACTGGATGAGGAGATCTACCTGAGAACACAAATGCTATGCAAAATGCAATAGAGGAATTCTCCTACGACAATTCTGCCTGGGAGACAGATTCCAATGATCCCGCTCCACCAGAAATCAGCGTCATTTCTGAAGACAAATCAAGGAAGGTGCCAGACTTTGTGATTCACCGAGGAGTTCGCCGCCAATGGGTTGCTGTCGATGTTCCGAAGGTCGTTCACCAGTCAAACTAATTGCCATCTTTAACCTTTCACCCTGCCCAGGTGAAACGGATGTTTTGATAGGGCTCGCTCTCTGTAAATTTCCCTCTTCGCTTTGCCCAAAGCGACAGAGTTTTGTTTTATAGGGCTGTAGTTTCAAGAGTCGACTTGTTCATTAATAAAATAACGTCGTTCTGTAATTTCCGCATTAATTGCTGTTTTCCTTTTGCTTTTTCAGAAAATGGTAATCCTAAAAAACATGTAAAAGTAAAAACAAGCAGTAAAATAAATACACTGCACACACTTGCATTTTCTCTATCTCTTCTAAACACGAATCATCACGTCATGCAGATTGCTTGTTTTAAACCCCGTTGAAACATACGATCCGATGCCTTCTCCCAACTTTGAGTTCCCGGTATTCGAGGTTGAAGAAGAAAATGACAACGAAATTCCATAAGAGATCTCCCGATTACTCAGACAAGAGGAAAGGTCCATTGAACCTCATAAAGAACCGTTGGAAATGGTAAACTTGGGTTCAGAGCAAGAGAGAAAAGAAATCAGGATTGGGGCACTGCTCAGTCCAATTGCCAGAGAGGGTTTGATAAAGCTTCTCAGAGAATTTCCCGATGTATTCGCTTGGTCCTATCAGGATATGCCAGGGTTGGATACCAGCATCGTGGAACATCACTTACCGTTAAGATCAGAATGTCCGCCAGTAAAGCAAAGGTTGAGGCGCACTCACCCAGACATGGCCATCAAAATCAAAGAGGAGGTACAAAAACAGATTGACGCGAGTTTCCTCGCTACAGCTGAATATCCTCAATGGTTAGCCAACATCGTACCCGTTCCCAAAAAGGACGGAAAGGTCAGAATGTGTGTTGATTACAGAGATCTGAACAAGGCAAGTCCAAAGGACGACTTTCCTTTACCACACATTGACATGCTGGTTGACAGCACAGCAAAGTTCAAAGTATTCTCCTTCATGGATGGATTCTCGGGCTATAACTAGATCAAAATGGCGCCGAAAGACATGGAGAAAATTTCGTTCATTACCCCATGGGGTACCTTTTGTTACAAGGTAATCCTGTTCGGTTTGAAGAACGTCGGGGAAACCTATCAAAGGGCCATGACTACTCTGTTTCATGACATGATACATAAGGAAATCGAGGTATATGTCGATGATATGATTGCAAAATCAAAAACAGAGAGTGAGCACGTTGAACATCTGTCGAAATTGTTCGAACGTTTGAGAAAATTCAAGCTCCGCTTGAATCCCAACAAGTGCACCTTCGGTGTCTGTTCAGGGAAACTACTAGGGTTCATCGTCAGCCAGAAAGGAATTGAGGTTGATCCTGACAAGGTCAAGGCCATTCAAGAAATGCCTTCTCCGAAAACTGAAAAACAAGTCTGAGGATTCTTGGGACGTTTAAACTACATCTCCAGATTCATATTCCTTATGACCGCCACATGTGCGCCGATTTTCAAATTACTAAAAAAGAACCAGGATTGCGTTTGGTCAGAAGATTGCCAAACTGCCTTCGACAGTATTAAGGAATACCTGTTGAATCCTCCGATTCTATCACCTCCAGTGGAAGGAAGACCACTGATCATTTACCTCACAGTCCTAGAAGACTCAATGGGGTGTGTACTTGGCCAACAAGACGAAACCAAACGGAAAGAGTCTGCCATTTACTATTTGAGCAAGAAATTCACTGACTGCGAGACTCGGTACACGATGCTTGAGAAAACTTGTTGCGCTTTGGCTTGGGCTGCCAAACGTCTTCGCCAATACATGATTCGTCATACTACTTGGTTGGTCTCCGAAATGGATCCAATCAAGTACGTATTTGAAAAACCTGCTCTTACGGGAAGAATTGCCCGTTGGCAGATGCTGTTATCAGAATATGACATAGAGTACCACACTCAGAAAGCCGTTAAGGGAAGTATTTTAGCCGATCATTTGGCTCATCAACCGATTGACGATCAAGAATCAATCCGGTTTGACTTCCCAGACGAAGATGTCATGTATTTAAAAATGAAAGACTGCGATGAACCACTACCCAGTGAAGGGCCAGAACCAGGTTCCCAATGGGGACTTATCTTTGACGGAGCAGTTAATCATTATGGAAACGGAATTGGGGCAATCATTGTTACCCATCAGGGTACCCACATCCCTTTCACTGCTAGACTTACGTTCAAATGTACGAATAACGAGGCCGAATATGAAGCTTGTATCATGGGTCTCGAGGAAGCGATTGATTTAAGGATAAAAAATTTGGACGTATGTGGCGACTCAGCCTTGGTTATCAATCAGATAAAAGGAGATTGGAACACATACCAATCAGGATTGATTCCTTACAAAGACTATGCAAGAAGGTTGTTACCCTTCTTCAACAGAGTTGAGTTTCATCACATCCCTCGTGATGAGAATCACATGGCTGACGCTCTAGCCACTATCTCTTCCATGATTAGTGTAGGTCAATGGAATGACATACCTAAGATCGACATAATGCGCCTTGAACGGCCCGCTTACATCTTCACGATCGAAGCAGTCATAGACGACAAACCTTGGTATCACGATATCAAATGCTTCCTTCAGAAACAAGAGTACCCATCTGGGGCACTCAGAAAAGACAGGAAAACCCTCAGAAGATTGGTTGGAAACTTCTTCCTGAGCGGTGACACTCTCTATAAGAGAAATTTTGACATGGTCTTGCTCCGATGCGTAGACAGACCAGAAGCAGACATGCTTATGAAAGAAATTCATGAAGGATCCTTTGGCACTCATGCCAACGGACACACAATGGCGAGAAAAATTCTGAGAGCAGGGTACTATTGGTTGACCATGGAATCTGACTGCTACAAGTACATGAGGAGGTGTCACAAATGTCAGATATACTCTGACAAAATTCATGTACCGCCATCACATCTCAAAGTTCTTTCTTCCCCGTGGCCATTTTCCATATGGGGAATCGACATGATTGGCATGATTGAGCCCAAGGCTTCAAACGGACATCGGTTTATCCTGGTTGCCATTAACTATTTCACCAAGTGGGTCGAAGCAGTGTCGTACGCTAATGTAACCCGACAAGTGGTGGTTCGATTTATCAAAAACAATATCATCTGTCGTTATGGTGTTCCAAGCGAGATCATTACTGATAATGGATCTAACTTGAATAATAAGATGATGAAAGAGTTGTGTGCAGAGTTCAAGATTGAACACCATAACTCATCTCCCTACCGACCCAAGATGAACGGAGTGGTAGAAGCGGCTAACAAGAACATCAAGAAGATCGTTCAAAAGATGGTTGTAATACAAAGATTGGCACGAGATGCTACCCTTTGCTCTTCACGGTTATCGCACATCTGTTCGCACTTCAACAGGGGCTACCCTTTTCTCTCTAGTATATGGCATGGAGGCAGTTCTCCCTATAGAAGTAGAGATCCCATCAATCCGGGTATTGATGGAAGCGAAGCTCGCCGAAGCTGAATGGTGTCAAAGTCGACACGACGAACTGAATCTGATCGAAGAAAAGAGAATAACGGCACTATGCCACGGTCAGTTGTATCAACAGAGAATGAAGAGGGCGTTCGACAAAAAGGTCCGACCTCGTGTTTTCAGAAAAGGAGACCTCGTGCTCAAGAAGACACAATCATTTCTCACTGACTCTCGGGGCAAGTGGACTCCAAATTATGATGGCCCCTATGTGGTCACGAAAGCTTTCTCAGGCGGCGCCTTGAGACTTGCAACCATGGACGGAGAGGAATTTGCCTACCCCACGAATGTTGACGTAGTCAAGAAATACTTCGCCTGAAAAAAAAAAAAAAACGTCTCGGTGGATTGAAAACCCGAAAGGGCGGTCCAGGCAAAAGTTAGAGACATGAAAAAAAATCATCCCGGTGGATTGGAAACATCAAAGTACAATCCAGGAAAAAATTAGGGATAATGGCAAGTAACTATGTTCAATAGAGGCAAGTCCCTCAGCAGCAGTAGTTACATCATCGGAAGAAAACTCCAGTTAAGGTCATCTTCGACAGAAGCTCAGGATGCCCTGAATGCAAAGTTGGTAGAAGGATAGTGGTCGTTATGTTTCAACGTAGCCCTTTTCCCTGTAAATTACCATTTTTAAACTTTGTAAATACTCAATGGAATCACGCGTTTGGCTGATCGCCATCTTATCAATAAAATTTGAGCCTTGTGCTTTTGTTTGTAATTCTTGTTTGTTTTAGCTTTACAGAACGACGTTGTTAACATGATTAACGATTCTTGAAATAAAACAAAAATGAATTTACTTGTTAAAACTTTTTCTGCTTTTAAAATAAAGATGGCAATTTCTTTTGACTGTTAAGCATCGAAAGAACATCAATCGCTTCTCCAGAAGTAATCGAACCTCAAAGTGCAGAATCAAAGTACTCCTTCTAAGCCAGTGCGCCTGAATGAGGGATCAACTGTATCAGATGTGGCTTTCCCATCTGATACCCACGGCAGAGTTCTTACCTCCTAAGCCCGATCAACGGTATTCCCCGTAGGGATTATCTCTCCTAAGCAAGGTGGAATTGCTATCTTGAACCAGCAATATCTCTATACGCCCTGCGATGGCCGAGTATCCAGTCATGTTCATCTTTTAGTTTGTGTGTTGTGTCAGTTTCGTCAGCATATACATACATCATGCATTATTGATTTGCATTTACATTTCATATTGCATCGCTATCACTCTAGTCGGTCTTACCCCCTAGTGATAAAAGTCCTCTCAATCGAGTTGTCGGACCTTTCCTCGTTGGGAAGAGAATCATCTAAGCAATCTCTCTCCCGTTTATCTGTAGATCAGAGTCGGCATTCGACCACTTTGATAACTTGAACCTCTGAAAGGCCAGAGAACCTTCAACAGATGTCACTCTTCGCCATTGAAGATGATATCCTTGCTTTCCCGGATTAAAGAAAATCCCCAGAGAAAGCCTCTTAAGCAAAGGTTCGGCAGTACATCAGTATTTCTCTGAAAATCCGCTGATGAAAAGGTCATCGGCACCTCAAAATTGGACCCCATCATATGGCATTTCTTCGGGAAGATCCCAAGAAAAGTATGATGTAAGTTCCCAAGTGGAAACAGTCTCTCAAGATACTCGCTTTCCCCCCAGTAGAATCAACAAATTTCGTCTCCAACAGAGAAGTTTGTGCACCTCTACAACTCAGACGACTGGGTTCCCCAGCAAGTCTGACATCAAAACTTTTTCCACTTAAATGGCATCTCCCCAGGAAAATTCGGCGAGAAGTTTGAAGGAAAGCCGCTACGAATAGCGTCCCTTGTCAGTAAAGTTTATTGACAAAAGAAACTAAGACCAGTTCCTTGGTAGGAAACCAGGATCGAGGGGAAGTTTAAATCAGAAACTTAGACCAGTTCCTTGGTGGGAAACCAGGATCGAGGGGAAGTTTATATCCGAAACTGAGACCAGTTCCTTGGTAGGAAACCAAGATCGAGGGGAAGTTGACAAAAGAAACTAAGACTAGTTCCTTGGTAGGAAACCAGGATCGAGGAGAAGTTTAAATCAGAAACTAAGACCAGTTCCTTGGTGGGAAACCAGGATCGAGGGGAAGTTTATATCAGAAACTGAGACCAGTTCCTTGGTAGGAAACCAGGATCAAGGGGAAGTTGACAAAAGAAACTAAGACCAGTTCCTTGGTAGGAAACCAGGATCGAGGGGGAGTTTATTTCAAAAGAAACTGAGACCAGTTCCTTGGTTGAAGACCAGGATCGAGGGGAAGTTTACCTTTTCTAAGCATCATTTCTTTGCTAAAGAAGATGAATGCGTAAGCTACCATTCATAACCACCATCAAAATTTCGGGTATTCCGATATTTAATCCTCTTGCACCCCGAATGCCCGAATACCTTCGTCATTCACACCTTCGGGTCCAAGAAGATTAAATAGGGGCATCTGTCATACCCCAAATTTTGACCACTAAGATTTCCCATCATTGTGCAAATCATCATCATAATATGGATGAACCATCATGCCTCACCAAGTGCCTCAAGGGTTGTTGAGCATTCACTACAATCAAAATTAGGGTTTTAAGCCCTCTCAGAGCCTTAGACAAAGGATCAATCAAGGAATGACATGATCTTCAACTTGTCTAACCTCTCAAACATCCACGATGTATCAAAAAGGACTCCCACTTCAAGGATTAAGCACAAGGTTGCTCCCTTCTAGGTGGATCAAGTCTCGAGATCGCCAGTATCACCAAATTAGGGTTCTGGTCGACCAGGGCCTCTAGATGGAAAGTTTCATCTGGGCATAAGCCAAAGATCCAAAACACAACCTAATGTACTCCATGGAACCTCATGGACCCAAGCATCAAGTCAATTTGACCTCAGGGGATGCATACATCAAAAATCAGGAATTAGGGTTTCTTGACCTAATTCACCCCTAAGTTGACTTTTGGGACAAATCAAGAGCCAAGACCTCAAGACATGATTTGAGGGTCTCTAATGAACTATATTTATCCATTTGGAACAATGGATTAATCCAAGAAGCTTGAGCAACAAGTCTCATTTTCATCTGCACCACAATTAGGGTTTCGCGAGGAAAGTCAACTGTAACTTTGACTTTTGACCAGGACATGCTCCCAAACCCTAGGATATGCCCCAATATACCCTATGACACCCTTGGAACATGTCCATCAAGTTTGATTTAGGTCAAGGACATGATTTCATGAAGAATTGCACAGTTTGGAATTCATCTGATAAAAAGTCAACTGTGCACAAAAGTCAACTTTGACTTTTTGAGATTTTTCACCAAAATGGATTTTTAACCCTAAAATGATGTTAATGTATGATTTGAATCATCATTCATCAAGAAAAATCAAAGAAAGTGGGATAACTTGTAAAAGGGGTAACCATAAAACTTAGAAATTTTTCTAAGTTATGGAAAAAGTACCACTAATACACTAACTTTGGAGGATCATAACTCCTAAACCACATGGCCATTTTTTCTTATCCAAAGATGGATTTGTAGCCCTCATTACCCTCTACAAAAACTTCAACTAGACCTAAGTCCAATTCATTAAGGATTTTGAGTTATGGAGTGATCAAAATCAAGAAATCACACTTTGTTCCAACACTTAGTGAAAATTTTACTAAGTCAGATTTTGCTTCACTTTTTGTCAAAAGTAGAGGGATTTTTCACTTGGAATCAGAATAGATCAAAACCAAACTTGTTCAAACAGTTGTTGTATCATGTAAGGGCTTTCCAAAATGGCCAGGAACATTGCCAAATTCAACTTACACCATGAGATATGACATTGTCAAGTTGCCTTGCTGAAATCTGTCAAAGGCAAAGCAGATTTTGCATTTTGGCTCGATTTGCCAAAATCAGCCAAATTCAAATGCTCCTATCCACTTGGACACCTCAGAGGATTGAATCTAAAGGGGACAATCACTGAGCCAAGCCTCCAAAGTCCATGGAACAAGAAATAACATGTTGAACCTAGAATGGCCAAAATAGGGACAAGACTCCAAATTTGGATTGAAGCATTCAATGGAAGCATCAAGGTGGTATGGACTGAGCCATTCTCATCTGAAATCAGTCAAGACTTATCCAAGACCAAGGGAACCAAAGCTCTGTGCCCTAACCTCTAGTCAATGGCTAGAGGAGACTTGCATTTCCATTGGCCAACATTTAACAAACACCTGCTGCAATTGCCATTCACTGTGGATCCCAAAACAAACTTGCTCTACTATAAATAGAGCTCAATTGTGATCAGTTTGAGCACACCAAAGCCATCTAAGAGATGCTTTCCTCAAAATCTCTTCTTTCACTCCAATTTTGCCTTCTAAGGCAAGTCACTATCGGGTTTTGAGTTTGAGAGCTTTTCCAATCAAACCAATCACTCACACACCTCATATACATCATATATGAGCTGATCAAACACTTAAATCACTTCTGAAACACCAATTTCACAAAATCACCAGCTGGTTGCTCAAATTTTTAATCAAGTTACAGCTGAGGTCCACAAAGTGATCCAGCCAATTTCAATCAAGTCCAACCATTCAAACACACTCCATAGGGTGTAGGGAAGCTGTTCAGATCATCACCACTCATCTGTAACACCTCCAAATCAAAAATCACATTGCACTTGCTGTCACGGCTTAGAGGTAAGCACATACTTGGTCATCTCTCAATCTATGCATATTTCCTCGCACAATAATTTGGCCATATGTTCATAATCATGCATGGAATGTTTTCCCTCAATTAATTGCATTGTTTGAATCGTGTATAAAAAATCCTAGCCTTCATGCATAAATTAGGGTTCTTGAGGATTTTTCATGATTTCTTGTTGTATGTTTAATTTAAATGAAATTAATGGACATAGACATGATCGTGAGGTTGAGACGAGCATAATGATATGTGGATTGCATGTTATAATCAAGTATTCAGTGAGATTTGATAGAAAATGCAAATCTGGGCAAGGCAGAACATGCGCGTGTTCTTGGTCCATGTTAATGGCGCCATTTTCATAAATTCAAATATTTGAATTTTGTGATTTTATTTAATTGATTCAAAAATTAATTTCTCTCTGAGTGTTAATGATTTTGAGTTGATTCTTTTTTTAATAATTTACAAAAATGTTAAAATATTTTATTTTCCCAAAAAATCCCAAAAATATTATTTATTTCATATAATTGATATTTTTGTAAAGAATTAATGTTTTATTTGTTTTTGACATTTAAAATATTTCTTCTTTATTGATTTTGCAAAACTTGATTTATGAAGCATTAATCCAAGATCACAATTTGTTTTCCACATGTTAAACAATTTTGATCATTTTAATTGAATATTTTATTCAATTAAAACACATTTTGAAAACAAATTAGGGTTTTGATTAATTCAACCCTCATAAATCATTTTCAAACACTTTTGGGCCTCTAATAGAGTGTAAGACCCAATCCTTTTTTGACCAAATCATTTTTGGGCCTCAGTGCATTGTATAAGTCCCGATACCGTCAAAAAACAAACGGCGCAATCGTCGCCTTTTGAAAAAAAAAACCATCTGGGCCTCTCCTTGAGCTATAAGACCCATTCAAAACATTTGGGCCTCTAATAGAGTGTAAGACCCAATCCCCTTTTAACCAAAATCACTTTGGGCATCACTTATTGTATAAGTCCCTCCGCTTTAAAAGAAAACCTCGGCGCGATCGCCATTTCAAACGGAAAAATCATCTGGGCCTACCCTCGTGTTATAAGCCCCATTCTCTTTTCTTAAAACTCATTTGGGCCTTTTGAAAGAGTGTAAGACCCATCCCTTTGTACAGAAAACATTTTGGGCCTCAGTCACTTGTATAAGTCCCTCTGTACAAATTCAAACAGTGCGCTCACTGATAAAACCCTGGGCCTCTCCTTGAGTTGTAAGCCCCAAATCTTTCTTTTTCAAAGCACTTTCTCCTTTGATTTTGAATATACTGTTGTTTTCAATCTTTCTTTGTTGAACAACTAACCAAAACAGCATGGAAGCTCTACAACCGAGTAAGTGGTTATCGCTTTCATTTACCGCTTTCATATACATATAACTGTATTGTGGGGCTGTTTCACTGTAAGTCTTCTTTCATAAACTCATATCGACTGTGTAATAATAGTATAGATATTTAGAGTTTCCCCGGCAACTACGTCTAGAACTAGGTGACGCCGTTTCGTTTATTCGTAGAAATAGACAACTAGATCCCCCAATAGGATCACCAGACACAGTCTTCTCTCAGGTTGTCCTCATTAGGAACTGTAAAGAAACTCTACTCCCAAAGATGAATGTATTCTCCGTGAATGGCATCTTTGAGTTTCTTCCAAATTCTCGAACTTTCCTGACTTTGATCTATTCTCGGTGAATAGCATTGCCTTGAATTTCTCGGGATTTGGGGACCCACGGGCTTCTTAAAAGCATCGGCCTCCACTTGGGCATCGTACAAGGACCCACAGGCTTCCTAAAAGCAACCCCGCCTCCTCTTGGGCATAGTACAAGGACCCTACGGCTTCTTAGAAGTATTCACAGCCTCCTCTTAGGCTTCGTATAATGATCTCTTCCTCCGGGAATTATAGCCTTCTCTTGGGCTTAGTACAAGGACCCGTCGGCTTCTTAAAAGCTTCCAGCCTCCTCTTGGGCTTCGTACAAATTGTCCCGACGACCTCCTAGAGGTATAGGAACAGAACCTAGTCATCTTCATAGCACAGTCCTTTCATAGAGTCTACTACTGTTTCTCAAAGCATAGTACGAGAGATAAAACCCTAGACTTGGACAGTCTAACTTCCTTGAGTCTCAAAGACATTCTCAAGTGACCCCTTCGTTAAATAGGAAGGAAACTCTTAGACTTGGACAGTCTCAATACCCTTTGGATTTCCCGTTTCCTCAAAAAAAGGGAAATATCCCTGATCCTCAAATCAAATCCCTGAGTTCAGTGTTGCTCATATAAGAACTGATTTTCTCTTTCAAAATCAATATACTGGACCTGTCACTTAACTGAGACAGTTACCACAGCCTCCTCTTAGGCTTTGTATAATGATCCTTCTCAAGTGACGTTTAGCCTTTCTCTCGGGCTTTGTACGAGACACATAAGAGACTCCCTCGTTGGGTCAATCACCTTTTCGCCTCCATCTCGGGCTTTATACGAGATACAAAAAGGTTCTTATTGAGCCAAACAAACAACAGCCTCCATCTCGGGCTTCGTACGAGATACAAAAAACTCTCTTGTTGAGTCAAATAGCCTCCATCTTGGGCTTTATACGAGATACCAAAAGATTCCCTCGTTGAGTCAAAACCTTTTAGCCTCTCTCTTGGGCTTCGTATGAGACACATAAATAGCCTCCTCTTAGGCTTTGTATAAGAAAATCACTGGTTAATCCAATTAACCTTTTAGCATCAAAATTGTGCCTCGTTCACAGTACACAAACATCAACAACTCCTTCCTCTTCATCTAATTGCTGTAAGCGACAAGCCTCTGGATCATCTACATCCATGCCACTGTCCCTCTTTTAGCATGAGAAATTCCTAAGGAAAGATAGCATTGCTCTACACTGAGTTAAAGTCTTCTCCTTTAGGTTAAAATCCCCTATAAAGGAAATTATGGCATTACTAGGATTCGCATATCCCGGTTAAAGTAATTCTCCTTTATAACCAGTCACCCAACAGTTGTGACAGACAAACCCTTCTTTAGAGATGATAAATTCTCTCTAAAGTCGAGGTCCTTCAGCTTCACGTCTTGGGCTTTGAACAAGACACAAATAGACTTTTCAGCTTCATATCTTGGGCTTTGAACAAGATACAAACTACCTTTCGCTTCACGTCTTGGGCTTTGAACAAGACACCAAAAACAACCATTTCCTCCCATAGAATAGGAGGAACTATGAACACTCTGATTTCCCTGTTTCGGTAAACGGGAATACGTAGGCATAAGATCGGAAGAAAAGATCTTAGCGAGCACAAGCAACAAAAAACCCAAATCCCATATCTCCATCAATTAAAAGCAGTAATTCAAAAACATCAGTCCTAACATCCTAATCCTTGTGTCCCGCCAGAAACCTTCTGTCAAGGTAAAAAGAAAGAAACCGTACTGGCGAAAATACAAATAATCAGTACAAAGGCCCCCCCCCCCCCACATTGATAGCATTCGTAACCTAACAGACTGCTGTTTAAACTCAGTATGCAAAGCAGGGTTAATTGGAGACATCTATTTCCCTTCCTTATTCAGCTCACAATAGGATCAAAAATGAATCGACCTGTAGTTTAAGCTCAACCGCAGAGAGCGACCAGCGCTTAAGAACCACGTCCAAAATCGCTCGCTACAAACTGCAGCAGAGGTTTGGCCAATATTGATCAATAGGAATCCAAGTCTCCTCTAGCCATTGACTAGAGGTTAGAGCACAGAGTTGTGGTTCCCTAGTTGTTGGATCATTCTTGACTGAATTCAGTTGCAAATGTGTCAGTCCATGCCACCTTGGTGCATCCATTAAATGCTCCAATCCAAAATTGGAGTCTTGTCCCTCTTTTAGGGATTTCTAGGTTTGGCATGCAACTTTTTGTTCCAAAGACTTTGGAGGCTTGGATCAGCGTTTGTTCCCTTTAGATTTGATCCTCAGATGTGTCCAAAGTGATGACAAGGCTTAGAATTATCTTATTTTGCCAAATCGAGCAAAAGTGCAAAATTCTACCTAGCCTTGGCAGTTTTCAACAAGGCATATTGCCATTGTCATATCTCATGGCTCAAGTGGAATTTGATGGAGTTCTTGGCCATTTTGGAAAGCCCTCATATGACACAATAACTGTTTGATCATAATTGGTTTTGATACTTTTTGGATCCATGTGAAAAATGCCCCTACATTTGGAAAAAAAGTGAAGGCAGATTCTGACTTAGTGAAAATTTCACTAAGTGTTGGAAAAAAGTGACATTTTCACTTTTTGTGATTTTGATCATTCCATAATTTAAAATGCATGGGGAATTGGAATGAGTGGTAGTTGAAGCTTTTGTAGAGGGTAATGAGAGCTACAAATCCAGCTTTGGATGGGAAAAAATGGCCTTGTGGTTTAGAAGTTATGATCCTCCAAAGTTGGTACCCTAGCCACTTTGTTCCATAACTTAGAAAATTTTCTAAGTTTTTTATGGTTACCCTTTTTACAAGTTATCCCACTTCTCTTGATTTTTCTTGATGAATGATGATTCCAATCATACATTAACATCATTTTGGGGTCAAAGAACCATAATTGTGAAAATTCTCAAAAAGTCAAAGTTTGACTTTTGTGCATAGTTGACTTTTTGTCAGATGAATTCCAAACTGTACGATCCTCTATGAAATCAAGTCCTTGACCTAATTTAAACTTGATGGATTGATTTCATATGTGTTATAGGGTGTATTGAATCATGTCTTAGGGTTTGGGAGCATGTCCTGGTCAAAAGTCAAAGATACAGTTGACTTTTTCCGTGAAACCCTAACTGTGGTTCTGATGAAATTGAAACTTGTTGCTCAAGCTTCTTGGATCAATCCATTGTTTCAAATGGATCAATGTAATGTATTTGAGACCCTCAAATCCCCTCTTGAGGTCTTGGCTCATGTTTTGTCCCAAAAGTCAACTTAGGGGTGAATTAGGTCAAGAAACCCTAATTCCTGATTTTTTGATGAATGTATCCCCTGAGGCTAAATTGACTTGATGATTGGGTTCATGATATCCCTTGGAGCATCATAGGTTATGCTTTGAAGCATTGGCTCATGCCTAGAGGAAAATTTCCATCTGGAGGCCCTGGTCGACCAAACCCTAATTTGGTGACACTGGCGATCTTAAGGCCTGATCCACCTAGAAGGGAGAAGCCTTGTGCTTAATCCTTGAAGTGGGAGTCCTATTGATCCTTTGTGGATGTTTGAGAGGCTAGACAAGCTGAAGATCATGTCATTTCTTGATTGATCCTTTGTCTAAGAGCTCTAAGAGGGCTTGAATTCCTAAGTCTGATTGTAGTGGATGCTCACCCATCTTTGGGGAGACTAATGGTTCATCCATATTGTGATGATGATTTGTACAATGATGGAAAATCTTAGCGGTCAAAATTTGGGGTATGACAACTGCTTTCGAGAGCATCTTTGTCTTACTCACCCATGGGTTATTTCTGTTTCTCAACATTGATGACTTTGTTGATATCAATGCCATTAAGATTTTTCTAATTGGAAACCCCGTACCGACCTTGCTCGCAGATGCTTATCATTCTGTACACTTAAGGAATTTGTACAATGGAGGAATATCACATGCTGTGTACCCCTGCTATGCAAATGGTTTACTTCCCATTTACCCAAGTCTGCAGCATTTTGGGATCATAAGAGTACTTTACGTTGGTCGCAGAGAATCATGTCTCTTACCAACTCTGACATCGATTGGTACAATCGAATCTATGACGGGATAAGAATCATTGACCGTTGTGGAAATTTCCCTAATGTACCCCTTATAGGAATGAAAGAAGGAATCAACTATCATCCAGTTTTAGTTCGTCGTCAATTTGGATACCCGATGAGACATGTCCCGCGTAATGTTCATCTAGAAGGTCTTTTCTTCAAGGAAGGAGAAAATGACAGGGCACTAAAGACAGAAATAGTGCATGCCTCGAAACATGTTCACAGGAAAGGAAGAGAGTCTCTAGGAAAACCGGACTATGTCTCTGTAGAACCTTATCTCCACTGGGTACAAACTAGAGCTCTCAAACTGAGGATGCCTTACCCTCGTCAGGAAGTTCTTCTGTTAAAGGAATTTGTCCTTTACTTTATGTCAGATACGGAAAAACTTCAGGTTACTCTCAACAAAGTTTAACAGGAGAGGAAGTCTTGGAAGAACAAGTACCGCTTTCTCAATGTGGAGTGTAAGAAAATACAACAACTATTAAAAGAAAAGGATGCTCTGATCGAGAATTTAGAGCAACATGCTGTAGAAAGTCAAGAAGACCAAAGGAATTTGCTCGCTCCTTTCACTTGGCAAAGGAATGACAACTCGACAACGGCTCAAGAGCCCCGGTCAAAGAAAAGGAAAGTACCAGAACCAGCACCTGAGCTCTCCTCAGAGAGGACTTAGGATCCATAAGTCTAGATTTTTCCTTTTACAGCACTTTGAAAATACTGTATTTCCATTTCCGCAATCTTTGAATTCAATAAAATGGGGTTTCCCACTATGTGATATTTTCAATCCAATTGTTGAAGTTTATTTTGGTTAAACAAAAATAAAATATTAATTAATATAATCATTGAATATCATTCATCATTCTCACATAACGCATTCTTCTTACCTACGAATCTCACGTTTGTGTCTCGATTCTAGAGTCAAACTGTCTCGTTCGTACAATACTCGGGCCAGTTAACAAAAGAAAATGGATAATCTCGAGGAAGAGAATAGAGAGTTAAGAGAAGAACTCGACGCTCTGAAAGAAGATCTGAGGAAACTTCACAATGAAATGCAAGCTCTGGCAGCAGCCCAGATGCAACAACAAAGGACTGTGACCTCAGAGATCACATCGACGCCCATAGTGGAAAAGTATGATCCTCGGTATAACATGCCTAAAGATTGTCCCTGGGGCATGCCTATTAACTATATCCCGGAAGGATATATTCCGTCGATCATGGAAGATCTGAAAACTGCAGCAGGAACCGCTGGGCCTGAAGGTTAGAAACTTCGGGAAAGCGAAGATGCCAGGGGCATGAAAACAACTCCTGAAGGTTACAAACTTCGGGAAGCAACAAGAGTCACTACCGTAATGACTATACCACCACCCGTGGTACACACTGTCCCAGAAGGACAGATTTCCTAGATACCGTCTGGTGGAAACGAAAGTATGGACGAGAGAATGAGGGAATTCCAGGAACAGTTCCTGGAGAAACAGAAGTAACTACAAGCCATTCGCGGTCAGGATCTATTCGGAAAGGACGCCGCAGACCTTTGAATGGTCCCCAATATGAAAGTTCTGCACAAATTCAAGGTGCCCGAATCTGAAAAGTACAAGGGTAAATCTTGCCCTCAAAGTCATTTGGTGATGTACGCTCAGAGGATGTCAACATAGACAGAGAACCAACAGCTACCGATCCATTATTTTCAAGATAGGTTAACCGATGCCGCACTCAAATGGTACATGGGATTAAACTGCACTAAGATCGTCACTTTCCGAGATCTTGGCACTGCCTTTGTTCAACAATATAATTATAACCTGGACATGGCACCAGATAGAGATCAACTCAGAGCCATGTCGCAGAAGGATAAGGAAACCTTCAAGGAGTATGCTCAGAGATGGCGTGAAATTGCCGCCCAGATTTGTCCACCTCTTGAGGAAAAAGAGATGACAAAGATCTTCTTGAAAACCTTGAGCTCATTTTACTATGACAGAATGGTCGCTAGTGCGCCCAGTGACTTCACTGAGATGGTGGGCATGGGAGTTCATCTGGAAAAAGCAATCCGAGAAGGACGTTTGGTCAAAGATTCCAGACCATCAAGCAGTACCAAAAGATACGGTAGTGCTCTCCCTAAGAAAAAAGAGCAAGATATTGGTAATATCTCTCTCGGAAAGCAAAGGTGACGGTACCAACCAGTAGCAGCTGTAACTCCTACTATCAACCCTGGGCCCGCTCCTACGTATCAATCTCAGGTTGCTCAAAGCCAACCGAATCAACAACAATATCAGCAAATGACATAACAACCTCTTCAACAGGCTCGTCCTTAGTACAACAACAACCGTACAACGCGACCACCAGGGTTCGACCCTATACCAATGTTGTACGCAGAACTGTTTCCACTACTACTGGTCAAGGGGCACGTCCAAACCAGGTCTCCTCTTGCGGTACCAGAGAATTTGCCTTTTTGGTTCAAAGCGGATCAGACTTGCCCTTATCATCAAGGAGGATTAGGGCATAACATAGAAACTGCCTCAGCTTTAAATCCGACGTACAGAAGCTTGTTAGGAGCAGAGTCTTATCCTTCAAGGATACAAATCCAAATGTTCAGATGAACCCGTTGCCTCAACACGAGAAAGCTACGGTAAATTTGATAGAAGAAGAGTCTAAGCACAACTATCAAATTCATAATGTACTCTTATTGGGAACTAACCTGGTCAAGATGCATTGCAGATAGAGCGGATATGGTCATGTACCATCTCATAACTATTGCCAGTGTGATATCTGCTCTAAGAACAATCGTGAGTGTTCTGTGGTGTAATCAACTCTACAGGAACAGATGGATCTCGGATGGATCCAAGATCACCGAATTCTGGAAGTCAACATAACTTATACAAATTCCAACATCATTCAAAACCACAACATTCGTACAATGAATGTCGACTTGGTGGCAATGCACTCAAGGCAAATCCAACATCATAATCTGCCACGGTACGATTACGATTCCTGTCCTATCTGCTCAATAAACGATCAGGGATGCTCTTTTGTACAAGAGGTCCTCCAGCGTCAGATGGATCTTGGATGGATTCAGGATTACCGCAATAGAAATCAGTATCAAGTGAATATGATTCAAATCTTTGATATTCGCTTGATGAATACCAGCTTGGTGGAGTTACATGCTAAGCAAGTCCAGCTCGGTTTTCTGACTTCGTATAATTATCAGAACTGTAAGGGATGTCATGAGAGCGACCAAGGATGCGCTCTCATTCAAAGAACTTTACAACACTTGTTAAACCACTGGTGGCTTCTGATCTATTTAAACAAAGACACACAACAAGTCAGTATGATTAATGGGAACCCTACTAGGCATCAAAGTCAGGATGTTCGATCAATGGAAACAGATCTAGTAAGGTTACACTGCATACAAAACGGACGTGGCCGGGTACCACCACATAACTATGAACGCTGTAGAGTTTGCTCTGAAGATAATCAAGGATGTTACCTCGTGCGAGCAGCCCTTCAGAGTCAGTTGGACCACAAAGAGATTCAACCGTGTCCAAGTCCTGGGTCAATCAACTTGATGTCCGACTATTGCGCTGATCGAATTAAGGACGTTGTCGTAATCTCTGATCATAAGAGGACCAAGGATGTTTGTACCATCATCCCTTTACTTGAAGAATCGAAAGTTCCCAACCAGGAACTGATTAAAATTACTTACAATGGTCAGAAGAATCAGAAGGCTCCTGTAGTCATCTATCTACCGGGACCGTTACCGTATGAATCAACTAAGGTTATCCCTTACAAATACGGTGCAACAACAATTGAGAATGGAAAGGAAATTCCATTACCCTCCGTCATGAATATTACAGACATCATCGAGTAACACGGAGCGGTCGAATCTTCAACCGAGGAGTTGGAGAACCTACCAGAGAAAAGGAACCTCAAACGGAAGTTCCTGATCAACTAGTCGGTCAGTCTAGCGATCCCGACCTTTCAAAGAACAGCGATGAGATGCTGAAGCTCATCCAGAAGAGTGAATACAACATTGTTGATCAGCTGTTGCAATCTCCTTCAAAAATATTTGTGCTATCTCTTTTACTCAGTTCCGAAGCTCACAGGGAGGCTTTACAGAAAGTCTTAGAGCAAGCCTTTATGGAACAAGATGTGTCAATAAGACAATTTGACAGCATCATCTCCAACATCACTTCCTGCAACAACTTGGTATTTAGTGATGAGGAACTGCCGGAAGAGGGCCCAAGTCATAACATGGCACTCAATATTACAGTCAACTGCCAGGACGATGCTTTAGACGGCGTACTAGTAGACATCGGGTCGGCTCTAAACGTGATGCCAAAGTCCACTCTAATGCTACTATCATTCAAAGGATCTCCGATGAGAGGCAGTGAGGTCATCGTCAAAGCATTTGACGGATCCTGGAAAACAGTTATCGACGAAGTCGACCTTCCCATAACTATCGGTCCCCACACTTTCCAAGTCACTTTCCAGGTCATGGACATCCGGGCAGCATACAACTGTTTGTTAGAAAGACCTTGGATACATGAGGTTGGGGCAGTCACTTCAAAGCTTCACCAAAAGCTGAAGTTTGTCAAGAACGACCAACTCGTCACAGTCTGCGGAGAGCAAGCCTTGATCGTGAGCAACTTATCGAATTCCACTTGTGTAGAACCAGAGGAGGTTGTTGGAACCCAGTTCCAAGCACTTTCGGTGAGCAATAACAACCAATCAGAAGGAGGAACGTGAATTTCCTCGTACAGAGACGCTCTCGAAGTGATCAAAAATAACAATGCAAAAGGATGGGGACATCTTGTCATTCCTACTAACAATAAGAAAAAGAAAGGTCTTGGTTTTTCTTCAAACTGTACCCAGACAACTACTAACGATGAAAGTCGTCATCCCATTCAGAACTTCTTCCATAGTGGAGGTTTCCTTCACCCAGTGTCTCAAGAAGTACATACCATCAACGAGGGAGATTCCTCCGATACAGATGAAGAATGGAAGTGCTATCTTAACGAGGACGGTTATATGTCTCAGGAAGAGGTGCCTACACCATTTTTCTTTCCGGCACAAAGTTTGAGATTTATACCGAGGTCATATCTCAAAATGATATACGGAGATTGTGATCCAGAAGGATGTCGTGCTCCACCCAACTCATTAGAGGAAGACACTCTGATGAAAGACAACTTTGACCACGACTATTATGGCCCAATGGATGGCCTGCCTATGTGGCAGCCGTACCCAGGAGACTCGGGGCAAAATAATTAGTCGAACGATGAATATCAGCTGAACATCATTGAAAAGAATACCTACGTCCCCACCATGTCATGGGATCAACACTCAGGGCATTCAGAAAACATCCAGCGCGACGATGAATTTGCAAAGCTTGCCGGACTAAAGTTCATCAACTACACTTTTCCCGAGGTCAACGTCATCGAGAGGGATGATTCCTCTAGTTCCAAAGAAGTGTGGGACACATTAGGACAACCAAGTGGCAGGTACGACTACTTGGTCAAGTACACCGCTCCCAAAAGCTCTCGTATCAGGCTCGAAGACATCCAGCCAACTGGATGGGGAGATTTACTTGAGAGTGCAAACACTGCACAAAATACAACAGAAGAGCTCTCCTACAACAACTCTGCCTGGGAGACAGATTCCAATGATCCTGCTCTGCCAGAAATCAGCGTTATTTCTGAAGACAGACCAAGAAGGAAAGTACCAGACTTCGTGATTCACTGGGGAGTTCTCCGCCAATGGGTTGCTGTCAACGTTCCGAAAGTCGTTCATAAGTCTAAGTGATTGTCGTCTTTATCTTAACCTTTCACCCTGCCTAGGTGAAACGAATGTTTTGATAGGGCTCACTTTCTGTAAATGTACCTCTTCCTTTTGCCCAAAGCGACAGAGTTTTGTTTTATAGGGTTGTAGTTTCAAGAATCGACAAGATCATAAATAAAATAATATCGTTCTGTAATTTCCTCAATTATTGTTGTTTTCTCTTTTTCGCTTTTTCAGAAAATGGTAATCCTAAAAAACAACTCAAATAATAAAAACAAGCATTTTAAAAAAAAAAATACACTGCATGCACTCTTGCATTCTCCCTATCTCTTCTAAAAACAAATCATCACGTTATGCAGATTGCTTATTTTAAACCCCATTGAAACATACGATCCAATGCCTTCTCCCAACTTTGAATTCCCGGTATTTGAGGCTGAAGAAGAAGATGACGAAGAAATTCCAAAAGAGATCCCCTGATTACTCAGACAAGAGGAAAGGTCCATTAAACCTCACAAAGAGCTGTTGGAAAAGGTCAACTTGGGTTCAGAAGAAGAGAGAAAAGAAGTCAAGCTTGGAGCATTGCTCAGTGCGACTGTCAAAGAAAATTTGATAAAGCTTCTCAAAGAGTTTCCCGATGTATTCGCTTGGTCCTATCAGGATATGCCAGGGTTGGATACCAGCATCGTGGAACATCACCTACCGTTGAGATCAGAATGTCTGCCGGTAAAACAAAGGTTGAGAGGGACTCATCCAGACATGGCCATCAAAATCAAAGAGGAGGTACAGAAACAGATTGACACGAGTTTCCACGCCACATCGGAATATCCTCAATGGTTAGCCAACATCGTGCCAGTTCCAAAAAAGGACGGAAAGGTCAGAATGTGTGTAGACTACAGGGATCTGAACAAAGCAAGTCCAAAGGATGACTTTCCCTTACCGCACATAGACATGCTGGTAGACAGTACAGTAAAGTTCAAAGTCTTCTCCTTCATGGATGGATTCTCGGGCTATAATCAGATAAAAATGGCGCCGAAAGACATGGAGAAAACTTCCTTCATCACCCCATGGGGCACTTTTTGTTACAAGGTAATGTCGTTCGGTTTGAAGAACGCCGGGGCAACCTATCAACGGGCCATGACTACTCTGTTCCACGACATGATACACAAATAAATAGAAGTGTATGTCGATGATATGATTGCCAAATCTAAAACAGAAGAGGAGCATGTGACCCACCTGTCAAAACTATTCGAGCGGCTGAGAAAATATAAACTCCGTTTGAATCCTAATAATTGCACATTCGGTGTCAGTTCAAGGAAACTTTTAGGGTTCATCGTCAGCCAGAAAGGAATTGAGGTTGATCCTGACAAGGTCAAGGCCATTCAAGAAATGCCTTCTCCAAAGACTGAGAAACAAGTCCGAGGATTTTTGGGACGTTTGAACTACATTTCCAGATTTATATTCCTCATGACCGCGATATGCGCGCCGATTTTCAAATTACTCAAAAAGGATCAGGACTGCGTTTGGACAGAAGACTGCCAAATCGCCTTCGACAGTATCAAGGAATACCTGTTGAACCCATTGATTATATCCCCTCTAGTGGAAGGAAGACCATTAATCATTTACTTAATAGTCTTAGAGGACTCAATGGGTTGTGTACTTGGCCTACAAGACAAAACAAAAAGGAAAGAGTCTGCCATCTACTATTTGAGCAAGAAATTTACCGACTGCGAGACTCGGTACACTATGCTTGAGAAAACTTGATGTGCTTTGGCTTGGGCAGCCAAACGTCTTTGCCAGTATATGATTCGTCACACTACTTGGTTAATCTCCAAAATGGATCCGATCAAGTACGTCTTTGAAAAGCCTGCTCTCACGGGAAGGATTGGCCGTTGGCATATGTTGTTATTAGAATACGACATCGAGTACCATGCTCAGAAAGCCGTCAAAGTAAGTATTTTTGCCGATCATTTGGCTCATCAACCGATTAACGATCAGGAATCAGTCAGGTTTGATTTCCCAGACGAAGACGTCATGTACTTGAAAATGAAAGATTGCGATGAACCACTACCCCGTGAAGGGCCAGAACCAGGTTCCCAATGGGGACTAATCTTTGATGGAGCTGTCAATCATTATAGAAACGGAGTTGGGGCAATCATCATAACACCTCACGGTACCCATATTCCTTTCACTTCCCGACTGACACTCGATTGTACAAACAACGAGACCGAATACGAAGCTTGTATTATGGGTCTCGAAGAAGCGATCGACTTAAGGATCAAGAACTTGGATGTATATGGAAACTCAGCTCTAGTTATCAATCAGATCAAAGGAGATTGGAACACATACCAATCAGGACTGATTCCTTACAAACATTACGCGAGAAGGTTGTTACTATTCTTCGACAGAATCGAGTTTCATCATATCCCTCGTGAAGAGAATCACATAGCTAATGCATTATCCACTCTCTCTTCCATGATTGGTGTAGGTTAATGGAATGACATACCTAAGATTGACATGATGCGCCTTGAACGGCCCATTTACATCTTCACGATCGAAGCAGTCATAGATGACAAACCTTGGTATCACGTTATCAAATTCTTCCTTCAGAAACAAGAGTACCCACTTGGGGAATTAAGAAAAGACAGAAAGACTCTCAGAAGGCTAGCAGGCAGCTTTTCCTGAGCAGTGATACACTTTATAAGAGGAACTTCGACATGGTTTTGCTCCGATGCATAGACAGACCAGAAGCAAACATGCTGATAAAAGAAATTCATGAAGGATCCTTTGGCACTCATGCCAACGAACACACAATGGCGAGAAAAATTCTGAGAGCAGGGTACTATTGGTTGACAATGGAATCCGATTGCTATAAGTACATGAGGAGGTGTCACAAGTGTCAGATATACTCAGACAAAATCCATGTACCACCAACACATCTCAAAGTTCTTTCTTCCCCATGGCCATTTTCTATATGGGGAATCGACATGATTGGCATGATCGAACCCAAGGCTTCGAACGGACATCGGTTCATCCTGGTAGCCATTGATTACTTCACCAAGTGGGTCGAAGCAGTGTCATACGCCAATGTAACCAGACAAGTGGTGGTCCGATTTATCAAAAACAATATCATCTGTCGTTATGGTGTTCCAAGCCAGATCATTACTGATAATGGATCCAACTTGAACAATAGAATGATGAAAGAGTTATGCGCTGAGTTCAAGATCGAACACCATAACTCATCTCCCTACCGACCCAAGATGAACGGAGCGGTAGAAGCGGCTAACAAGAACATCAAGAAGATCGTTCAAAAGATGGTTATAACCTACAAAGACTGGCACGAGATGTTACCTTTTGCTCTTCACGATTATCGTACATATGTCTGCACTTCAACATGAGCAACCCCTTTCTCTCTAATATATGGCATGGAAGCAGTGCTCCCCATAGAAGTAGAGATCCCATTAATCTGGGTATTGATGAAAGCTAAGTTAATAGAAGTTGAATGGTGCCAACGTCGGCACGACGAACTGAATCTGATCGAAGAAAAGCGAATAACGGCTCTATGCCACGGTCAGTTGTATCAGCAAAGAATGAAGAAGGCGTTTGACAAAAATGTCCGACCTTGTGTCTTCAAGAAATGAGACTTTGTGCTCAAGAAGATACAATCATTCCTTACTGATTCCCGGGGCAAGTGGACTCCGAATTATGACGACCGCTATGTGGTCAAGAAAGCCTTTTCAGGAAGCGCCTTGAGACTCACAACCATGGATGGAGAAGAATTTTCCTACCCCACAAATGTTGACGAGTCAAGAAATACTTCGCCTAAATAAAAAAATTAAAAAAAAACGTCTCGGTGGACTGAAAACCCGAAAGGGCGGTCCAGGCAAAAATTAGAGACATAATCAAAGATCATCCTGATGGATTGGAAATCTCAAAAGTACAATCCAAGAAAAAGTTAGGGATAATGGCAAGTCACTACGTCGAACAAAGGGGAAAATCCCCCAGCAGCAGTCATGCCATCCATCAGGAAAACTCCAGTCAAGGTCATCTTCGACGGAAGCTCAGGATGTCCAGAATTCAAAGTTGGTAGAAGGATATCGGTCGTTATGTTTTAATGCAGCCCTTTTCCCATAATTGTGCAAATCATCATCACAATATGGATGTACCTTTATGCCTCATCAATCTCCTCAAGAATTGTTGAGCATTCCCTGCAATCAAGCATTAGCGTTTTAAGCCCTCTTAGAGCACTTAGACAAAGGATCAATCAAGAAATGACATGATCTTCAACTTGTCTAAACTCTCCAGCACACATAAAGGATCAGGAGGACTCCCACATCAAGAATCAGGCACAAGGTTGCAGCATTCCAAGTGGATTAAGCCTCAAGATCGCCAATGTCACCAAATTAGGGTTTTGGTCGACCAGGGCCTCCAGATGAAAATATTCATCTGGGTATGAGCCAATGCTTCAAAATATAACTCAAGATACTCCAAGGGACCTCATGGACCCAATCATCAAGTCAATTTAGCCTCAGGGGATGCATTCACCAAAAATCAGGAATTAGGGTTTCTTGACCTAATTCACCCCTAAGTTGACTTTTTGGACAAAACATGAGCCAAGATCTCAAGACATGATTTAAGGGTCTCTAATAAACCACATTGATCCATTTGCAAAAATGTATTGATCCAAGAAGCTTGATCCACAAGTTTCAATTTCCTCAGGACCACAATTAGGGTTTTGGGGAAAAAGTCAACTTAACCTTTGACTTTTGACCTGGACATGCTCCCAAACCCTGGGACATGATTCAATACACCCTATAACACCTATGGAACATATCCATCAAGTTTGATTTAGATCAAGGACTTGATTTCACAAAGGATCGCACAGTTTGGAATTCATCTGATAAAAAAGTCAACTGTGCACAAAAGTCAAAGTTTGACTTTTTGAGATTTTTCATAATTATGGTTCCTCAACCCTAAAACAATGTTAATATGTGATTTGAATCATCATTCATCAAGAAAAATCAAAGAAAGTGAGGTAAATTGTAAAAGGGGTAACCATAAAAAACTTAGAATTTTTCTAAGTTATGGAACAAAGTGGCTAGGGTACCAACTTCCAAGGATCATAACTTGAGATCCAAGCAACCATTTTGGATGGTCCAAAGCTGGATTTGTAGCTCTCATGGCATACTTTAAAAGTGTCAACTACACCTCATTCCAATTCCTCATGGATTTTAATTTATGGAGTAATCAAAATGACTAAAAACACAAAAGTGACATTTTTCCAACACTTAGTGAAATTTTCACTAAGTCAGAATCTGCTTTATTTTTTCCCAAATGTAGAGGCATTTTTCATTATAATTCAGGTTGACTCAAACCAAATTTGGACATCATGTTGAAATAGGATATATCAGCTTTCCAAAATGTCCAAGAACTCCATTAAATTCCATCTGAGCTAGAAGATATGATGGCTGCAATATGCCCAAATGCAAACTGTCTTGCAAGCCAGATTTGTGCATTAGGGCTCAATTTAATCAATTTGTGCAAATGAAAAACAATTTTATCCATCTGCACACCTTAGGGGGAGATCAAGGAGGAACAAACACTGATCCATAAGCCTCCTAAGTCTTTAGAACTACATATAGGTTTGGCACCCCTAAAAGCTAAAGATGCCTCAAGACTCCAATTTTGTTTTCAGGCATTCAATGGATGCTTAGAGGTGGAATGTATCAGAGCAAAGATGAACACTTCAGTCAAGCCTTATCCTTGAATCAAATAACCATAGGCATGTGCTCTAATCTCAAGTCACCAGCCATCTGCACAAGCCTTTGACAGATTTGCAGTTGAGATGCCAAATTAACTTCCAGCTCAATTCAATCCACTCCAAGCATTCAGACACACTCCATAGCACCTAGGGAAGTTGTCCACATCATTGGAACCAAGCTGTAACACCTCTAACTCAAAACACGGTCACCAGCTGCAAGAGGTAAGCCTCAACTTGGTCATCTCATGATTCATGCATATTTCCTCGCACAATAATTTTGCCATATGTTCATAATCATGTATGGAATGTTTCCCCTTAATTAATTGCTTTGTATGAATCGTGTGTGGAATTTCTGAGCCTTCATGCATAATTTAGGGTTCTTGAGGTTTCTCTTTGATTTCTTATTCCATGCTTAAAATAAATGAAATTAAAGACCATAGACATGATTATGAGGTGAAAACGAGTAGATTGATATGTGGATTGTGTGATTTCATCAAGTATTCAGTGAGATTGATGAGAAAATGCAAATCTGGGCAAAACTCAGAACACGCGCGTGTTCTAGGGTGTTCTTGGCGCCCTTTTTCAAAAATTCAAATATTTGAATTTTGTGATTTTATTAAATGATTCAAAAATTAATTTCTCTCTGAATTTTAATGATTTTGAGTTGATTCTTTTTTTAATAATTCACAAAAATGTTAAAATATTTTATTTTACAAAAAATTTCCAAAAATATTATGTATTTCATATATTTGATATTTTTGCAAAGAATTAATTTTTATTTGTTTTTTAACATTTAAAATATTTTTTCCTTCTTGATTTTCCAAACTTAATTGGTTTTCAATCATTTTGTGGATAAAAACATGATTTTTGAAACATTGATCCAAGATCACCACTTATTTTTCACATGTTTTCAATAATTTTTATTAATTTTTAAACAAAATTAATTCCATTTTAGAGAAAATTAGGGTTTTGATTAAATTCCACCCTCATCAATCTTTTTCAAACACTCATGGGCCTCTAATAGAGTGTAAGACCCAATCCCTCTTTGAAACCAAAATAGTTTGGGCCTTAGTCATTGTATAAAACCCACAGTGTTTTCAAAAATCTTGGCGCGATCGCCAGTTTAAAATAAAACCACTTGGGCCTCTCCTTGAGTTGTAAACCTCATTCTTTTTCTTAAAATCACTCATGGGCCTATAATAGAGTGTAAGACCCAATCCCTTTTTTAACCAAAACCTTTTTGGGCCTCAGACATTGTATAAGTCCCTCTGCATTAAAAAAATCTCTGCGCGATCAGCATTTTCAAAAAAGAAAATCATCTGGGCTTACCCTTGTGTTGTAAGTCCCATTTCTTTTCTTTAAATAATCGTTGGGCTTCTCCTTGAGTTGTAAGACCCATCCCTTGTTGTACATAAACCTTTTTGGGCCTCAGTCGTTGTATAAGTCCCGGTACAATATTCAAAACAACGGTGCAATCACTATTAAACCTTGGGCCTCTCCTTGAGTATAATCCCCACCAATCTTTTCGAAATAATTCCCTTTTTATTTAGATTCAAATATATGTATTGTTATCAAAACTTTCTTTAATTTCTTTGAACAACTAACAATACAGCATGGAAGCTTGCTCACCTGTAAGTTTTATCGGCTTTCTTTTACACGCTTTCATATATAAATAACTCTATTGTGGGAAGCTGCGCATGGTTAGTTTTCTTTCATACCTTTTTTAATACTTGTCATATATCAACTGTATATATACTAGTATAGTTATTTAAAGTTTTCCCCGACAACTAGGTCTAGAACTAGGTAAAGCCCTGTTGGTCACTCTTAAAATACAAACAAAACTAGATCCCCATAGGATCTCCAGATACAGTCTTGCCTTCTCTTGGGCTTAAACAATATGGAACAAAGAGAAAGGCAGTATTCCTTATGAACCTTTTCTCAGACTATCACCCCTAGAAATTGTCAAAGAAATTCTACTCCCGAGAGTTGATCTATTCTCGGTGAATAACGTCTCTTGAGTTTCTTCAAATCACAGAACTTTCACTAAATGAGCTATTCTCGGTGAATAACATTTCTTGAACTTTTCTTGGTTTGGGACCCACAGGCTTCCTAAAAGCATCCCCGCCTCCTCTTGGGTTTTGTACAAGGACCCTCAGGCTTCTTAGAAGTTCTTATTCCTTCTCTTGGGCTTAATACAAGGACCTTGACGACCTCTTAAAGGTATAAGACAAAACTTAGTCATCCTTTGCTAGAGCAGTCTTTCCAGTGTCAGACCTCAGGCCACTTTAGGGTTGATTCTCATCCCTTAATGTCTTTGCCTCCTCTTGGGCATTATACAAAAGATAAAACTCTTCCACACCAGTAGACTTGGACAGTCTAATCCCCTTGAGTCTCAAAGACATTCTCAAGTTCCTTACAACTATAGGAAAAAAACCCCGGGCATTCTGGATCGATCTCCAGCAGAAACCCAGTCTCTCTCATGAGAGTTCCCCAACCAGGGTGAACACTATCTTAAATCAGAACCTCAAGGTATCTAACATCTCAAATCTTCTGTAATCCTCAGCAAGAGTTGATTCCCCACTTGGACCTGCCTGGGGATCTCAATTATCCCCGGTAAAAGATAGCCTCCTCTTAGGCTTTGTATAAGGACCTTTCCTCAGCAGAAAGCTAGCCTCCTCTTAGGCTTTGTATAATGATCCTTCCTCAGCAAAGTCAGCCTCCTCTTGGGCTTTGTACAAATGATTCTCCCCAGCGGAGCTAACCTTTTCAGACTCTCTTGTTGATTCAATCACTTTTTAGACTCTCTTGTTGAGCCAATCACTTTTTAGACTCTCTTGTTGAGTCAATCACTTTTCAGACTCTCTTGTTGAGTCAATCACTTTTTAGACTCTCTTGTTGAGTCAATCACCTTTTCGGACTCTCTTGTTGAGTCAACCCTTTTTTTTAGCCTCAATCTTGGGCTTTGTACAAGACAGATAAAAATACTCTCTCGTTGAGTCGATCTTTGTCCAAACTTGGTATAAAGACTTCCCCTAGTAGGAGCTAGCCTCTTCTTAAGTTGTGTAGAATAATTTCTCCAGCTTGTCCAGCCTCCATCCTGGGCTTGGTACAGGACAGATAAAAACACTCTCTTGTTGAGTCAAACCCCTTTAGCCTCAATCTTGGGCTTGGTACAAGACATAAATCTCCCTCTCTTAAGCTTGGGATAGATATCTTCTCCAACAGAGTCATTTCCTCCCAGCCTTCCTTTAGGCTTTGGGGAATGATTTTCCCTAAGAAGAGTCAAACTCATTTCAGCCTCCTCTTAGGCTTTGTATAATGATTTTCCCAGTAAGGTCAGCCTTAATCTTGGGGTTTGTACAAGATACATACAAACCTCCCTAGCGGAGTCAAAATACTTTTAGCCTCAATCTTGGGCTTTGTGCAAGACAGATAGAACATTTTCCCTCAGAAAAGTCAAACTTCCAGCCTCCTCTTAGGCTTTGTATAAAGAAATCCCCTAGCCGAGTTAATTAACCTTTTAGCATCAACATTGTGCTTTGATCAAGGCACACAAAAATCAACAATCCTTCTTTAGAGATGACAAATTCTCTCTCAGTCAAAACCTTTTAGCTTCAATCTTGGGCTTTGAACAAGACACCAAACATCTTTCTCCTCCCTTAGAATAGGAGGAACTACGATTGCTCTGATTTCCCTGTTTCGTTTAAACGGGAATACGTAGGCATAAGATTACAAAATCTTAGCGAGCATACCAATCAAGAATTCTAGGTCCAGTACCTTCACATCAAAACTTAGGTCCAGTACCTTACCAAAAACACTCGAACATCAACAAAAACTCACTCACTCGCTCATACTTCCCAAGAAACTTTCCCAACCCATTAACAGATAAACACCATCAATTACAAAGCGAAACCTAAAGCTAATATCCTGTGGATAACCACATATAGGATGGGTAATTGACAACTCCCCATTGTATAACCTGACCCCGGACCCCCAATCTCTTTTAAGCGTTTGTTCAGTTAACAATCGCGTGCAAGGTTAGTTTTAGATAGCTTCCCTTTCCCTTCCAGCTTCACAGGATAAATAAGAAATCAGAAAGTAGCACCCCCTCCTCATTGCAGTGAGGAAAACTTTAGCGATAAGGTGGTCGCGTCACCGACAAAAATCGCTCGCTACAGTAATCACCTAGGTGATATCAAACAGTCATAATCCATATGACCCTATAAACATAAACAAACAATAGAAGTAGCACACTTCCAAGACAATACTTGATCTTGCTTAAAAGCTTCAATCAAGAACAATAGACTCTTACTTAAAAGCTTTAGAATGGACAATGAACAATCAGTCAAACTCAATGCATCAGAAGATACATGAGTAACATACAATTAACAAACAGAAAACCCTAGGGACCAACCAAAACAACGGCTAATCCTTATTCTCTAAATTCTCACGATATGATTTCTTTTTCCAATAGGGTTTTTCTTCTCTTTAAATAGCCTTCAGACCTACTGGACTTGAGTTTCTTGAGGCACACAAATAGCAGTAATCAGTATAAACTGGCTGCAAATCAACCTGCATAATAATAGGAGAAAAATACAAACATTCGTAAAAAGGCTGAAGGATCCTTTTTACAAAAAGTAACAGAATCTGCAATAACAGAAATCCCTACAATATTCTCCCATAATAGTCGCCCACGTGTGCATCAGAACACACTAAAAAATCACACTAAAATTACCAAAATAGTCATGCCCTAACTATCTAGTATAACATGTCCTGGAACATGTCCCAGCATCATGTAGAACATGATGTCTGACTGACATGGCAGAACATCTGGTTCAATATCTTGTTAACAACATGTTGTTTTACCAAAATGCAGCTAATCCAAAAACCACAGGACTTACAATATCCCCCTTTGGCCAATTTAGGACAAAACAACCTTAGCACATACCAGAGGTACACAACGGAAACAAAAATAGAAACACAGAAACCCAAGAACCACAATGTTGTCCCACCAGAAAAACATATGACAGCATAATGTTAAGACATTAAGTCTGACATCACAAATCAACACAAGTTACATGAGAACATGTAAGCTCTATACAAACTGCAATCTTGCAGCATCAAAACATACAAGTACACCACTCCCCCTGTCACACTACAACCTACTGCAGAGAATAATTCATTCTCCCAGACACAGCAAATGGTTCCACATCAGCATCAGCAGCAACAAGCATGATAGATTATCATGCTCCCCCTAAAAAGTTGCATACAGTCCAGCAACAAAAACAACTACTCTTCCAAAGCAGTAGTACAAACATGACATAAAGTCATAACATTTTATCTAACATCAAAAACAACAACCAAAACAACACTTTACTCCCCCTTTTTAGCCAAAAATTGACAAAAAGAAAATAGAGTAAATGTAAACAAAAACAAATGGAATCACAAAATACTACTACTCCCCCTTTTTAGCCAGAATATTGACAAACCAAGCAGTCATTCATCAAAGCAGAAGAAAGGTAGATCAAACTCAGAAGCAACAACCTTTTACCAAGCAAACATACCAAGCACACTACTATACCAATAATCTATACCATCTACATTGAGCATGTCAGTATATTGATCCTTCTTCACACCACCACTCTCTTCTTTATCTTCTTTGTTAGACATATCTTTCTACTTTTCGACAAACATACTATTATCATAAGAATCATCTCTTTTATTACCAACAAAATAATCTTCAGCCACATTCTCTTGGGATTTTTCAGGAGTCTCACTATGAAAATTTTCTTGTGTGGTTCCACAAGATGATCAGGTTGGGCCAAGGATGTTGTGACATCCGGTACAACATCAGACTCAGGGTTAGTCACCAAGATCTTAGAGAGAGACATATGAGCACTTGTATCAATAGTGTTATTAACAATAACATTCAAATTAGAAGTATCAACACCATTAGGTTACCACTCATTTCTATTCTTAATCATCACATGACTAGCCCTAGGTTGTGTTGGATAACTATACAGTTGTAGCGTGCGATTTTTGTCGGTGACGCAATCACCTTACCGCAATGGTTGGAATTGGGTGTTACTTTCTGATTTCTTATTTATCATATGAAGCTAGAAAGGAAAGGGAAGCTATCTAAAACTAACCTTGCACTCAAATGTTTTCTTTAACAAATGTTAAGAGATTGGGGGGTCGGGGTCAGGTTATACAAAGGGAAGTTGTCAATTACCCAGTGTATATATGGTTATCCATAGACTTTGCATTACATATTTCTCTGTTATCTTTAAATGCTTTCTAGTGTTTGTCTGTCATGGGTTAGGAAAGTTTCTCCTTTGGGAATGTTGAGAGAGTGTTTTTGTTGTTTTCGGGTTTTTCGTTGTTTTTGGGAAGGAACTGGACCTAAAGTTTTTTATTTGTGTGCTCACTAAAATTTTGCAATCTTATGCCTACGTATTCCCGTAAAGATAACTGGGAAATCAGAGCAATCGTAGTTCCTCCTATTCTATGGGAGGAAAATGTTTAGTGTCTTGTTCAAAGCCCAAGATTGAATCTATCAGAGTATTTGTGTCTTGTTCAAAGCCCAAGATTGAAGCTAAAGGGTTTGACTGAGAGAGAATTTGTCATCTCTAAAGGGAGATATCTCACATGTTCATCACAAGTTGTTGAAGGATTGGTTATAAGGGAAATTACTTTAACTGGGATATGTGAATCTATTAATTCCATAATTTCCTTTATAAGGGTGGTGTCATGAAGGAGGAAACTTTAACTCAATATTGAGCAATGCCATTTTTTCTTATGAATCTTTCATGCTTAAGAGAAGGACATTGGAATGGTTGTAAATAATCCAGAGGCTTGCCACTTGCAGCAGTTAGATGAAAGATGAATTTTAGCCAGGATAAAGAGAAGGACTCCAGCTTGGATTTTGAATTAACAAGTGTGCCACTTACAGTAATTATCTGGGAAAAAAGATTTTGGTTGTCTGTTTTGAGATGTGATGTATAGAGGAAATGTCCTCCTGCAGAGTGATCTCATGGTCTCATCTGAGGGGATGTTGATTTTTGTGTGCCTTGATCAAAGACAAAGGTTGAAGCTGAAAGGTTGACTCTACTAGGGGAGTTTTATATCTGTCTTGTATAAAGCCCAAGATTGAGGCTGAAAAGAGATTGAGTCCACTGGGGAGGTTTTATCTGTCTTGTACAAAGCCCAAGATTGAGGCTGACTCTACTAAGGAAAATCATTATATAAAGCCTAAGAGGAGGCTGGTTGGGAAAATCCTTATATGAAGCCTAAGAAGAGGCTAACTTCTGCTGAGGATTATTGAAATCCAGAGACAGGTCCAATATGTGTTGGGGAATCAACTCTTGCTGGGGATTGAAGAAGAGTTGAAATATCATATGCCTTGAGGTTCTGTTTCTGTTAGGGTTTTATTGATGGTAAATTGACCATGGTTGGGATTTTTAAGGTGAAGGTTAAAGATTGAGTTTGAAAACCTATGGAGGTTCTAACTCTGGTGGAGATTAGTGTGTTGATGAAATGATCAGGGTTTTTCATGTGCCTTTAGGAAACTTGAGGGTGTCTGTGAGATCTAAGAGAAGATGAGACTTTCCAAGTCTACTGGTATGAAGAGGTTAACTCTTTGTTGGAGAATGGTCTTTTATGATACCTAAGAGGAGGCTGAGACTGTCCCATTCTACTTGTATAAATCCCAAGAGGAAGCTGAGACTGCCCAAGTCTCTTATGAAGTGGTAGGCTCTAGTGTAGAGAGAGGTCTTTGTATGATGCCCAAGAGGAGACTTAGGTTTTAAGGGATGAAGATCAACCCTAAAATGGTCTGATGTTCTGGAATTCTGACTCTCCAGAGGATTGGACTAGTAAAGATTACTAATTTCGGTCCTATACCTGTAGGAGGCCTTTGGGTCCTTGTACAAAGCCCAAGAGGAGGCTGAGGAACTTCTAAGAAGCCTGAGGGTCCTTGTACTAAGCCCAAAAGGAGGATGGGGATGCTTTTAGGAAGCCTGTGGGTCCAAACCTAAGAAATGTTTCACCGAGAAGTAATCATTTCTTTGCTGAACAGTTCTAGAGTTTGAAGAAATTCAAAAGAGGTTTCACCGAGAATTAGTCCTCTTTGGAGAATTGAATTTTTTGTACACATATATTTCTAAATTTGGACAGTCTTGAGAAAAGTTTCACCAGGAATAATGCCTTTCTCTGTTCCATATTGTATAAGCCCAAGATGAGGCAAGACTGTATCTGCAATTTCCTATGGGGAACTAGTTTTAGACTATGTTGAAAGAGTAACCTCTGGTTTGACCTAAACCTAGACCTAACTGTTGGGGAAAACTCTAAGCAAATATGTACAAGCATATATATATATATATATATATATATATATATATATATATATATATATATATATAGATGAAATATATAAACAAGTATGTATGGAAGAGATAGTGGAACTTACAGTTGTGCAAGCCCAAGCATAGTAACTACAGCTGTATGGTTAGTTTTCAAGAATTTGAAGAAAGTTTTAATGATACTTTGAATTTGAATTTGAATCAAAAAGAAATTTGTTTTAAAAGGAAGTTAGGGGCTTATACTCAAGGAGAGGCCCAGATGAATTCTTTTGAAAAGGCGACAATCGCGTCGTAGTTTTGAAAACCACAGAGGGACTTATACAATGACTGAGGCCCAAATTATTGTACATACAAATAGGATGGGTCTTACATTATATTAGAAGCCCAAAAATTTATTTTTATACAAGAGATGGGACTTATAGCTCAAGGAAAGGCCCAGATGAAAAACAGCGATCACACTGTTTATTTTGAAAATCGCGTAGGGACTTATACAATGACTGAGGCTCAAATTATTTATGTACAAAGGGGTTTAGGTCTTACACTCTATTAGAGGCCCAAAATTGTTTGAAAAGAAGAAAGACAGGGCTTACAACTCAAGGGGAGGCCCAGATGAAAATTGTTTTGAAAATGGCGATCGCACCGATATTTTTAAAATCGTATCGGGCCTTATACAATGTCTGAGGCCCAAATTTATTTATTTACAAAGGGATGGGACTTACACTCTACCACGAGGCCCAAAAGTATTTTGAAAAGTGTTTGAAAAATTAAAATTGAAGAAAACCCTAATTTTAATTAAAATAAATATAATTTTCAAAGGAAATTAAATATAAAATATAAAATATATTTTAAAACAAGTGGTAAGCTTTGAAAAATATTTTGAAAAATCATGTTTAATCACATGAAGGCTTGAAATTCAATTGGTTTTGAAAAATCAAGGTGGAAATCTCATTTTAAAAATATTTGAAAACAAATAAAATGAAATTAATTACAAAAATTAAAATTATATTAAATAAATAAGGGTTAAATAAGTTTTAAGTCCCTATAAATATAGCGATTTTCAATTTTGGTCCCTCTAAAATTTTTCATTAAGAATTGGTCCCTATAAAATTTTCCATCTCAATTATGAGTCTGTGACGTTAAATAGTGCTAACGGAAGCTGACGTGTCTGCCTTGGTGGATAAAATAATTAATTTATTTTGGATTACATTAACTGATGTGGCATGATTTGTATAATTGAAATTAATTAACAGCAATTTTAAACTAAAAGCTATGAGCCAAGGGCCCACATCCATTAAGCATTACCCAATCCAATTGAATACAACATATGGGGTAGTTGTCACATATATAAACACCAACATTGTTTAAAGGAAAAACGATGTGGGACTTAATGGAACACTGCAGCAATTTCAATATCACTATCACTGCAAACATTTCCAAATCTTGCTTCAATGCAGCAATTTCAATATGACTGCGAACTTTGTCTTTCTTTAATTGGGAAAATTCCTGCTCTTCAAGTTTTTTCTTTTCCTCAAATTTAGTTTGTTCAAGATGCAATGAAAACTAAAGATACAAATGATTGTAGCAAATTAGTTAATAGTAATCACATTGAAAGTAAGAAAATGTACCAGATTTGAATACAAATTTAGACAATGTTAAAAAGGAACGTCTCTTTAACAGACAAGTATTTCATTATATAACAAGGTAATAATAACTCATAACATTTTAATTTGTATAACCAGTTTACATAAAACTAGTTTTATGCCAATACATGCTTTACTGCATAAGACCCATGCAATACAAGTGACTTTCTATTGTGTTAAATTATTTAATCACAGTATTTATTAGTTATTCACTTAATTCAAGGACATTACTTTAAGCTGCAACACAAATAAGCCATGAAAACAACAATGAAATTAAGATATACTCAACAGAATCATCACATCCATTATCTTTCTCAACAGGCATGCTGCATGCTGAGCCTAGAAACATATAAATAAATGGGAAATTGAACAACTGCACACAGTGGCACCATCAAAATTCATTTCGCTAGACAAAGTAATTAAGTAACATTAGGTATTTATTTATTGCTAAAGCATTTAGTCCACTTACTTGAGGTATATCTCCATTTCTTGGCATACACAGGTTTTCATCAATTCCTCTTGATTCTTTTCATCAATTGGTTGCTAAGGAGATACAAGGGGATGTATTCGCTATTGAACGCGCAGAGATAGTTTATAGCATATGCTGGTATTCTTTGAAATGCTATCATTCCAAGTTTATGAGGTAGGCATTGGCATCCAAAATATTCTGATAGTTCTGGCCTGCCATTTCAGCAATAATATATGAATGGTTACAAACTTGCAATGTATAACTATACTTTTTGACATGCTTTGAGAAAATGTTTGTGTATTCCAAATGTGGGATTTAAGCTGTATGTTTGTCATCAAGATGATGCGTTTGCTTTACTAATAGTGTCATCTAAGTTGTAACAGATAAAAGTTGACAGTTTTTAACAGACAATTATCCAATGATATTTTGCTAAATAAAAGCACTTGAAAATTGTTACAAAAATATTGATTTCTGAATCTAATTTCCTGCTCTTCTAAATCCCTTATGCTCTTGTGGAAAGACAAAGTTCGCAGTCATAATGAAATTGCTGCATTGAAGAAAGATTTGGAAATGTTTGCAGTGATAGTGATATTGAAATTGCTGCAGTGTTCCATTAAGTCCCACATCGTTTTTCCTTTAAACAATGTTGGTGTTTATATATGTGACAACTACCCCATATGTTGTATTCAATTGGATTGGGTAATGCTTAATGGATGTGGGCCCTTGGCTCATAGCTTTTAGTTTAAAATTGCTGTTAATTAATTTCAATTATACAAATCATGCCACATCAGTTAATGTAATCCAAAATAAATTAATTATTTTATCCACCAAGGCAGACACGTCAGCTTCCGTTAGCACCATTTAACGTCAGGGACTCATAATTGAGACGGAAAATTTTATAGGGACCAATTCTTAATGAAAAATTTTAGAGGGACCAAAATTGAAAATCGCTATATTTATAGGGACTTAAAACTTATTTAACCCAATAAATAATATAAATTCAATTTTTTGTGGAATAAAATATTTCAATATTTTTGTGAATTTTCAAAAAAAGAACCAATAAAAAATAATTAAAATTGAGAGAGAAATTAATTTTGAGATTAATTAAGAAAATCATGAAAATAAGAAAAAATAGCAAAATGAGAGGGAGATAAAAAATGGTCTGGGTGGATGTTGAACCCACGCCCTCCAACCAAACACACATGCGCTGCTACCACTGGGGTGATGATACATCCGTGTATCAAAACCACCCCATATGTACATAAGGGTGGCCTAAATTTTAGGTCAGTCCAAGGCAAAAAATCAAGTTTTGAGTGATTTGCAAGAAGGATCATATCTCCCTCATTTCTCCATGAAATGGGATGAAATTTAGATGGATCCTACTTAGAATTTCATGAGGAATCCAATGGTGGTTCAGAATTTTCTAAAGATGCCTACATTTTAAAACCCCATAGTGGTTTCAAAATAGGCCAAAATTTGCAAGTCCTATGCTATCTCTTCATATAAGCAACAATAGCATGGTAAATTGGTTCAAACACAACACATATGATATGTATGACATGTTCATGATCAATGGACATCAAAGCAATGCAAATTTTAAAGAGTTCAAGTTGTTATGCACTTACCTCTTGAAGCTCCTTGTGCTATCTTGCAAAATGCTTGTGCCATAACTAATCTAATGCCTTAGACACTCTTGATTGATCCCTTAGAAGCTTTTAGGATGATCAAAACCAGCTGGAATCCTCAGGAACAAGAACTGGCTCCTTCTTGCAAAAGTGGCAAAAGTGACCAAAATGGTAACTCACTCAAATGGTGTTACAATTGAGGGAAACTTGTTGGGATAGTTTGAGAATGATATTTGGAGAGTATTTGAAGTGTTGTTTGTTTTGAAAGTGATTAGATCAAGACATGGCTTGAAAAATGCAGAAAAATTGAAATTTGAGGTTTTGGAGGTTGACTTTCTAATTTTGGTGTTGCACAATGAGGATGAATGTTTGAACACCTCCAATAGATGGTTTATGATGTGTTTGGATAGTTATTTGAGTGGTTTTTGCTCTGGTTTTAAGAATCCCCAAATTGCTCCATTGTGACTTGAAATCGAAGTACGAGAGGGAGAGTGAGAAGAAGTTTGTTTTTGATGAGTTTTGAGACATCAGAAATGACCTCTATTTATAGTAGAAGAAGTTTGTTTTTGAAGGAATAGTGAGTGGATGAGGGAGCATGCTATTATCCAATGGATTTTGTCATGTAGCACTTTCTTAAATGCCAACGTACCAAGTCTCCTCTTATCTTGACTTCAACCAACTTTGCAGGTTTGAACACTCATGTTTCTTGACTCCTTTTGGCTGGTTTGTAACTGATTCATGCCACCTCTATGCATCACATAAATGCTTGATGCCAAATTTGAAAATCAAGGTTCATGTAAATGATGATTTTGCACATGCCAAGTTGATTTCTTGACTTAAGGGTTCAAAGTTGAAATCATCAAGTGACTCATCAAGATTCTTTCTGATTTTGGAAGAGGACAAGGCTTGGAAGATGACAAAATTGGAAATGGAAATCGTGTGGCACAAGAAATGCACACAATCTGCCAAATGTTGTCATGAAAATCAGTTTGAGCAAGGCATGTTGTGAGGTTCATAACTCCTTGCTCAAGTGGAATTAATGGGAGTTCTTGTACTCTTTGGAAAGCCCCAATGACATACTTCAACTTTGATATCCAACATTGGTCTTGGTTCAGCTTGATCATAATGAAAAATGGCCCTAAAGTTGGTGAAAAACCAAGACAGATTCTGTCCAAAATTTTCACTAATTGTTGGAAAAAGTGGCCATTTTCATGTTTTTGTGATTTTGATCAATCTATAACTCAAAATCTATGAGGATTTGGAATCTGATGTAGTCGACAATTTTGAAGTATGTAATGAGAGCTTAAATTTGAGCTTTGGATGGAAGAAAAAAGCCTTGTGGTTTGGAAGTTATGACCTTGCAAAGTTGGTACCAAATCACTTTTCTTCCATAACTAAGAAAATTTTAAGTTTCTTAAGGTTGCCCCTTTCGCAAGTAACCCTACTTTTCTTGATTTTTCTTGATGGATGATGATCCAATCCATGAATTATCATTGTTTTTGACTTAGGGAAGCCTTGTTTGTCAATAAATTCAAAAAGTCAAACTTGGTTTTTTGGAACAGTTGACTTTTGTCAAATGAAATCCAAATTGTGTGATCCTCTATGAAATCAAGTCCTTGACCTAATTCAAATCTAATGGATGGATTCTATATGTGTTATATAGTGTCTTGAATCATGTCCCAAGGTTTGGGAACATGTCTTGGTCAAGAGTCAAAGATACAGTTGACTTTTCATCAAGAAACCCTAATTGGCCCAGATGAATTTAAATCCTTGCATTGCTTGTGAACCAAGTTCTTTGAATAAATACAACCTTGTGAATGGATCAATATGATTTATTGGAGGTCTTCAAAACTCTTCTTGAGGTCTTGGCTCATGTCTTGCTCCAAAAGTCAACTTAGGGGTGAATTAGGTCAAGAAACCCTAATTCCTGATTTTTTATGAATGCATCCCCTGAGGGTATTTTAACTCTATGCTTGGGTCCATAAGGTCCCTTTTGAGCTTCATGAATCATGTTTTGAGGTATTGGCTCACGCCCAGATGTAAATTTTCATTTGGAGGCCTTGGTCGACCAAAACCCTAGTTTGGTGACACTGGCGATCTTAAGGCTTGATCCACTTTGAATGTTGCAACCTTGTGCTTGATTCTTGATGTGGGATATCTCTTGATCCTTTATGGGTGTTTGAGAGGCTAGACAAGTTGAGGATCATGTCCATTCTTGATTGATCCTTTGTCCGAGTACTCTGAGAGAGCTCAAAACCCTAATTCTTGGTTGAAGTGAATGTTCAACAATCTTTGAGAGGATTGATGAGGCATAAAGGTACATCCATATTGTGGTGATGATTTGCACAATGATGTGAAATCTTGTGGTCAAAATTTGGGGTATGACAACAGTCTGTAACAGTAAGGCTTTATATGAACATATTTACCACAATAATGACATTTCCAAGGCTGTACTTGACTTTAGTCTGAGTTTTTTGAGGTCTGGAAGGATGTTTCAACATTTGGTCAAGCATCATGAGCTCATGCTTTACTTCAGTGTGAACAAAATTTGTCACAGGGGTTTTTCTTTGGTTATTTAAAGAGTGATTATTAAACCTTATACCAGTAAATATTTTACCTCCTTTCCCAACTTGAAGAATATCATCCAACACATCAAATCCATTGTTCAACATTCTCACATATTTGTTCATGTTTTCAAGTTTAGAATTCAATATGGTTATCTCATCTTGAAGACCAGAGACAGTAGATGAAAGATTCTCTTTATCAACCTACAGTTGAGCTATGATCCTCTTCTGCATTTCTCCTATCTTACACACCTCTTCACTTTTGACACAAAGCTCTTTGTATGAAATAGACAATTCTTCATAAGAGACATTCTGATCACAGGAATCTTAATCAGATTCATATCTGCCAGTGAGGTTTGCAACATGCTTAGCAGTTTCAACATCAGGTTCACTTTTGGAATCATCATCAGACCCAAAAATATACATGCCCTTCTTTTGTTTATTGAGGTGCGTGGGACATTCTGATCTAATGTGACCAAAACCCTCACTTTCATGACACTGACTACCTTTTCCTTGATTGGACTTCTCCTTTGTTCTTACTTTTCTCTGAAAATCACTATTCTTCCTAATGTCAAATGACATGTTATTGACATCTGGTATTGACTTCCTATCCATACTCTTCAGCACCTTATTGAATTGCCTCCCAAGAAGCACAATATCATTATTAATTCCTTCATCAGTCTCTATGTCACATTGAACCTCTTCATCATTAGTGTTGGAGATAAAATCTATGCTCTTGTTCTTTTTTTCAGATCTTTCATTGATAGCCAATTCAAAAGTTTAAAGTGACCCAACAAGCTTCTCCACTTTCATGTTGCTGATGCTTAGGCTTCTTCAATTGTTGTGACTTCATGTCAAACATCTTAGGCAACGACCTAAGAATCTTTCTAACCAGTTGATCCTCTGACATCTTCTCTCCCAAGTCTCTAGACATATTGGCAATATCAAAAATATTCATGTGAAAATCATGAATGGACTCGTCATCTTTCATTCTGAGATTCTCATATTTGGAGGTGAGAAGTTGAAGTCTTGACATCTTTACTTTTGATGTGCCTTCATTAGTGATTCTAAGGATTTCCCATGCATCTTTGGCCACGGTACAAGTATTATCAGCTTGAAAATATTTTTATCAACTCTATTGAATAAGGCATTTAAGGCTTTGGAGTTTCCAAGAGCAAGATCATCTTCTTCGTTAGACCAGTACGCTTTTGGCTTCAATTCAGTTGTGTCCTTCCCATCTTTGTCCTTCACAACAGGGAGTTCCCAACCTTTGATTACTGCTTTCCAAGTTTTGATATCCATAGATTTTAGAAAAGTCACCATACACACCTTCTAGTGATCATAGTTGCTGCCATCCAAAATAGGCGGTCTGTTGACAAATCCTAGTTCCATGTCTCTAGTACCAGAAAGTATCTCTCTGGAACTCACCCAAAACAGAACAGGGTGCCTTCTCTGATGCCAATTGAAATTCTAGCACGTAGTGGACAAATGTCAGATATGATGCCAGGACGTCGTAACATCAGAATTAACACAAGAATAATTTAAAGAACAATTGCAGGAAATTAAATAATACACAGTAGTTCCTAACCCAGTTCGGTCCAACTCACCTACATCTGGGGGCTACCAAGCCAGGAAGGAAATCCAATAATAGTATTAGTTCTAAGTTAAACTCCCCCTTTTACAACTTATCACCTAATCACTACCCGTGCAACTTCTACATAGAAATCGCCATCTAGATATGAGAATCCCCTCTCACTTCCTAATCACCTCGGTGATATCAAGCAGTCCCAATCTCAGTGACCGTATAAACAAAAACAAACAATAGTAGTAGCACACTTCCAAGACAATACTTGATCTTTCTTAAAAGCTTCAATCAAGAACAATACACTCTTGCTTAAAAGCTTTAGAATGGATAATGAACAATTAGTCAAACTAAATGCATCAAAAGATACATGAGTGAAATGCAATTAAAAAATAGAAAACCCTAGGGACCAACCAAAACAACGGCTAATCCTTATTCTCTAAATTCTCACGATATGCTCTCTTTTTCCAATAGGGTTTTTCTTCTCTTTAAATAGCCTTCAGACCTACTGGACTTGAGTTTCTTGAGGCGCACAAATTGCAGTAATCAGTATAAACTGGCTGCAAATGAACATGCATAATAATAGGAGAAAAATACAAACTTTCCTAAAAAGGCTCAAGGATCCTTTTTACGAAAAGTAACAGAATCTGCAATTACAGAAATCCCCACAATATTCTCCCATAACAGTTGCTCACGTGTGCATCAGAACACACTAAAAAATCACACTAAAATTACCAAAATAGTTGTGCCCTAACTATCTGGTATAACATGTCCTGGAACATGTCCCAACATTCATGTAGAACATTATGTCTGACTGACATGGCAAAACATCTAGTTCAACATCTTGTTAACAACATGTTGTTTTACCAAAATGCCGCCAATCCAAAAACCATAGGACTTAAAATCTCCCCCTTTACCAGAGGTACATAGCGGAAACAAAAACAGAAACACAGAAACACAGAAACCCAAGAACCACAATGTTGTCCCACCAGAAAAACATCTGACAACATAATGTCAAGACATTAGGTCTGACATCACAAAGCAACACAAGTTACATGAGAACATGTAAGCTCTGTACAAACTGCAATCTTGCAGCATCAAAACAAACAAGTACACCATTCCCCCTGTCACACTACAACATACTTGAGAGAATAATTCATACTCCCAGACACAGCAAATGGTTTCACATCAGCAACAGCAGCAACAAGCATAACAGATTATCATGCTCCCCCTTAAAATTTGCGTATAATCCAGCAACAAAAACAACTACTCTTCCTAAGCAGTAGTAAAAACATGACATAAAGTCATAACATCTGATCTAACATCATAAACAACAACCAAAACAACATTTTACTCCCCATTTTTAGCCAAAAAATTGACTAAAAGAAAATAGAGTAAATGTAAACAAAAACAAATGGAATCCCACAAATACTACTACTCCCCCTTTTTAGCCGAATATTGACAAACCAAGTAATCATTCATCAAATCAGAAGAAAGGTAGATCAAACTCAGAAGCAACAACCTTCTACCAAGCAAACATACCAAGCACACTACTATACCAGTAATCTAGACCATCCACATTAAGCATGTCAGTAGACTGATCCTTCTTCACACCTCCATTCTCTTCTTTATCTTCTTTGTCAGACACATATTTCACCACTTCGGCAGACATACTATTATCATTAGAATCATCTCTTATACTACCAACAAAATCATCTTCAGCCACATTCTCTTGGGATTTTTTAGGAGTCTCACTATGAAAATTTTCTTGTGTGGTTCCAACAAGATGACTAGGTTGGGCCAATGATGTTGTGACATCTGGTACAACATCAGACTCAGGGTTAGTCACTGAACCACTGTCGCGCACGGATCAAAAACAAGTATTTTGAAAAGGTAGTTATGGTAACGACAACTCGAGTATCGTTCTCAAGGATTCTTGTACTTTTATTAACCAACAATTGGAACAATGGGGGGTTTGAATTTCGATAAACAGAAAAAATAATGAAAATAAGCTGAAAAGTTAATCTGCTGATTTGGTTCCTTCCTATCATTGGTTATTGTAATTCCAATCTTCGAACGAATTATCTATTCCTATTCGATTACAACCTCATTGACAAGCACAATTTGTAATGTGTGATGTAGGTTCCTATTATCTGAATTAAGCAAACGGAATTAAGCCCTCGTGAATTAAGCAAACACGATTTGATCAATCATGATAACAAATTAAGCAAACGCTAACGTGATTACGGTTAAGGATCATACAACAATCAAATTAAATCAACACACTCTATGAAAATTGGATTAAGCAAGCAATAATCATAGAATAAGATTGAAAGAAATAAAAACTAAATTGAAATTATTATAACCTTAAGGTGTCGGAACCGAATACAGCAAATCAACAATTGAAATTAGTTCTCCATGAATTTCCCGTACAAAGCAAAAGCAAAAAAAAAAATTGTGAATAGTGAAAAGAACGTAATGAACAGTAGCACGGATGCTACTAGGTATAGGGAAGCATCACAAAATCCGGTTCTAGCCCAATTGGGTCGAAAAACATAAAAAAAATCGGCCCAAGACTAAATATTCCTAAAGGCAGAATTTGGGTCCTGACTTCAACGAATTATTCGAGCCTACTACACTCTGAATCAGCTTCTTCGTACAACATGAAAGTTTTAGTTCCTTGTCTCAGCTTTCCAACGCCTAGTAGAACGCGTAAATCTGATTCTCATAGCTCCAGTTATGATTCGAACAGTGGATAGACATTAAATAACCGCTAAAGCTGAAAATAAGCTGCGAAAATAGATTAACGGCAAACAAAGACTTAATTATAAAAACATAATAAAACATTAAAATAAACAAAACAAACTAAGGAAATGCCTAAGTACAAACATAAGAGAATGTGCATTAAAATGCACTGATCAAATTCCCTCACACTTGAACTTTTGCACTTCGAGCAAAATAATATCAAGACTCATGAAAAACAATAGCATCCGGAAACTCATTCTAGGCCATAAACTCTTCTTCGGTCAAGATTGTATTGATAGGTACTAATTTTTCACACTAAGGATTTCGTAAGAACACAAATCCGCAATTGTGCGGTCATAAACCTCCCTCCTATACATACCAATCCAAATCATGTTATTATGCATAAGCCTAACTTACTCATCCTCCTTTTTGCTCTCTTTCATTCTATTGCAATCACATTAAGCCCGTTATCTATTCACACACATGGTAAATAAGCTTGTTAGTGAATATGATCCATATCTTGTCAACAATTCAAAATTAACCACTTTAGCAACAACAATATTTTTTTCTTCTTTTATTGAAGGTCTCACAACCGTTAGCCTAAGTTAGGTGACCCTCACCCGGTCACTTAACTTAAAAGGCGGATTCCTATTTAGAATTCTTGTTAAGCGCGAGATCATTCACTTATTTGCATCAGCTTAATTACTTAGTGTTTGATTTCTAGATAGTGTTGACTGCTAGATAAACTACTTAAGAGCTATTAAAGGATGAAAAATCAAGACTATGTCATAACAAGTATTTAAATCGGTTTCCATATTCGAGAGACTTAAGGTGTTAAAACAGTACCGATCTTATGAATTTTTCCCAAGTCTCCACAATCTAACCTCAAATTAATCTATAGCATAAAAATTTCAAAAGATGCATTGTGTTTCTAAGTAAATTTTAAAAAAAAAATTCACTTAAAGAAAACAAAACAAAACAAAGAAAACTGCAAGAAAACAAAACAAAGAAATGGTTCTCTCCCCAACACTTAAAACATACATTGTCCTTAATGAAAGACATAAATATAAAATAAGAGTGAGGAGAGATAGGAAAGGACACACCCGAGGAGTCAAGGTGGATAGATGATCGCATAAAAAACCTTTCCTAAAGAGAGCTCTTCTACAGTCTTTTCTTACAAAGTGGGGCTCTCATGGAGTAGCTTTGGGCAGTGACCATTGTTTTTGAAATTTTTAGTAATGCCTTCGTCTTTTATTCCAGGATCAAAGAAGGTCCTTCGATAAGTAAAAGTTTCGAATGGGCACGTGAATGTGATCTCATTTTTCACAACGTCAAGAATCAAAAGATTAAGGGGTTGTCTCACTAATTTTGTTCCATCTTCAAGTGAGACCCTATTCATACTCATGGATGGGCTATTACTAGGAATGTCAGTCAAGGTCCATCCAATTGCCTTCTTATGTTTCTTTAATACGTGTTCTGGACTGGGCAGGCGCTTGACCCACAGTAGGGCAAGGCGCAATCCAGTCCAGCTCTTGGCAAGGCCCAATAACTGGATTCAGCCAATCTAGACATTGGGCACAATCTAGCCGTTGGGTAGAACATAGACGTTGGGCACAATATGACCGTTGGGGACGTCCACCTCATGCGCTTGACAGTTTACGCGCCCAACTGCCTCCCCGTATCTCACAGAAATAGTTGGACCAAGTCAAAGGGTCACGCGCCTGATCCTCCACCTGGCAGTCTCCCATTGGTCAACCAGATAATTCGGCCACATGGGAGACCTTGGCTCCGCGCTGGGGGTCACTTCTATAAATACCCTCTCACTTGAGAGGGTCAGGTTTGATCACTATTCAATACTCTACATCATACCTAAACGCTTCGTACTTGCTTTCTCTCTAGCCCAAACTTACTTTGGCCTCGGAGTACCTTGCAGTTACACCCCATCCTCTCCTACAATCATCATCTCTGCCCTACACAGAAGGCCACGATGATCCAGTCTGATCACACCAGATCAGTGGCGTCGTCTATGGGAAACATTGCTTCCCCGTCTTTTTGAACCAATATTTCTTATCTTTTCACCCAAAAGACCAAAGCTTTCACTCTGAAATTCCCTTGACCATCATGGCCTCCAACAGAAATGATGATGCATATAAAGATCATGTTGTCGCCGTTATGCTAGATAATGTCGACCACCACATCCTCAGAGCTGCAATCACAAAGAACGATCAGCGTGACGGGAAGACTGCATCCTCTTTTTCTGACGACGTGAAGCCACGAGCACAGGCTGCCGGTCACATTTTTGAACCTATATATGTCCCTCGAAACGCTGACCCCGACACTGCTGCCCTCATTGCCTCTCTCAACAGGTCCAACCTCCTGATCTTCCAATAGGGCGAGAAGATCAGCATGCTCGAGCATGCTCTCCAGGAGTGACTTCCTTCGCAGAACCTGGCAGCCCCTCTCCACACCCGCAGTCTCCTCCTCAGAAACGTCGGCGAGACAGATCCAGAAGCGTTTCTCCCGTCAGGGGGCGATCAAGATCGTCGGAACTTGAGTCAGAAGTCGCCAGAAGATGACACCATACTCCTCCGCAGAGATCCAGACGTTCTCCTACCCTGAAGAGGACCAGGCCCTCGAAAAACTGTCACGATCATCATCGGTCGCAGATACATTCTCCTCGATGCAGTAGAAGTCGCGGGCATAACCAATCCCTCTGCCGATCTTTGAGCGCTAGCAGTGACGACGATGTCCATAGACCCCTATCTCAGGAGATCATGGACACCCGCATCCCTCGCGGGCTAGAAAAGCCTCCGCCACTGGAAACTTATGATGGGACCACCGACCTAGACGAGCATATAGAAAATATTGAAGCTATGCTCCACTACCACAACATGTGCGGGGCCAATAAATGCATGTTGTTCCCCATCACTCTCAAGAAGGGGGCCATGACCTGGTATAAGCGGTTTCCTCGAGGTTCGGTCACTTTGTGGAGGGATCTGAAGAACCAATTCTCCCGACACTTCACTACTTCCAGACGACATCCCAAGTTAAAAGCCACTCTCGAAGCCATTATACAGGGTAAGGATGAGCCCCTGCGTGCATACATCGAGAGGTTCAACAAGGAAGCTGTAGAGGTCCGTACAACGGACCATATGAAGAAATATCTCCTCGAGAAGGGGCTGAGACCGAAGAGCGAATTTCGCAAAGCAGTGGGCATTGAGACCCCTCGTACCTTAGCCAAACTTCTCCGTAAGGCCCAAGCTTACATACAGTACGAGGAGAAAAAAGTTGCGTACATGGCTCGGGACTCAAGAGATCAAGAAAGTTCGCGGGCGACAAAGAAAGACGAATCAGAGGCCCCAGGGCGCGATAAGGAGAGACGATGAGATGATCGTCCTCGTGAAGGCAAGGGACCTTCTGGTTGCTTCATAGAATAAACTCTGCTGACAGCTCCTCCCAAGCATATTCTCTCTGAATGCATTAACGCAGAGTTCAAGCAAGGGGGTGTCCGGTTCCCCAAGCCAACAGCGTCAAAGGGCAACACGGACAAGAGCAAATACTGCCGCTTCCATTGCAGCCATGGCCACGTGACCGAAGACTGCGTGCACCTGAAGGACGCTATTGAAATCCTCATCAAGGAGAGTCACCTAAAGCAGTATACGAAAATGGATGAATCTTCCCGACGAGAGACTTCAGAGTTCAAGAAAGAAATAGAGTCTTCACCGCCCAGTCCTCCCCTGCAGGTCTCCATGTCAATCACGCGGCCAGAAAAGTTCATCATCCCCGACTACCTCGAGGATCCTCCCCAGATATCCGTGCACAACACCTGGGAGACCTTCCCCACAATAATGGTTATCTCATGTGGTGGATACAACAAGCTCATTGTAGGGTCGGTCAAGAGGAAATTCGACCAGCTGATTGACTGCAGTCCCGACCGGTTGTCCATGCTCGAGAAATTCAGGGGGCGTTCTCAGCCTATCACATTCTACCGTGAAGAACTGCCTGGGGGCTACCCGAACTCGCACATTCCTCTGTTCATCAAGGCAAGGTTGGCCAGCACTGATGTCAGACGGATCCTGGTCAACCAGGGCAGTTCGGTTGACATCATGTACACCAGTTTGTTATGTACATTGAAGCTCGACTAGAAGAACCTCTCACCATACATGGGATCAAATCTGCAAGGGTTCAACGGAGCTACCGCCAGACCCTGGGGGTACGCGGAGCTCCCCGTCACATTCCGGGAGGAGGAAGCATCCAAGTCGATCAAAACTCAATTTCTGGTAATCGACTGTCCATCGCTGTATCAATGTATCCTGGGGAGACCAACTCTCGCGGAGCTGATCGCTGTCCCTTCAACTGTTCATCTCAAGATGAAATATTACACGGAGAAGGGCCACGTTGCGACTTTACACGAAGATATAGAGGCCGCGAGGAGATGCTTCGAAGCAGCTACCCGAGGACAAAGCTCGATCGGTGCAGCACCCAAGGCCGCCAAACGGCCAAGGGATGAAGATCTTCCTGGCGAAGAAATTCAGCCTGAAAAGAAGCCAGCTCTCCCGGTGCACACAATCGACCTCGACAGTCAGATTTCTGAAGAAGGCGAGGAAGATAGCAACGAAGGCACTTCAGCAGTATCAGGCAGCTCCCCTGCATTAACCATCATGCGCCTGATACTAGATGGGGAATTCGAAGTAATCACCTTTGGAGACAACCCGAACAGAGGGGTAAAGATAGGCGCAGGGCTGCCCGATGAGGTAAAGCAGCAGTTGAAGACATGCCTGAAGGACAATGCAGATTTATTTGCTTGGAGCGTCGCGGACATGCCCGACCTTGACCCTGAGACCGCATGCCATCAACTCACCATCGACCCAACCGCTCGGGCGGTAGCACAGTAAAGGCGTAAGTAATCTAATGAAAAGGCACAGGCTGTCGAAAAACATGTACAAGACCTCTTAGAGGCAAAATTTATCTCAGAAGCCAGGTATACAACTTGCCTGTCCAATATTGTACTTGTCAAAAAACATAATGGAAAATGGCGCATGTGCATTGATTATACGGATTTCAACCGGGATTTCCCGAAGGACGCTTATCCTCTGCCCAACATAGATAAGCTCGTAGACAATTCTGCAGGTTTCACACTCTTGTCCTTCATGGGCGCCTACTCGGGATACAATCAAATTCCCATGGCTGAAAAGGACAAGAAATATACCGCGTTCATGACCTCGTCGAGGAACTATTACTACAACGTAATTCCCTTCGGTCTGAAAAACGTTGGGGCCACGTACCAGCGTATGATGAACAAGGTCTTCCAATCAGAAATCGGAGACATGCTCGAAGTATACATGGACAACATGATCGTGAAGTCCCAAGAGGACTTCGATCACACGGTCCACTTACAAAAGGTCTTTGACCAAGAGAGAAAACGTCAAAATGCGTTTTAACCCAGAAAAATGCACCTTCGGCGTGCAGGCAGGGAAATTCCTTGGGTTCTACCTCACCGAAAGGGGGATAGAGGCCAACCCTGACAAATGTCGGGCATTCGCTGAATTTCCCATGCTAAGGTCGAAGAAATCCATACAATCCCTCAACGAGATGCTCGCTTCACTTTCTCGCTTCGTGGCCAAGTCTGCCCAACATGCTCTGCCCTTCTTCAAACTTCTGCAAAAAGAAGCCACATTCGAGTGGACAGAGGAATGCGAGCAGGCTCTGCTCCACCTCAAGCGAGCCTTATCTGAACCCCTTGTCTTGTCTCGACCAGATAGCAGGGAGACGTTGTATCTGTACCTCTCCGTCATCATCGAAGCCATTAGCGCCGCCCTCATTCTTGAAACACCCGACGGGCAGAAACCCATCTATTTCACGAGCAAGGCCTTGCAAGGGCCAGAACTCAGGTACCAGCAGATCGAGAAGGTCACCCTCACCCTCATCAATGCAGCGAGGAGACTAAGGTATTACTTCCTGGCCCACACGATAGTGGTGCGAATAGACCAGCCCATAAGACAACTACTTAGCCGCCCAGACATGGCCGACAGAATGCTCAAATGGTCCTTGGAGCTGTCAGAGTTTGACATCCACTACGAGGGCAGGAAGGCCCTCAAGGCGTAAGTCCTGGCCGATTTTTTGGCTGAAATGATGGCTCTAGCATCCCCGTCTAGCGAGGCACATAAATGGACCATCTTCGTCGATGGAGCATCCAGCTCCATCGGCAGTGGAGCCGGTATCATCCTTGAGAACGAAGAAGGAATCCTAATTGAAGTATCTCTAGTCCTATCCTTCCCCACATCGAACAATCAAGCTGAGTACGAGGCATTCCTCATAGGTTTACGGTTGGCCGAAGACTTAGGTGCCAAGGAAGTGAAGATCTTTACAGATTCCCAGCTCGTAGCATCCCAAGTACGAGGAGAGTACCAAGCCAAAAATGATCACCTAGTCGAGTACCTGACGCTGGTGAAAGAAAGGATAACTAATTCGACGTGTGGGAAGTCCAGCACATCCCTCGCAAACAAAACACTTGAGCAGATGTCCTATCGAAACTAGCTAGCACCAGAAAGAAAGGTGGCAATAAATCAGTCATACAAGAGATACTCTCCTGCCCAAGCATCAAAAAGCCATCAGAGCTGCTCGACGTCAACGCCATTGGCGACAGCAGCTACTGGATGACTCTGGTGTATAAGTACCTCACTACAGGGGAGCTGCCCGAGGACAAAAAGGAGGCCAGCGTGACCAAACGAAGGGCCTACTCATACATTCTGGTCGATGACAAATTCTATCGACGAGGATTTTCCATTCCCCTCCTGAAATGCGTTGAGGAGAACAAGGTCCCCGAAGTTCACCAGGAAATTCACAGCGATATCAATGCGCAACATTTGGGAGGGAGTTCATTGGCACGAAAGGCCCTGCGAGCATAATACTATTGGCTGACCATGCAGCACGACGCTAAGGAGCATGTCCAGAAATGTTACCGGTGCCAGCGCCACGGGGACATGCACTTGGTACCCCCTAACGAGTTGAAGACTCTATCCTCTCCTTGGCCCTTTGCCTGGTGGGGGATGGATATCCTTGGCGCCTTCACAATGGGGTCCTACCAAAACAAATTTCTGATTGTGGCCGCCGATTACTGTACAAAGTGGATCAAAGCCGAAGCTCTCGCCAAGATCACAGCCTTCAACATACTTCGTTTCTACAAAAGAAACGTCCTCACACGATTCGGGGTGCCCCAGGCCCTTGTGACCGACAATGGAACCCAATTCATGGACAGGAAGTTCCAAGACTTCGTCGTTAAACTAGGCACAAAGCAACACTTCACTTCCGTCGAGCATCCCTAGACTAATGGGCAAGCAGAGGCCGCAAACAGGGTGATCCTTCGAGGTCTAAAACGAAGGCCAGGCAAAGCCTAAAAGAGATGCGTCGAGGAGCTACACATCGTGCTCTGGGCCTATAGAACAACCTCACACTCCACCACCGAGGAGACTCCCTTCCGACTAGTCTACGGAACTGAGGCAGTGATACTGATAGAGATCAGGGAACCTTCCAGACAAACAGAAGGTCCTCTCGACGAGGAGATAAATAATGAAGCTCTGAGAGAAGAGCTCGGCCTGGTCGAAGAAATCTGATCAGGGGAAGCTCTCTGTGAAGCTTCGCTGAAACAAAAAATAACCTTGCGCCACGATGCCAAAGTCGTAAAGCGTGACTTCCCAGTTGGTAGCCTGGTCCTACGCAGAAATAAAAAAGTTTTGCGTGAGGGCAAACTGGATGCAAATTAGGAAGGACCATACATGGTCAAATCAAAAACAGGCACTGGAGCCTACTACCTAGAAACTCTGGACGGGGAACCATTTGCTCAACCATGGAACGCTAAAAAGCTAAAACAATATTACAGTTAGGACCAGCCACTAGTTCAGACTAACTGCCGACGAGATCACCCCATTGCGGGGAGACGGCTCGGCCACAGGACCGTGCCCTGGTACAAGCACGATCCTTCACTCTACAGCGCCAGCCAGATTCTGCTTATGGGACGAGCAGACTCTATGCAAAACAGGGATACCTTAGTCGAGCTCCGTCGTTGCTGCACCAATATGGCAGGACACCTAGCTCGTGATGGGAATAGTCCAAGCATGTAGGATTAGTACCTCGACCGAGATCCTAGTCCCACCACCGGCGAAACCGCTTCGCCCCCTCGACGAGTCTCCCACACTGTCGAGCGTAACAATACTAAGTCGAGCAAAACGTCCGTACTTAGCATTTAAATGTTAAAACATACAAACAAAATGCAACATATATAATATCAAACGCAAAGATATTTATATAATATGGCCACTAGGCCACAAGTGTTAATATTACAAAATGGGCCATGCCTAACAGCCGGTTACAAATCAATGGCGCACAGGCCAACAAAACACACAAGTACAAACAACTAAACTCCATCACTAAAAACCTCTGGAGAAACCACCTCGCCGTCGACGACCACGTTGAGAACGCCCATCCCTTCGGTCAACAGCTGGACGTCGGAATTGAGAGCTTTCATCTGCTCCACCGCAGCGTTGAACCCGAACTCAGCTGCTTCCAAGTTGTCCTGCTCGAGGATACGGGTTCTCTTAATCAGGTCCCTCTGGGTCTTTAGGGCTTTCTCTTCCTCGGTCTCATCCTGTCCGACCGCCGACGAGCCCTCCAGCTCGGCTACCTTCGCCTTCAGGGTGGAATTCTCTTCGTTCACCCTAGTCACCTTCCACTTTATCTGGGTCACTTCCTTCTGGAGTGCGATCTTGGCCTCCAGGTTGCCTTTGAGCTTTGTCAGCCTGTTATGTATCTCAACATTTTCCAGCTCAAGGTCGGTGATCTTGGCCTGCGCCTTCCTGAGATCTGCGACCGGAACTGTCTCCGCATCCCCTAGGGCCAGCGCCACCTCCAGCACTCTCATAACAGCGGCCGCATTCTAGAAGAGAAGCTTCCTCCTCACCTTAGGGTCGGTGGACAGAATGGCCGACGCCTCAAGGTCGGGGACAACAACAGAGCCTTCCCCGTCAAATAATTTTGCTTGGAGATAACATGGTGGCAATACAAATTTTCCCCTGACAAAGCTGCTCGAACCACCAGCTGGGGAAGGCCAGTATTGTCCCGTTTCCTCTTGTGTGTGGTGTCTGGAGTAGGAGGGTTCGATGTGGTGCCCGGAAAGGAGACGGTGCCGCCCACAAACTTCTCCAAAGTTGCTTACTGCTTGGCCGCGTTGACCTTAGGCCCTGGTGCCTTCTTGAGATTTTTGGCCGCTGCAGACCTGACCAGACGCTCCCTCATGTTCGACATCTTCCCTACAAAAGTAAACTAGGAGGTTAGCACATTTAACAACGAGTTAAAAATACAGGCAAAGGGATAATCTATACCGAGGAGCTCAAACGCAACTTACTCGTTTTCACATTCGAGGAGGGCCTTGGTATTTATGTAGCGAGCCGCCCAAGCAGGCTCTCCATCCTCCCCGTACAACTTTTTGCCATCCCTATCCACTACGAAGGCATGGATGAAACTCTCTACATGGGCATGCAATGCCCGGAAAGACTCCTTGTCCCCGTCAGATAACTGCTCATGCTTGACTAGAAAGTGATTAGTCCTATATCTAAAATGGGCATACACCTATTCCAACAGGAACTTTGACACCGCCTTCGTCACCTGCCGACCATTAATTTCCATGGTTTCTAGGGTGGCTATAGACTCCTTAGCCGCCTCAGAGACAGGCTTCACGACCAGGAACCTGTACTTGAAATATCGTAGAGACTCTGAATACGGCCAGAATAGCCTGCTCTGCTGCTTAAAGGATACCCAACTATATTTTGGACCAGCTGAGCTCCTTTGAATATGGAATATGCAGAAGAAAAGATCCACCGTGGCCCCGACCCTCAGATATCGACAGACCAGCTCAAAGGCCCTGATAAACGCCAGAGCATTCAGATGCAGTTGGGCAGGGCACAGTTCGAGATGATAGAAGATGGCCTCTTGGAAATGGGTGAAGGGTAGACGATACCCCGCCTCCACGAACGTGAATTCATACATAGGAAATCTCATCCCCAGATATACCGAACATGTATGGTCATTCTCCATCGGGCAAAGAGCGCTCCAGTTCAAGGGCGCATCCTCTACTCGGTTTTTAAGGTATGGGAACTCACGAGCAGCCTCTTCGGTAAAAGTCAATCTCGTTGACATGGGCTCTTCGGCGATCATATCGAGATCCTCTTCAGCCATTTTGACGCCTGCATGCTCGACGGGATGCTCCGCCTCCCCGTTATCAGCCCCAGCATTGGGGACATCTCCCAGGTTTCTGTCGGCCATTTCACCTAAAAAGCAGAGGAAGAAAAAGTGAATTTGATGACTAAGATCAAATTCACCCCTCCACCACTAATCAAGTGAAAGGGCGAGGAATAGGTCGAGGACACCCTCAAGCCCTAGTCGACAGTACAGGGACGCGGCGACATCCTTTTCCCCGTAAAACGAGGACGAGTCTTTGTGACTCAACGAAAGGTTTTCGCGAGGACGAGTTTCCTCGACAAAATAGGGCTTGTCACGCGGAAGTCAACTCTCGCGTCGAGAAGGCCTAATGCCTGACTACAAACTTAAAGCTAATCCTAACCAGAAATCTAGGAAGATCTACAAAGTCCTACGCTACATTTAAAGACATTCATCCTAGGTTCTTCATGTTCTTCATGAATTTTCCAGAAAATTCATTGTTCATCGAAGAACACATGAACATTCAACCAGAAAGTTCATGAGTCACCGGGAAATTCATACCAATTTCCAGAAAACGAAGAACATCCTAGAAATAACCGTGAAAGATGAAGAACTTACTTGATTCTAGAGGTTGAAGATGAAGGTCTGGGCGTGGACGATGAAGATCGACGACGGCGAAGATGAATTCCGACGAAAGGACGAGTTGCAGAGCAAAAGGGTTTGAGGAGAGGAATTTGCGTGAAGTGTGCAAATGAATCCTCGCTCACCCATTTTTATAAGCAGGTGCTCGCTTGGGGAAGTGCAAAGGCCATCATAGTCTAGACCCTCTAGGCCTGACAGAAATTAAATGCACCACCACGTGTCAGAAGAGAATCTTTGTTTGGCATTTCGAAAGCGACGTGTGGCATTCCCCAAGTCTTCTCCAGCCCCCCGCGGGCATACCTTCATCGCCATTTTCGCAGGCATCATTGTTAAACCTGGTTGACATAAAATCGCCATTTTCGCGGGCATCGTTGTTAAACCTGGTCGACATAAAAACGCTGTTTTCGCGAGCATGTCCTAGCACACAAAGGCGTTGTCAGGTTTCTTAGCAACCAGTGTCGACCACGCTGACCACAAAGCAGGCAAAGGGTATGTCCCCGAACATTGTCATTCTAGGGCGACAGTCTACAAGGCTATCTCAAGTCATCACTCTTCCTCAGAGCAAAGACTTGGGGTGGGGGTCCTGTTCTGGACTGGGCAGGCGCTTGGCCCACAGTAGGGCAAGGCCCAATCCAGTCCAACTCTTGGCAAGGCCTAATAACTGGATTCAGCCAATCTAGACGTTGGGCACAATCTAGCCGTTGGGCACAATATGACTGTTGGGGACGTCCACCTCACGCGCTTGACAGTTCACACGACCAACTGACTCCCCGAATCTCACGGAAACAGTTGGACCCCGTCAAAGGGTCACGCGCTTGACCCTCCACCTGGCAGTCTCTCATTGGTCGACCAGATAATTCGGCCACATGGGAGACCTTGGCTCCGCGCTGGGGGTCACTTCTATAAATACCTTCTCACTTGAGAGGGTCAGGTTTGATCACTATTCAATACTCTAAATCATACCTAAACGCTTCGTACTTGCTTTCTCTCTCGCCCAAACTTACTTTGGCATCGGAGTACCTTGCAGGTACACCCCCATCCTCTCATAAAATCATCATCTTTACCCTACACGGAAGGTCACGACGATCCAGTCTGATCACACCAGATCAATACCTACAACACTTTTTGTTTCTGTTCAGATTTAAGTTTAGACAAAATTATTATAGGCAAATTTTCTTCCAATTCTAAAAGTGCATATTTAAAATTTGAAGGAAATTACTTAAGCTCTAAAGTAGATGGTTGCTCAATGAATGACAAAATTTTGGAAGCATGAACTACATTTAAATCTGCAACATCAACTTTGTCAGTAGAAATCTCATAAGAAATATCAACCTGTAAGGCAGCTTCAATTTCAGCACAAATTGAACATAAGTGAGTGTCAGAACAAACATCACAAGTATAATTGTCATCAAAATCGGACAAAGAAGGGAAATCGGCAAAAAGTGAATCAGGTGCAGCAAGTTCTCTTAAGGTTATTTTTTCACTCATGTTATGGTAATGAAACTTAAAATCAGAATCAAACAAATGATGAGAGAACAAGAATCAGCAATGCACAACAAATAGGAAAATATCAGCAATGTCTATAAACAGCAAAATAGATGGAAAACACAAAAAACATGATTAAAATAAAATAAAAAATACAAAAACACGAAATTTAATCTAATTAAGTAAAATAAGAATTTTGGGAATTTTTTCGAATTTTTCTGAAACTATGAAAACAGTAAAAAATTCATAAAAAATAGAAAAATGACGAATTTTGGATTTTTAGGGCGACGTTCATTATTTAGTATCTAAAAAGAGGCTTTTGATCCCTGATTATTTTCTAATGAATCGTAAAAAAAATTAGGCTAATCTGAGACTATTTTCCTAAAACCGATTTTTTTTACTAAATTAGACGCGAGACGGGGCATCCGGACGCTAAAACGGCAAAACAACAAAACGGAAGTTCAAAATGCACTAATCGACACATATGACTCAACTAACGGTTAAAAACGGCAAGAATCCCCGGCAACGGCGCCAATTTGATACGATGTCACGCACGGATAAAAAACAAGTATTTTTGAAAATATAGTTACGGTAACGACAACTCGAGTATCGCTTTTAAGGATTATTATACTATTATTAACCAACAATTGGAACAATAGGGGGTTGAATTTCGATTAACGAAAAAAATAATGAAAATAAGCTGAAAAGTTAATATGCTGATTTGGTTTCTACCTATCATTGGTTATTGTAATTCCAATCTCCGAACAAATTATCTATTCCTATTAGATTACAAACTCATTGACAAACGCAATTTGTATTGTGTGATGTAGGTTCCTATTATCCGAATTAAGCAAATGGAATTAAGCCCTCATGAATTAAGCAAACACGATTTGATCAATCATGATAACGAATTAAGCAAACGCTAACGTGGTTACGATTAAGGATCATACAACAATCGAATTAAATCAACATACTCTATGAAAATTGGATTAAGCAAGCAAGAATCATAGAATAAGATTGAAAGAAATAAAAACTAAATTGAAATTATTATAACCTCAAGTTGTCGGAACCGAATACAACAAATCAATAATTGAAATTAGTTCTCCATGAATTTCCCGTAGAAAGTAAAAGCAAAAGAAAAATTGTGAACAATGAAAAGAACGTAATGAATATTAGCATGGCTGCTACTAGGTATAGGGAAGCATCACAAAATCCGGTTCTAACCCAATTGGGTCGAAAAACATAAAAAACCCGGCTCAAAACTAAATATTCCTAAAGGCAGAATTCGGGTCCTGACTTCAACGAATTATTCGAGCCTGCTACACTCAGAATCAGCTTCTTGGTACAACATGAAAGTTGTAGCTCTTTTTCTCAACTTTCCAACGCCTAGTAGAACGCATGACTCTGATTCTCGTAGCTCCAGTTATGATTCGAACAGTGGACATGTATTAAATAACTGCTAAATTTGAAAAATAAGCTGCGAAAATAGATTAACGGCAAACAAAGACTTAATTATAAAAACATAATAAAACATTAAAATAAACGAAACAAACTAAGGAAATGCCTAAGTACAAACATAAGAGAATGTGCATTAAAATGTACTGATCAGTCACTAATATCTTAGAGAGAGACATATGAGCACTTGTATCAACAGTGTTATTAACAAAAACATTCAAACTAGAAGTATCAACAGCATCAGGTTTCCAATCCTTTTTATTTTTAATCATCATATGACTAACCCTAGGTTTTGTTGGACATTTTGGATAACCATACAGTCTGTAACAGTAAGGATTTATATAACCATATTTACCAAAATAATGACATTTCCAAGGTTGGAACTTGGCTTTAGTTTGAGTTTTTTGAGGTCTGGCAAGATGTTGCAACATTTGGTCAGACATCGTGAGCTCATGCTTTACTTCAGCAGGAAAAAATTTGTCATAGGGATTTTTCTTTGATTATTTAAAGACTGATTATTAAACCCTATACCAGTAAATATTTTACCTCCTTTCCCAACTTGAAGAATCTCATCCAACACATCAGATCCATTGTTCAACATTCTCACATATTTGGTCATGTTTTCAAGTTTAGAATTCAATAGGGTTACCTCATCTTGAAGACCAGAAATAGTTGATGAAAGATTCTCTTTTTCAGTCTTCAGTTGAGCTATGATTCTCTTATGCATTTCTCCTATCTTAGACACCTCTTCACTTTTGACACAAAGCTCTCTGTATGAAATAGCCAATTCTTCATAAGAGACATTTTGATCACAAGAATCTTCATCAGATTCATATCTGCCAGTGAGGGCTGCAACATGCTTAACAGTTTCAACATCAGGTTCACTTTCAGAATCATCATCAGACCCAAAAATAGACATGCCCTTCTTTTGTTTCTTGAGGTACGTGGGACATTTTGATCTAATGTGACCAAAACCCTCACATTCATGACACTGACTACCTTTTCCTTGATTGGGCTTCTCCTATGTTCTTGTTTTTCTCTGAAAAGTCATTATTCTTCCTGATGTCGAATGACATGTTATTGACATCTGGTCTTAACTTCCTATCCATACTCTTCAGCATCTTATTGAATTGCCTCCCAAGAAGCATAATATCATTATAAATTCCTTCATCAGTCTCCATGTCACATTGAACCTCTTCATCATTAGTGTTGGAGATAAAAGCTATGCTCTTGTTCTTCTTTTCAGATCTTTCATTGATAATCAATTCAAAAGTTTGAAGTGACCCAACAAGCTCCCCCACTTTCATGTTGCTGATGTCTTGGGCGGCTTCTTCAATTGTTGTGACCTTCATGTCAAACTTCTTAGGCAACGACCTAAGAATCTTTCTAATCAGCTTATCCTCTGACATCTTCTCTCCCAAGGCACTAGACGTATTGGCAATATCAAGAATATTCATGTGAAAATCATGAATGGACTCGTCATCTTTCGTTCTGATATTCTCAAATTTGGTGGTGAGAAGTTGAAGTCTTGACATATTTACTTTTGATGTGCCTTCATGAGTTATTCTAAGGATTTCCCATGTATCTTTGGCCATGGTACAAGTATTTATCAACTTGAAAATATTTTTATCAACTCCATTGAATAAGGCATTCAAGGCTTTGGAGTTTCCAAGAGCAAGATCACCTTCTTCCTTAGACTAGTCCATTTCTTGCTTCAATTCAGTTGTGTCCTTCCTATCTTTTCCCTTCACAACAGGGTGTTCCCAGCCTTTGATAATTGCTTTCTAGGTTTTGCTATCCATAGATTTTAGAAAAGTCACCACACGCGTCTTCTAGTGATCATAGTTGGTGCCATCCAAAATAGGCGGTCTGTTGACAAATCCTAGTTCCATGTCTCTAGTACCAGAAAATATCTCCCTCGAGCTCACCCAAAACAAAACAGGGTGCCTGCTCTGATGCTAATTGAAATTCTGGCATGTAGTGGACAAATGTCGGATATGATGTCAGGACGACGTAACAGCAGAATTAACACAAGAACAATTTAAAGAAAAATTGTAGGAATTTAAATAACACATAGTAGTTGTTAACCCAGTTTGGTGCAACTCACCTACATCTGGGGGCTACCAAGCCAGGAAGAAAATCCACTAATAGTATTAGTTCAAAGTTAAACCCCCCGTTTACAACTTATCACATAATCACTACCCGTGCAACTTCTACATAGAAATCACCATCTAGATATGAGAATCCCCTCTCACTTCCTAATCACCTCAGTGATATCAAACAATCTCAATCCCAATGACTGTATAAACAACAACAAACAATAGAAGTATCACACTTCCAAGACAATACTTGATCTTGCTTAAAAGCTTCAATCAAGAACAATACACTCTTGCTTAAAAGCTTTAGAGTGGACAATGAACAATCAGTCAAACTCAATGCATCAGAAGATACATGAGTGACATACAATTAACAAACAGAAAACCCTAAGGACCAACCAAAACAATGACTAATCCTTATTCTCTAAATTCTCACGATATGCTTTATTTTTCCAATAGGTGGTTTCTTTTCTTTAAATAGCCTTCAGACCTACTGGACTTGGGCTTCTTGAGGCGCACAAATAGCAGTAATCAGTGTTAACTGGCTGCAAATCAACCTGCATAATAATATGAGAAAAATACAAATTTTCTTAAAGAGGCTCAAGTATTCTTTTTACGAAAAAGTAACAGAATCTGCAATAACAGAAATCCCCACAATATTCTCCCAAAACAGTCGCCCACGTGTACATCAGAACACACTCAAGAATCACACTAAAATTACCAAAATAGTCATGCCCTAACTATCTGGTATAACATGTCCTGGAACATGTCCCAACATCATGTAGAACATGATGTCTGACTGACATGGCAGAACATCTGGTTCAACATCTTGCTAACAACATGTTGTTTTACCAAAATTCAGCCAATCTAAAAACCACATGACTTACAATACATGAAAAAAAAAGAAAATTACGATGTAATTCTCAATGCTCTTGTTCGTGTTAGTGGTCCAACACCATTTGAAAAATGGACGCGCTTCCCTAAAATGAGACATCTAATAGCAAGTGCTTATGATAAGATGTGTATTCATTTGGCACGTTATGTTTTCTCAGAAATATTTTTTCCACTTCGGCGTAGACCACTACAAAATCCATCCGGACGCATTTTGTGTATTGTGTGGCTTTCAAAAATACAACATTTTATTCAAGTTTATTTAAAATCGGGGTGTCATATACCAACAACATCACCGAAATGGATATCACATTTCACAAAAGAGAGTGAAACTTGGTCAGATTCCTTTTTTGGAAAGGATGGAAGAGTTCACCAGGTTGAGCGACATTGCAAGAGAATTAAATAAGGAAAGGTTAAAAAAATCACCAATAGATATATGTTTAGGTGGTGGCACATGTTTTGATGCATTTTAGTTTTTATCTAACAATCTAACGTATTTTTTGTATGTAATATTGTCAATGATGTAATCTCGATACAATTTGCGACTTACGTAAAGTATATTCTTCATTAATGTTATAGAAATTTGGTGGTCATTTTTGACATTTTTTGTCTTTCAAAATTTTGCCATGCATATTATACTGATTATGTTTCAACAATGTTGAAGAGATGATTCAGGATATGCATCTCAAGACACATCCCATTTAATTGTTAAACCAGTTAAACATGGGACTTTACAGATGTGCATCTCCGTAAACACCCTTATTTGTAAAAAAATAGGGTGTTTCCGGTTATGCATCTCCTAAATATGCCCTAATGAGAGGATAATGTTTCTAAGGTTCAAATTAATCTAAAACTTGTATAAATAAGATATCTTTCATCTCATGTTCTTCACAAAAACACAACACACTAGGATGAATACATATCCCCATCTTCCAATTGTGTATTTCAATGGCGCAAAGTCCCCACTTCAATTTAGGGTCTTCGAGAACATAACTCTCGTCGATCTAAGACCCAAACTGAATACTCTACTGCGATATCTAGAAAATTGAAGAGCTGTCAAGCTCGAGTATCGCTCACCCTCAATTGAAGATGAAGGAAAGATATGTTTAGCCAAGCTTGAACTAAAGACGAATGAAGATTTAAAGATTATGTGGAGTTCATTTTACCGTTACTCATAGAAGGGTCTGATTGAAGTGGATGCGACGATTGTAAGATCGACCGAATATATTCTAAGGATGTTGCAACGTCTTGAACCACTCGTTTGTAATGATATGTAATGTTAAATTTATGTTAACAATTATCTATGTAATGTTAAGTAATTGAATGTTAATTTGTGTTGTTTTTTTAACATTCTACAATTTTTATGGTCTGGCCTAACAGAGCATATTCCAGAGATGCATCTCCGTAAAACTCACTGAATTTTAAATTAAGAGTTATTACGGAGATGCAACTCCAGACTCACCATCATATTGATAATTGTGTAAAAGGAGTGCATTCGGATATACATCTCTGGATTCTATAGTCATCTGTGACTTTTCAAGGTGGTGGAGAAACACTCATGGGGTATAGAGAGCAATCCTCTTTTGTTATTTGATGGTCAACAAATGAACTTTGTTGTATTTTGTATTTGATATAATAGTGAACTTATTTTAATTGTATTATTTCATGTCAAATGTCAACTTTTGTATTTGATAATGAACTTATTTTATGATGCAATGAAAATTTTGATAATACATTTATTTGATGTGAGTGTTTTGTATAGATTAAATACAATTTGTAAATTATTTGAGAAATAGAGCATAAAATAGTTAAAGTATATTATATGAAATGTATTCCTTAAAAAATATAATAGCATAAAATGCACATAAAATTAGAGCTGTCAAAATGTATTACCCGACCCTAACCGGACCGGACCTGGTGGGCTAGGGACTTTTAGGACTGGGCAAAAAAATCATTTTTAATATGGATTCGAAATTACTACTCGAACCCGACTCTAGATAGATTTCAGGCTACCCAACTCTAAACGAGTTTTTTTTTTTAAATAAAAAATTAAAATACAAATGTCATAACATTGATTATAAATAAAATTAAAAATTATATTATTTTAAACATAATACTATATTATCTTTTATAAATACTATAATGTGTTTTAAATACAATACATGTTTAAATTATATAAAATAATACTCAAATATTTAACATAAGAGAAAATTAATAGAATAAAAAAAAAGTGTTGATTATATTAATATATAATATTTAAAAGAGAAAGATTAAATATAATAGAGATAAAATTTAGTTAGGTAGAAAAAAATCAATGTGTTATTTTGGAATATGACAATATAAGTATTAATATAATTTTTTAAAATTTATAGCGGTGTGAGTCTAATGGGCTACCCATGGTTCATATGGCTTAGCCTTAATGGGTAGCAAACTTTTTAGAGTCGAGCAAACAAAATTCTAAAAAATATGAGCTCTAATTTTAAAGTCTCTAAGCCCTCTGATTTTTCGGGCTTGACAGACCGATCCATATGGATTAACCCATCTCTACATAAAATAGTAAGAAATATACACGAAAATAATGTTTTAAAAAAATATTATAAATAAATCAATCAAACAAATTAAACTGGTTAATTCGATTCAGTTCAATTTTTTTTTCACAAATTCGTATCTATATTTGAAAAATCCTAAAAGTCAAACCAAACCAAACTAATAGAGATATCATTGATTCAAATATTTTTATAAAAAAAATCGATTCTAACTGAACCTATTACAACCCTATGTGAACCCCTAGATGGTGGCATAACACAAGAGGTGCTGTGCTCACATACAATTCAACTGTCTCAGATTACCATACACATGGCACAAATTAAAAATTACAATGTCCTTAAAGTCATACATAGGGTATATGCGTATAGGCCTATTTTGCTGATAAAAATGTCACATACGTTGAAGTTCTTAAAAAACCTTGATACTGACCAATGAGTATGCAAGATATATTATTGCACTTGCATTCTTATATAATCACATTTTGAAGCTGGGTATATAAGTTAAAGTATGAATGATAAAAGTTTTAAATTCTGAATCCTAAATTCTAAATAACTAATACAAACAATAGGATAAAAGTTAGTATTTTCACACCATCGTTAGAAATAATTCTAAACTCTTAACATCATTATTTAACATGATACAACTAAATAAGAAGTTCACAAATACAACCTCATCTTTTTTTATTCATCAAACCTATATACATATCTAGAAGGTCATATCCATCTACAAAGAGAATGCTACTACACCATACATAAGGCAAAATTACTTAGGAGAGTTTGAGGCTTGTCTTATTCCAAGATACCTGCTCAAGTTACACAAGTTCATCAGGTTTATAATTTCCAATCGCATAGCACTTCCTAGCTTTTCCAACCATGATTCTTGATCTCATGCATCAACTTGATTTCTATTTGTTTTGTTTTGTTTTTTTTCCAACTAGCTCAGTTAAAGGATCATTGCCTCTTGACATCAGATTCCTCCGTTTTCGCAAATCTTCCGCGGATTCTTGGTTGACTGTCAGCCAGTGCCTTCCTGCAAGCATACTGCAACCATGCAACATTATTATAAGTCGAGTTTAGAATCAGTTCAAAAGCTGAAAATGGAGTCTTTGAAATTTTGCAAATTGCATACAAGGTTAACCATTCTATATTTACCTTTATTTTCCTCCCAAAGTTTCTCCTTGTCTTCTTATTCCTATATCTAGAGAGTTTTTCTTGTCGTTGCTCGCTCGTGCAGTTGCTGTGAAGAAAAGGCCTCTCGAGAGTAGATTGGCCAGCGCTCACGTTACCATTTCCAAGAGTCTGTCGTAAAAACAATGTCAGTCATACACCAAATCTCGTGCAGATGGCAAAAAGGTATGTAGTATAAAAATCAGATTTTGTACCCTCTAGAGCGCTGCACATGATGCATAGCTGTTGGATCTGGGTGGATCCAACGTTGCACCCAGATCCAAAGCTCTGCAACTCTTGCAGCGCTCCAGACGATCGGATTCCAAATAAGGATGTCTCTCTTTATAAACAATAGTTTAGTTTACCTTTATATCTCCTTCACTAAAAGCCCTCCGCATGCCATAAACCGCGTTGAAATCAATTCCAGGGAAATCAAGGAAAGCAGGCTTCATTGCAGCTCCATGCATCCAATCCATTGAGCTCAAACTTTCCGAACTAACACTCTTTGGTAATAGCTCATCAGGAATTGGTTTGTTTTCTTGAACCGAATTCTCCTCGATGTTCAGAGCAGGAATCTTGATTTCAAGAATTTCAGATAGAGGTGAGTCTATATTTGCCTTTTCCAAGAGATCTTTTTTGCACTCATAGTATACCTCGCTTAAAAGCTGTTCATTTTGAAGTACATTATCAATATCCGAAGATTTTAGACCCTGCGACGACATATCTTCGCCACAAGATATCATTGACATGGCTTGCATTGGATCAAGGTCCATCTCCGGTTCTTCCATAATCGTCTCGGGTGCTTTGAACAAATCTCCCTCTACGAATAAATCAAATTCCGACATTGCAGATGATTGAATAAGGTCACTCTGCATCAAAATACACGATAAAAGAACAGTTAACAAGGAATTATAGAAAGACAAAAGACTCGATGTTAATTATTAGTATCGTATTTATGAAAATAATTGTAACAACAACTAAAGGTTGTCTTTAGAAAAATCCAACAGATTGATTCAACATAGCACAGAAGTTTGGCGTAAAACGAAAGGTGTGAATACAAATTCAGTTGAACCTTCACATGATTGCAAATTCAAAGCCCATGCTTCACCCAAAAAAGCCGACTTTGAAAGAGCCCACTAAGTGTTGATGGCTGAAACATTGAAACTAGAATCAAACATTAATCCAACCTCAAGGTGCAACCAGAGAGGTTATACAGGAACACGTATCAAAATATAATTCTAATCCTCTGCCACCTATGCAGTCTCTCCAGCCGCACCTCTTACGTTGGATTAATGTAACTGCACCCTCAGCCGTTAAATTAATCTAACTTCAAGGTACGGCTCCAGAGGCTACACGGGTGGCAGAGAATCTAAGTCCGCCAAAAGAACTTAAGTTACTTCATGTCTTTAGAATTGTTCCAATTTGAATGACCAAAAGACCAAACAACACTATATGAAAACAAACCCACTAACACTTTTATCTATTATTGTTGAAGAACAAAAACATAAGCAAAATGGCATTAATTCCTCTTTAGCAACTATGTATTTAGTGCAAGAGAAAAGACCAAAAAGAAATTATTAACTTGAGCATTCATAAGTCCTTTTCCTTTAAACTTTTTTCCATATTAGAAAAGAAACAAAAAAAGGAATAAAATGACTTTTCCCTTCTTCAATAAACCTCCCCTTAGTGGGGAAGAAAAAGACAAAGTCTCCACTAAAAATTCATTCACACTTATTAATAAATCAATCAAAAAAAAAAATGGAAGAAAAATTAAAGAACACGGAAGTATCACAACAAAATCACTTTCCATCATAATCACTTTTATTTTTCCTTTTCTAACACTTTTCCAGATCCAGCACTTAAAGCTAACTCTAGCTGTTTCCACTTGTGTTATGAATATATCTGTGGAAACATTCTGAATAATTCATACTTATAATTAATTTTTGTTTTTCTCAAAATTGATATTCATTTTCAATCAACAAGTTCATGAAGTGAAAATTCAAAAATTAGAGTAATTAAACTTAACCTTAAAAATGATCATGATTAATTTAATATAACTCAAGATATATAGTAATTGAGATTAAAAAGTTTCTAAATATAGGAAAATGAAAATTAAAGTACAAATATGGACATATTTAGTTGAGCAAATCCTAGAAAAGTATTAAGAAAAGAAGAACATGAAATTAAAAAAAAAAAAGATTAAAAATATGAAATTCTATTATCTGAGTAAAATTTCATCAAGAAAATGCAGTTCAAAGAGAACAGAAAGAGTAAGAAGCAGATCAAAAAAAAATGAAGAAATTGGAAATAGAAAGAGAGGAAAAAAAAGGTACCATTGAAGCATTGGATTTGTGCGTCATGCAATACTCTTCAAGTTGTTGAAACTCTTGAGAGTAATTCTGTAGGAAAGGGAAGAAAAGACCAGTTTCTGCAAACATTTTCGAGAGAGAGAGAGAGAGAGAGAGAGAGGTGAAATATGAAAGTTTCAATGAGAAACACAAAAGGAAATAAGACAAACAAAGTTTCACTTCTTGAAGTAAGAGAGAGAGAGAGAGAGAGAGAATGTGTGTGAAGATTATGAGGAAGGGGTTTGAGGTTTGATGAAATTAAGACCAACATGAAAGGGAATTTATATCATATAAAATTGTATAGTATACTATTTCAACATCAAAATGGTTATGCTATATATTATTTTGAGTTTCATTTTTTAATAAAATTTAATATTTTTTGTAAATATCATTATAATTAATTTTTTATTTAGTTACTCCACTTAATAATTCTAATACTTCTATGTAATTTTTTTTTATCAATAATAAATTTTATTAATTAGAATAAGAGTGTAATGGATACGTCGGATAATTTTACACTTTTATTTAATTAAAAACAAATAAATTATCAAATCATTAAGATATTTTTAAAATTAAAGTATAATTTTGCAAAATATAAATTGTTGATTGATTATTAGCGTAAAGTATATTTTTTTTTAGAATAAACCTATAAGTTTTTATAAAATTATAAAATTATTTGATATTTTATTAAGAAATTTCATCATTTGCAAAAATATTAATAAACTAATAGATATAAGACCTATTGCTACATATTTAATTTTTATAAATTTTTTAATGCATCGTTATCTATACTAATCTATAAAGGCAGAATATAAATTGGATGTAGCTTTTTTTTCTTCTAAATATATTCTTTTTAATTTTTATTTTAAGTTTTAACTTCTTTTTTCTACAATGACAGTTATATGATAGTATATTATTTTTCATATTATTATCTTTAACTATTTTATAAATAATTTAAAATTAAATTAAAATTAAATAAAAATACAGTGCAGTTTATATTTTTTACGCGTCAACATTTAAGAAAGCAGATAGATGGGCACGCGAATGCCCGTCTATATTTTTTACGCGTCAATATTTAAGAAAGCGGATAGATGGGCACGCGAGTACCCGTCTGAACACTAGTTAAAATAATATAAAAACATTTAACAAGTAAAATTGTAAGATTTTATTTTTATATAAAACTATTAAGTAAAATAAATTAAACAAAATTTAAAATATTAAAAGTAAGGGTCATGCTAACCAGTAGTGCTACTGGGGTATTGGTTAAAAATTTTAAATAAAAAATATATATTAGGTTCAGTTCATTCAATACACACAATATTTTTTTAAATAATTGATTATTTCTATTGAAAATGTATTGAATTAGAAAAAAAAATATTTTTTAATTTTTTAAATAATGTTCAACTTACCATTTTAATCTTTTATTATTATCTGAGGACACTCGTTAACATTTCCCAAATATATAATTTATATTTAAATTCAAAATTATAAGAAATATTTTTTTGTCAAATCATTATATTGTAACTACTAGAACAACTTAATGAAATTTAATTGTATAAAAGTATATTGAAAACAATTTGGATGAAATAGTAAAAAATCTCTTTTAATTTAATTAAAAATTATGGGTTCAAATTTACTTCTGAACACATATATATGTGTTAAATTTTCTTAAAAGTGAACAACAATTGTTGTTTCTTTTAATTCTCGTTTATTTTGCTGTAGCACATGAATAATACTCGATTTTTATTGAAAAAACATAAAAATATGTATCTATGGTTGTTTATTTTTTTTATAATTTATATATATATATATATATATATATATAAAACATATGCACAAATTGTAAATTAAATGATGTTGTATTTGACATTTACCATTGTAGTCTATATATATATTTTTTGAATAAAATAAAAAATGAAAAGGTGATGTAAGAAATAGTAAAATAAAGACAAAAATATGAAAAGGACAAGATGATGTTTTATAATGCAGTGAGTGACCCCATGTGTGAATATTATAAGAAAAGATAAAATGTAATAAAATAATTGCAAATTGGAGCATATAGAATAGAGATGAAGTGAATGAAAGCAATAATAATAGGGGTGTGTGGACCTTAGAGATGTTGGTGGGTTTAGAAATCAACAGTTTTCATCACTTACCACTGAATAGTCATCACTCAGCCACCGCCACCACCACCAGCAGCAGCAGCTCAAAATATATACAAATATCTCTTTTAATATTTAATATTATAACATTCATTCACATGTTGCCCTTTTCTTTTTTATTTTTTCTGACCCATGTTGCCCTTTTTCCATGTAAAAATATCATTCATGTACGCGTTCGTAATGATGCTTTTTTCATGTAAAAGATTAACATAACCATTACTAAGGGCTTGTACTATATTTTTTTTATTATTAATTCATCTTTTAAAAAATGTTTTTTTTTCTCTATACATTAAATAACTTTTAGGCTAACTTTTATGTTGAAATATCATAGTAAATGTAGTAAATGTGAAAATTAGTGTGAAAGTTGTTAAACTAATATGACTCGATCCTATGAGAGCCATTTTTTGGTTGGGCATGTTAGTGTTGCTTATGACCTACTAAGTTTAACTTTATGGAACAGAAACAGGTAATTGGTACTAGACCAAGGAAGTACAAGGAATCTAACAAACTCAGAAAGATGTTAAGCTCAAGAGAGAAGAGACTTAATTTTCATCTTACTAATTCCACATTTCTATCATTACCAATATTTTTCTATTTAACAAAATTTTATGTTAGGAATTCTAGCTCTCATGTCACACATTGGCTCTTAATAGAGTGAATGATATGTCAAATGTGTTTTGTCCTCGTGTGATTCAGTTATAGTAGTGTCTTTTTTGCCAAATCAGTTTTGCATTTTAACAGATTAAAAGGCTTCCTAATCAATTAAGAGTCAAACTTATTCTTTAATTGATTAGATGAAAACTTTAATTAATTAGACATTAATTTTGGTTTTCCTAATTGATCAAAATTACTTTTTAATCAATTAAGCACTCGTCGGAATTGGTTTTTAAAAGAAATGAGAAAAAATAAATTATGTTTGATAGGTGACCAGATGTCTCACACAATGTAAGAACAATGTGAATGATAATACGAAGGCTAACAAAAATATCAAACTAGAAAAATAAATAACACAAATAATTGTTAACTCAGTTTGATGCAAAGTCATCTACGTCTGGAGGCCATCGACCTAATGAAAGAAAATTCACTCTTAGTAGTTAATAGTACACGACAGTCTCATGTGAAATCTCACAATTCAATGTATTTTTCTTAGTACTGCCTGTGAACTTCAAAACAAAAGAATCAATGAAAACTATAAAATGCTGCCAAACACATGAAAGTACTTGACATTTTGCTTTCATCCTCTCCACAGATTAGATTGAGTGACCATGGTACCTGGTCGAATGGTTAATCAATTATGGATGTGACAGGAGGTATTCATTGCCTCAGCCTAAAAATGATACAAAAGATTTTTGGCATGAAGCATAACTCTTGGCAGTTATTGCAGTGTTATATTATTTTGCTTGACAACACCATTTTTGTTAAGGTGTGATAGGAGATGAGAACTCATGAGCTATACCTTCCAAAGTACAAAACAATGAAAATTTTAAGTTTTTAAATTCTCTTCCATGATCACTACGAATACAAACAATTTTACCAATTTATTCTCTCTTCTCACGACGCAAGCGCTGACAAATGCCTTCAAGGGCAATGAAGGTGTATGAATTTTCACAAATGAAATCAATTCGTGTGTATCTTGATTAATGATCAACAAACATAAAATCATACTCGTACCTCCTAGACATTCAACTTGCATATGTCATATGAGATCAGAATGAAACAGTTTAAGCACATGAGTAGTGGTAAGATGTTGGACTTTCTTATGTCACATCTTGGTCTGCTTTCCTATCTGACATTCACCACAAATATTTCCTTATTCAATCTTGATATCAGGAAGACCAATAATAGTTTTTTCAGTGATAATTTTCTTCACACTTCTTAGATTTAGGTGACCAATTTTTTATGCCATAGCTCAACGTTATCAATCTTAGAGATTATAAATGCTTAAGGTTGATTTTTCTTATCAGGAGTCCACATATAACAATTGTATTTTGATATGAATCCCTTCATCATTTGAATATGATTATGGTCAATGACTGTGCATTTTGTGCGATTGAAGTTGACACACTAGTCCTGATCATAAAGTTGGCTAATGCTAATGAGGTTAGTAGTGAGACTTCGACCAGTAATACATCATTTAGACAAGGAAAACCATAATAGTATAACTTCCCTTTGCCCACAATTTTGCCTTTGGATCCATCACCAAAAGTTACATAGTTGTGAAAATAATAGTTAATATCCATCAGATAACTCTTTTTTCCAGTCACGTGTCTAGAGCATTTGCTATCAAAGTACATATCTTCACACAAATATACACTAATGGAAGTATAGGAAATATGAATGAGATTATATTCCTTGGCTCTCCAAACTTGTTGAGGACACACATCATTTGTTTCCTTTGTTTTAGGATGTGACTGATAGTGAAAGAATGGTCTACAATACAAAGATTTTATTCTTGAGGGGACAAATGTTGGACACGATGTTGGAAAAACTGGTCCAACTTGTTAAACCAGTAAGAACTCAATATAACAACAACAATCACACAATGCAGAAAACAATAAAATAACATAAGAGATTGGTAACCCAGTTGGGTGCAAACAACACCTACGTCTGAAGGGCACTCTACCCAAGAAAGGAAATTCACTACTTCAAATTAGTACAATAAGTCTTATAGGAACATCAACCCCATGACGTTCAATGCCTCTTACTAATCTTAGTGACTTTCTATTTAGGACTCCCCCTAAATATGAGAGCCCTCTGACTTTCTTTTAATCACTAATCCCAAGTGACAAACTCAATAAAAAATTTAAGTAATGTTGAGTACAAGTCAACTAAACAACATCAACACCATGCCATGTGACGGAAGCAATAACATGATGTACAATCAAACTCTATGCCTTAGGATATGAATTAAGGTGTTAGAGTAGTGTACAACAATAAGTCAAACAATGACTCAAAAGTAGAAACCCTAACACTAAAAGTCTTCAAAACGTGCACACCTCAAACTCCCAGTCTGAGACTCCTTATATAGCAATGCTAACTCTAGACTTTTCTCCTTGAAAAATATCAAATCTAGAAATATCGAAGATTTGGTTTTAATTTGTTCCACAAAATCCTCCAAAAGATATGATTTGTTTTTAATTCAAATTCAAATTTAAATTGAATTGATCTTAATCAATCTTTAACAAACAATTCCATATAAATGCATTACTAAAATATAGCAACATATCTGATTGAAATCAATTAGAAATTTGACACTTAACAACATCCATCACGGCCTGCTGACAAGGGTCAGATGTTGCACTTCACACATGCTGGAACATCGTGTTTCACATGTCGTACCAGAACATCCAAAATAACCCTCTTCATATAAATCTTCTTTGTAGAGTAAATTTTGCTTTAAAAAGATTTGAACTAGAACTACAATAACATATGTCTGTTGTTAGAGACTGAAAACTCAAATGGTTTGACCAAATTTTGGTAAAACATAATGGTGGAAAGATGCTCCAAGATGAAGATTTATGTCCCAGACCAAAGATGTTGAATAGAATGTCACAACATGAATATTCGACATCACGACTGTCACAGCAGGATATGTTTAAATTTGTTCCAAGATCCAAGGCACGATTGGCAGTGGATCAAGGATCAAAGATATGAAGCCCAACTCAGCAGAAGGATATAAAAAAAAAACTAAGACCTTGGCAGAAAGTGAGAGAGAACGACATAAACTTAGGAATCCAATTTTGTAAAGTAGGGTTTAGGGTTTGAGAGTCGTAGGTTTCTCTTGTATGTCTCCCTCTGTATCGATTTGATGCAGTGTGGTAGACATAGGTACTTGTACAGATTCAGAAGCTCGTAGGTAATGAATCGTGTAGTGTTCTTGGATGAAGCTTTGAAGCAAATCCAAGTTCACTTGTTAGTCAAGGATGCTTGACTGAACTTTGTATTGTAAGGGGTGTCTTTCAATAGGGATGATACAATTATGAGGTATTAACTGTTAGATAATCACAGGTTGTGATTTAGGGAGTGAGATAGGTTTCTCTTATCATTTAGATATAACTTCTAATGATAAAGTCTTCATTGGGTAGTGATAGGTTAGCGTGGCTGCTTTCTGTAAACCTGAGATTGTTTACATAAAACTATACTACTGATAGTGAATTCTTTTTCCTGGATTGGTATCCCCCAGATGTAGGTAAGTTGCACTGAACTGGGTCATCATATTGTTTGTTGTTTATCATTCTGCAATTTACAGTTCAGTTTTGATTAACATGATGGATCAGATGTCGTAACATTTGTGTTACTGCAGTTTTGATATTCAAGCTATCAGTCTGTTGTTTCTGTTCCTTGTTTAAATGTTTATACAGAACAATGTCTTGACATGTGTTAGGACATCTGCTGTCTACATTGCCAGAATTTTAAATGGTATCAGAGCAGGCATCCTGTCTGTTTCTGGATGAGATCTTTGGGAGATACTTTCTGGCTGTTAAGCAAGGAGGGGTGTTGAAGATCAGATCAATCAACTCAGACATACTCAAAGGTATTAATGGATGGGATAGATTTTCTGGATCAAAGGTAACAACCCGGTGGTTGTTCATGTTATTGAGGAGTTTCTACAACAACTGCAGGAGAAGTGGCTAGTTCTCTTATTGGGGTGTATTTTAAGATGTTCTGACATCTTATTAGGGAAAGCAGAATTTGTTCCTTGGTGGTTCCGCTGCATATGTTTCTGATGGAGGAGCTCTAGAATTATGGGATTCTGGAGTTATTATTGAAGACAGATGGTGGAAGATCTCAATCGTCGGCCTCTATAGTTAAAGATATCTGTATCTTTTTATTCCAAAGTCAGGGGTGATGAAATGAAGAGATTTGTTGGAAGATGTTTGTTATGGTGACTTGGTACTTGGAAGCTTGGTTCCATGGTGCAGTTTGAAGTCAGTCGAAGAGGAGAGGATTTAAGTTTAGGTTTATCAAGTTCTTGCTCTGGGAGTGTGATAAATTGTGGATCGGCTAGGTTGTTAAAGATACTTGAGAATTCTCTCAAGTCCACTCATGAAGGCGTCTCAGTCGTGCATCTGGAGTCTTCTAGTTATTCTTCTTACTAGAAGGTGTTTTTAAGAAACATAACTTGAAGAAAGTAGAGGTGATTTATTTTCACCATCCAAAACAGCAAGGAAGGATTCACCTCTCTTAACCCTAAGGGTGGATCCAATCTGATTGGAGTTTTCAGAATTGTTGAGGTAAATAAGGTTTGTTCAGAGAGAATCTTAGTTACTTGAGTCAAGGGTGGCAGCCTTGGTATCTCAACACCGTTTGTCAAAGAAGATACTTGCAAAAGATTGAATGCTTGATAAGTGTTCATGAAGTGATCTGGTGGAGCTTAGCTACAATAGTGAAGAAGGGTTATTGGACAAGGATTTAAGATCAATTGCTATTTGTGGAATTCACAAGTATTTAATTGATTATCCTTGAAAGTCAAGATTGCTGATGTTCAACAAGATGTTGAAACATCTCATCATCAGAGTTTGTGCAGAATCATGGGAGGGGTACTGCATACACTTTAGCATCTATTTTGGTCTTGGGTGTTGACCTAAGAATCGACTTCAGTCTAGTGTGACAGAAGCATGTGATCTCTGGAGAGTTTCCTGGCAAGAAACTGGTATGGACTTTGGTGTTGTTGAAGATGAAGATGAAGACATCATAATCTTGATGGTGATTTCTTGGATCAGTTTATTTCTGATCTAGGAGGAATGAAGTGCTGCTAGCACAACTTGGATTAGTTTATTTCTGATTTGGGTACTGAGAAGCATGGGATCTTGCTCATTTTGAAAGTCAAGGTTAAGTGGCAGTTATCTCTGACTTTCTAAAGACTGCTCTTCTAAGGAAAGTGGCATTCTTTGGCATGGCTATGGTGTAGTCTAGGACTACTTTATCTTCTGAAGATTCAGACGTGGCAGGTGTGAAGTCTTTGGAGTTTCAAAGCAGATAGTCATTCATCAAGGTGTGAGCTTGTATGAAGTAGTTGTGACATGATTAAGCAAAATGGAGGTTGTCTACTCAAACTTGGTTGTTGAATCAAGTCTATGAGATCATGGAACTCTTGTTCTGTTAAAGGAAGAAGGTTCTTCTAAGTGGCAGAAGGAGAAGCTGAATTCAGCAGCTGGATGTCGTATCAGAATGTTCTGACATCTAGTTTAACATCAGAATCTTAGCTGGTGATATGGCACATCAGCTTAAGATAAGGTGATCTACAAGAGAATGGAAGTTATGGATGCTTCAAAAAGGTCTATCTCATGCAGTTTGCGGAAGCTGTGGATTGAGAAGTTGTTACATGTCTAGAGGCTTGGTGGATCCAATATGTCTTGCTATGGAGCAAGAAGTTCATGTAACTTGAAGATCATATTTCATTGGTGGATCAGTGTATCTTGTGGGAGTTTTGAAGAAGAGTGAGATCAATCAAAAGGTGGCATTTGGTTGGTTTCTTAGTGTGCATTCAAGCAGGGTGCTTGGAACTAATTACTCTTGGGCAGAAGAGTAGTTGGTTGAAAACGTAAAGAGGTTCTGGTTCTCTTGGAGCGTGTGGTAGAAGTTCTAGGTTGAGGATGGAAGTATGCCTTCTTTTGGTGGATAAGAGTTTATTTCTCTCTTTGGTTATCTGAAGTTCCTGTTGATCAAGTTGGTGGCACAGTGTTGTTTGAAGATCTTCAGTTGAATTACTATGCAGATAGTAAGTCCAGTGGTAGAGCATATCAAGAACCATGGTATGTGGTGTCTATGATGTGTGAAGAATGTCCTAACAAATGTTAGAAAATTTTTTGGGTTGGTTATCCTTGGAGTAGGATACTAAGTTCTGAGTGTAGAACTTGACACTTACATCTTATATAAGAGGTGTTTATCTTATCATACAGGAGCATGATGGGTAAAGGATTGTCTTGGAAGTCTGATGTGAATGGGACATACTAGAAGTAAATCAGTTGGTGCTTGTGGAGCAAATGGGCTGAAGATTTTTGGAGCATGTATACGATATCTGACATCGTTAAGAAGATAATAAACTAAGAGGTATGGTATCTCTTTGAGGAATGTGGATCATTCCAGATCAATTGGATTTTATCTCAAGGAACATGGAGGTCTATACATGAGAATTCAAGAGGAACTCGTGTGGTGTATAGATGGGTTCAAGAAGATAGGGATCAATGGAGCTTTGATCTTAATCCAAGAGTTTGTTAATTTAGGATGGCGATCTTAATGTGACCTCACGGGAAGCATGATGGTGTTCATGTGTGAGTGATAATTGGTTCTTGTCAGAAGAAGCAATAAGTAGAGTTGATGATTGTGTTCAGCAGGTAGGTTGGACAAAGGGTGCGCTCTTGAAGACATGAAGATGCGTCTTATGTTTTCCATTCATCCACATAAGTTTTCGTTGGAGGAACACTGGTTATCTTAGATAGGAGGAGTTACTCCTTGATCTAAGATGTATTACTGCAGTGGTGCATATTATTTATCAAGATTGTTTGTGGTTTCAAGCAGTTTATGATAGATTGCCTCTGGTGAGGATGATATGTCAGACAAGATGTCGTGACATTACTCTACTGGTATAAGTTCTGGATGAACTTATTAGGTTGTTATGATTTTGTCATTGAGTGTCAATGGATTGAATTAGAAGTGGTACAAGTATCTTGGGAATTTCTGCTGTTGGAAAGGTCTATGGAAGAATTCTGTAGTAAACAAGCTTGCTAATTCTGGATTAAGGAAGTATTTCAGAATAAACAGAAGATGGGGGTAATTATAGTTTCTGTCTGTGGGGACCATAAATTTGACAATATCAGGACATTGTTCAGAAGCTTCTTCAAGAACAAGTCAGAACAGGTGGAATTTTTCGAAACTAACTTAACCAGCAGTTATTGCACTCATTGACTAGTCTTTTGTTTCTGTCAAATGGATTGGCTCTACCTACTTAGGTTCTTTAGTATTTAAGGAGGGTCGTGCTAGAACATCTTCCTTAAGATGAGAACAAAAGGGTTTTGTCCCTGTTTGGGTAAGCATAATCTGGGTTTGGACTTGCATGGGTCACTTTTGCCATCTTTTGGCTAAAAAGGGGGAGAATGGTTTCTTGCTTGCTATTGAGAGGTGTATGAGCATTTGTACTACTGATATGGAAAAATGTATCAAAATATCGAAGGATCTCCTAACGTTTGTTCTAACATCTAGAGATTGTGTTTTGTGATCAGAGTTAAGAAGCAAGTGTGTATTTGGTGTCACAAGGGAATGAGGAGGTTATCTTCTTGCTCCTTCCACTTCCAGCACCATCAAGCTGAAGAATGTTTTAGCCAAAATTTGTCAAAAGGGGGAGATTGAAAACTCAAATGGTTTGACCAAATTTTGGTAAACCATAATGGTGGAAAAGATGCTCCAACATGAAGATTTATGCCCCAGACCAAAGATGCCAAATAGAATGTCACAACATGAATATTCGACAACATGACAGTCACAGCAGGATATGTTTAAATCTGTTCCAAGATCTAAGGCGCGATTGGCAGTGGATCAAGGATCAAAGATATGAAGCCCAACTCAACAGAAGGATATAAAAGAAGACCAAGACCTTGGCATAAATTGAGAGATGACGACATAGACTTAGGAATCCAATTTTGTAAAGTAGGGTTTAGGGTTTGAGAGTCGTAGGTTTCTCTTGTAAGTCTCCCTCTGTATCGATCTGATGCAGTGTGGTAGACATAGGTACTTGTACATATTCAGAAGCCCGTAGGAAATGAATCGTGTAGTGTTCTTGGATGAAGCTTTGAAGCAAATCCAAGTTAACTTGTTAGTCAAGGATGCTTGACTGAACTTTGTATTGGAATGGGTGTCTTTCAATAGGGATGATACAGTTATGAGGTATTAACTATTAGATAATCATAGGTTGTGATTTAGGGAGTGAGATGGGTTTCTCTTATCATTTAGATGTGACTTCTAATGATAAAGTCTTCATTGGGTAGTGATAGGTTAGCGTGGGTGCTTTCTGTAAACTTGAGGTTGTTTACATAAAACTATACTACTGATAGTGAATTCTTCTTCCTGGATTGGTATCCCCTAGATGTAGGTAAGTTGCACCGAACTGGGTCATCATATTCTGTGTTGTTTATCATTCTGCAATTTACAGTTCAGTTTTGGTTAACATGATGGATCAGATGTCGTAACATTTGTGTTGCTGCAGTTCTGATATTCAAGCTATCCGTCTGCTGTTTCTGTTCCTTATTTAAATGTTTATGCAGAACAATGTCTTGACATGTGTTAGGACATCTGCTGTCTGCATTGCTAGAATTTCAGAGACCATATGTTGCAGCACACATGTTGGAATATCGTGTTCAACATTTCTACACGAGAAACAACTTGAACTTACTCCATCTTGTTTTTCATAATGCAGCCATTCCAAACAGGAACAACAATCTCCCCCTTTGGAAAATTTTGGTAAAACAACTTTTCAAGCAGAAACATAATTTAATATCAAAGATATCCCATTCTCAGACCAAACATCAGCATCAGTAGAAGAACAAGAATAACAATCATTAGAGCATACATCAGCAGCAGTAGAAACCAGGGGAGCAATAACACATATCACTTGCATAATAATTGCTACACATCAGAAGTTATCATACAAAAATGCTCCCATAAACAGTTAACATGCAATCAGTCATGGTAGGTTAGTCAGGCATGCACACACAGTTAATAGTCAGTAGTAAAAGGTCACAAGCTACTACTAACATACAAAGATATTAAAACACACAATCACACAAGGATGAGAGCCAAATGCTTTAGCATATGTGTACATAGAATTCAGATCACATCACTTAGTACCAATCATGCCAGTCAGTACTAAGCACAACAAGATATATTAGGTCAGCATTATATCTTCATACACCACAAAGTCAGTAGTCAACATAGTAGTTACACTACTCTACTACACACACCATTACTCCCTTTTTTTTCCAGAAGTTGGCAAAGGTCAATTAGCACAATTAGTAGCAACTTGGATAGTATAAGCCATGAGCACAGTCAGTGAACGTTTCATACAAAAGCACACACAAAATTAGGAGTACAAAATATCAACTACACTAATGAGCACATATGTTGAATAATAAGCCTCAAGACTGAAGCTAGAACATCAGAACATAAAGCTAAAATACCTTCTTATGAAACAAAACAAACACAATCTTCATCATCATCTGAGTAGGTTTCTTCTTTAATGCAAATCCAATCTTCCAAATCTTCTTTCAAAGCAACTACAAGACAAACTTGTACTTGAACAAACCTTGGACTTTACAAACTTGAAACAAATATGAACTGCATGAGAATCCAACCAGTACACACGCCAAGATGTCACACAACATGTTCCAGACATCTTTTTATCCATTTTTCATATACAATCAAAGAAACAAAATTCCCCTTTGGCTATTTTTTTAAGGCAAATCACAGATTAAACATTTTGTCAAGATTGCACCACAACTAGTGGACAAGAGAAAAGATTATAAAAAAAAAATTATCAAAAAAGTGTGCACTTTTCTTTTTCTCTCTCTCTTCGCCTAAAAGAGACAGATGACATAGAACTACCATCAATCAAATGACCCAGTAGTAGATCCTATAGACAGACATGATACTACGTAGATTCCCCCAGCTATTCTTCAGATAACAACAACGCATAACTTCTTATGAACACTAGATCGAATCAACATACCATTCTTGAGTATCATCATATCGTCATCTCCCCCTAATTTTCTCAAACTGGGTAGGGGTACCAAAACAAACCAGCCCAGTATGGGTACAAGTACTAGAGAACAAGAACTCAAGAGCCCATACCACAAACTTGCAGTATTAGTAACAAATTAGGTTCATCAACAGGTTCACAGATGTGTAACACAATGTTTACGACATTTTCCTCAACAAACATCTTGTAACTGAAATTCAACAACTCAAGAGGAATACCATAATTATTAACCACAAATTCCTTCAATAACTTAGGATAACCTGATCCATCATTCAACATTGTCTTTAATAACTTAGCATCACTAAGAAGCTCCATAATTTCATTATATTTTAGTGCTTCAACATAATGTTCTTTTTCAAGAGCCATTCTCATATGATGAGCAACATTTCTTTCTATTTTCCACCTTTTTCTTTGACTTCTTGTCAGACCTTTTACCAAGACCAATATCTTTAGTAACACATTCATTGACACGAGAAGATCTAACATGAACTCCATTGTTCTTATAGATAGAATCCTCATCAGCACTGGGATTCAACACACCAAAAGGAACACTAATTTCAGCATCACCGAACCCAATACCTTGATTTGAATAGTTAAAGTTCTAGAATTATGCAAAGGAACCTTAATAGGAAGAATTATGCCATAATCACTAATCTAATTTAGCTTCTTTTTATAAACCATTATTTGTTGTTTAATGTTGGGAAGACCTCCAGCCGGACCATCAACCTTCCCTTCAATAACAACTCCTTGCATGAGTCTCATAAAGTCCATAAGTGGTAATTCATAAACATGAGTAGGATGTTAAAGCATCTTGTATGACATCTTGGTTTTCTTCCTAATTTGGCACTATCCACAAATTTTGCCTTCTTCAATCTTGAGTTTTGGTAATCCCTTGACAACATCTTCATATATGATCTCCTTCATGCTCTTAACCTTGGATGAGGGCTAAGAGATCTAGGTATAACAATTGTCTTTTGATCTTAAAACCTTCATTAGAACCTTTGGATCTTTGCTAGAGACAATACATTCAAACTTGTTGTGGCTAACATTCAGACCTTGATCACACAGTTGATTTATGTTGATCAAGTTAGTAGTCAATCCTTCTACCAACAATACATCATCAAGACTAAGAAAACCCAGACTAACCACTTTGCACATGCCTTTAATTCTTCCTCTAGCTCCAATACCAAAGTTAGCATAACTATTAGATTAGGGCTTCATTAGAAACTCAATTTTTTTTTCAGCAGCAACAAACTTTTTAGTAGGAACTCTGACCTTGTTGTTCATGGAACCGTAGTCAAACCCTATAGTCTTCTTCTCCCCAATCTCCAAGATCTCATCTAATATATCAGACTCTCTGTTCAACATACATACATATTTTGTCATATTGTCAAGTTTAGACATTAACAATGTGACTTCCTCTTCTAGACCTGAAATGTTTAAGCCAAGCTTTTCATTTTCCATGAGCAGAGAAATTATGGTCTTATTTTGTTTTTCTTCTCTTATGTAAGATTCCTTCCACTCAGTGAGCAACTTTCTATAAAATTTAACTATCTCTTCTGCTGAGATATCTTTATCACCAGACTCTCTACAAGTGTCATATTTTCCAGTGAAAACCTTTACCTTATTAGTTATTTCTTTTTCACCCTCATCATCATATTCCATCTAATTGATTGACAATCCCTTTTATGTTTCTTTAGAAAAGTAAGAAATTCAATTTTAAGGTGTCCAAATCCTTCACATTCATAATATTGCATTCCTTTGCCTCTGTTCAGGGGACTGATGTGTGACACCTAGTCTGGGACATTTGTCCTCTATCTTTTGTCTAGATTCTTCAAGGAGTTATTAAACTTTCTCCCAACAAGGGCTATAGCCTCTAAAAAGCTTTATCTACCTTGATCTTCATCCTTTTCAGTGTTGGATACAAATGAAATGCTCTTGTTCTTCTTTTCAGATCTATCACTTAGAGCAACCTTAAAAGTTTGTAAAGAACCAATGAATTCTTCAACTTTCATGCTGCTTAAGTCTTGGGCTTCTTCAATAGCTATAACCTTCATGTCAAACTTTCTAGGTAGAAATCTTAGTATTTTTGTGACTAGCTTTTCTTAAGACATCTTCTCTCCTAAGGCAAATGAAGTGTCGACAATGTCCTTAAGTCTGATGTTAAAATTAGAGACGGGTTCATCTTCTTTCATTCTTAGATTCCCAAACTCTGTTATGAGGAGATGTAGCCTTGACATATGCACTTTGAATGTGCCTCTATGAGTAGTCGTGAGAATTTCCTAAGCTTTTTTAGCTTTAGTACATGAATTGATAAGTTTGAACATATTATTGTCAACACTATTGAATATAACATTTAAGGCTTTGTTGTTTAAAAGAGAATTATAATAGATTGTCTCTAACTACTCTAATTACATTAATCATAATAATCATTTTAATTTAATATGATATTAACTAATTAATTATTATTGTCATTATTTTTTTTTTTTTTGAATAAAATCAAAACTAAACAAAATTATAGTCATTGAAATAAAAAAACTAATTAAATTAAACCTAATGTCACTAAAAAATAACTTTAGAAACTTATATACCAACTTATTCAGATTTTGAAATAGTTTAAAAGGGTCTATAGTTGTTTCAGAAATAGTTTATATGATTAGTTTTAAGTATGATATATTAAAAATGATTTGTCTCACCCTACATTGATTTTTTTCAAAGAAAAAAATTAGATTTAAAATACTAACTTAAAATGTGATTTATGATTTTAATTTGAAAACAGGGTTTAAAATATTAATCTAAATTAAAAAAAGTTATGTGTTTTTTTATTCTTATTTGAACAAGTTGTTAGTTGAATACTTTGTATACACTACACAAATAGTTAAAATCTAGCCATGGAATTGTTGGATAACTGTAAGAACAGAACAATAATCCAAATTAACAAACCAAATAGTATCATGATAAGAACCGAGTAAAATTAAAGGATTAAAACCCTAAGCAAATCCAACATGAATCCACATCACACAAAAATTAAGTTGAGTAAAATATCAAATAAGGATCGAGGCAGTGAAATGAAAATCATCCTACAAATAAGGATCGATATTGGTAGGAGTTTTTAGGGTTTGGTGTTGTTGTTCTTCAGTGTGAAAGACAATAACTTTTTAGACTGAATTTGTAAAATGTGGATGAGAAAAATATGAGAAAAATGAGTCTTATTTATATAGTAGAATTAAGTCAAGAATTAAACGTCTAATTGAATTATTTAGGAAAACTTGTATTTGATGGATATTTGATTGATCTTATATAATCTAATAATGATAATGTGAAAAAAAGATTTGATTGATTTTTATTTTATTTTATGATTTTATGACTATTTCATGCATAAAATCATGATTTTAATAAATAAAAAATATTTTTAAAAACGGTATTAATAAAAATACGAAAATTAATAAATAAACAATAAAAAAATGATATTTTTGTGATTTGAAAATAAATAGAAAAGTTAGAAACAAATAAAAGAGAAAAAACACTAAAAATGAGGAAGATGTGATTTGAACTCATGACCTTCCTCCCTTGTAACTCTTTGTACTCCTTTTAGATCCAACTAGACCATTCCATTTATTCAAAATAAAACAGCATTAGCGAGTATATAATAATAATCTTAATAGTAACATAATAACGATTAAAATAACCAATAACCTTTAGCCTAATTTTCTAATAAGTATCTCATTCTAAAAAGTTTAAAAATAACAATTAAGTCCTATGATAAGATCAAAATTCCTAAAAAGGCCAAAATGGTCTCCCTTTGACCTTTTAGGTCGGGGTTGACCAAATGACTTGTATGAGGTTCTGGATATGTTAGTGATCTAAGTTCTAAATTAGTTAAAAGTAAAAGGAGAGTGGTCAAAATTTGGGGTACGACAAGTATGTTATGTTTAAGTCCATCTATAAGCCAAACATTATTAATTGAAATAGAGGAATTACCAATAGTACCCATACTCGTGATTTTCCTATTTGGTTTCGTTCAAATCTCATAGTTCTTCCTTCTTTCAAATTTAGGGTTTGGAACATAAGCTTTTCTCCTGTCATATGTCGTGAGCAACCATTGTCTACGTACCATGACTGCTGCTTTGATTCTCCCTTGAAAAATATCTACAGCAAAGACATTTTGAGATTTAGGTATCCATAATTTCATGGGTCCTTTATGGTTAGTTCTGACAAGTTTCTTCTTGTTTTGTACCTTTGTTTTCATATTATAAGGTTTAGGATCATTCAAGACTTTTGATTTAAAAGTTTGTTGTCTTGAATGAATCTTAGCCTTAGATTCTGAGTCTTCCAGAAACTTAGTTTCTTATATCTTACGCTATGGCTTCTTTGGAACCTTTGACTTTAGAGTCTTAGGTTTTGGTTTCTTCAGAACCATTTAATCAGCAACTTTAGATTCTAGTTGAATCAAAACCTTTACATTTTTAGCAGCAGATACAAAATAAGAGTCGATTCATTTTTTAGCAGAGCTTAAAGAGAAAGGGTATGTTGGTTTACTCAAGGTCTCAAACCTTGGATTAAAAGTTTTTTTTGTAAGTAACCCAAACCTAGGGATGGCAATGGGCAGGGTATGGGTAGGGTAATATAGTACCCGTCCCCATACTTGCAGTTGAAAAAAATCCCCGTACCCGAGCTCATACCCGCTTAGGTATCAAAATTGGCACCCGTCCCCGTACCCTATGGGTATATAAGTGCCCGTACCCATACCCTTTACCCTCATTTCTAATAAAAATAAATATATCAAGTATAAAATATCATAATATTTTAAGTTTTTAAAAATATTAAAAAGTTTTTAAAAAAATTTATTGTTGAATTATGAAATAAATGATCACGTATATTAAATATGTAGTAATTTAAAATTGATGTTTTTTTTTAATTTTATAAATATTTATTTTTATATAATAATATAAATTAAAATATATAAATATATATTGTGCGGGTATGGGGTGAGCTGGGTACTAAGGTGCCCATCCCCGCACCCATCCCCGATTATTTAAGTGGGTAATTACCCGAGCCCGTACCCGTACCCATTTTTGCGGGTTTTTACCCTACCCGTTGTGGGTAATTTTCTGGGTACCCACTGGGGATGGGCCAAATTGCCATCCTTACCCAAACCTTTGTTTTTTGCTTCCATGTACTCCATAAATAATGGAAGCAAGTGTAGTTCTATTGAAGCCATTTATGAGAAATGCTTGAAGAGCCATTTCATGCTTATAAAGAGGTTTGTCAGACATTTCCTTTACTAGAGCAATATGATCTTTCTTTAGAGCTTCATTTTTGTTTTCAACTAAATTTAGCTCATATTTCAAAAGATCATAGTGCTTTTTTAATATTTTCATGTGTCTGACTTTCTCTTGACATCTTCCCATAAGCTCTTGAACAAAAGTAATTAAATCAAAACAAGATAGTTTAGAAAATATCTCATCCTCTTTCTCAGACTCTGAGCCAGAATCTGAGTTAGATTCTGCTTCTAAAGATGTAAGAGTCGTCAATGTAATGTTGGCTTGCTCTTCATCCTTTTCAGAGTCTTCCTCGTTGTCAAGTTCATCCAATTTTTCCTCAAGACTTTTCTTGAATATGTTTTTGAAGCTATATTTATGAAAGCTTCCTTTCTTTGGTTTGTCCTTTTGTAGATCAAGACATTCAGCAATGAAGTGACCAAGCTTCTTGCAGTTAATGCATCCTTTCTAATCATCCTTCTTTTTTTTGGAGCCATTTTCTTTAAAGCCAACGCTTCCACTAGAGAATATCTTGTTCTTCCTCGCTAGACGCTGAAATCTTTTAATGATTAAGGAGATTTCCCCATCATCTGAGTCATCCTCAGAATCTTCTATGTGAGAATTTTTTTCAGACTCCCAAACCTGAGGAGCCTTTGTAGTTTTAGCAATAGATTTCAAAGCAAGAGGTTTTGACTTTCTGACAGGTTCATCTTCATCTCATGGCTCTAAAGATTATCGATGAGACTCTCAAGACTTAATGTGTTTAAGTCTTTAGCCTCCTACAAAGGTATCACTTTAGGTTTGTATCTGATAGGAAGACTCCTAAGAAACTTCTTTACATGATCAAACAAAGTATAACTCTTGTTCAGAACTTGAAGTCCAGATACAAAAACTTGAAACCTAGAAAACATGGTTTCAATGTCTTCATCCTCCTTCATTCTAAATAGCTCATAATGCTGAATCATAAGGTTAGCCTTAGATTCCTAAACTTGTTGATTCCCTTCATAAGTGGCACATGGGGAATTGAAAATGGTCTTCGCAATAGATTTGTCAATGATTTTGATGTACTCTGAATAAGGTAGAGCATCAACCGAGATGCCTCTAACTCTATGATGTTTTCTATAGACCTTTTTCTGAGCTAATGTGAGAGCTTTTCTATTAGACACCATTCCAACTCCATTAATTGGAATATAAATGTCATCTTCTAAAATATCCCACAACTCATCATCAAGGCCTATTATATGAGTATACAACTTGAAAAATTAGTAGAGTCTCCACTGAAAGTTGGAGGTCTAGCTGTATAGTTGTTCTTTTTTGGATTGCTATAATCAAGGTTTATAGCAGCATGTGAAGTAGAAGTACCACTTTCTAATACAAAAACACCAAACATGTTTCAATATACTTTCTCATGATCTCTTTTGTACCACTGTTAAGTGTTAAGCATAAATCGTGTTGTGATGCCAACTGAAGGTGAGAAAAAGAGGGGGAGGGGTTGAATTGTATTTTTTTTCTTTCTTTTAGAACTCTTAAGTCAAATTCTAAACACAAGGTTATATAATCTGATTTAGTTAAAGTCATGAAGCAGATATAAAATGTAAGAAAGAAAAATAACACACAGAGTTATCCTGGTTCCTCTCACAAATCGAGAGTAATCCAGTCCCCTTGTACTTACAAGAAAATTTCACTATAGTGAAACAAGATTACAATTTTCTCAAAAACACAAGCAAGAGACTTCTTTGCTAACACACACACACAAGTATGATACTTTCTCGCTGAAGCACACAAACTTAAGATTTCTTTGCTCAAACACATAAGTTTGAGACTTCCTTGCTCAAGCACACAAGCTTAAGACTTCCTTTCTCAAACACACAAGTATGAGACTTCCTTGCTCTAGCACACAAGATAAATACTTCCTTGCTCATACACACAAGTCTGAGACTTTCTTGCTCTAGCATATAAGATAAATATTTCCTTGCACAAACACACAAGTCTGAGACTTCCCTGCTCTAGCACACAAGCTAAAGACTTCCTTACTCAAACACACAAGTCTGAGACTTCCTTGATCTAGCACACAAGCTAAAGACTTCCTTTCTCAAACACTTAGTAAAAGACTTATACCTAGCAAATAAATGATTGTCGGGTGAATGCACTTGATATACAATCAGAAGTGTATAAATAATACAACGCAATAAGACTCTTTTAAGACTTAAGGATTTCTAAGATATACAAGGATAAGAATCCTAAGTTTAGCTTGTGCTAAAACTTCGACAAAGTAGCTTCTTTTTAGTTGTCAATCGTTGTTCATTAGCATGTTCAGTATGTATGCATGTTTTCCATACATTGTTGTTTTCTTCAAGTCTTTAAGCTCCTTAAATAGCAAAGAAAATAGTCATTGAAGATGAAACGGTAGAGTCCTTTGAGAAGCTTTAAAAGAGATGTTGGGAGATGTTATGATGTTTCATCAAACTGCCAGGTTAGGTGAAACCTAGTTCGAAAAATCTTTGCTAAAAAAGGAATTAGCAGTTGTATCCTAGTAGACTTTATGCAGAAACTAGAGCTTAGGTCATCGTGTGATAAAGTATGTTCATAGATGAATAGTGACATATCAATGCCATCTTAGTTATTGCACTTGACTAGATCAGGTTCTAATCAAAAGCAGATTTCTCCAAAGTCCGGTTTTCAGAGGCTGACTTTTTTAGAGTCTGATCTTTCAATATTGACCTATTTTGGAAGATGACATATTTAGAGTTTGTTATTAAACTTTTGATGATCTTCACACTTCTCTTTGAATGTTTAGAGTCAGAACCAATAATTGGAATTTTATATGTATTTTAGTTTGTGGTTCTGTACACTTGAATAAACATTGTATACCCTCTTGTTCTTTAAATACTTTGTTATCATCAAAACGTAAGTGATAGGGAAAAAAATAAAATTTATCCAACAAATCTATGCAAAGCAAATAGTATACTTTCAAGTATATTGTCTCTAAGCAAAAAATGATAGATGATGGTAGATATCAACGATAGTGATCAAAGCAAGGCTTTTCGTTGAGGATATCTCAACATATCTGATCCTCAGTGATCAACTAACCTCATAGTAGGTTGAGTGGATACGTTTGTAGTGGACATAGGCATGGCAACGGGGTTGGTCGGGGACGATTTTTACCTCCACCAAACCCAAACCCAAATCTCAATACTTGTTCCCTGCCCCAAACCCAATCGAAAATTGAGAACTAAAACTAAAACCTGTCCCAAACGGGTTTGGGTTGGGTTCAGGTATCTCCTCCCTACCACCATCTATTTAATGAAATCTTTTTTTTTTAATAAAAATTTTGGTTTTGCCAAAATAAAATTACATTACAAATAATAAAATAAAAATATTTTAAAAAACTTCATGCATACATTTCAAATATTTTAAATAATAAATACAAATCAAAATATCAAAACATTAACTACATATTTAATATTATAAATTATCAAAACTAAAATAATAAAGCAGATAATAAAATAAACGGGGCGGGTACGGGATGGGTGTTAGTGTCCCCATTACCCGACCCGTCCCCATATTTTATAATTAGAGAAAACCCAAACTCGAACTAAAACCGAGTCAAAGCAATTTCCCCGTCAAATTCAGGGCAGGTTTGGGCGGGTAGCCATGGGTATGAGTTATGTTTCCATGCTTAAATGGAAATATCCATCTCTTTTTTGGAACCAACTCTCGCATCCAATGATTTGTAGCAAAGGACACACCACAATGTGTTGGTGTTCCTTTTAAGAGAAGGTTTATCAAGACTTTTTGATACTTGAGTAATACAATCTTTTAAAGATGAAATTATAAAAAAAAAACTCTGATTAATTCTTTAAAATAGTGTATTTAATTTTTCTCTTCAAACAAAACTATTTTGCTAACCCAATAGATGAGTTTCTAAGTTTTTTATAGAAAGGACGTGCAAATAAATTTGAACAGGGGTGCAAAAAGTTAATAGCCAAAAGAAAATACAGCACAAATCCCAAAAAGCACCAAGAGAGTTGACTAACATAAACCTAATAGATTGGCATCTTGAGGTAATCGACTGGAGAAGCACGACACATATATTTTCAAATCAAATCCAACTAAACATATTCTCCAAGGAAATTAGATTCTCGCTTTGATGATAATCGCTCAATATCTAGAAACTCTAATAATCCAATTAATTGAAGCCCCAAGCCAATCAATTAATACACCTGTTTATAATGATTTTGATCTGATTTTGAATATATGAAATCACCATTGTTTACTTTCAAGAATTACACACCTAAAACCTCCAGGAGGCACGCTATAAATAGGTACTCATTCTTCACTCTATTTGTATATCAAACTTTTTTCTCTTTATCACTTTTCTTGTGTAGGCTTTCTCTCTCGCCGTAATTATCATTGTGGCCTCATAAAAAAGCCATAAGTCTGAAGGTTACCTAGAGAGAGATGTCTTCACCGCTGGTTGAATAAGTACATAGCATAAATAGAAAATGATTTTCCTCATAAAAAAGGTGATCCAACCTTGGTACATGGAGCTAAGCTTCATTAATAGTTATAAACTATACTCTCAAATTCGTCAAGCTCCTCTAAAGGAATTCTTCACAAAGGTACCTAAGATAACTTATCCAAACCTTGTAAGATAAATTTATTTGAACTTACATATAATAGGAACATCCCTGAGATCATTAGTAAGAATAGGGGAAATAGATTCACACAAGGATAATTTTGGTATATTTTTTTTAGTTACTCTTTGAAGGAACATCCTACACCTATGAGGGACCCTTAGGATTTAAGAACTTAAACGCTCTATTAGACGATAGGCTTCTATCTAGAAGGGGGGGGGGGGGTGAATAGATCACAAATTTTACAACAAAAAACTTTTGGCAAATATCTGTTTTCAAAATAAGGTGCAGCGGAAAAATGACCCGGATCAAATCGTCTAACCGAACCTACTATCGAAAAGCAATATACGTAACGCAAACCAAACAGAGTGATAACGAACATAAATTTTCAACAATGATCAAGCTACGAATCAATTAAATGCAATGCTAATCGTAATTCGTATATCCAATGAACCAAAATGCAAACAAAATACACACAAATAATTTATCAAACACTTGATGTGCAATCGATAACAATTAGAAATATAGTTTGTTTTGTTGATGTTAAAACATATCACAATCAAAATGTTTGTGATTTTATCAACAATAACACCTTTAAAAGATAGTAGAAAACAATTTCCAATCGAATTAATCAAACAACGACGAACTCGATAAATTATGTAATCAACAATAAAAGAAATTAAGAGATGAAGAGAGAGACCAAGATTTGTTTAGGCAGTTCCCTAATTGACCTAGCTATGGGTACGTCTGCCTTCAATTCAAAATTGAATTGAGATAGTGCTATTAACGTTTTCTTTGCAAAAACATTTATACAAGAGATGAAGAATGCAAACCCCAAAAACCCTATTGTTTTGTGTTGATTCTTCCACCTCTAACCCTTGATCAAAGCTTGATCAAGTGACTAACGATGCGGCTACAATTCTCTGATTTTCCCGAGCACACAACTTGTTGAAACCCAAGATTCCCAAACACAACTCACCGTCTCACGCTACTCCCTTGCAAGGAAACCACCTTGTCTCAAGGCTTTCACTCGGTCGAATCTATGTTGATGTGATCTCGTCAAAACCCGATCTTGAAGGAAAACCCCACCTTGGTTTTCTTATTTTAAACACACAAAGCCCCCAAACCAATATTCTCGGCTACACCAAACCTAATTGAACGTTATCAATCCTAATCTAGATGGTCACCCAATCGAAAAATGATTATGTGTAGCTCAATTGTGTTAATCCAAACTCTCCTTGCATGAGGCTCATCTCAAACTCTCCTTGTATAAGCTTAGAAAACTCTTCTATAAGTTGCATATTAGTTGATCCAAATATAATATTGTCGACATAAACTTGAACTAGAAGAAGCATAATCATTGAAAAATACCCAGGTAAAAGAAAGAACTTCCATACAAAGCTAAAGTTGAAAAGATATTACCTCACTATATGAATGACGGAATATGCACATGCATTTCTCAAAGAACTCTCGAACAAAAGTTGGAGTAAATACAAAAACGTGCCACAAACACTTTAGATAACAATGATCTTACCACTTTTCTTTATGTCAAAGTACTTGAAGGTATGATTAATAATGTCTCCAAGAAGATTATTTATTTTATGATCCTTGGATATTTTCCAAGTCAAAATAAGATCGTCCATTACAGTTGGACTTTCAACCTTCCCCTTTTCACAATCGTTATCTTCTACTTTCTCATATTCTACCGCTTTAGGCTGATTAGTTCCTTTTTCGTTTTCTTTGAGAATGTCTTATAAAGATAAACCTATATACTAAAAAGAACACCTATCCCAAAATTTCTTGAATAAAAAAACATTAATAATAATCAACCGATTAAAGAAACACCAAATGTTAACCTTCGTGGAAACACAATCCGTCTCGCTAGTCAGAAAGATCAAAATAATAAGGACATGTCACAGTGTTGTGCCTTGATCTTCCATAAATGAGATCCCATACTATCTTCATAGAGTCGGGATATATTTCTTGCATGATCAACAAAAAGTGCTAGATACCCTGTCTTCATTGGGTCCTTGGGGATGAGTGAAAACAAAGTTGCTCTTAGGCAACAATTGAGTAGCTCCTTTAGGAACAAACAACTTCTTAAATTTGCACTTTTCAATGGTGTGTCCCTTTTTGCAACAATAATGACAAGATAGGTTTTTATGAGACATGTCCTTGCTATTAGGATCCTTATGTATATGTCTATGTTTCTTTTTAGAATGATTCAAAGGATTTTCAACCTTAGAAGGATCAATTGCAAACACAATTTTAGGTTGCAAGGTGTAACACCCCCTTTCTACCCATCGAATAATAATAAAATCAGAGTTACAAAATTTCACCATTAAAAAAGGATGTCACATTTTCCACTTAAAAACAACGGCATTTAACCGCATAAACATGGATACATAACACTTAATATTCAGATGAACATAATTTAGTCTTTGTCACAAAACAACTTTATTAATACGCAGCGGATTCATAAATTCAACTGAAATACCATAACAGCTTGTTTGATTCAAAACAACTCTAAGACATCAAGTCTTTAATGAAAACAACTTAAAATTCAGCAACATAATAAAACCGACACTAAAGAAAACATGCGTTCATCCTCCCGAGTGCTACGTATCAGAGCGACGACACCGACTCGAACTAATGAAGGTAGACAACCTTCACTCTGGATTACCTGCAGGATGGCGTATAAACCATCACCATACACAGAAGGGGTTAGATATCGAACCCTATAATCGGATATATGATAAATAATATATTAGATCAGATTATAAAATCACCACTTCACAACATCTCAATCAACATAAAACAGCAACACAACCACAACTCTTAAATCATCATTAATCAACAACACATCAACTTTGGAATCAACTTTAATTAACAACACAACAACAACTATGCAACATGAAATGTGACTCAATATGCACATGCATGTGGTACCATTGGAGCAGAACTCCCAGCTTAAAAATTTGCCAATTAATATTGACGTCAACAAGGCATAAGCCTTCCGCTTAATATTTTGCCAATCCAGGCCAACTTAATATTTTTTCCAATCCAGGCCAACTTAATATGCTATGCCATGTGACTCAACATGAACATCATAATAACAACACTGATAATTACATCTATCAGCACAACAATAAATCAGCGTTGGCCATAGGCCTACAACTTAAATTCTTGCCAATAATTAGAGGCAATTCAACATATTCCACAACTTTATACTTCTCAACAACAACACCACTTAACAATGACAACGCAACAACAACAATTCGACAGCAACTTATCAACAATACAACACATCAACAACAACTTATCAACAACAACATATTAACAACAATAATTCAACATTAACACAATCAACCAAAATATACAACAACGATCCGTGATTATTCCGGACAATTATACTGAAACCGATTAATTATTCTTCTACTAAAATTACTAACAATTCTACTCTGCATTAATATTATTAATATTATTCCGGTACTGTTATTATACACGTGCTGCTAGTTTATTCTTCTACTAATTAATCACTACTACTGCTATTCAATTATTTCTACATATTCTACTTAATTAATTAGTTCGACTGCTTATTTTTCTACACAGAAATCCTGCTACTAATATGGTTCTGCTATACTACTACAACCTGTTTTATTTTGTTTTCTGTCCATACTCTATTGATTCTCATTGCTGCTAAATTTACTAACTCTGTATCTTAAAAATCCTGCCAATTTCCAATGTCTCTGTTATTTTTATTTCTAACCTGCTGTTTACTGTGTCAGCTATTACTACCTCCTGCTACTTACTTTCATTTTATTCTACTGCTATATGTATATTTAATCCAACTCATAATTAATATGTTGCTTATACACTAACTGTTATTCCTATTATAGTTATTCTATAATTATTATAACAGTCATTATTATAAATAATATTGTTTTATTTCTATAATACTTTAAGCTATGCAATGCTAAGTACATATATATGTATTAGAAAACGAGAAGCATGACGGTCGTGACTTATGAAATGCTAAGTGCATACATTAATAATATTATTTTATTACTAATAATTCTTTATTAACCATTATCATAATTCTTTAATATTATTTGGTGACATTAACCAAATCAAAAGCCATTAAACAAGACCAAAAGCAAACAATACAAGGGTGAGTGTGACGGTCGTAATGATCGAGTGACGGTCGTCACCCGCATACAACTTGCGTGACGGTCGCCACGTCCTCGCCACGGTCGGCATGACCCCAAAATCCCTTCGTCTCAGAATTTTGTCCTAGTTCTCTCACAGTCCCAATTCATCCAACACAGTGAAACGAAAACACAACAGAAAATATACCTTAAAGAAACATAGACTAATTCTTCACAACCAATTCATCAACCTCTCCTTGAATTTCATATTAGTTCCAAGTTTACTCATCAGTGCAACAGAAGCACAAAGTAATTATACCTTAAAACAACATAACTAATTTTCTTACGAAAAATTCATCAACAGAAAAGTGATTCAATATCCACGACAACGTTTTCAATACAGACAGAGGAAAATTCTACAATCCAACCCCACATATTATTCATCAATTACCCCATTATGGAGTCAGAACCCCACCCTTACCTTGGATTGAAGGTCGCTCTAAATTTTTGGTCGGAATCTTGCTCTAGCAGCCTCTCCGAAGTCTCTCACAAACCCTTGCTCCACTTTCTGTAACTTCCACGTTTCTCTTTTCTTCACAGAATCCTCGTTTCCTCTTCCTAACTGCCACTCTTTCTTTCAATTCCTATTCTAATAACTAACACCCATTATAAAATAATACTATAATCTTATTGGGCTTACGTTCTTACACCCCCCTTTTCTACTACTTCCAACCAATTAAATATGCCCAATTAATATAGTCTAGTATTATTCTATTTTCTACAACCTAATTCAACTAAACAACTCCACAACAATTAACACAACTGAAATTGATATCACACAACTTCAACAATTAAAACGGGAAATATTCAAAACTATTTAATTAAATAAATAATTAAATAATTGGCCGTTACAACTCTCCCCCACTTAGAATATTTTCGTCCTCGAAAATTTAACTGATTCGAATAACTCGGGATAGGATTCCTTCATCCTGCTTTCCAGCTCCTAAGTCATGCTTTCTCCGGCAGCTCCTAACCAGACAACTTTCACCAAAGCAATCTCCTTGCCTCTTATGGTATTCATTTCACGATCCGTGATCCGTACAGGCATCGTCTCAATAGTAAGATTATCCCGTACTTGCACATCATCCATATGAATCACATGAGATGGATCTGAAATGTACTTCCGAAGTTGTGACACATGAAACACATCGTGTAAATTCGAAAGATTAGGCGGTAAAGCCACTCTATAAGCAACATTTCCAACTCTGTCCAAAATCTAATACGAACCAATAAACCGAGGAGTCAGCTTCTTAGACTTAAATGCACGCCCAACACCGGTCACCGGCGTGACTTTCAGAAATACATGGTCACCAGCTTGAAATTCCAAATCTTTCCTTCGCTTGTCATGATAACTCTTCTGTCTACTTTGGGAAGCTTTCATCCTTTCTCGGATTAACTTCACCTTTTCAGTAGTCTTTCGAATAACTTCCGGTCCAAGCACTACACTTTCTCCAGATTCATGTCAACATAAGGGAGTCCTATATCTCCAACCATACAATGCTTCAAAAGGGGCCATTCCAATACTGGAATGATAACTGTTATTATAAGTGAACTCGATCAATGGGAGATGAGTATCCCACGAACCTCCCTGCTCAAGAACACAAGCTCTCAACAAATCCTCCAACGACTGAATAATCCTCTCAGTTTGACCATCTGTCTGAGGATGATACACCGAACTCAACCTCAACCTAGAACCCAACGCCTCTTGCAAACTCTTCCAAAAGTCAGAAGTAAACCTCGGATCTCTATCCGACACAATACACAAAGAAACACCATGTAGTTTCACAATTACACAAATATAAATCTCCGCCAACTTTGATACTGGAAAAGTGATGTTAATAGGAATAAAATGAGCCGACTTTGTGAGCCTATCAACAATCACCCAAATCGAATCATATCCTCTTGATGTGTTTGGTAATCCTGTTACAAGGTCCATTGAAATGCTATCCCATTTCCATTCTGGAACTTCTAACGGTTGCATCAACCCCGCAGGCTTCTGATGTTCAACTTTCGACTTCTGACAAGTTAAATATGCATACACAAACTGCGCTACATAACGCTTCATCCCAGGCCACAAAAACAAATTCTTCAAATCTTGATACATCTTTGTAGCCCCCGGATGAATACTCAATTTACTTTTATGACTTTCTTCAAGAATCGCTTTCTTCATTTCCGCATCATCAGGAATACAAATTCGATCACGGAATCTTAACACACCATGCGCGCCCATCTTAAAATCGCTATTCTCAGACTGATTGATTCCAACCATCGAATCTACTAGTTTCACGTCTAACTTCTAAGCTTCTCTGATACTATCCAGAAAATCATTGTTAATCTTCAACATTCCTAACATAACACTCTGCGGTATCACTTCGCAAACTAAACTCATATCTCTGAACTATTCAATTAATTCCAACTCTTTAACCATCATCGCCGACATATGCAAAGTCTTTCGGCTTAAAGCATCAGCCACAACATTAGCTTTACCTGGATGATAATTCAAACCGAAATCATAATCTTTTAATAACTCCAACCACCTTCGCTGTCTCATATTCGACTCCTTCTGGTCAAATAAATACTTTAAACTTTTATGGTCGCTAAATACTTCAAATCTAGAACCATAAAGATAATACCTCCAAATCTTCAGCACAAAAACAACTGCGGCAAGTTCTAAATCATGCGTAGGATAATTCTTTTCATGAGGCCTCAACTGTCTCGACGCATAAGCAACTACCTTATCATTCTGCATAAGTACACCTCCTAAACCCATTTTAGAAGCATCACAATATACCACAAAAGATTCTCCTGGTTTAGGTAATGTCAAAATCGGAGTCGATGTCAATCTCTTCTTCAATTCCGTGAAACTTTCTTCACATCGAACGTCCCACACAAACGCTTTACCTTTACATGTCAACTTAGTTAACGGAAGTGCCAACTTAGAAAAACCTTCGATAAACCTTCTATAGTAACCAGCTAGTCCCAAAAAGCTTCTTATCTCGGTAGCCGACCTTGGAGTTTCCCATTCCAACACAGCGTCTACTTTAGATGGATCCATAGCAATGCCACTACTCGAAATGACATGACCGAGAAAACTAACCTCCTTTAACCAAAATTCACATTTAGACAGCTTTGCATATAACTTCTTCTTTTTCAGAACTTGCAACACTAGTCTTAAGTGTTCTGCATGCTCTACTTCCGATTTAGAGTAAATCAGTATATCATCAATAAACACCACTACAAACTGATCCAAATAAGTATGAAATATACGGTTCATGTACTCCATGAATACTCTCGGCGCATTAGTAACACCGAAAGGCATCACCGAATACTCATAATGTCCATACCGCGTTCTGAAGGTTGTCTTCTGAATATCTTCGTCTCTCACTTTAATCTGATGATAGCCCGACCTCAAATCATTCTTGCTAAACACACTAGCACTTACTAATTGATCCATCAAATTGTCTATTCTCGGAAGCGGATACTTGTTCTTAATTGTTACTTTATTCAATTGTCTATAATCAACACATAACCTCATACTTCCGTCTTTCTTCTTTACTAGCAGCACTGGAGCTCCCCACGGCGATACACTTGGTCTTACAAATTTATTTTCAAGTAAGTCCTCCAATTGCTCCTTTAATTCTGACAACTCAGACGCAGACATCCTGTACGGTGCCATAGAAACAGGTCTGGTACCAGGTACAAGGTCAATTGCAAATTCAACTTCTCTTTCTGGCAGTACTTCAGGAATTTCATCAGGGAAAACTTCAGGAAATTCACGCACCACCTGTAACTCATCAATTATAGCTTGGTTCTCAATAGATAACATTGCCATCAACGAGAACACCTGAGCTTCTTCTTGCATCAACCGTTGCAACTGTCTAGAAGACAACAAACCAGCTTCCTCTTCAGGAGTAGAAAACCTCAAAGTCTTGTTATAACAATTAATATGAACATAGTTATATTCTAACCAGATCATACCCAAGATTACATCCATCCCGCTTAACGGCAAACATACAAAATCAACAGCAAAGTCTCTGTCAAAGATCGACAGAGGACACTTCAAACACACAAGAGAAGTAGTCACCGATCCCTTAGCTGGAATTTCGACGACCATTTCTCCATTCATAGAAGACAACATAAGACCCAATCTCTTAACACAATCAGCAGCAATAAAATAATGAGTAGCACCAGTATCAATTATAGCGATTAAAGGAGTACCATTAATGAAACATGTACCTCTGATGAGTCTATCCTCGCTAGTTGTCTGAGTCCCAGCCAACGCGAACACTTTCCCACCGGTTTGAGCCTTCTTTGGTTTCTGACACTGACTACCAATGTGTCCTTCTTCACCACAGTTGAAGCAAATCCTCTCTTTATGCTTGCACTCAGATATGGCATGCCCAGTCTTACCACAACGGAAACACCTCTTTACCTCAGCAGTACACACATTACTCTTATGACCAGGTTTCCCACATTTGAAACAAGTTATGCCAGCAGGGGCATCTCCCCCACTAGTTCTCTTGCCATCAGCCACTTTCTGTTTACCTTTTCCCGCCGGAGCATCATAAGGCTTGCCCCGATTCTGTTGGTACTTGCCCTTCCTCTCATTAATGATCTTATAATGAGCATTGTTATCCTCTTCAAAAATCCTGCAACTATCAATCAAATCCGTAAAAACACGAATCTTCTGATATCCAACTGCCTTCTTAATCTCTGGGCGCAACCCACTCTCAAACTTGATGCATTTTGAAAACTCAGCATCATCCCCGTTGTAGTGCGGATAAAACTTAGCCAACTCAACAAACTTTGCAGCATAATCAGTAACCGACATGTTTCCTTGCTTCAGCTCAAGAAACTCGATCTGCTTCTTACCACGAACATCCTCTGGGTAATACTTTCTCAGGAACTCCCTTCGAAACATAACCCAAGTGATATCTTCAGCTGCAGCTACCAACCTTTGACGAGTCTCTAGCCACTAGTCATCAGCTTTGAATGCTAGCATGTGAGTCCCATACCGAACCTTCTGCGCTGGAGTGCAGTCCATCACACGGAAGATTCTCTCCATCTCTTTCAACCAATCCAACGCTCCATCAGGATCATACTTGCCCTTGAAGGTAGGCGGATTCTCCCTCTGAAAAGTTGCCAAACTACGAGATCCAGCATTCTCGTCAGTGTTCTGCTGATTCTGCAAAGCTTGAGCCATTGCTTGCATCACAGCAGCAATTGTAGCATCGTTCCTTCCAGCCATCCCAACTTATCACTGCAACATAAACAAGAGTAGAACTAATTAACAATACTCGATTGTTAAACAGAACTGCGACTCGACAAGTTGGCCGGACGAACCGACCTGTTCTGATACCACTAATGTAACACCCCTTTCTACCCAGCGAATAATAATAAAATCAGAGTTACAAAATTTCACCATTCAAAAAGGATGTCACATTTTCCACTTAAAAACAACGGCATTTAACCGCATAAATATGGATACATAACACTTAATATTCAGATGAACATAATTCAGTCTTTGTCACAAAACAACTTTATTAATACGCAGCGGATTCATAAATTCAACTGAAATACCATAACAGCTTATTTGATTCAAAACAACTCTAAGACATCAAGTCTTTAATGAAAACAACTTAAAATTCAGCAACATAATAAAACCGACACTAAAGAAAACATGTGTTCATCCCCCCGAGTGCTACGTATCAGAGCGACGACACCGACTCGAACTAATGAAGGTAGACAGCCTTCACTCTGGATTACCTGCAAGATGGCGTATAAACCATCACCATACATAGAAGGGGTGAGATATCGAACCGTATAATCGGATATATGATAAATAATATATTAGATCAGATTATAAAATCACCACTTCACAACATCTCAATCAACATAAAACAGCAACACAACCACAACTCTTAAATCATCATTAATCAACAACACATCAACTTTGGAATCAACTTTAATTAACAACACAACAACAACTATGCAACATGAAATGCTACTCAATATGCACATGCATGTGGTACCATTGGAGCAGAACTCCCAGCTTAAAAATTTGCCAATTAATATTGACGTCAACAAGGCATAAGCCTTCCGCTTAATATTTTGCCAATCCAGGCCAGCTTAATATTTTTGCCAATCCAGGCCAACTTAATATGCTATGCCATGTGACTCAACATGAACATCGTAATAACAACACTGATAATTACATCTATCAGCACAACAACAAATCAGCGTTGGCTATAGGCATACAACTTAAATTCTTGCCAATAATTAGAGGCAATTCAACATATTCCACAACTTTATACTTCTCAACAACAACACCACTTAACAATGACAATGCAACAGCAACAATTCGACAACAACTTATCAACAATACAACACATCAACAACAACTTATCAACAACAACATATTAACAACAATAATTCAACATCAACACAATCAACCAAAATATACAACAGCGATCCGTGATTATTCTGGACAATTCTACTAAAACCGATTAATTATTCTTCTACTAAAATTACTAACAATTCTACTCTGCATTAATATTATTAATATTATTCCGGTACTGTTATTATACACGTGCTGCTAGTTTATTCTTCTACTAATTAATCACTGATACTGCTATTCAATTATTTCTACATATTCTAGTTAATTAATTAGTTCGACTGCTTATTTTTCTACACAGAAATCTTGCTACTAATATGGTTCTGCTATACTACTACAACCTGTTTTATTTTGTTTTCTGTCCATACTCTATTGATTCTCATTACTGCTAAATTTACTTACTCTGTATCTTAACAATCCTGCCAATTTCCAATGTCTCTGTTATTTTTATTTCTAACCTGCTGTTTACTGTGTCAGCTATTACTACCTCCTGCTACTTACTTTCATTTTATTCTACTGCTATATGTATATTTAATCCAACTCATAATTAATATATTGCTTATACACTAACTGTTATTCCTATTATAGTTATTCTATAATTATTATAACAGTCATTATTATAAATAATATTGTTTTATTTCTATAATACTTTAAGCTATGCAATGCTAAGTACATATATATGCATTAGAAAATGAGAAGCATGACGGTCGTGACTTATGAAATGCTAAGTGCATACATTAATAATATTATTTTATTACTAATAATTCTTTATTAACCATTATCATAATTCTTTAATATTATTTGGTGACAGTAACCAAATCAAAAGCCATTAAACAAGACCAAAAGCAAACAATACAAGGGTGAGTGTTACGATCGTAATGATCGAGTGACGGTCGTCATTCGCATACAACTTGCGTGACGGTCGCCACATCCTCGCCACGGTCGCCACGACCCCAAAATCCCTTCGTCTCAGAATTTCGTCCTAGTTCTCTCACAGTTCCAATTCATCGAACACAGTGAAACGGAAACACAACAGAAAATATACCTTAAAGCAACATAGACTAATTCTTCACAACCAATTCATCAACCTCTCCTTGAATTTTAGATTAGTTCCAAGTTTACTCATCAGTGCAACAGAAATACAAAGTAATTATACCTTAAAAAAAACAACATAACTAATTTTCTTACGAAAAATTCATCAACAGAAAAGTGATTCAATATCCACGACAACATTTTCAATACAGACAGAGGAAAATTCTACAATCCAACCCCACATATTATTCATCAATTACCCCATTATGGAGTCAGAACCCCACCCTTACCTTGGATTGAAGGTCGCTCTGAATTTTCGGTCGGAATCTTGCTCTAGCAGCCTCTCCGAAGTCTCTCTCAAACCCTTGCTCCACTTTCTGTAACTTCCACGTTTCTCTTTTCTTCATAGAATCCTCGTTTCCTCTTCCAATTTCTAATTGCCACTCTTTCTTTCAATTCCTATTCTGATAACTAACACCCATTATAAAATAATACTATAATCTTATTGGGCTTACGTTCTTACACCCCCCCCCCCTTTTCTACTACTTCCAACCAATTAAATAGGCCCAATTAATATAGTCTAGTATTATTCTATTTTCTACCACCTAATTCAACTAAACAACTCCACAACAATTAACACAACTGAAATTGATATCACACAACTTCAACAAATAAAACGGGAAATATTCAAAACTATTTAATTAAATAAATAATTAAATAATTGGGCGTTACACAAGGCATCATCTAATTTGACTTCCTAATACTCACAACCAAACCTAGGAGGTATTATGTCATCTTTCTTATCACTTTGAATTTATATCATAGATTTCTTAATTGCCTCAAACTTCCTTTCGGATTCTAACACTTTAACTTCTAAGTTGAAAATCACTTTTTCATGTGAAGATAACTTGTTGAAGGCTCTCAAGGCTTCACTATGTAGATTTTCAAAGGCCTCATGTAATTGAAAATAGCATATATCATTAGTGGATTCAAGTTTAGATGAACTTACATTCTTCTTTTTCTTCCCTTTAGCCATGAGAAAAATTCAAGTCGATTCCACACTTGAAGTTGTGCTTTCGACACTAGAAGAATCACTAGCACTTTCCTATGCGACATGAGCTTTTATAAACTTTCTAGATGACTTGTGATTGCTCATTTCTTTATCCTTTATTCTCAAAGGACATTCTAGTCTATAATGACCAATCTCACCACAATGATAGCAAGTCCTTCTAAGCTTGCTCTTTCTATCTTCATCATCCTTGGAGGAACTTGTCAACCTTCTAAACTTGATTATGTTCTTATCAGAATTTTTAACACCGTTCTTCCTTATGTACCGTTGGTATCTTCTTATGAACAACCCAATATCTTCCTCACAAGAGTTCTTGTCATCATCACTCTCACTACTACAATTCTCACAATATGAAGGTCTTGAGCTAGAAGTCTTTAGAGCTATAGACTTCTTTCATTCTTCTTTGTCTTTCCCTTTTTCACTCTTTGACCGCTTTTCGTATTCATTCTCGTATTTTGCCAAGCAAGTAAGCTCTTTCTCATGTTATTCCAACTTACCAAACAAAGCTATAAGATCAAGCGACTTAAGATCATTTGCTTCTTTAATAGAGGTGACCTTTGGTTTCCATTCCCTACGTAAACACCTCAAAACTTTGTTAGTAGCAAGTTCATTGGAAACATGATTACCTAGTGCATTTAATCGATTTATAAGATTAGTGAACTGTTTTTGCAAATCTGCAATGGTTTCACCTTGCTCAATACAGAACAACTAAAATTCTTGATTCAATGTGTTGATTGATCGGTGGTTTTTATGCTTTCTTTTAGCGTTAATTTTAGTTAATCTTGTTATATGTTTAGTCGCTTTATTTCCCTTTTTCCGCATTTTATGCTTTGGTGGTGTCTCTTTAATGTTTTTAGGTTCAGATAAGCATTCAGGAAGAATCAGAGCCAAAACCAGGAAAATTCGCAAGAATTCGGAAAAGTTTTCTGCACACTCCAGGAGGTCTGACACGGCCGCCCGTGTCACGCTGACATTGCCCGTGTCAAAAGGTCTGGGATCAAAAGCCAAAAATGTGAAACTCCAGAGGTCTGACACGGTCGCCTGTGTCAGCTGACACTGCCCGTGTCAAGACTGACATTGCCCGTGTCATGCTGACACGGCCAGTGTTGACTTGTGACGCTAATTTGAGTATTTTCTGATTTTTTGCCCAAGTGTTAGCCTGCGAGGGTGTTTTGGGTATTTCTAACCGGTCTCGATGGATCTTTTCTATTTAAGTGAGTTTTGAGAAGGAAAAAAAAGGACTTTTGACTAGAGAAGAATTTTTCGATCAAAGATTGGAGAGAACAAGGTTTTCGAAAGGCGAAAGATTTTCAGGAGCGGAAGCAATTTACGATCCGAGTTTATCCTAATTCTTGTAATGTCTACTTTTTACATTGTATTTTTTTAAAACAATATGAGTAGCTAAACCCCCTAATGCTAGGGGGTCCATAATTTGATTTTGTAAGGACCATGATTTCTTATTTTCAGTAATATATTTGTTTTTCATAATCAATTTAATCACTCAATATTTCTAATGCTTTCTCTATCAGACCAATAGGGATTGATTTATGATTAGCAATTAGGTATGACCGCCATTGTTAATGCTTTTGTGCGATTAAGCTAAAATAGATTTTACCTAGGACTAGGGATACCCTGTAGCAACTGGAATACTGTTGACATTATAATGCTTGATTTCAACCATGATTAACTATGGACATAGTAATTAGGTTGAGTAATCATAGGTTTTCACACTAAGGACTTAGGAGTAAACAAACTAAAGTACCAGTAATTGATTTTTTTGAGCTTTTTGTTGAAATAAAGATTCAGGATTGTTACAAGCATGAATCACACACTTCCCCTAGCATGTTACTCATATTTGTTGAAACCACTTAGTCAAATTCCTTCTTTTATTCGCAATTATTTTTATAATCAAACCAAACAATTTCAAAACCCCAAAGCTTTTGTTTAACTAAAATAAAACCATAACTCTATATCGTCAAGCAGTCCTTAAGATCGACATTCGGGGAAATTCCCTTTTATTACTACATTGGCAGAATAGTACACTTGCTATTGATCCTAGCTTGTTTGACAACAATAGTGCCCTCAGGGGAAATCTCTAATGTGTCCCATATAACTTTGGTGGTCTCACAATGAGAAACGCGATAAAACTCATCAACTCCCAAGGCGGAAGTGAGAATGTTCTTTGCTTCCAATCATGTCACCACAATTTCCTATCTTTATCATCCTATCGTGATTACAGTTTAGGTATTGTGACACCATCTTCATTGTTCATATTTATTTCATTTGGACCATTTTGGATAACATCCCAAATACCTTTGTCAACGGAGTTGACATGAATACGCATAAGTGCTTTCCAATAGCCATAATTTTTGTCGGTGAAAATTGGTGCTCTATTGTACGCACCCTTAGGTTCGGTATCCATTCTTCTAAGAAATGTATCTCAAGTAAGGAATGAACCAAATCTCTTGATGCCACTTGTTAGACGATATGCTTAGATCTAGAGGGAGGGTGAATAGATCCCAAATTTTACAACAAAAAACTTTTGGCAAAAATCTGTTTTCAAAATAAGGTGTTGCAGAAATATGACCCAGATCAAATTGTCTAACCAAACCTACTATCAAAAAGCAATATACGTAGTGCTAAACAAATGGAGTGATAACAAACTTAAATCTTCAACAATGATTAAGCTATGAATCAATTAAATGCAATGTTAATCGTAATTCATATATCCAATGAACCAAAATGCAAACAAAATACACACAAATAATTTATCAAATACTTGATGTTTGATTGATAACAATTGGAAATATAGTTTATTTTGTTGATGTTAAAACCTATCACAAACAAAGTGATTATGATTATATCAACAACAACACCTTTAAAAGATATTAGAAAACAATTTCCAATTGAATTGATCAAACAACGACGAACTCAATAAATTGCGTAATCAACAATAAAATAAATAAAGAGGAGAGAGAGAGAGAGAGAGAGAGAGACCAAGATTTGTTTAGGCAGTTCCCCAATCGGCCTCGCTATGGGTATGTCTGCCCTCAATTCAAAATCGAATTGAGATAGTGATATTAACCTTTTCTTTGCAAATACGTTTATACAAGAGATGGAGAATGCAAACCCCAAAAACCCTATTGTTTTGTGTTGATTCTTACACCTCCAACCCTTGATCAAAGCTTGATCAAGTTACTAACAATGTGGATACAATCCTCCGATTATCACGAGCACGCAACTTGTTGAAACCCGAGATTCCCGAACACAATTCACCATCTCGCACTAGTCCCTTGCAAGGAAACCACCTTGTCCTAAGGCTTTCACTCGGTCGAATCTATGTTGACGTGATCTCGTCTAAAAACTTCAAATTAACCCGATCTTAAGGAAAAATCCCGCCTTGGTTTTCTTATTTGAAACACACAAAGCCCCCAACCCAATATTCTCGATTACACCAAACCTAATTGGACGTTATCAACCCTACTCTAGATGGTCACCCAATCGAAAACTGATTATGTGTAGTTTAAATGTCTGTATGCATAGAAGAAGGGATGAAGATGATGGGCAACTTTGTAATCTAGTTTCTTTTAGGTTTTATTCTGTAGAAAACCTTACCTAGAAGAAGATGCATGTATGAGTATATATAGGTATGTGAATGAATGGGCAAAAGGAATGCAATAAATTTGAGCAAAACTGGAATTTTTGAGTGGGAAAAGACATAGAGGTCGACTTATGAAAGCAATAGGTGAGCCTATGCGTGTCATTTAGGTCGGCCTGTGAAGGTCATAGGTGAGCCTGTCTGGCAGCCTGTGGGTAAAACCTACTGGCATCAATACTGCTCCATAGGAGCCGGCCTAAAAAGTCCATGTGCCAACCTATACTGAAGTTAAGGCTCGTATAGGTCAACCTGTTCTTGCATTGGTCGGCCTGTACTGACTTGTATGCCCAAAAACATGTTTTTCAATGCAAATATGATGTTGACTCCCTTTCAAACTCATTTGAATGCTTCCTATTAACAAGATGCACATCTAGAGTGGGAGGATACCATCCAATATACATAACGCTACACTATCCTAGTTTTGAAATCAATCAAAATACAAAAGCATTTCACATGCTCAATATCCTTAAACTACCTTGTTTTTAACCCCCATGGAGAAAAGAAAGTTCCCCTTCAAATAAAGCCACTTGAAACAAAATGTTTAAATCATCCACTACTTTCAAAAAATAATCCTTTTTCAAGGAGCGTCAACCTTGGGACAGGATGTCGTACACCTATGGCTTTTAACCCAAGAAGTTTAAAAAAATTGGAGAAGGAAATCTTCACCAAATGATTTGCTCCAAAGAAAATCAGTCTGCAGGATTTCCCTACGGGGCAATGATCACTAAACTCCTAGGAACATATAACATTGATACCATGAGAGAAACCACAAACTCATCAAACAACAAGATCAACTACACCTCCCTCAAAGAGATGAAGGTTCTCATCAAACATGTAGAGCTGCAAAATAACCCAATAGTCAAAGAAGTAGAGATAAAAGAATCGAAAGACACAAAAATCAATAAAGTCCTAGAGATGTGTCAAAATATAGCCAACAATATGAAAGATATCAAGAAAATCATCTTAATGGATAATGATACTTATGGTAATAAGAAGTCTCACTTATGTGTCTTATTTTCTTTTAGTGTGTTTCTTTTTCCTATTTTTCACATTATTTCAAATTCCGCAATTTTTCGCATTCTGTACTTTGAAGTTCAACAAATTTGAATTAAAAAAGTGTGACATTTTTCCTTTGCTAAATGCTATTGTGCTTATGTTTACATATTTAAATTATTACAATGCATCTGTAACCGCCTTTTGATTTTGACAAAGGGGGAGAAGTATACTTTCAGGGGGAGTAGAGTATACTTTCTACTTAATTGAGGGGGAGTTTAACCACTCAAAATATATTTGTTTTATTTCTTTTACCAACTCTTTGAGAGATGCGTTGTCATCATCAAAAATGGGGATAATATGGAACCATTTTTTTGCATGTTAAGTGATCAAGAAAGCTCTCAATAACATGATCTTAATGATATATATGATTTTGATGATGAAAACTAAATACAATTATAACAAGAGGTCAAAGATACAAGCAAACTAAGTAGGGCTTGATTATCACTGCAAACATTCTCTGATGATTGCACTCAACTGGAATAAAACTCAAGCCTCATCTTCAATAAGAATCCAAGCAAGAGTCCATATGATTGGATTACCTGATAAATCTTGAAGCTTCAAAGTATGAAAGAGAGGAATGGGTGAAAGCTCACCCTGTCGCGTCTAAGTGAACAATATGTTGTAAAAGCATAAGGGGTTTTTCGTAGTTATACGGATAAATCACACACACAATAAAATATATTTTCAAGCCTAATTTTCATAAATAATTGTTCCTAAATTTTTTTGAAGTCATGTCAATTGAATCAGGAACTGTCTGAATAATTTTGGACAAAATTTATATTGTCCAATTGATTAACACTTATACTCAATCGATTAGGTTAGTGCAAAAATTGTCCTTAAACATTTGGGATAATGTATTAATAAACTGAAACATATATATATATATATATACTTTCCTTCCTTTTTAAACATCCTAAACGATTATTTTGATGCCTTCCAATCGATTGGAGAAAGGTGCCAATCTGACGACACATTAATTTTTGCCCAAGAAATTTTACTTTTTTGTGCCACCCTCTAGCCTATAAATATAGGTCCTTCCCTTAAAATTTTCACATCCAGAATCGTGAGTATTTTGTCTAAGACCTCACTCTCTCTCTAAATTAGTTTTTGACTTTCTCTCACTTAAATTTTGTTGTAGCGCTTCAAGGAAATTCTTTTGTTTAGTGAGGCATCTTTGTAATTCTGGAAGGGAATTATTGTAACTTCACCAAGGAATAATTTACATTAGTTGAATAATATATCCATAAATAAGGGATTATATATCTGGGTTAAAAGCTAAACCCGTCAAAAACTTTGCTTTGGGGAATTAGAATCTAAGTCGCCGTTTAGGTTAAGCTAAGTCTGATTAAAATATTACTTTGGTTCAAGAACAACCTGATTCAAAATGTTAACTTGGTTTGTGGCTATCTAGGTAAAAACCAAGGTTCGGTTCATAAGCTCAATCCGGTTAAAAGACTTTTGGTTTGAGAATCTCAGTGGTTTGTAGTCAGCCTATTCAAAACCTCAGTTCAATTCGTGAGCTCGTGTTGCTTCAAAATCTCACCTTTACTCGAAATAAGCCTTTGAAAATCTCGATTTAGCTTTGGGACTAACTACTTCAAGTTGTTGTTTGGAAAGAAGACTAATTGATTCACTCTACTGTTTGGAAGGAAGACTAACCGCTTCTCTCTGGTGTTCACTGTTTTGTTAGAAGTTAGACTAAAACTTTATTGTTCTTTGTATAAGGGGGTTTGAGTGCTTAAACTACTAAAAGCTCTTAAGAATTATTGGATACTCTCACGATCAAATCTTGGGGAGATGATTATGTCACTTCATTTTGAAAGTTATATACCCTTAACTCTTTATTTTCTGCTTATTTATCTTTTTGCTGTTAATATATTAAAAAGTTTTCAAAATGCTCTAAAACTATGAAAACAATTGTAAATTTTTTTAAACTACCATTTTTTTGAAACACATAATTCACCATCGTCTTGTGTGTGGAGTTACATGTCCAACAAGTGGCATCAAAGCCTAACTCATGTTCAAGGATTAATCGTCTTAGAAGGAAGACGACTTCCAACACATTTTTAAATAAGATATCTTTCCTAAACACACCTCCACCGTTTAATGGTGCTTGGTAAGAAATATGATAAGATATATTTAGAATATTTATTCAAATTATTAATAGTAGATTGTGGGAAACTCTAATCAATGGTCCGTTTATCCATACCCACCAAATAGATGTTTAAGTAGTAGATAAACTCGTTTCTCTTTGGACCGTAGAAGAAAAGAAAAAATTTGAAATTAATTTCAAAGCAATGAAATATCTAGTAATGACTTTAAATGATAATAAAATTTTTCATGTTTACAATTACAAAACCGCAAAGGAAATATGTGATACTCTATTCAATGGTCTATTTATCCCTACCCACCAAATAGTCAGTGAAGTAGTAGATAAAATCGATTTTCTTTGAACTGTAGAAGAAAATAATTTTTTTGAAATTGAATTCAAAGCCAAGAAATATCTAGTAATGACTTTAGATGATAGTAAACTTATTTATGTTTATAATTGCAAAACTGCAAAGAAAATGTGAGGTACTCTTGAAATGATATTTGAAGCTTTTCCAAGCATCAAACAAGAGGAAATGAACACACTAGGCGAAAAAACTAATGTCTCTTTCATAAATGTTTTTCCAAATTTAGAAATGTTAGAAGTCATATTGGAACATTTGTCTAATCAATATCTAAGACTTAAGAATTCGAAACTTAATCCAATCCTTAAACCGAAAGATGGGAGTGTTCATGAATTTCATGAAAAATAAATAAAGGATGAAATTATAGAGAAATTGAACGAGTTAGTCCAACTACTTAAAGATGAAGGTTCAAGCTCAAAGAATTAAAAATCCTCAACTTCATCAAACTCCTATAAAACAACTCCCATGGATTCCTTTGAAATAGCATACTTAGTAGTTAAATGATTTTCGGAGGATTCAACATTAAATGAAGGAACCTCATTTGTGAGAGGTTGTGAACAAGAAGTATTTTCCAATAGAATCTTTGAAAGAAGAGACAATGCCATCACAAATGTTGAAGAATCATTCTCAGCGAGAGCCATGGAAGAATCTTCTTCAAATGAAGAAGATGAAGTTTACTTGAAAGCATCATACGAGGGAGATGATTATGAGGTAAGAAAACCATCCTACAACAATTTTTTAAAATTAGTGCTAATTTGGTTGAAGAAAATGATAGGGTTAAAAACTCAACTTAGACCTTAAGAAGTATCTAGAGTCACTTGAAGAAAATAATAAAACGCTTAAGTTAGAAGTAGCTAATATTAGAAACTCAAGAGAAACATGTGAGACTTGCATCTCATTGAAAAAGGAAGTGACCGATTTGCATGCAACCCTAAGTAAGTTTACTTAGGGGAAAGTATATCTTAACTTGATCTAATCAAGTTAAATTCCTTCTTTAAATACAAGTGGACTAGGATTCACGCCAGATAGAGCACCTAGTAAAGGCTTAAATAATAAGAAAAGGAATTGTCCTATTTATAAATGCTCTCATTGCAAGAAATTTGGGCACTTAAAACCCTTCTATTTTGATAAGTTGAAAAGGTCTAAAGGTAACTTAGACCTTCTAGAATGTTTGTCTAATCAATATCTAAGACTTAAGAATTCGAAACTTAATCCAATCCTTAAACCGAAAGATGGGAGTGTTCATGAATTTCATGAAAAATAAATAAAGGATGAAATTATAGAGAAATTGAACGAGTTAGTCCAACTACTTAAAGATGAAGGTTCAAGCTCAAAGAATTAAAAATCCTCAACTTCATCAAACTCCTATAAAACAACTCCCATGGATTCCTTTGAAATAGCATACTTAGTAGTTAAATGATTTTCGGAGGATTCAACATTAAATGTTTATCTAAGACTAACGCACCTGGACCCAAAAAAATTTGGGTACTAAAGGTGGACCCCTAGTATGTTTTGCAGGGATACTTTGAAGCTCGAAGCTTTAATGGATATCAAACGGAGTTGTGAAAAGCAAAGAGTTTACTTTAAAGTATAGACTCTCTAATCAAAGAATAATCAATTATGGTAGATATCAACGATAATGATCCAAGAAAGACTTTTCATTAAGGATATCTTAACATTTATGATTCTCAATGATCAGTAAACCTCATAGTAGATTGAATGGATACACCTTTACTGGACATATCCATATGTTTTTTGGAATAAACTCTTGTATCCAATGATTCACAAATAAGGATACACTATGATGTGTTGGTGTCCCCTTTATGGGAAGTTTTATCAAGACTTCTTGATACTTGAGGTAATACACTAATATAAAATGAAATGATTAGAAAACTCTAATTAATTATTTAAAATAGTAGATTTAATTTTTCTCATCAAATAAAATTATTTGTTTAACCCAATAGATGAGTTTCAAAGTCTTCTATAGAAATGAGGTGCAAATAAAGATGAAAAAGGGTGCAAAAAGGTAATAGCCAAAAGAAAATCTAGCACACGCCCCAAAAAGTATCAAGAGAGCGGACATACGTAAACTAAATTGATTGGCATCTTGAGGCAATTGACTGGAGAATCTTGGCGTGCATATTTTCATATAAAATCCAAGCCAAACATAGTTTCTATGGCAATCAAATCCCCGCTTAGATGATAAGCACTCAATATTTTAAAAATTATATTATCCAAATGTTTAGTGCCCCAAACCAACTAATTGGAACACCTCTTTGGAAGGATTTTGATTTGATTTAGAATATACACAATCACCATTGATTACCTTCAAGAACTACATGCCTAAAATCGCCAGGAGGCACGCTATAATTAGGTACTCATTCTTCACTCTATTTGCATCTCAAACTTTTTTCTTGTTTAGCATTTTTCTTGTGTGAGCTTTCTCTCTTGCAGTAAATATCATCGTGGTGTTAGAACAAGATTTGGTTCTGCAAGATATCTCTTTGTTTTGATAATAACAAAGTTGTATTTGTGTAAGAATAATTTTGGTACTCTAACGTGTATTTACTTAAGAATTGACAAAAAGGTTCTGACTCTGATAAAGAACGTTCTGACTCTGATTAAGAAAGTTCTGAATCTGATAGAGATCATGTACTACGCCACTCTGATAATTCTCAATGGTTGCTCCTGTGTAAAGAAGCAAGATTGCTTTTGATCTACTGTGCTTCAGAAAGACTATAAGAAGACACTATGTTGCTGCTTCAATGCTCTCTTGGATTCTGGCTCTGAATTTAACTCTGATACTTATCTTCTGAAGACTAAGTGCTAAGACTCAGAAGACAAGGTTCCGATGAATAACGTTTGAAGACTAAGTTCTGAAGACTCTGATGACAAGGTTCTTCTAAACAAGTTCTGAAGACTCTGAAGACTTATGTTTCTGATAACCAAGGGTTCTGAAGAAGGAGTGCTGAAGACTCTAAAGACAAGGTTCTGCTGAACAAGTTCTAAAGACTCTAAAGACTCAAGACTCTGAAGACCCAATGATTCATTCTTCTGATCATGCTTCAATCCTATTAACTCAGAAGCCTCTGATGAATAGAAGAAGATGAAACATTTGCGTGGGAAAATAGTAGATAGTACAGATCAAACACGTTATTTCCCACTACCATTCCACTACCCTGATTTGGTGGTACAAAGGACAATTTCAGTGTACGATTTTCATCCCAGCATAACGACATAATTTCAAGTCGCCAATATTTTTCTGATATTACTGATCTGCCCTTCAACGGATCTTTTTCTGCTATATAAAACTTGATCATTCAACAAATCAGTAGAGATAACGAGCGTGACACTGAGTGTGCGAAAGAGAAATATTTAAAACATTGATTCATACAAAAAAAGAACTCAAGAAATAGAGAATGAGTGAACAGTAAAGCACCACAATACAAAGAAGAAGATTGTTCTTACTGTGTAGATTCGCTATAAGTTAGATTGAGCTAGAAATAATGTTTATATCAGCTTATGTAAGAAGCATTTCATTGTAAACATTTTATTTGATCAAACAGTTGTTTGAATTCCTTAAGGGACCAGTTAGGTCAGAAGCTTTAAGAAGAGACGGTTAGTCTGTGTATTGTTAGTCACCAGCAGTTGCTAGTGCAGTTGTAATCAGTTTGGTTATAGTGGATTAAGTCCTTGTGTATAACGCGAAATCACCTTGGCGGGTGGACTGGATTAACTTGATAGTTTTCAAGTGAACTAGGATATATCGTGTGTCTTTCTCTATTGTTAGTCTATTTGTGATCTTTGTTTGAGTTTCACAAAAAGCTTTCATTTTGAAAACCCAATTCAAACCCCCATTTCTTGTGTTTTTATCACACCTTCAATTGGCATCAGAGCTCTGATTCTGATTGTGATAAATGTTTTATCAACACTTAACAACGTTCAGTACCGATCCAATATTTGTGTGAGATATCATGGCAGCTCCTGCTAATACTACTGAAGAGAAATATCATTACAGTGCCAAACCACCAGTCTTTGATGGCGAAAAGTTTAACTACTGGAAAGACAGAATAGAAAGTTTCTTTCTTGGTTATGATGTAGATTTTGGGATTCGGTAGTCGATGGCTACACTCACCCAGTTGATGCTACAGGTGCTAAAATATCTAGAAGTGATATGACCAACCAACAGAAGAAAGATTATAAGAATCATCATAAGGAAAGAACCATATTGCTAAATGATATCTCTTATACTGAGTATGAGAAGATAACAAACAAAGATACTGCCAAATCTATCTTTGATTCTCTAAGAATGACTTGTGAAGGTAATGCTCAAGTCTAGGAGACAAAGGCATTAGCCCTAATCCAAAAATATGAGGCATTCAGAATGGAGGATGATGAGACAGTTGAGACCATGTTTTCAAGGTTTCAAATGCTAGTCGTAGGACTTAAAGTTCTGGACAAAGGTTACTCAACTGCTGATCATGTGAAAAAGATCATTAGAAGTCTTCCTAAGAAATAGAGACCTATGGTAACAGCTCTAAAGCTATCAAAGGATCTTAACAGTATAAGTCTTAAAGAGCTTGTTAGTTCTTTGAGAAGTCATGAGATAGAGCTCGAAGAATATGAACCTCAGAAGAGAAGCAAGTCTATCGCTCTTAAGTCTAAACCTGAAAAGGCAAAGGCTTATCAAGCTGAGGAAGAATCAGAAGATTCTGATGAAGAATCAGAAGATGAGCTGTCGTTAATCTCCAGAAGAATCAACAAACTCTGGAAGCATAGGCAAGGAAACTTCAGAGGATCTAGAAGAAACAAAGGCCGCTCTGAGTCATCATCTGGACAGAAGAAGCAGAACTCTGGAAAGGTGGTTATCTGCTACGAGTGTAATGAGCCAGGTCATTACAAGAACGAGTGTCCAAATCTCAAGAAAGATAAGAAGCCTAAGAAGAATTTCTCCAAAGCAAAGAAAGGTCTAATGGCAACTTGGGACGACTCTGATTCTGAAGATGAAGAAGAATCTGATGAAGAACAAGCAAATGTTGCGCTAGTGGCAACAACTGGCGATGAAGTTTCTGGAGAACCAGAAGACAGAATATCATCAGAACCAGAATCGGACTCAGACTCTGACTCAGAGGTATTATCTAAACTCTCTAGTTATGAATTAGAGTCATGTCTGTCAAAAATGCTGGAAAAATATTAAACTCTTCAGAGTAAATGCAAAGATCTTAAAAAATATTTTGTAATTGCTTCTGAGGAAAAAGATAAGCTTGATCAGAATAATTCTTCTCTAAATAAAAACATTTTTTCCTTAAAATAGTAATTATGCCTTGAAAAGCAAAGTTGCTAAATTAGAAGAAGAATTAATCTCTAATGTCTCTGACACAAGCTGTATCAACAAGTATGATAGAGCATTCCAGTATTTTCTTGCAAAAAGCATAGATAGAAGCAAAATAGCTTCCATGATCTATGAAGTAAGCAGAAATGGTAAGAAAGGTTTGGGATGTACATAATTATCTGATATTGACAAAAGTCAAATTGTTAAACCAAAACCTCTCTATGACCATTTTGTGCCTTCTGGCACTGAGATTGTTTGCTCTGAGCTTGCACAAAAACCCCCCACCAACACAGAAGTCTGTTTCTAAAGTTAAATATCATGCATAAATTCCACTTGATTATCCTGTTGCACAAAAGCCCAAAGTTGTGAAACACTCTGGGAAAGCTAACAAGAAAGGACATAGAAAGTGGGTACCTAAGAACAAGATAATCTATGTTGCAGATATCCTTAGCAGCTCAGTTGAAACACCAATCGTGGTACCTAGACAGTGGTTGCTCGCAACACATGATGGGAAGAAGGCATATGTTCTAAAGTCTAGAACTTAAGCCTGGAGGCTTTGTCGGTTTAGGAGGAAACCAGAAAGGAAAAATCACTGGCTCTGGAACCGTTGGTAATGGTAACCTTCCTTCTATTACTGATGTTCTTTTAGTCGATGGTTTGATGCATAACTTGTTGTCAATCAGTCAACTTAGTGACAACGGTTATGATATCATCTTTAATCAAAAGTCCTGTAAGGCTGTAAGTCAGAAAGATGGTTCAATCCTATTTGTCGGAAAGAGGAAAAACAACATTTATAAGATTAGACTTTCTGATCTTCGTGAACAGAATGTCAAATGCTTAATGTATGTTAATGAAGACCAATGGGTATGGCATAGACGTTTAGGCCATATTAGCATGAGGAGGATTTCTCAGCTAAATAAGCTTGAACTTGTCAGAGGCTTGCCAAATATGAAATATTCTTCAGATGCTCTTTGTGAAGCATGTCAGAAAAGAAAGTTTTCCAAAACTTCCTTTAAAGGAAAAAATTTTGTGTCCACCTCTAGACTATTAGAACTTCTACACATTGACTTGTTTGGACCAGTGAAAACTACGTCAATCAGTGGAAAGAAGTATGGATTAGTAATCGTTGATGATTATTGTCGTTGGACATGGGTAAAATTCTTGATACACAAGGATGAGTCACATTATGTGTTCTCTACCTTTTGCTCTCAAGTGCAACAGAAAAGGATTGTAAAATAGTCAAAGTCAGAAGTGATCATGGCGGAGAATTTGAGAACAGATACTTTGAGAATCTTTTTGATTCTCATGGAATTTCCCATGATTTCTCCTGTCCCAGAACTCCACAACAAAATGGAGTAGTGGAAAGGAAGAATAGGACTTTGCAAGAAATGGCTCGAACCATGATCCAAGAAACTTACATGGCTAAACACTTTTGGACAGAGGCAGTAAATACAGCATGTTACATTCAGAACATGATTTCTATATGACCTATTCTAGGTAAGACTTCCTATGAATTGTGGAAGAATAGAAAAACCAACATTTCATATTTTATCCTTTTGGAAGTGTTTGTTTTATGTTGAACACTAAAGAGAATCTTGGCAAGTTTGACTCCAAAGCTCAAAAGTGTTTACTGTTAGGATACTTTGAACGCTTTAAAGGCTATAGAATCTATAACAAAGAAACATGAATTGTTGAGGAATCAATTCATGTCATATTCAATGGTAAGCTTGACCCTGAAAAGTCAAAGCTAGTTGAAAAGTTTGCAGATCTGAAGATCACCTTATCAGAATCTAAAGAAGCAGAAGATTCAAGAGAAGCAGAAAAAGATGCAGATTCTCCAGATTCAGATACAACCTTACCAGAAGCTGAAAATAACCCATCTCATCAGAAGAAGAATAGATTAAAGACTTCTCATTCTGAAGAATTGATTCTGGGAGATAAAGTTGATCCAGTCAGAACTCGTTCATCCTTCAGACATTCAGAGGAAACCCTTCTGGGTCTAGTGTCTCTGATAGAGCCAATAACAATTGATGAAGCTCTCAAGGAAAATGAGTGGATTCTGGCCATGTAAGAAGAATTGAATCAATTCACCAGAAATGACGTCTAGGATCTTGTTTAGAAACCCAAAGGTGTCCACGTCATTGGAACTAAATGGGTATTCAGAAACAAGTTAAATGAGAAAGGTGAGGTCGTAAGAAAAAAGCACGACTGGTTGCACAAGGTTATAGTCAACAAGAAGGCATAGACTATACATAAACCTTTGCACCAGTTGCCAGGTTAGAATCTATTCGCATTTAATCTCATTTGCTGTAAATCATGACATTACTTTATATCAGATGGATGTAAAGAGTGCATTTTAAATGGATATATTTCTGAAGAAGTGTATGTACACCAACCTCCTGGTTTTGAGAGTTTTGAAAACCCAGATTTTGTTTTCAAACTTAAAAAAATCGTTATATGGTCTGAAACAGGCTCCTAGAGCTTGGTATGAAAGGCTGAGTAACTTTCTTTTGGAAAATGACTTTACCAGAGGAAAAATGGACACAACACTCTTTTGTAAAACCTTTAAAAATGACATTCTGATCGTTCAAATCTATGTTGATGATATTATATTTGGTTCTGCTAATATTTCCTTGTGCGAGGAATTTCTAAGTTAATGCAGGCTGAATTTGAAATAAGTCTGATGGGAGAATTCAGATTCTTTATGGGAATTCAAATTGTTCAACAATCAGAAGGAACGTACATTCATCAGAGCAAGTATGCAAAAGAACTTCTTAAGAAATTCAACATGTTAGATAGTAAACCTGCTAAGACTCCTATGCCCCAGACATGCATTCTGGAGAAAGAAGAATTAAGTAAAAAAGGTTTGTCAGAAGCTATATCATGGTATGATAGGCTCTCTTATGTATCTGACAACATCTCGTCCAGATATTCCATTCATCGTATGTCTCTGTTCTTGTTTCCAATCAGATCCAAGGGAAACTCATTTAACTGCTGTTAAGAGAATCCTAAGGTATCTTAAAGGAACAACTAATCATGGCCTAATGTATAAGAAAACATCAAAGTACAAGCTTTTTGGTTACTGTGATGCAGATTTTGCTGGAGACAGATTAGAAATGATGAATTTCTCGTCTCAATTCATCTAGTCTTTGTTGCTATTTATTGATATTACTCTTTGATCTCTTTATATACCACACTTCTCCTCATAACTATTCATCCGTTTCTACTTTCTTTTCACTCCTATCCTTCCTGTCTTCACCATGTCTATAAAAACCTTTGCTGACAATGAAGAAGTTTTGGAGGTCATTAATGAGAAAAGGCCATGTCTCCCAAGACTAAGAGACGCAGGCATTTTCATTTCCACCAGCATGCAAATCCAAGGATGGTCAGGATACTTTGCAATTTTTCATGGACCCATTTATCCTGTCATGATAAAAGAGTTATGGAAATACGCACAGATTGGTGAAGACAACAATTCGTCTTGGTCTTCCGTTTTCAGCATTCCAGACATCATAACACCTACTTCCATCGTCCAAGCCATCAATTGTGTTCAATCAGGAGTGACTGTTGAAGACTTTCATCTGAACTATTCCTTTGTTGAGGATCTCATTAGGATTCATGATGTGCCTCGAGACAAGTATGAACCCTATAATCCTGAAGGACTTCTCCCTGATAGAAAGTTGTAGTTTCAACTACTTCTCACTAACTTTCGCCCCAGAGGATTGGTCAAAAACACCTTGACTCATGATGATAATCTGTTTATCTATTTCATGATGTACAACGTCAGGGTGAATCTTCTGCAAAACCATCTTCAATCATCTGAAGAACTGTGTTGAAATCTTCAGAAATCAACATAAGTCATTCATACCTTATGGAAGAATTCTGTCTGAGTTATTCTACAGGGCTGAAATCATCACCTTAGCTAGAATACTTGGACCAGAAGATGCTACTGCTGAAGAAAGGTGTGAAAGGGTTGATGAGGTGGAGGATTTCTGATAGCTGGTTGGCGTGTGTTTCATCACTGTTTGGTCTTTTGGTTGCTGGTTGCTTGGTCTTTCTTCCGATTATCATTGCTTTTCTTGTCTGTTGTCCTTGCTGTTGTTTGTTTTTCTGTTTTGTGATTCTGTTCCTATACTGTGCTCTGGCATTTTGTTGTTTTATCATTGAAGTATTTTCCTAATTTTCATTTATCTTGTCTTACTGCATTCCATTATGATTTTCATAAAAAGGAAGAAAATGACTAAATTTAACTTATCTAAATTCTTTCAAATCAAAATGATTTAGTTAAATCATGGTTACCTTTTTTATTATGACAAAAAGGGGGAGTATTAATATGGAAAAGTTATTTTGATAAATATCTTGTCTCCAATCATAGCTCTAACATTCTAACACTTTAAATGTCATATCTTTTAGAATGTTTTTCAGGAAAAATTATTATATTGGTAAAATGACTCTGATATCAATCAGGCTCTGATTTAATTAATCAAGCTCTATTATCAGAATGCATCACCACTATAATCATGTTTCGATATTCTAGATTTGTCTAAGATATCTGCAATCAGGCTCTATATCCCAAATCTTATAATATTTTGTTAAGTCTTAGATTCAGGGGGAGCTTGACAAAGGGAAGTTTACTTTGAACTTATCTGAGTCAATTATGATTATCTTCATACAAGATTTTGTTATCAAAATACATTGTTTTGTCATTATAAAAAAGGGGGAGATTGTTAGAACAAGATTTGGTTCTGCAAGATATCTCTTTGTTTTGATAATAACAAAGTTGTATTTGTGTGAGAACAATTTTGGTACTCTAACATGTATTTTCTTAAGAATTGACAAACAGGTTCTGACTCTGATAAAGAAAGTTCTGACTCTGATAAAGAAAGTTCTGACTCTGATTAAGAAAGTTATGACTCTGATAGAGATCATGTGCTACGTCACTCTGATAATTCTCAATGGTCGCTTCTGCGTAAAGAAGCAAGATTGCTTCTGATTTATTGTGCTTCAGAAAGACTCTAAGAAGACGCTATGTTACTGCTGCAATGCTCTCTTGGATTCTGGATCTGAATTTAACTTTGATACTTATCTTCTGAAGACTAAGTGTTGAAGACTCTGAAGACAAGGTTCTAATGAACAGCGTTCTGAAGACTCTGAAGACTTAAGTTTCTGAAGACCAAGTTCTGAAGACTCTGAAGAGTCAAGACTCTGAAGACCCAATGATTCATTCTTCTGATCATGCTTCAATCATATCAACTTAGAAGCCTCTGATGAATAGAAGAAGATGAAACGTTTGCGTGGAAAAATAATACATAGTACAGATCAAACACGTTCTTTTCCACTACCATTCCACTACCCTGATTTGGTGGTACAAAAGACAATTTCAGTGTACGATTTTCATCCCAGCATAACGACATTATTTCAAGTCGCCAGTATTTTTCTGATATTACTTATCTTCCATTCAACGTGTCTTTTTCTGGCTATATAAAGACTTGATCATTCAACTAATCAGTAGAGATAACGAGTGTGACACTGAGTGTGCAAAAGAGAAATATTCAAAACACTGATTCATACAAAGAAAGAACTCATGAAATAGAGAAATTCATGAGTGAACAGTAAATCACCACAATACAAAGAAGAAGATTGTTCTTACTTTGTAGATTCGATCTAAGTTAGATTGAGCTAGAAATAGTGTTTATATCAGCTTATGTAAGAAGAATTTCATTGTAAACATTTTATTTGATCAAATAGTTGTTTGAATTCCTTAATGTCGCTCCCGGGATTTTCATCCTAGTACAAACGCGAAAGTGGCACCGAAACAGAGTCGCCAGCAATGTGTATTTATCCCAAGAGAGGGAAAGGAAACACCGCATAAACCTGAAGGAAGGAAAGAGCATGGTCTTGCGACCAAGAGAAAGGGTAAGGGAGTCGGTTACGCGAGAGGAAGGTATTAGCACCCCCTTGCGTCCATCGTACCCGATGGGATCCACGCTTGCTTGTCTCAATCAAAGGGTGTAAGAAAAGGATACCGGAAAAGGAACTGGAAAAGGAATGGAAAGAGAAAGAGAAACAAATGTAGGGAAAATAAAAGAAGTGCTCGAATGGGCCCTACCCCACTGCCTACGTATCTCATCGGGAACATGAGAATCAGAGCGACGTAGTTCCCCTCACTAGGGATGGATTGTTTGTGTTTTTTAGGAAACGACTAACGTTCTAGCTCAGGTGTTGCAGGCTCGCTGGTCCGAGTGCGTTACCATCTTGCAAGAGAACGAGTAGGAGCACGTTCATACGTTGAGAGTGAATGAGGTGAGAAAAGGATTCCCGAAGGAGACGTGATTGTTTGTTTTTGTCTTTTAATAGTTTTTGTTATTTTGTTTGCATATGATAGTGTATCAAAATCTTAGTCATTGGAATGTGTACGTTCTCACATTCCAAGATGGAATGGATAAGAAAGCACACTAAGAGTGAAGAAGACCCCCACACTTAGTTCCAATTGTCAAGGTTCAAACACACTAGCATACTTGTGTTTATTAAGTGTTTTTTGTTGATTATGGTGTGAAGAAATGATTTTTTTTTAATTTGTACCTTCAACAAGTATTGCATTTAAGTCCCTCATACAAGATCAAATGTCTAACACATTGACCCAAGATGGGCTATATGCTACACATTCTGAGATTATAAGAGAAGACCCCTTATAATCTCTTCTTTATATGAAAGGCCTAAATGCAATAAATGCCTACCTTTATTAGATGTTTTGCATTTTCTTTGAGATGAGAAGATGAAAGACTCAAAAGAGGAGAAAAGGCAAAAATCTATATGAACTAAGACTCAATCCTAATTGAAGATTAAAGGGAGTGATCCTAATGGTTTGTGAGGTTTCAAAACCTAAAGTCTAAAGAAAGAATGAATTAAACAATTCACTTCTAAAGTAGAAGATGAATTGTAATTCAAAAGGGAAAGTGATGAGTTATTAAGAAAAAGCACATAAGTGCTTAACAAAACACAAGATGGAATTATAAAAAGAGAAAGGATAGAAGTTTGAATGTGGATTCCTTATCCACACTCAATTGCAACTTACCAAAGCCCCTACATGGTTAGTAAACATGTATAAGAAGTATAAGAAGCAAAAGAACACTTAATGCACCATAAAGATCGAAAGAATAAGATGAAAGATCAAATCCTATTAATCACAACCAGAATGTACATCATATGGAAAACAAATGATCATCATCATGCAAGTCCAAGTGGATAGGCAACAAACATCATCCATGACATTAGAACATGCTACCATAAGAAAAGGGAGAATGAAAGATGAAAAGAAATAAAAAAAACATGCATGAATGGAACATGTAATCTAAGGATCAGAATTGAAATGAAATGAAAAATGATTCACAAACATCTCACAAGTGTTCAGGCATAACACATCAAGACATTTAAGAAGTGATAGAAGAAGTAGAATTGAAATGGAAGTTCAAAAAAAAGAAAGGAAGTGCAAACACAACATGTTAAAGGTGCACAAGGTTATGCATTAAACAAAAACTAAATGGACTCGTGGAAATTAAACAAGCATGGTTTAAAGATACACAAATAAGAGGTGAATCATATACCAAAATAGCATGCAAGAAATCAAAGCAAAAAGGCTTTATACAATGCATTTAGGTCAAATGGGATGCACATATAAAGTAGCACAAAAATGACCACCAAACATGTCATAAAATGACCCAAAAAAAATCAAATAAAAATCATAGGACATACTTTAAGATGCTAATGACTCAATGCAAAAAGAAGAGCATCAAAACAATTTTTAATGATCAAGAACAAAAATGCACAAAATCATGTACCACATTAAGAATGCACACAAAAGAAAATCAAAGAAAATTGTGGAATAGGGGCAAAAATGTCATAAAATCAGAAACTAAAATCATCAAAAATTTCCTAAATGTTTTAGTGATGTTCATGAATTTTTTTGGAATTTTATAATGCCATTTGGTATTTTTAAAAATTAAAAAGCAAACGTGTAGAAAAAATAAAAATAAAAATGAAATGCAATATGAATGGGGGTGCATGCATAGCAATTATTCAGTTCAAATTAATTGGGCTTTTAAAAGAGGGGTGCGGATATCAGTTTGGTCCAAGGTCCAAGTCTGCGCAAAACACACTAGTAACCATGCACTTCAGTCACCAAACATTGACTCATTAACAGCCATTAGATCAAGTCAAGGTCAAACCATAGTCAAGGTAATCAGATCTAACACACGCGCATGAGGACACACATTCACTATCATGTACTGCATCACACAATGTTTAAGTAAATTCAGAAATGATGCACATGACTTGCACGTGAATTTTAATGTGCTGTCCGCTTTTGGACCACACGATCATGGAAAATGAATGGACAAGATTAAAACGTGACAAAACCCTAGCAATTAAAGTCACCGGCCGGAGAGGGACCTCCAGTCACCTTCTCCGGCCGACAGCCACCACCTGCAACTCTCACTCTTCACCAAAATGCACAAATCATATACCAAATTGAAGCTGAGCTAACGTAGATCATGAATTCAACACTACTTTTCACATACCACACATACACATGAAGAACAGAAAAGATTAAAGCAAGCCCTAGGTTTTGCAACTACGCCTTTAGAAGGCCTATCAACTAGCCGGAGTAAGACATGCTCCTAATGAGCTCATATTAACAAAAACAAATCAAAATTAAGGAGAATCGAATGGAAAAAGGTTGAGTGATAAAACCTGAAAGTATGGAGAAATTGGAGATGCTGAGAAAACCAGAGATTCTTGCTTCCTCTTTGAGCTTCACTTGGCCAAATAAAGGCTTTCAAACTCTGAAGAATGATGATGGAGATGGATTTGCAGTGTGCTTACTTCAACAATCCAAAGCTGCTTCAAGTTCAAAGACGATTGAAGATGAAACTTGAAGGTGGAATTAGAAGAGAATGATGAACTCGTGCAATGGAGAGGGATTTGATGAAAAAGAGTGGGAGAATCAGAGAGAAATTTTGAGAGTGTTTGGGAGTGAAATGAGAAGAATTGAGTTGGAAATGAAATTAGAGTGTGAGTTTTCTATTTATAGTGAGCTTTAATCATGGTTTAGTGAGTTGAGTTAAATGAGTTAACATGGTTAAACTGAGTGCACCCTAACTAACTGAGTCAAGTTAGTTAGGGGCGAGTCATTGGTGGTGATGTTATGGTGATGACCCATGGTGTGTTATGGTGGAGCAGCAAGAGAAACGAATGGCAAAGGCTGTTGCATTAGAAACTTGCTCAGCAAGCTTGTTTTTTCTATTTCCATGCAAAGCACGTGCTATTGTGCATAGTGTAGATGAGATGTGCTTGGTTAAAAGAGGAAAACTGAGGTGATGAAGTGTTTGTTGTGTGTGTGAACCAGACTGAAAATTCTGATGTGAAACATGATGAGATCGGTTGGTGTTTGAAGAGGGAATTCTCCATGCATTGTGAATGGTTTGAAGAGCTTTTGGAAACATTGGAAAGAGGAGAAATGATTTGAAATGATGCTTGGAAAAGGTTGGAAAATGACTCACAACACAAAGGTTTGGGAACTGTATAATGGCGTGGCAAGGAGGTTGGTTGGCAAGGCAAACATGGCATGGCATTTCAGCAGGATCATAGCACATTGGACTCAACATAACTTCTAGACCTTTGATCAAATGAAAAAATCATGAACACCAATTTTGAAGGTCTCACATAGAGGAACAACTTTCATGTTGAAAGATTTTTCATTTGAGGCCTCTAACCATGAGTAATTGATCAATACATTTGGCCCACCACATGCTTGTGAAAATGACATGCGCGTGACCTGAAAGTTCTTGGTCATGACCTAGTTTTGAACCTACTTTGCTCAAACTTTGATCAATCATATCTCACTCAATTTTTATCCAATGGAGATGTTCTACACATGGATTTGAAGCTTAAAGAAAGAAATTTTGTTGTGGCTGAGTGGAATTTTCATTTGGTGCTTCAATTTTAAATGGCCTTGGTTCAAACACTGATGCAAAATGGCCAAAACTTGCTATTTTTAGTAACCCTTCTTCATCCAAAAATGGCAACTTTCCACATCTTGATTTTTTTATGATTCCTTTGGATTTTCTTGATCAAATTTTGTACATTGGACACATATAACATGAATTTTATGAATTTGGGCTCAAAAAGTCAAGAGTTGACTTTTTCCTCTGATTATTTGACTTGGCCCTAATTTCTCTGATTTTTTATCTTTCTTCCAATTGAACCACTTCTAAAACCAATTGAGAGGTGATTTTCCACATACATACACTTAAGAACATATAGAATACCATGACATCAAGTTTTGTCCAAAAAATCAAAGATATCCTGATTTTATTAGAAACCCTAATTTTGACCCCCTCTGGTTAGGAGGGAAAAATGCAGTCTTCAATTTCAAATTCCTCAGAGTATGTTGTGTATCCCTTTAAATAATGATGAGATATGCCACTTGAGATTGATTTTGGATCAATGAGCTATCTCTTTTGAGGGTTTTCCTTCAGTTTTTGAACCTCTTGCATGTTGAAGTATGTATTGCTTCAATCTCCCATTGGATCTCACTTCCTTGAGATTGTGGATGATCAATTGAGATGGTATGAGACATGAGAGACTCTTGGCTTGCCTTGAGGCAACTTGATTGACCTTTTTGTGCTTTGAATGATCCCTTGATTGTCCACCTTCCACCTGATCACATGCCTTGATGGTAAGAAGGATGCTATGCTTCATTTTTCTATGTTAAATGCAATGCAATTATGAGATGGATATGATATGATATATGATAATGCCAAGCTATGATGTAAAAAGGGAGAGAGCAAATTTTGGGGTATTACAGCTGCCCCTATTCAAACGCTGTAGGCCTGAATGCCTGAAAGCGATTGCTTTCAGACTTTCAAGGTATATAGTGATTGAATACCAAATATAACCAAAAATTTGCTCTGGGTGATGAAGAAGAAAAGGAATATAAACCCAACGAGACTTCTGGATTGAATCGGCAAATGAACGTCATCGGAGAGATCCGTCTTTTGAACGACGCCAGGCGACTACTGGCTTGCCATACTGTTGATGGACTTTAACAAATGTCTTTTTAAACGACGCCAGATGACTACTGGCTTGCCATACTGCTGGTGGACTTTAGAAATGTCTTTTTGAACGACGCCAGACGACTACTGGCTTGCCACACTGCTGGTGGACTTTAGCTGCTCTGCCATTCTAAACAATGGACTTTTACCAGTTCGTGCTGGATTTTTGCCAATCTGTCGTTGGACTTCAATGATTGCCAAACAGGCTTTGGAATCTCAAAATTGCCATCCTCGGATGGACTTTTGCAGCTTTGCCAAATTAAACTTGGACGTTGATGCTTACCAAACCGGCTCTGGAAGCTTTGCCAGATGATCATCCCACCTGCTGGAACAACCACCTGCAATATTATCCCACATGCTGGGATAAGATGAACAAACTGTATATAATGATCATCCCACCTGCTGGAACAACCACCTGCAATATTATCCCACATGCTGGGATAAGATGAACAAACTGTATATAATGATCATCCTACTGGCTGGAACAACCATCTGCAATATTATCCCACATGCTGGGATAAGATGAACAAACTGTATATAATGATCATCCCACTGGCTGGAACAACCATCTGCCATACTATCCCACCGGCTGGAATAATATGAACAAACTGTATATAATGATCATCCCACTGGCTGGAACAACCATCTGCCATACTATCCCACCGGCTGGAATAATATGAACAAACTGTATAATATGATCATCCCACTGGCTGGATCGATCGTGCTCATTACCTGTAACAGAAAAAGAATATGCACATGCCCCAGGATATTGCGTGGTCTTTTGGGTCCACCATCCAAGGTTGTCCAACAAGCAAAGTAATTTCAATTGTCTTTGTGCATGTTTTTGCAAGGCCAAGATATTTTCAAAGTAACGTTTTATTATCAAAAATCGGACGTTTTTGCAAACAAAACAGTAAAATGAAAATAAAAGCCCATGACTGAATATTAAACTTTATTGATGAAATGCCAAAAATTGGCGAATTTACAATCAGAAGCAAACCCCTGAAAGAGGCGATTGCCATAAAATTGAGAAAAGAAATCTATCCTAATGATAATGCGGAAATTGGATTCCAACTGATTTCTGATTCTGTTATAGCCAGTATACATTTCAACTCTCCTAATTATCTTCGCCTCCGAAAGCTCGTGGTCGGGCCAATTCCTCCTTTGGAATTTTGCCAGTTTGCTGAAGAGTAGAAAACGTACAGATTAATTCAGACTGCAGTCATTCGCTTTAATCCCTCTTTTGTGTGGATCGCCTTTTCAGGTTTTCAATCCACCGGGATACCCTTTTTTGCCTAAGTTGCCCTTTCGGGTTTTCAACTTACCGGGTGTACAATTCTTTTCAATTATATCCCTAATTTTTGCCCGAACCTTTATTCTGTTTTTGGTTCGCCGGGATGCCCTTTTTTGCCTGGATTCTTTTTTTTTATCCAGCGGGTCTCTTTATACGAAGTATTTTTTAACTGCATCTGAATTAACAGGGGATGAAAAATATTCACCATCCATGGTTGTCAGCAACAAGGCTCCACCTGAGAAAACCTTTTTTACCACGAACGGACCTTCATAGTTAGGAGTCCATTTGCCCCTGTGATCTGTACTCGGAGGAAGAATTCTCTTGATTACCACATCCCCGACCTTGTAGACTTGAGGTCGAACTTTTTGATCGAATGCCCTCTTCATTCTGCGCTGGTATAGCTGGCCATGGCATACCGCTGCTAATCGCTTCTCCTCAATAAGGCTCAACTGATCAAATCTGGCTCGTACCCATTCAGCTTCATCTAGCTTAACGTCCATCAATACTCAGAGAGAGGGAATCTCCACTTCTATCGGTAGAACTGCCTCCATACCATATACAAGCGAGTATGGTGTTGCCCCAGTGGACGTGCGGACTGATGTTCGATACCCATGCAAAGCCAGTGGTAACATCTCATGCCAATCTTTGTACGTGACAACCATCTTCTGCATAATCTTCTTGATATTTTTGTTGGCCGCTTCAACCGCGCCATTCATCTTCGGGCGGTACGGAGAAGAATTGTGGTGCTCAATTTTGAAGTCCCGGCATAGTTCGGCCATCATCTTATTATTCAAATTAGAACCATTATCGGTAATGATTCTTTCGGGCACTCCATATCGACAAATGATGTCCCTTTTCAAGAAACGAGCCACTACTTGCTTAGTGACATTGGCATAGGATGCTGCTTCAACCCATTTAGTGAAGTAATCAATGGCGACCAAGATGAAACGATGGCCGTTTGAAGCAGTAGGCTCAATTTTTCCGATCATGTCAATGCCCCACATTGCAAATGGCCACGGAGAAGACATGATACTCAACGGATTGGGAGGAACGTGCACTTTGTCTGCATAGATCTGGCATTTGTGACACTTGCGAGCATACTTACAGCAATCTGACTCCATGGTCAGCCAATAATACCCTAATCTCAATAATTTCTTAGCCATCGCATGTCCTCCGGCATGGGTACCGAAAGAGCCTTCGTGCACTTCAATCATCAACAGGTCTGCCTCGTGTCTATCCACACATCTGAGCAGAACCGTGTCAAAATTCCTTTTATACAGCACGCCATCTTTGTTCAAGAAGAAACTACCAGCTAGCCTTCTTAATGTCTTCTTGTCATTGGAAGATGCCCCAGGCGGGTATTCTTGATTTTTTAAGAAGCATTTGATGTCATGGTACCAAGGCTTATCGTCAGACACTACATCAACCTCAAACACAAAAGCAGGCCTATCAAGACGAGATACATCAATCCTGGGCACAAAGTTCCAACCATGCACTTTGATCATCGAAGAGATAGTGGCCAAGGCGTCTGCAAACTTATTTTCATCTCTAGGAACATGGTACAACTTGACAGTTGTAAAGAATGTCAGCAATCTTCTCGTGTAATCTTTATACGGAATCAAATTCTGCTGGTGTGTGTGCCAAGTTCCCTTTACTTGATTGATTACCAGTGCTGAATCACCAAAGATATCGAGGGTCTTGATTCGTAAATCAATAGCTTCCTCGATCCCTAGTATGCAAGCTTTGTAATCTGCTTCATTGTTGGTACACCCGAAAGTTACTCGGGCAGTGAAGGGCATGTGAACACCTTCTGGCGTAATAAGGACTGCACCAACTCCGCACCCATTCATATTAACTGCCCCATCAAACATCAAACTCCATTTGGATTCAAGGTCAGGCCCCTCCTCCAGAAGTGGTTCCTCGCAGTCTTTCGCTTTGAGAAACATGATGTCCTCATCAGGGAAATCAAATCTCATGGGCTGGTAATCATCAAGAGGCTGTTGCGCAAGATAATCTGACAGTATACTTCCTTTGATTGCCTTTTGCGAAGTAAATTGAATATCGTACTCTGTCAGTACCATCTGCCACCTTGCAACTCTGCCTGTAAGTGCTGGTTTCTCAAAAATATACTTGACCAGATCCAACTTTGAGATCAACAGGGTTGTATGTGTGAGCATGTATTGTCTCAATCGCTTGGCGGCCCATGCGAGTGCACATCATGTCTTCTCAAGCATTGAATAACGCGATTCACAATCTGTAAATTTCTTGCTCAGGTAGTAGATAACATGTTCTTTCCTACCTGTTTCGTCGTGTTGACCGAGAACACAACCCATGGATCCTTCGAGCACTGTCAAGTACATAATCAGTGGTCTCCCTTGAACTGGAGGTATCAGAATTGGAGGTTCCTACAAATATCTTTTTATTTTATCGAAGGAATTTTGACAATCATCATTCCACCTGACCGTTTGATCTTTTCGTAGCATTTTGAATATCGGTTCGCAAGTGGCAGTTAGGTGAGATATGAACCTTGAAATGTAGTTCAATCTTCCTAGAAAGCCGTGAACTTCTTTCTCAGTCCTTGGTACAGGCATATCTTGTATAACTTTCACTTTAGCAGGATCAACCTCTATCCCTTTTTCACTGACAATGAAACCAAGCAATTTTCCGGACCGCACGCCGAAAGTACACTTGTTAGGATTCAGTCTCAACCTGAATTTCCTCAGCCTCTCAAACAACTTCCTTAAGTTGATCAGATGTTCCTCTTCTGTCTTTGATTTAGCAATCATGTCATCCACATATCACTCGATCTCTTTATGAATTAGATCGTGGAATAATGTCACCATTGCTCTTTGATAAGTTACCCCTGCGTTCTTCAACCCAAAAGGCATTACTTTGTAACAGAAGGTACCCCACGGGGTAATGAATGTCGTCTTCTCCATGTCTTCAGGCGCCATCTTTATCTGATTGTACCCGGAGAATCCATCCATAAATGAGAACACTGAAAACTGAGCGGTATTATCAACCAACACATCAATATGAGGGAGTGGAAAATCATCTTTAGGGCTCGCCCTGTTGAGATCTCTGTAATCCACACACATTCTGACTTTTCCATCTTTCTTCGGCGCCGGTACTATATTGGCCACCCAGGGAGGATAGTTGGTTACTGCCAAAAAACCTGCATCCAACTGTTTCTGTACTTCTTCCTTGATCTTCAAAGCCATTTCTGGTTTTGTCCTGCGCAGCTTCTGCTTGACCGGTGGGCAGTCCTCTTTCAATGGTAATCTATGCACAACTATGTCTGTATCTAAACCTGGCATATCTTGGTATGACCAAGCAAAGATGTCAACGTATTCACGTAGCATGACTATCAGCTCTTGCTTTACATCAGCCCGCAGACTCGCACCAATCTTGATCTCTTTCTTGCTTTCCTCTGACCCAATATTGATGATCTCAAGAGCTTCCTGATGAGGCTGAATGGTCTTCTCTTCCTGTTTCAACAACCTAGCCAACTCTTCCGGGAGTTCATAGTCTTCATCACTTTCTTCCTCAGCTTGATAGATCGGATTGTCGAAATCATACGTGGGCATAACAGAATCATTTTCAGAGAAATCCATAGAATCCAGTCTGCATGATTGGGTTTATGCTTTATTTTATATTATTTTTTGCTTGAAAACAAAAGAAAAGAAAGTGCATTATCATTTTTAATTTTCTTTGTGCAAAAATAAAATAAAGAAAGAGTAAAGGAACACAAATTTGTAAACAAAAACGTCCTTTTATTGATATTTGAACATTATATGAGAAAATATGGTGGCCCTACAAATGGATCCTCACACCTTGGGCAGAGTGTGGGATTTCATGCATTATGAAAGACAAGAATTATTACTCTGAATGGTGAACAACATGAACGATTTCTTCACTAGACCAATTTTGCAACGCCTCGCCTGGAGCCAGTGCATATACCCATCTGTCCAGATAATCTGAGCTTTCAGCGCCATCTTCTATTGCTGAGCAGGACTGGTTGGGATTGATAATTCCTACACTGTTGAAGTTGATTGGCCCACGGAATCGAGGAACTGGCATCCAGCCCGGCTGGTATCCAATGCCAAACTTATCTTCTTTCACAAACACGTCAATAGCTTTACCCCAACCCTGGGCATTCCCGCTTTCGACCACTTCTCTGGCCTGCTTGTATGACGCAATTGATGCACTCGGCCCACCTGGCACATTCGACACCACTGCTGCTGAAGTAGACTCTGGTAAGTTATTGATATTCAGGGCTTCAAAAGATTGGCACAAAGTTTCATGAATTTCTCCATCCATTTCCATATATTTGAAAGTGGATAGATGACTCACGAATATATCTTCCTCGCCGCAAACAGTAACCACCTGACCCTCGAACACATATTTGAGCTTCTGATGAAGTGTGGAGGTAACTGCGCCTGCTGCGTGAATCCAAGGTCGGCCCAACAAACAGCTATAAGCAAGCTGAATGTCCATAACATGAAAGATCGTCTTGAATATATGTGGACCAACCTGTATTGGTAGTTCAACCTCCCCAAACACCTATCTTTGGGATCCATCGAAAGCTCTCACAATCAGATCACTGGGTCTCAGAACCAATCCATCTACTTTAATTTTCATCAGGGCTTTTTTGGGTAACACATTTAAGGAAGAACCTGTGTCAACCAGCACATGCAACAAAACTGCTCCTTTGCATTCAAGTGTGATGTGCAATGCTTTGTTGTGGTTATGTCCGTCCGGTGTCAAATCCCTGTTCGTAAATCCCAACCCGTGGCTCACATTCACATTAGAAATTACTCCCTCCAACTGATTCACTGTAATCACTTGGGGAACGTATGCCATATTTAGAACTTTCAACAAAGCAGCCCGGTGTGCATCTGAACTCATTAACAGGGATAATATCGAAATTTTAGAGGGTGTCTGATTAAGTTGGTCAATGATCTTGTAATCACTCTTTTTGATAACCCTCATAAATTCCTCAACATCATTATCAAAATTGACTTTAGGGTCCTCTTCCTGAGCAGGCACCTTGTCATCAACAACCTGTTTTCCTTTCGCTCTTGCAGCGGCTTCAGCCTCTTTATCATTCCTTAGAGTCTGGGGAGCAAACAGTCGACCGCTCCTAGTGAAACCACTTGGTCCACTGACATTCTCAATGCTAGTACCAACAACCTCTGCCTTCTGCCGACTTCCTCCTTGACGAGTATCAGTTCCATACTGCCACGGAACTACCCTATTAGACATATAAGCAGCCGATTCAGGAACTATAATCGTAACTGGTCTCGGCCTCTCGGGCACGATGATAGCAACAGGCTCCTCAACAGGCACCTGTATCTCGACTAGATTATAGTAAATGGTAACGGCAGAAACATCCTGGTCTTTCTCTACTTTATCAAACTGAAGACTTCCCTCGTCCATAAGATCCTGCAGTCCAACTCTCAACTTACTGCAGCCATTAACCTGCTTTGAACAATCCTCGCAATCAGAGGCGCATCCAGGAAATACCTTTCCTTTTAACAAACGTTCTTTTACAATCAACAGCGGAGTCTTCACCAAATTAACATCAGTAATCAAATTCAACTTCTCGCCATCAAAAATAGCATTTGTGCCTGCACCTCCATGATGAGGCATTGGATTGTCACGAACATTCGGCGGCCTAGAGAAGTTAATAGCTTTTGCGTCGATCAGATCTTGAACCTTATGTTGAAAGGCCCAGCACTTTTCTATTGAATGACCTGGCGCACCAGAATGAAATTCACATCGAACATTAGCATCGTAACCTTGAGGCAATTTTCCGGAATCAGCGGCTTCATAGTCCGAAGTTCAACCAACTTCTCTTTGAGCAGTTGTGGTAACAAAGCAGCATATGTCATAGGCAAGGGATCAAACTTACGGTCCCTTTGTCTATTGTTCTGGAATCGGGGTCTACCTTGCTGATCTGGAGTTTGCTGTCCAGCTGGAACCGGAATGGTTACCGCATCCACCTGATGATAGGACTGATTCCTTCCTCTGCCCCCTCCTCTATACACAGCGCTTGACTCCCTTTCTCTTTTCCTTGGTCCATTGGCAAAGGGTTTCTTCGAACTTGAAGCAACATCTTAAATCTTACCCAATTTCAGCAGACTTTCTATTCGTTCCCCAGCAACGACGATATCGGCAAACCCCGTGGAGGGACATGCAGCCATTCTATCCAAATACGTCCCTTGAAGTGTGCTCATGAACATATCAGCCATCTCACGATCACCCAAAGGTGGTTGAACTCGAGCAACCAATTCTCTCCATCTCTGTGCGTACTGCTTAAAGCCCTCCTTGTTATCCTGAGTCATACTCTGCAATTGAGTACGATTAGGTGCCATGTCCAGATTATATTGATACTGCTTCAGAAACGCAGCGCACAAATCTTTCCAACTCCTTATATGAACCCTGTCTAGCTTAATGTACCATTCCAGGGAAGCGCCTGACAGGCTATCCTGGAAAAAATACATCCAGAGCTTTTGGTCCTCGGTGTAAGCGGCAATCTTGCGATTGTAAGCTTGCAAATGTGTTTTGGGATAGGTACTGCCGTTGTACTTATCCAAAGCAGGAAGCTTGAACTTGGGAGGAATTCGAACACCCTGCACGAGACCCATGTCTTCTACATCAATTCCAAGAGGATTTTGGCTCTCAATAGCCTTGAGTCTTTCATCCAGCCCTTCATACTTCCGGTCGTCATTGTAGAAACCCATGTCATTGTTGAATGCAGTGAACTGGTCCTCCTGACCATCCTCATTGTTATCAAATCCCAGATGTACCCCACCAGCAGGGATTGTGCCAACAGGAGGAGTGCGCACGTTGCGATTTGGGATTTCAGTTTCCAGCCTCTGGATAGTGGTTCTCATAGCTTCTTGTCCAATCCTCATGTTTTCTTGACCGGTCCTCAGCTCTTGCTGACCTTGAGCAATCCCCTACATGAGGTTCATGAACTGTTCCATCCTTCCCCTCAAATCAGCTAATTCTGTCTGAACTTGCTCCATGACTCTTGCTTGATTACGTCAGGTAGAATATCGGTGAACTGGGGTATCAGCTATCGTGCCTGAAAACCAAATAAAGGTTAGCAGGCGCCTGCAAAAGGAAAACCTGCAATACAAAAATGATATGCAAATGCAAATGCAAAGTTATGTTTGTCATTTCAAAATACTTTTCATATCCTGATTCCAATCGTAACCAAGAATTCCTGAAGACCAGGAGTCATGATTACTGAGTTTTGCCATGAAGAGATATTCATATACATCGATCACAGATGTCTGAAGACCAGAAATAGTGATTTTGTAGTGTGCTAGTGTGCATATATCACATCACATATATCTGAAGACCAGAAATTGTGAACAGAAATAGCTCATTTCATACAAATTCCCAAAACTTCTCAAGCACGTTTGTCGTAGTTTCAGCAACAAAATAAGAAACAGGCAGTCAAATGGATCCATCAATAATTCTGATGGTAACCATTACAAATTACAAAGAAATGACAAAAATCACTAATCCGACAGCTCTACATCCTTCAGCTTCTGGCTGGAGTACTTAATCTCTTCAAACAGGATGCGGGTACGCTGATGATGCGGCTTCTCAATCAGCTCTTTGATCACTACGTCCCTTTTTTCCACTGCATCCTCTAATGACCCCACGTGCATCAGCAAGGCTTCATCTTCATTGGCTCCTTTGCGCCTCTTGATTCCAGCTTGAATTTTTACCAGTTTCAGCTCTGCTGTGACATCTTCAAGCTCCTTGTTAGTGATTTTCAGCTTACCTTCAGCATTTCTCACTTGTTCTTGACTTTTGCCAAGATCTTCTCGATACTTTCTTCTTTCCACGTGTGCTTTCTTCAGCTCTTCATCTTTATCTTTTAACTGGGCCTGCAATTCAGAGTTCTCAATCCAGACTTCATCCCAAGCTTGACGGAGTTTAGCTAACGAATCCTTGCTTCGGGCCAGCGCCTGCTTTGTAGCCTTATGAGCCTGACTAGTATCATCTGCTCCTAAAGTAAGCTTCCGGAAGTATCGAGCTCTCTCATCAAAATCTTCTTCTTTGTCCGCCAGGGTTTTTTCTGCTTTCAACGCTCTCTTTTCCAACTCTTTGTTGTCAGCTAGAGCTTTCTGAAGACATCTGCTCATTCCAGAGTTCTCTATCTGCAATTCCCTGACCATTTTCTTCAATTTCTCGTACTCTTCGGTCGGTACCATGGAATGTTGATCTGGACATAAGAGAACTTCTCTGGAAAAGGGTAGCAACAACTTTTTGACCTTTATCTCAATCCAAGCATCGTAGTCAGGGTATGATCTACAGTCACCTTTGCCGAAAGTCAACTTTCCCTCTCTTTGCCTAAATTTCCAAGCATTTATTACTTCCAGCACTCTTTCATTCTTGGTCCCTACGAAAAACAGAGAAGCGCTAATCTCTTCATCAGCAGGAGGATGTCTCGAGGCATAACCAAATTGTCTAACTGCCAACACTGGGTTGTAATTAATCCCACCTCTTCTTCCAAGTAGAGGCACATTAGGAAAACTTCCACATTTGACAATAAGCTCTATCGTCAGTAATTTGGGATCAAACCAAATAATATTATTGGCAGTCAAACCTATCAGTCTCTTGGACCACTTCATTGTCTCAGCAGTTTCTACAAACGCACCAGTCCGGGGTAAATGTTTGAAGAGCCAATGACATAAGAATTGGGTGCAACAACTAACCAAACTCCCTCTTGCCTTCTCATTTTTGTAGTGTACGGAGTGATAAAAATCCCCTAGCAGGGTAGGAATCGGATTCTTCGAGACAAACACTTTCAACGCCTGCATATCAACAAAATCAGCTGACCGGGGAAAAGCACCAAGCCATAGATACAAAGAGCTAACACAGCGTTGTAAGTAGTCCAATTGTTAGTCTTGGCAGCTTCCTGAGCTTGTTGAAAAAGAAACTCCAAATGAAATCCTTCATCTTCTTTGAGTCTGCTTAGGCCACTTTTCACAACAAACAAGTCCAGATGCAGGACAGCAGCGATTACTTCAGGGGCAAGAGCACCTTCAGAAAAGTACGGTATAGCAGACGTGATTGGAATTCCCAAAATAAATGAGAATTCCTCCAGAGTGGGCATCAGAATGTAGTCAGGGAATAGGAAACATCTCATTGATGTCTCATAGAACTGTAAGAAAGTATGCAACCCATCCTTCTCATACTTTGTGAATGCACAGACCATCTTAATCAGCTCTCCATACTCCTTCTGAAAAGTGCTGAGAACATCAGAACCAGCCATACCTATCATCTTGTTCAATAAATCCAGCTTAGGATCAGGGAATTTGTATGACACATTATTCTTCCTTTTAACCTCAGCATCTTGGGAACTCATGATTGGAATCAGACAATATGGTAAGTACCTGAAAATGACAAACATAACCTGTTATGATATGATTATGCAAATGCAAAAGGCATGTGATCAGGTATCCAGGTGTCGGTGTCTGTGTTGAACTGTGTGCACTGTGTCTCTGTACTGAATCTGGCAATATATATCTGAGATGAATACTCAAACCACTGTCATAGGATACACTGTCTGTAATAATCATAGAATCACAAGTACGGTATGTAGGAGGCTGGGTTACCTGCAAACCTGTAAACATCCCACCCATACTCACATGTGGTTCCTAGAAAATAAGGCTTGTCAGCTTCGGAGGTTTAAGAAGCGATAGCACATTCAGCCCGTAGGATACAATGCTATGCCAATCAAAGAGGTCGTCCACTGACTCACCTTAGAAAATAAAGGTCATCCTATGCAAGTACCAAAGTGGGCCCTCGGGTGCGAGTGGGTTTGCCACAGAATGTGGTCTGCCACTGTCACCGCTAAAGAGAGATGTTTCCACTAAGGTCCTCATGATCGGTCACTAGAGTCGACAGCTCTCTAGATCGACATCCTGGAATACGCAAGATGCGCATGCCATGATGGGTCCCAAGATAACCTCGTCTAGCTGTGAATTTCGTGATTACCCACGTACACAGATGGCACGTAGGTCCCACTACTCTCCACTCTAAGTCTAAGTGTATACTCGAGCCTGTGTACTGAGCTCATCTCTCAGAAATCCCATCCCGCCAAACAGACAGAACAGTGCAACACAGTATAATATATGAAATGTAAATGCTAACATGCGGTAAATATGGTACAAGTAATAAAATACAATAAACAGCAAATACAAGATAATAGTAAACACCCAATGAAAGAAAAGCAAACAAGCGCTAGGATTGACTCGCTTAGGATGGACCAGCAATAGGTCAACCTGTCCCCAGCAGAGTCGCCAGCTGTCGCTCCCGGGATTTTCATCCTAGTACAAACGCGAAAGTGGCACCGAAACAGAGTCGCCAGCAATGTGTATTTATCCCAAGAGAGGGAAAGGAAACACCGCATAAACCTGAAGGAAGGAAAGAGCATGGTCTTGCGACCAAGAGAAAGGGTAAGGGAGTCGGTTACGCGAGAGGAAGGTATTAGCACCCCCTTGCGTCCATCGTACCCGATGGGATCCACGCTTGCTTGTCTCAATCAAAGGGTGTAAGAAAAGGATACCGGAAAAGGAACTGGAAAAGGAATGGAAAGAGAAAGAGAAACAAATGTAGGGAAAATAAAAGAAGTGCTCGAATGGGCCCTACCCCACTGCCTACGTATCTCATCGGGAACATGAGAATCAGAGCGACGTAGTTCCCCTCACTAGGGATGGATTGTTTGTGTTTTTTAGGGAACGGCTAACGTTCTAGCTCAGGTGTTGCAGGCTCGCTGGTCCGAGTGCGGTACCATCTTGCAAGAGAACGAGTAGGAGCACGTTCATACGTTGAGAGTGAATGAGGTGAGAAAAGGATTCCCGAAGGAGACGTGATTGTTTGTTTTTGTCTTTTAATAGTTTTTGTTATTTTGTTTGCATATGATAGTGTATCAAAATCTTAGTCATTGGAATGTGTACGTTCTCACATTCCAAGATGGAATGGATAAGAAAGCACACTAAGAGTGAAGAAAAGCCACACACTTAGTTCCAATTGTCAAGGTTCAAACACACTAGCATACTTGTGTTTATTAAGTGTTTTTTGTTGATTATGGGGTGAAGAAATGTTTTTTTTTATTTGTACCTTCAACAAGTATTGCATTTAAGTCCCTCATACAAGATCAAATGTCTAACACATTGACCTAAGATGGGCTATATGCTACACATTCTGAGATTATAAGAGAAGACCCCTTATAATCTCTTCTTTATATGAAAGGCCTAAATGCAATAAATGCCTACCTTTATTAGATGTTTTGCATTTTCTTTGAGATGAGAAGATGAAAGACTCAAAAGAGGAGAAAAGGCAAAAATCTATATGAACTAAGACTCAATCCTAATTGAAGATTAAAGGGAGTGATCCTAATGGTTTGTGAGGTTTCAAAACCTAAAGTCTAAAGAAAGAATGAATTAAACAATTCACTTCTAAAGTAGAAGATGAATTGTAATTCAAAAGGGAAAGTGATGAGTTATTAAGAAAAAGCACATAAGTGCTTAACAAAACACAAGATGGAATTATAAAAAGAGAAAGGATAGAAGTTTGAATGTGGAATCCTTATCCACACTCAATTGCAACTTACCAAAGCCCCTACATGGTTAGTAAACATGTATAAGGAGTATAAGAAGCAAAAGAACACTTAATGCACCATAAAGATCGAAAGAATAAGATGAAAGATCAAATCCTATTAATCACAACCAGAATGTACATCATATGGAAAACAAATGATCATCATCATGCAAGTCCAAGTGGATAGGCAACAAACATCATCCATGACATTAGAACATGCTACCATAAGAAAAGGGAGAATGAAAGATGAAAAGAAATAAAAAAACATGCATGAATGGAACATGTAATCTAAGGATCAGAATTGAAATGAAATGAAAAATGATTCACAAACATCTCACAAGTGTTCATGCATAACACATCAAGACATTTAAGAAGTGATAGAAGAAGTAGAATTGAAATGGAAGTTCAAAAAAAAGAAAGGAAGTGCAAACACAACATGTTAAAGGTGCACAAGGTTATGCATTAAACAAAAACTAAATGGACTCGTGGAAATTAAACAAGCATGGTTTAAAGATACACAAATCAGAGGTGAATCATATACCAAAATAGCATGCAAGAAATCAAAGCAAAAAGGCTTTATACAATGCATTTAGGTCAAATGGGATGCACATATAAAGTAGCACAAAAATGACCACCAAACATGTCATAAAATGACCCAAGAAAAATCAAATAAAAATCATAGGACATACTTTAAGATGCTAATGACTCAATGCAAAAAGAAGAGCATCAAAACAATTTTTAATGATCAAGAACAAAAATGCACAAAATCATGTACCACATTAAGAATGCACACAAAAGAAAATCAAAGAAAATTGTGGAATAGGGGCAAAAATGTCATAAAATCAGAAACTAAAATCATCAAAAATTTCCTAAATGTTTTATTGATGTTCATGAATTTTTGTGGAATTTTATAATGCCATTTGGTATTTTTAAAAATTAAAAAGAAAACGTGTAGAAAAAATAAAAATAAAAATGAAATGCAATATGAACGGGGTTGCATGCATAGCAATTATTCAGTTCAAATTAATTGGGCTTTTAAAAGAGGGGTGCGGATATCAGTTTGGTCCAAGGTCCAAGTCTGCGCAAAACACACTAGTAACCATGCACTTCAGTCACCAAACATTGACTCATTAACAGCCATTAGATCAAGTCAAGGTCAAACCATAGTCAAGGTAATCAGATCTAACACACGCGCATGAGGACACACATTCACTATCATGTACTGCATCACACAATGTTTAAGTAAATTCAGAAATGATGCACATGACTTGCACATGAATTTTAATGTGCTGTCCGCTTTTGGACCACACGATCATGGAAAATGAATGGACAAGATTAAAACGTGACAAAACCCTAGCAATTAAAGTCACCGGCCGGAGAGGGACCTCCGGTCACCTTCTCCGGCCGACAGCCACCACCTGCAACTCTCACTCTTCACCAAAATGCACAAATCATATACCAAATTGAAGCTGAGCTAACGTAGATCATGAATTCAACACTACTTTTCACATACCACACATACACATGAAGAACAGAAAAGATTAAAGCAAGCCCTAGGTTTTGCAACTACGCCTTTAGAAGGCCTATCAACTAGCCGGAGTAAGACATGCTCCTAATGAGCTCATATTAACAAAAACAAATCAAAATTAAGGAGAATCGAATGGAAAAAGGTTGAGTGATAAAACCTGAAAGTATGGAGAAATTGGAGATGCTGAGAAAACCAGAGATTCTTGCTTCCTCTTTGAGCTTCACTTGGCCAAATAAAGGCTTTCAAACTCTGAAGAATGATGATGGAGATGGATTTGCAGTGTGCTTACTTCAACAATCCAAAGCTGCTTCAAGTTCAAAGACGATTGAAGATGAAACTTGAAGGTGGAATTAGAAGAGAATGATGAACTCGTGCAATGGAGAGGGATTTGATGAAAAAGAGTGGGAGAATCAGAGAGAAATTTTGAGAGTGTTTGGGAGTGAAATGAGAAGAATTGAGTTGGAAATGAAATTAGAGTGTGAGTTTTCTATTTATAGTGAGCTTTAATCATGGTTTAGTGAGTTGAGTTAAATGAGTTAGCATGGTTAAACTGAGTGCACCCTAACTAACTGAGTCAAGTTAGTTAGGGCCGAGTCATTGGTGGTGATGTTATGGTGATGACCCATGGTGTGTTATGGTGGAGCAGTAAGAGAAACGAATGGCAAAGGCTGTTGCATTCGAAACTTGCTCAGCAAGCTTGTTTTTTCTATTTCCATGCAAAGCACGTGCTATTGTGCATAGTGTAGATAAGATGTGCTTGGTTAAAAGAGGAAAACTGAGGTGATGAAGTGTTTGTTGTGTGTGTGAACCAGACTGCAAATTCTGATGTGAAACATGATGAGATCGGTTGGTGTTTGAAGAGGGAATTCTCCATGCATTGTGAATGGTTTGATGAGCTTTTGGAAACATTGGAAAAAGGAGATGTAATAGAGCATGTTTGGCATGAGAAATGATTTGAAATGATGCTTGGAAAAGGTTGGAAAATGACTCACAACACAAAGGTTTGGGAACTGTATAATGGCGTGGCAAGGAGGTTGCTTGGCAAGGCAAACATGGCATGGCATTTCAGCAGGATCATAGCACATTGGACTCAACATAACTTCTAGACCTATGATCAAATGAAAAAATCATGAACACCAATTTTGAAGGTCTCACATAGAGGAACAACTTTCATGTTGAAAGATTTTTCATTTGAGGCCTCTAACCATGAGTAATTGATCAATACATTTGGCCCACCACATGCTTGTGAAAATGACACGCGCGTGACCTGAAAGTTCTTGGTCATGACCTAGTTTTGAACCTACTTTGCTCAAACTTTGATCAATCATATCTCACTCAATTTTTATCCAATGGAGATGTTCTACACATGGATTTGAAGCTTAAAGAAAGAACTTTTGTTGTGGCCGAGTGGAATTTTCATTTGGTGCTTCAATTTTAAATGGCCTTGGTTCAAACTCTGATGCAAAATGGCCAAAACTTGCTATTTTTAGTAACCCTTTTTCATCCAAAAATGGCAACTTTCCACATCTTGATTTTTTTATGATTCCTTTGGATTTTCTTGATAAAATTTTGTACATTGGACACATATAACATGAATTTTATGAATTTGGGCTCAAAAAGTCAAGAGTTGACTTTTTCCTCTGATTATTTGACTTGGCCCCAATTTCTCTGATTTTTTATCTTTCTTCCAATTGAACCACTTCAAAAACCAATTGAGAGGTGATTTTCCACATACATACACTTAAGAACATATAGAATACCATGACATCAAGTTTTGTCCAAAAAATCAAAGATATCCTGATTTTATTAGAAACCCTAATTTTGACCCCCTCTAGTTAGGAGGGAAAAATGCAGTCTTCAATTTCAAATTTCTCAGAGTATGTTGTGTATCCCTTTAAATAATGATGAGATATGCCACTTGAGATTGATTTTGGATCAATGAGCTATCTCTTTTGAGGGTTTTCCTTCAGTTTTTGAACCTCTTGCATGTTGAAGTATGTATTGCTTCAATCTCCCATTGGATCTCACTTCCTTGAGATTGTGGATGATCAATTGAGATGGTATGAGACATGAGAGACTCTTGGCTTGCCTTGAGGCAACTTGATGACCTTTTTGTGCTTTGAATGATCCCTTGATTGTCCACCTTCCACCTGATCACATGCCTTGATGGTAAGAAGGATGCTATGCTTCATTTTTCTATGTTAAATGCAATGCAATTATGAGATGGATATGATATGATATATGATAATGCCATGCTATGATGTAAAAAGGGAGAGAGCAAATTTTGGGGTGTTACACTTAAGGGACCACTTAGGTCAGAAGCCTTAAGAAGAGACAGTTAGTCTGTGTATTGTTAGTCACCAGCAGTTGCTAGTGCAGTTGTAATCAATTTGGTTATAGTGGATTAAGTCCTTGTGTATAATTCGAAATCACCTTGGAGGGTGGAATGGATTAACTTGATAGTTTTCAAGTGAACCAGGATATATCGTGTGTCTTTCTCTATTGTTAATCTATTTGTGATCTTTGTTTGGGTTTCACAAAAAGCTTTCATTTTAAAAACGCAATTCAAGCCCCCCTTTCTTGTATTTTTCTCACACCTTCACGTTGCATCATAAAAAAAGTCACAAGTATGGAGGTTCCCCAAAGAGAGATGTATTCACCGTTAGTTTGATAAATTTAAAACAAGAAGAGAAAACAATGATCCTCGAAAAATGATGATGGTTGCAATTTTTTTCAAAAACGATCTCATTTTTCAACTAATTAAAAGCATTTTTTTTTTGGAAAAACCGCTTTAAAATTAAGTGTGGAAATAATAAATTGAAAAAATAATAGTATCACTTTTATTTAAAAGAAATCTCATTTTTGAACCAATTAAAAACATTTTTTTTTTCTAAAAGCACTTTTATTTTTCTACCTACTACAACACTTTAACAATACTCTCATTTTTTCGAAAAATTTAAAACGCATACTTTAAAAGTAATGAAAGACCTTATCTAACTTAGTGGTTCTTCCACCATTTGCCTATAATTCTTTTGTTTCCTTGACTTAAATTCAAATGACTAACAACTAAAAGGAGTTGAAGGCATTTTTACTTTTTTTTTATTATAATAAAGAAAAATATTATTATTATTATAAGCAAAATGTTGTATTAATGTGAGTACAATGGAGGGTCGCAACATAGAAGCACATATACAAACTAGCAAATTCGCTAACCAATCATTCATATCATTCACAACGAACCCCTTAGTTCTAGCACCAAACTCCAAGAAAGCGCTTTAGCCATAGAAACAATTTCAGCCATCCCTTTGTGGCCTCCCTTAAAAAAGAGTGTCATTTCTAATTAACCATGGAGACCAAAATGTTGCAGGCCAAAAAAGGTGGATGTTCTTACTAATCTTCCCTTTAAGAAAAATATCAAAACCCTTCAAGTGTTTTAAAATTGTATCATAATAGTTTAGACTATCTAGCCCAATCTAATTCACTAGTTGCTGCCACACATTTTTTTGCTCCTAGACACAAGATGAATAAATGCAAATGAGTTTCTTCTGGTCTGAAACACATAGGAAAAACAAGATTATGCTAACCATTGAGAATGCCATGCTTAGCCAGTTCATCTCGTGTTTACAGCCTGTTAAGCAAAAGCCTTCACACAAAAACTTTGATGTCGCTCAGTGCATTTAATTTCTATACAAACTTAAGAATAAAATATAGAGGACTGTCAATTTTAGAACATGCTATAGATAGATATTGTAGCATGGCTTAAGTGGATTTTACCGAGAAGCTCCCAGCATCACACCACTAAATGAAGGAGTCATTCAACTTAGAATTGGGCTTTATTTTTAATAGAATATCTAAAAATATTCCAACTCAGTCATAGCCGAATCTGATAAGTGCTCAAGGTAGAGCTCATGTTTCCAAGTCCAAGCATCACTTGACCAATGCCGCATGCCTTCAATTGGCACTATATTGACCTACACACAATCATATAAGCCAGGAAATTGCAATCTTAGGGACTCAACTACAATCCATTTCTCGCTCCAGATGTATATGTTCAAACTCTTTTCCAATTTCCATAAAATGTTATTACCAAACCAGTTAGAGTAATCACCCCCAGGGAGATCCTTAAATCCCTCTACCATATTGATGTTTTCTTATAATAAACAGACAATGAGGGATCAAGGATTAAGCCCTTGGTATCACCATATTTGAATGAAAGAAGAGCTTGTCAGCTTGAATCTTTGTCTGAGATGATTTGTAACGCCCATTTTCTTAGGAGCGTCCTATTGAAAGATTCACAATCCTTGACTCCTAAGTCCCCTTCTGATTTTGGTTTTCAAATTACCAACCAAGAAACCCAATTAACTGTTCTATGATTTTCTTCGCCCCTCCAAAGGAATGTTCTCTAAATTTTTATGATTTCCTATACAACTAAGTTTAGATCATTGTAGAATGAAAAAAAGAAGGACATAAGACAACACTGAGTTCAAGAGAGTGACTTGACCACCCTAGGAAATATGTTTTACTTTCCAAAATGCGAGCCTGCTTCAATGTTTAGAAAGAAAATTATTCTAAGAAAAAAGCATGCGTGAATTGATCCCAATGGGGATACCAAGAAAAATGAAAGGGAAGGAAATAACTGGACATGACAAAAATTCAGACGCAGCCAAATTCAGTTTGTGACTGTTTTCAGTTAGAGTAAAAGTTAGTTACTCAATATTCTCTCTCTTCCATTTTCTTCATCTTCAACCTTGTGCTCCAACAATTTGTATCTTGAGCTCTAATTCAGATTCAAGAACGGGAAACACGAGTGTACGTAAGGCATGTGTGATTGATTCTGTTTATTCAGTTCATAGTGAATTGAAGATCTGAATTGAAATAGAATCACATTTCTTGATTTTTTGGGATTGGGAAACAAGAGTGTTGGTGAGGTCTAATTGAATTTGCACAAGAATGAAGATGAATGGCAGAAACGGTATCTTGAACACAAAGCTTCTAGTATTTGATGGAAAATGTTCTGGACAGGGCCTAAGGCTGGCCCACTATCGGGCACGACCCAACCCAAATCCTCGTCGGGGAGGGCACGATGAGGTCCAGTCCATCTGCACGCCCAGGGAGCTCTCACACATCTCCCCCACGGTCTCCACGTGCTCCCCATGCGGGGTCATATCATCAGGCAACTACCAGCGTCCAGAAGAACAAGTCACACACCTTCCGGAGATCATGAGGCAGTTGACCCAAGGCGAAGACCACGTGCTGGCCTTCCCTACGCCACGTAAGCCCTGACAGTTACTCGTATTGGGCTTTGCAATCCAACCTAGTGCAAAGTAATCGTTGACCCCGCGCTGGGGGCACATTATAAATACCCTCTTTCACTAGAGGGCCAGGTATTCTATTCTCTACAACTTTTCTATGTACTTGCTCTTTTTACTCCGTCTCTGACTTTAGCATCAGAGTACCTTGTAGGTACACGCCCTCCTCTTCACCACCACCGGCGAATAAAGGAGCTCACGACGTGTTGCTGGCTGCTGATCCTTTTCTGATCCGGTAAGATTAGTGGTGCCGTCTATGGGAACCCTTGCTTCCCCGTTCTTTCTCTCGTAGAAACTCAAGAACCAAAGCAATTTTCAATCTCCGATGATCATGGCCAGCCCACGCACTGACGGAAACTCTCTAGAAATCGCCTTCACCATGTTCACCAACGGTGATGGACACGATCCCAACGCGACCATTCAAGTTGAGAAAGCTGATCCTAGGGACGATCACACTGTCTCTCCCTTCCCTGACGAAGCGGCCTTCAACGCTGCCCGACGCTTTGACAACCCTGCTGTCTTCCAACCAATTCCTATACCGTCCAACGCTGACCCGACCATGGTGGCTTTGTTCACGGCTATCAATCAGACGAATCTGATGATCTTCAAACAGAACGAGCGGATTAGGATGCTCGAGAACGAGCGTCAATCATGATCTCCCCCATGGAGACATCGACGCCCCGTCTCCCGCAGTCCTTCTCCGTGACGACAAGAAACCTATCCTATCATTCCCCTCCCCCGTGGAGATCGCCACACTATGAGTCTTAGAGCCCTTCCCCGTGACAGCCTGAGCATCGTCCGCGACTAGAAAGGCCTTAGCCCGTGGCCATCCAGAAGCGGGACCGCTCTCCTCCCGGAAGGAATGACGCTCCCTGACTCATAAGAGGAACAAGGCCGACAGATACGCAGAGAAACCAAAGAGCCAGCCAAGAATCCCTCCATTCCAGGGCCAGGGCCCTTGATATGATTTGTCCCCGTCGCGGTCACCCGTCAAGAGCGACGAGGACGACCAGCGCACACCACTATCCAAAGCCATCATGGAAACGCACTTACCCGTCGGGATGGAGAAGCCCCCAGCCTTAGCGACCTACGATGGTACCACCGATCCGGACGACCACATCGAAAGCATCGATGCAATGCTCGACTACCAGAACGTCCGGGAGGTCATCAAGTGCAGGCTCTTCCCCACGACCCTGAGGAAAGGCACAATGGCGTGGTATAAGAGCCTCGAGCCCGAGTCCATCACCTCCTGGAAGGACTTGAAGAGGCAGTTTTCCCAATATTTCATTGCGTCCTGGCGACACCGAAAGACGGAAGCATCCTTGGAAGCCATCATTCAGGGGAAGGATGAGTCTCTACAGGATTATATAGAGAGATTCAACTGAGAAGCTATGCAAGTGTCTACCTCAGACAACATGAAGAGGTATCTGATTGAGCGTGGGCTGCGACCTCACACCCAGTTCTCCAAGGCTGTCGGCATTGAAAGGACCAACACTCTAGAAGCACTCCTCCACAAGGCCCAAGCCTACATCCAGTAAAAGAGAAGGAGGCCACCAATTGCGACCGCGACTCGCAGAACCAAGAGAGTGGCAGGAACTCCAGGCACGAAGACTCCACCGCTCCCCAGTGAAGTGGTGAGAGAAGAAGAGAAGACCGGCCCCGAGACTCCCGAGAACAAAGGGGACCAGCATACCACTTCACTGAGTACACACTACTCACGGCTCCCCACGAGCGCATCTTGGCCGAGTGCATCAACTCGGAGTTCCAACGGGGCGGTGTCCGCTTCCCGAAGCCGACACCCCCTAGGCCCAACGTCGAAAAGTCCAAGTACTGCCGGTTCCACACGAGCCATGGACACGTCACAGAGGATTGCATCCACCTCAAGAATGCCATCGAATTCCTGATCAAGGAGGGGCACCTGAAGTAATACACCAAGAGGAGTGAAGCCCCCCGACAGGAGGCCAGAGAGACAAAAAAGGTCGAGGAGGCGACCCCATCCTCCGGCGATAGCGGGCTGCAGGTCGCTCTGTGGGTTACCCGACCAGAGGATTGCTACTTCCCCTACGAGCCCGAGACGCCTGTGACCGCTCGTAGCCCGTGGGAAAACCTCCCTGCCGCCATGGTCATATCCGGCGGGGGATTCAACAAAGTCTCTGTAGGGTCGGTGAAGCGGAAGTTCGACGACTTGATAGAAGCAAGCTCTACGCAGAACGCCACCTTCAAGAAGGTTCAGGGAAGATCGAACCTGATCACCTTCTACCTCGAAGAATTATCGGGTGGCGCCCCTAACTCCAACATCCATCTCCTCATCAGGGCGCAGATGGCGAACTTCGACGTCCTCCGTATCTTGGTCGACCAAGGGAGCTCAGTGGACATAATGTAAGCTGACCTGTTCACTACCCTTCAGCTCGACGAGACAGATCTGACCCCGTATATTGGTTCTGATCTGCAAGGCTTCAACGGTACCACCACAAGATCGTGGGGCTACGTCGAGCTAATGGTCACCTTCGGGAACGACGAGACTGCCTGACAGGTCAAGGTCTGCTTCCTGGTGATAGAGTGTCCCTTTCTACACCGGTGTATTCTGGGGAGACCAACCCTGGCCAAACTCACGGCTGTGCCATCTACAGTCCACCTGAAGATGAAGTACTACACGTCCAGGGGTCGTGTCATCACCCTCCACGAGGACATTGAGGCCGCCAGAAGATGTTTCGAGGTTGCTACCAAGGAGTTGAACTCGATCAACATCAAGACCAAGACCGTGGGAAATTCAGCCCAGGCTAGAGAGCAGAAACCACTCCCGCGCGTCAATGCGGTCGACCTCGACAGCCGCTTCCCCAGTAAGTAGGAGCAAAGCGAGGCAGCAGATCACGCCCTTCCAGCTGAAGTCAACGACTAACTCACCCACCCTTTGCTCCCTATTCCAAATGGATACTTCGAGCTCATCATGCTCGGCGATGACCCGGACATGAACGTGAAGATTGACATAGGGCTCCCCGACCCGGCGAGGAAACAACCGAAGGCATGCCTCAGGGAGAACACTGACTTGTTCACGTGGAGCGCTACAGAGATTCCGGACCTCGACTCAGATGTGGCTTTCCACCAACTCACAATAAATCTAGTCACTAGGGTTGTATTACAATGTAGGCGTAGGCAGTCCCCCGAGAAAGCGGAGGCGGCTGAAAAGGCTGTAAAAGACCTCGTAGAGGCGAACTTTATTTCGGAAGCCCAGTACACAACCTGGTTATCCAATGTTGTACTCGTTAAAAAGAATAATGGAAAATTGAGAATGTGCGTTGATTATATCGATCTTAACCGGGCATGCCTGAATGATGCATATCCATTGCCTAACATCGACAAACTGGTTGACAATTCAGCAGGTTTTAAATTGTTATCGTTCATGGACGCATACTCAGGATACAATCAAATCCCCATGGCAAAGAGTGACAAGCAATACACGACTTTCATGACCGAGTCAGACAACTATCTCTACAATGTAATGCCCTTCGGTCTGAAAAACACCGGAACGACATACCAACAGATGATGAACAAAGTATTCAGGGGCGAGATCGGAGCCATGCTCAAGGTCTACATGGATGAAATGATCTTAAAATTACAAGAAGAGATCGACCATACTGCCCATCTCAGAAGGGTCTTAGACACAACGAGGAGATGCAAGATGAGGTTCAACCTGGAGAAGTGCTCCTTCGGTGTCCGAGCATGCAAGTTCCTCGGCTTCTATCTGACAGAACGAGGAATCAAGGCGAACCCCGACAAGTGCAGGGCGTTCTCCGAGTTCCCAACGCCAAACTCAAAGAAATCAATCCAATCGCTAAATGGGATGTTCACCTCGTTTTCCTGCTTCGTGGCCAAATCGGCCCAACACACACTCCCATTTTTTTAACTCCTGCGCAAAGAGGCCACGTTCGGGTGGACCGAGGAGTGCGAACAGGCACTCCTCTACCTCAAACAAGTCCTCTCGCCTCCCCCGGTCCTCTCGCAACCAAAAAACAAGGAGACGTTATACTTGTACCTCGCCATCACAACCGAGGCGGTCAGCGTGGCTCTTATCAGGGAAACCCCTGAAGGAAAAAAGCCGATATACTTCACTAGTAAATCCCTCCAAGGCCCCGAACTTAAGTACCAATAGATCGAGAAGGTTGCCCTGGCCCTCGTCACTGCGGCCAGAAGGATGCGACACTACTTCTTGGCCCACACGATCGTGGTAAGGACGTACCAACCCTTGAGGCAGCTCCTCGGCCGACCCGACATGGCGGGCAGGATGCTCAAATGGTCGCTCGAGCTTTCTGAGTTTGATGTCCAGTATGAGGGTAGGAAGGCCCTGAAGGCTCAAGTGCTAGCTGACTTCACTGCGGAGATGACCACCCCGGAACCCTCGACCGATGGATTCCAAAAGTGAACGATCTACGTCGATGGGGCATCTAGTTCAACGGGAAGAGGAATAGGCATCATCCTAGAAAACGAGGAAGACATCTTGATTGTGGTCTCTCTCACATTATCCTTTCCGACATCAAACAACCAGGTCGAGTACGAGGCCTTCCTCGCGATACTGCGCCTGGCCGAGGACCTCGGCACGAAAGAGGTAAAAATATTTACCGACTCCTAGCTCGTGGCCTCCCAGGTGCGAGGAGAGTACCAGGCCAAGAACGACAGCCTCATCAAGTACTTGACCCTAGTGAAATAGAAGATGAAAAAATCCGTCTCGGCGGAAGTAAGTCACGTCCCGCGCGAACACAATATTTGGGCGGATATACTATCTAAGCTGGCGAGCACGAAGAAAAAAGGAGGGAACAAGTCCGTCATCCAAGAAGTGCTTCCATGACCAAGTATCGAAAAACCCACCTCGATCGTCGACGTAAACGCCATCAGTGATGGCCACTGCTAGATGACCCCGACATACGAGTACCTCAGCACGGGGAAACTAATCGACGACTCCAAAGAGGCTAGCATAGTCAGGCGACGTACCTGCTCGTACTCCATCGTGGAGGACAAGTTATACTGGGGGGTTTCTCCATTCCCCTCCTCGAATGTGTCGAGAAGTCCAAGGTACCCGACATACTCCAAGAGATCCACGAAGGGATCAACGCGCAATACCTCGGCAGATGGTCCCTAGCCCGTAAAGCATTACGGGCAGGATACTAGTGGCCCACCATGCAACAAGACACAAAAGAGCATGTCAAGAAGTGCGACATGTGCCAGCGATACGGGGACATACACCTGGCCCCGCCCAATGAGCTCAAAAGCTGCACTATCGAAGACCAATAACGTCGAGCAATGTCCCTAGCTTTGTCGAAGGTCGGAATCTGACTCCGACCACTCGACCAGTTCCCTGCACTATCGAAGACCAATAACGTCGAGCAAAGGCCCCAAATACTTAAATTAAAACACGAATATAAAACACGTTTTTGACATACAAGCAGCACACACAAAATATAAGCATACCAAAAGATAGAGCACAATGCATTATGTCGGGCAGAGCTGCTGTTTAAATATTACAAGTTAAAACCCCTGGCACGCAAGTCAGGCAAAGTCAGCTACTAACTACGGCACGCAGACTGGACCAAACAATTCAAATGGCGTGCAGGCCAAACAGATAAATAAGAAGAAAAGGAATCAAGGAGCAGCTTCCACCTCGGGCCGGGATTCCCCATCACTCCGACCAGTTCCCTCGACGGATGCCTCGGGGATAACCACCCTACCACCAACCACCTGGTGGAAAGGGCCAATCCCCTCGAGGATAAGTTTAGCCCCAGGATTCACGATCTGAACCTGCTCCAAAGCATTGCTGAATCCCAACTCAAGAGCTCCCAAGCAGTCTTGCTCGAGCTCCCGGATCCGGGCGACCAGGGCACCACGGGCTGCAAGGGCTCTCTCCTCATGCGTTTCTTCCTCAGCAGGCCTGGTACGCCCAGAACAACTTCCTCGGCAGCTTCAGGGATACCCAACTATGCCGACCGTGAGCAGATTCTCATTTTAGGGGAAAACTGTGGAAGAACAAAGGAAGCGTGGCCCCAATATAGAGATGTTCACACAAGTTTGAACGCCCGCACGAACGCTATTGAGTTGGGGTGAAGCTGTGAAGGCGCCAGATGCAACTACTGGAACACCCCCTTCTGAAAATCACTGAAGGGGAGACGAATTCCCACGTCCCAAAACGCGATGTTAAGAGGTTCCTTCGCGGCCCAATCTTCGGGAGTGTGAGCTCGTTCGACTCTAACTTGCTCGACAAATGTGTCGGACTCAGCTTCGTCGTCGATATGAATGATGACCTCGATCCATACAACCATTTTACCTGAAAAATAGAGGAAAACAGTGAGTTCAACTTCCAAGATCAAATCCACCCTTCCACCACAAATCAAGTGAAAGGGCGAAGAGAGGTATGAGGAGACCCTGGAAAAATTCTCCCCGACATAGAGTAACGAGTCCCCTCCTCGACGGAGAGACTCATCCACAAAGAAACTCCCGTCGACACAAGACGACGAGCCTCCTCGATAGGAAGGTTCCTCGCGTGAGAAGACCCCATTAAACACGGGGAAACTCCTCGACAGAGAACTCCTCACAATATTTGCACACTTGCTGGGAGCAAGGATCCCCGAGACCTTCATCACAGGTCCTCAAGGACTTCATCAGAAACTTCATAAAGTTTCCAGAATCTTCATGAACTTCCCGACGTCTTGGCTGAAAACTTCATGAGCACGGCCGAAAAACACATAGTTCGGCCAGAAACTTCTTGAGTTCTACCGGAAAACTCATAGTTCTGCCTAAAACTTCTTGAAAGTTGCCGAAAAAACTCGTACGTCCCCCCTAAACTCCACGAGCTCCTCAGAGAAGTCGCCGGTAAATTCATTAAAACTGGAAAAAGGGAACGAAAACTTACTTGAAGGAAGAAGATCTGGGCGACGGAGAAAGGCTGACGGAGGCAGTGACGGCGGATGCGGGCTGGAGAGCAGGGAGAGCTTTGAGAGACTTGGAAGAAATTTTGATTGAAATAAAGGAGAACGTGAAAATGAAGGGGACTTTCCCCTATTTATAATCTTAGCACGGGAAGTAAGGCGGCACTAGGCACTCAAGTGCCCCTACGCATCGCCGCCCTAGGCATTTATTACTCGTGACACGTGGCCCTAGAAGACACTGTAACACGAATGTTTTACGTAGTTGCGAAGCACTATCGCTTTGGGGTACTACAGTTCGATTCACTTTTTATCCTGTTAAGTTGATTAAGGAAGGGAAATAGATGTCTCCAATTAACCCTGCTTGCATACTGAGTTTAAACATGTGACAGTTGGTTTACAGATGCTATTAAGATTGTGGGTCTCTCTCAGGTTATTTTGTTAAAATAGAGTGCCTGGACTATTTGTGAGGTAAGATGTTAATGTGTTTAGATTTGATGCTTTTGGGTTGATTTGGTGGAGATACTGGGTTTTGGGTTTTTGATTAGTGTGCTCGCTAAGATTTTTTCAATCTTATGCCTACGTATTCCCGTTTGATGAAACAGGGAAATCCGAGCGATCGTAGTTCCTCCTATAGAAGGAGGAAAAATGTTGTTTTGGTGTCTTGTTCAAAGCCCAAGACGTGAAGCTAAATGTGGTTTGTATCTTGTTCAAAGCCCAAGATGTGAAGCTGAAGGGTCTATTTGTATTTTGTTCAAAGCCCAAGACGTCAAGCTAAAGGGTTTTGACTTTAGAGAGAATTTGTCATCTCTAAAGAGGGGTATTTAGTCTGTTTATCACAATTGTTGGGTGACTGATTATAAAGGAGAATTACTTTAACTGGGATATGTGAATCCAACAATGCCATAATTTCCTTTATAGGGGATTTTTAACCTGAAGGAGAAGACTTTAACTCAGTGTAGAGCAATGCTATCTTTCCTTAGGAATTCCTCATGCTAAAAGAGGGATAGTGACGTGAATGTAAATAATCCAGAGGCTTGCCGCTTACAGCAATTAGATGGAGGAAAAGGAGTTGTTGATGTTTGTATGCTGTGAGCAAGGCACAGATTTTGATGCTAAAAGGTTGATTGACTCAACCGGGGTTTCCTTTATACAAAGCCTAAGAGGAGGCTATTGGCCCAACACGAGGGTGTTTTTATGTGTCTTATACGAAGCCCGAGAGAGAGGCTAAAAGGGTTGACTCAACAGGAGAGTGCTAACAAGTGACTGACTCAACAAGAGAGTGCTTTTATATGTGTCTTGTACGAACCCCAAGACGGAGGCTAAAAGGTGATTAACTCAACAAGAGAGTCTTTTGTACTCAACAAGAGAGTGTTTTTGTATCTCATACGAAGCCCGGGATGGAGGCTAAGAAAGGTTTGACTCAATAAGAGAGTCTTTTATACTCAACAAGAGAGTGTTTTTATATCTCGTACGAAGCCCGAGATGGAGGTTAAAAGGGGTTTGACTTAACAAGAGAGTCTTTTATGCTCAACAAGAGAGTGTTTTTGTATCTCGTACGAAGCCCGAGATGGAGGCTAAAAGGGTTTGACTCAATAAGAGAGTCTTTTATACTCAACAAGAGAGTGTTTTTGTATCTCGTACAAAGCCTGAGATGGAGGCTAAAAGGGTTTGACACAACAAGAGAGTCTTTTATGCTCAACAAGAGAGTGTGAAAAGGTTATCTCCGCTGGGGAGAATCATTGTACAAAGCCCAAGAGGAGGCTATTGTGCTGGTGACTGTTTCAGTTTAGTGATAGGTCCAGTATGTTGGATAAGAGAGAAAACCATTTCTTATGAAGGGAACGATTAAAGGTATTGTTGTGCTCTGGGATTGATCAGAGAATCAAGGTTATTTCCTTTTCTTTGAGGAAATGGAAAACCCAAAGGGTATTGAGACTGTCCAAGTCTACTGGTGTTTTGAGAAATTGATTCTCAGGTAGTGAATGATCTTTGTATGATGCCCAAGAGAAGGCAGGTTTGTTAAGGGATGAAGGCCAACCCATTAACTGGTCTGACACTTGACTCAGAAAGACAGCTCTAGCAAATTGATGACTAGGTTCTATTCCTATACCTGTAGAGGTCTTTGGGTCCTTGTATCAAGCCCAAGAGAAGGCATGAGAGCTTTTAAGAAGACGAAGGGTCCTTGTACAACGAAGGGTCCTTTTAAGAGTGACCAACAAGGCTTTACCTAGTGCTAGTCGTAGTTGCCGGGGAAAACTCTAAATAACTATACTAGTATTACACAGGGGATATATAGCAAGTATATAAAACTTTGTGAAAGAAGACTTACAATGAGCAGCCCCACAATACAATTATATATATGAAAGCGGATAAAGAAAGCGGGTAAACACTTACTCGGTTGTAGAGCTTCCATGCAGTTTTGTTAGTTTATTCAACAAAGAAAGCTTTGATAACAATATTATATTCAAAATCAAAGGGAGAAAGTGCTTCGAAAAGATTGTTGGGGCTTACAACTCAAGGAGAGGCCCAAGGTTTTATCAGTGATTGCACTGTTGTTTTGAAATTGTACAGGGACTTATGCAAGTGACTGAGGCCAAAAAAGGTTTTCTGTACAAAAGGATGGGTATTACACTCTCTCAAGAGGCCCAAATATTTTAAGGAAAAGAAATGGGGTTTATAACACGAGGGTAGGCCCAGATGATTTGTTTTTGAATTGGCGATCGCGCCGAGATTTCTTTAACATACTGGGTCTTATACAATACATTGAGGCCCAAAAAGTTTTCGTTAAAAAAAAGGTTTGGGTCTTACACTCTATTAGAGGCCCAATGATTTATCTTTGTACAAGTGGTGGGGCTTACAGCACAAGGAGAGGCCCAGATGATTTTGCTAAAAAAGGCGACGATCGCTCCGTTGTTTTTGAAAATACAGTGGGACTTATATAATGAATGAGGCCCAAAAATTTGTGTATTTACAATGGGGATGGGTCTTACACTCTAATAGAGGCCCATGAGTGTTTGAAAAAGATTTGTGAGGGTGAAAATCAAAGAAACCCTAATTTTGTTTTCCTTTAAAAGTAAATATTTAAAGAAAATCAAATAAAATGATAAAAATGCCAAATAAGTTTGAATAAACCACTTGTTATTTTTGTTTAAGGTTTGAAAAATGAGGTTTTAATCACAAGATGATTTAGAACTCATTTGATTTTGATTTTCAAGGTAAATATTCACTTTTAAATGTTTAAAAATAATTAAAAAGGAATTTATTCACAAAAATACTAATTATATTAAATAAATAATATAAAATTGATTTTTTTGTGGAATAAAGTATTTCAACATTTTTGTGATTTTTTTGCAAAAAGAACCAATAAAAAATAATTAAAATTGAGAGAGTTATTAATTTTTCAAATTTTTAAAAATAATAAGAAAAACAATAAAAAGTGGAAAAAATAGCAAAAGGAGGATCTGGGGCGAGGGGGATTCGAACCCCAGACCTCTTGTGTATAAGGCATGCGCCTTACCACTGGGGTGGTGATACATCCGTTGATTGAAATACAACCACAAATATACAAGGCTTGCCTTGTTTTTGGCCTGGCCCAAGGCAAGGCAAGGCAAGATTTTGGTTGAAAACGTGAAGGTCATAACTTTCTCATTTCTCCATGGATTGAGACAAAATTTAGGTCGATCCTGCGTAGAATTTCACCAGGAATCCAATGGTGGTGGTATTTTTTTTTCAGATCATGCTCCTATTGAAAAACCCGATAGTGGTTTTGAAATAGGCCATGATTTGCATTTTCTGTGCCATCTCTTGGTACAAGCATGAATTACATGATAAATTGGTGCAAACACAACACATATAACATGTATAAGAGATGCATGATCAGTGGACATCAAAAGAAAGCATGATTCAAAGAATCCAAGTTGTGATGCTTACCTCTATTTGGAGCTTTTGTGCAATCTGCCAAGGGCTTTGTTCTAAAAAAGATTTGATGCTTTGAACAACCTCAAATGATCCCTTAGAAGCTTTTAGGATGATTGGAATCAGCTGGAAACCTCAGGAACAAGTTTGAGCTCTTTCTTGCAAAAGGGGCAAAAGTGGCCAAAATAGCAACTCTCTCAAATGGTGTTCCAGATGGGGGGAACTATTTAGGACAGTTCAAGGATGATATTTGGAGTGTCTTTGAGGTTTTAGGTTGTTTGGAAAGTGACTGAATCAAGACATGGCTTGAAAAATGCACAAAAGTCCTATTTTGAGGTTTTGAGAGGTGACTTTGTGATTTTGGTGTTACAGGTCACTTGTGAGAGTTTGAACAGCTTAGATATAATATATTGGATGTGTTTGGATCATGAGCTGTGGTGGAATTGCTCTCTAACTCAAAAACTCAGAGTTACCTTACTAAAGAAGATATTTTTGCCTAGAGAAAGAGATTTTAAGGAAAGCAAGTGTTGTAGTGCTTTGGTGTACTCAAACTGAACAGAATTGAGCTCTATTTATAGTAGAGCAAGTTTGTTTTGGCTGTAATAGTGAATGGAAACTGCAGCAGAGGTTTGGCCAATGTTAATCAATGAGAATCCAAGTCTCCTCTAGCCATTGACTAGAGGTTAGGGAACAGGCCGCTGGTTCCCTTGGTCTTGGATAAGTCTTGACTGAATTCAGTTGGAAATGGCTCAGTCCATGCCACCTTGGTGCATCCATTAAATCCTCCAAACCAAAATTGGAGTCTTGTCCCTCTTTTAGGCATTTCTAGGTTTGGCATGCTACTTTTGGTTCCAAAGACTTGGGAGGCTGATGGACCAGTGTTTGTCCCTCCTTGGTCCCCCCTTGAGGTGTTCAGATGGATATATTTACTTGCCCTTTACAAAATTTGAGCAAATCGAGCAAAACTCCACAATCTGCCTTGCCATGACAGTTTACAGCAAGGCATATTGGCATTGTCATATCTCATGGCTCAAGTGGACTTTGATGGAGTTCTTGGCCATTTTGGAAAGCCCTCATATGGTACAACAACTGTTTGATCATAATTGGTTTTTTGATACCTTTTGGATCCAAGTGAAGAATGCCCCTACATTTGGAAAAAAGTGAAGGCAGATTCTGACTTAGTGAAAATTTCACTAAGTGTTGGAAAAAAGTGACATTTTCACTTTTTGTGATTTTGATCATTCCATAACTTAAAATCCATGAGGAATTGGAATGAGTTGTGTTTGAAGCTTTTGTAGAGGGTCATGAGAGCTACGAATCTAGCTTTGAATGGGGAAAAATGCCTTGTGGTTTAGGAGTTATGATCCTCCAAATTTGGTACCCTAGCCACTTTGTTCCATAACTTAGAAAAATTTCTAAGTTTTTATGGTTACCCCTTTTACAAGTTATCCCACTTTTTTTGATTTTTCTTGATGAATGATGATTCCAATCACACATTAACATCATTTTAGGGTTAAAGAACCATAATTATGAAAAATCTCAAAAAGTCAAAGTTTGACTTTTGTGCACAGTTGACTTTTTATCAAATGAATTCCAAACTGTGCGATCCTCTATGAAATCAAGTCCTTGACCTAAATCAAACTTGATGGATTGATTTCATAGGTGTTATAGGGTGTATTGAATCATGTCCTAGGGTTTGGGAGCATGTCCTGGTCAAAAGTCAAAGGCACAGTTGACTTTTTCCACGAAACCCTAATTTTGCTTCTGATGAACCTGAAACTTGGAAATCAAGCTTCTTGGATCAATACATTGTTGCAAATGGATCAATGTGGTTTATTAGAGACCCTCAAATCCTCTCTTGAGGTCTTGGCTCATGTTTTGTCCCAAAAGTCAACTTAGGGGTGAATTAGGTCAAGAAACCCAAATTCCCGATTTTTTATGAGTGCATCCCCTGAAGCAAAATTGACTTGATTATTGGGTTCATGATGTCCCATGGAGCATATTAGGTTATGCTTTGAATCATTGGCTCATCCCCAAAGGAAAATTTCCATCTGAAGGCCCTGATCGATCAAACCCTAATTTGGTGACACTGGCGATCTTGAGGCTCGATCCTCCTGGAGGCTCTGAAAGGGCTTGAAACTCTAATTATTGTTTGTAGTGAATGGTCACCCATCTTTGGGGAGACTAATGAGGCATGATGGTTCATCCATATTGTAATGATGATTTGCACAATGATGGGGAATCTTAGTGGTCAAAATTTGGGGTATGACAGATGCCGATATTTAATCTTCTTGGACACGAAGGTTTGAATCGCGAAGGTATTCGGGCATTCGGGGTGCAAGAGGATTAAATATCGGAATACCCGAAATTTTTATGATGGTTATGAATGGTAGTTCACACATCCTTCTTCTTTTGCTAAGCAATGATGCTTAGAAAAGGTAAAAACTTCCCCTCGATCCTGGTCTTCAGCCAAGGAACATATCTCAGTTTCTGAATTAAACATCCCCTCGATCCTGGTTTCCTACCAAGGAACTGGTCTAAGTTTCTTTTATCAATAAACTTTCTTGACAAGGGACGCTGTGCATAGCGGTTTTCCTCAAACTTCTCGCCGAATTTTCCAGGGAAATGCCATTTGATGGGAAAAACTTTTGATGTCAGACTTACTGGGGAACCCATCTGTCTGAATTGTAAAGGGGTACAAACTTCTCTATTGGAGATGCCATTTGTTGACTCTATCTAGGGAAATTGAGTCTCTTGAGAGACTGCTTCCGCTTGGGTATTTACATCATACTTTTCTCGGGATCTTCTCAGAGAAATTCCATATGATGTGATCCAATTTTAAGGTGTTGATGACCTTTTCGTCAGCAGATTTTTCGGAGAAAAACGACTGTATTGTCGAATCTCGGATTAAGAGGCTTTCTCTGGGGATTTTCCTTAATCCGGGAGAGCGAAGATATCATCTTCAATGGCGAAGAGTGACATTTGCCGAAAGTCTTCTTGTTTTTCAAAGGTTCAAGTTATCAAAGTGGTCGAGGACTAACTTCATCCCAGAAATAAACTGGAGGAGAGAGATTGTTCAGACGCAACATTTCTTGATGAGGAAAGAACTGACAACTCGATTGAGAGGACTTCTATCACTAGGGGATAAGACCGACTAGAGTGATAGTGATGCAATATGAATGTGAATACAAATCAATAATTCATGATGTATGTATGTTTATGCTGACAAAACTGATGCGACATACAGACTAATGGATGAACACGACTGGATACTCGGCCACAGCGGGAGATGAAAAGTACCACTGGTTCATGATAGCAATTCTGCCTTGCTTAGGAGAAATAGTCCCTGCGGGGAACAACCGTTGGTCGGGCTTAGGAGATAAGAACTCGGCCGGGGATGACAGACGGAGTACTCGCATCTGACATAACTGATCCTTCATTCAGGCGCACTGGTTTAGAAGGAGTACTTTAATTCTGCACTTTGAGGCTCGAACACCTTTGGAGATGCAATCGATGTTCTTTCGATGTTCAACAATCAAAAGAAATTGCCATCTTTATTTTAAAAGCAGAAAAAGTTTTAACAAGTAAATTCATTTTTGTTTTATTTCAAGAATTGTTGATCATGTTAAAATGTCGTTCTATAAAGCTAAAACAAATAAGAATTGCAAACAAAAGCACAAGGGCTCAAATTTTATTGATAGGATGGAAATTAGCTAAACGCGTGATTCCATAGAGTATTTACAAAGTTAGAAAATGGTAATTTAAGGGAAAAGGGATACATTGAAACATAACGACCACTATCCTTCTACCAACTTTGAATTCTGGGCATCCTGAGCTTCTGTCGAAGATGACCTTGACTAGAGTTTTCCTAACGGATGGCAGGACTACTACTAGGGGATTTGCCCCTGTTGGACGTAGTTACTTGCCATTATCCCTAACTTTTACCTGGATTGTACTTTGAGATTTCCAATCCACCGGGGTGATTTTTGATTGTGTCTCTAATTTTTGCCTGGACCGCCCTTTCGGGTTTTCAATCCACCGAGACATTTTTTTTTCTCTTTTTTATTTATTTATGCGAAGTATTTCTTGACTATGTCAACATTCGTGGGGTAGGTAAATTCCTCTCCATCCATGGTTGCAAGTCTCAAGGCACCGCCTGAGAAAGCTTTCTTGACCACATAGGGGCCATCATAATTCAGAGTCTATTTGCTCCGAGAATCAGTGAGAAATCATTGTATCTTTTTGAGCACGAGGTCTCCTTTCCTGAAGACGCGAGGTCAGACCTTTTTGTCAAACGCCTTCTTCATTCTTTGTTGATACAACTGACCGTGGCATAGTTCCGTTATTCGTTTCTCTTCGATCAGGTTTAGTTCATCGTGTCGAGTTTGACACCATTCAGCTTCTGTTACCTTAGCTTCCATCAATACCCGGATTGATGGGATATTTACTTCTATGGTGAGCACTGCCTCCATGCCATATACTAGAGAGAAAGGGGTTGCCCTTGTTGAAGTCCGGATAGATGCACGATAACCGTGAAGAGCAAATGGTAGCATCTCGTGCCAGTCTTTGTAGGTTACAACCATCTTTTGAAAAATTTTCTTGATGTTCTTGTTAACCGCTTCTACCGCTCAATTCATCTTGGGTCGGTAGGGAGATGAGTTATGGTGTTCGATCTTGAACTCAGCGCACAACTCCTTCATCATCTTATTGTTCAAGTTAGATCCATTATCCATAATAATCTGGCTCGGAACACCATAACGGCAGATGATATTGTTTTTGGCGTATGACGCTACTTCGACCCACTTGGTGAAGTAATCAATGGCTACTAGAATGAACCGATGTCTGTTTGAAGCTTTGGGTTCAATCACGTCAATCATGTCGATTCCCCATATGGAAAAAGGCCATGGGGAAGAAAGAATTTTGAGATGTGTTGGCGGTACATGGATTTTGTCGGAGTATATCTGACACTTGTGACACCTCCTCATGTACTTGTAGCAGTCGGATTCCATGGTCAACCAGTAGTACCCTGCTCTCAGAATTTTTCTCGCCATTGTGTGTCCATTGGCATGAGTGCCAAAAGATCCTTCGTGAATTTCTTTTATCAGCGTGTCTGCTTCTGGTCTGTCTACGCATCAGAGCAAGACCATGTCAAAATTTCTCTTATAGAGAGTATCACCGCTCAGGAAGAAGCTACCTGCTAGCCTTCTGAGGGTCTTTCTGTCCTTTCTTAGTGCCCCAGGTGGGTACTCTTGTTTCTGAAGGAAGCATTTGATATCATGATACCAAGGTTTGTCGTCTATGACTGCTTTAATCGAGAAGATGTAAGCAGGCCATTTAAGGCGCATTATGTCGATCTTAGGTAAGTCGTTCCATTAACCTACACTAATCATGGAAGAGAGTGTGGCTAATACATCAGCCATGTGATTCTCATCACGAGGGATGTGATGAAACTCGATTCTGTTAAAGAAAGGTAACAACCTTCTTGCATAATCTTTGTAAGGAATCAATCCTGATTGGTACGTGTTCCAATCTCCTTTGATTTGACTGATAACTAGGGCTGAGTCGCCATATACGTCCAAGTTTTTGATCCTCAAATCAATCGCTTACTCGAGACCCATTATCATACCCCAAATTTTGACCACTAAGATTCCCATCATTGTGAAAATCATCATCACAATATGGAGGGACCTTCATACCTCAACAGCCTCCCCAAAGATGGGTGAACACTCACTACAAGTAGTCCTTAGGGTTTCAAGCCCACTCTGAGCTTTAGACAAAGGATCAATCGAGGAATGACATGATCTTCAACTTGTCTAACCTCTCAAACATCCACAAAGGATCAAGAGGACTCCCACTTCAAGGATTAAGCACAATGCTGCTCCCTTCTAGGTGGATCAAGCCTCAAGATCGCCAGTGTCACCAAATTAGGGTTTTGGTCGACCAGGGCCTCCAGATGGAAATTTTCCTCTGGGCATGAGCCAATGCTTCAAATCATATCCTAAGATACTCCATGGCACCTCATGGACCCAATCATCAAGTCAATTTGACCTCAGGGGATGCATTCATCAAAAATCAGAATTAGGGTTTTTTGACCTAATTCACCCCTAAGTTGAATTTTGGGACAATCATGAGCCAAGACCTCAAGAGAGGATTTGAGGGTCTCTAATAAACCACATTGATCCATTTGCAATAATGGATTGATCCAAGAAGCTTGAGCAACAAGTTTCAATTTCATCTGAACCACAATTAGGGTTTTGCGAGAAAAGTCAACTGTATCTTTGACTTTTGACCAGGACATGCTCCCAAACCCTAGGACATGAATCAATACACCCTATGACACCTATGAAATCAGTCCATCAAGTTTGATTTAGGTCAAGGACTTGATTTCATAGAGGATTACACATTATGGAATTCATCTGACAAAAAGTCAACGGTGCACAAAAGTCAAACTTTAACTTTTTGAGATTTTTCACAATTATGGTTTTTAAACCCTAAAATGATGTTGATGTGTGATTTGAATCAACATTCATCACGAAAAATCAAGAAAAGTGGGATAACTTGTAAAAGGGGTAACCATAAAAACTTAGAAAATTTTCTAAGTTATGAAATAAAGTGGCTAGGGTACCAACTTTGGAGGATCATAACTCCTAAACCACAAGGCCATTTTTCCCCATCCAAAGCTGGATTTGTAGCCCTCATGGACCTCTACAAAAGCTTCAACTACACCGCATTCCAATTCATTATGGATTTTGAGTTATGGAATGATCAAAATGGCTGAAAACATGTAATGCCACTTTTTCCAACACTTAGTGAAAATTTAACTAAGTCAGAATCTGCCTTACTTTTTTCCAAATGTAGGGGAATTTTTCACTTGGATCCAAAAAGTATCAAGACCAAATATGATCAAACAGTTTTTGTATCATATGAGGGCTTTCCAAAATGGCCAAGAACTTCACCAAACTCAACTTGAGTCATGAGATATGACAATGGCAATATGCCTTGCTGAAAACTACCAAGGCTAGGCAGAATTTTTCACTTTTGCTCGATTTGGTCAAATCGGATAATTCCAAGCATTGTCATCACTTTGGACACATCTGAGGATCAAATCTAAAGGGAACAAACACTGATCTAAGCCTCCAAAGTCTTTGGAACAAGAAGTAGCATGCCAAACATAGAAATCCCTAAAAGAGGGACAAGACTCCAATTTTGGATTGGAGCATTTAATGAATGCTTAGAGGTGGCATGGACTGACACATTTGCAACTAAATTCAGTCAAGAATGATCCAACAACTAGGGAACCAAAGGCCGGTGCTCTAACCTCTAGTCAATGGCTAGAGGAGACTTGGCTTCCCATTGATCAACATTGGCCAAACCTCTACCGTGGTTGTCATTCACTATTAATACCAAAACAAACTTGCTCTACTATAAATAGAGCTCATTTGTGCTCAGTTTGAGTACACCAAAGCCATAAAACAAATGCTTTCCTCAAAATTCCTCTCTTTAGGCCAAAATGCCTTCTTTAGCAAAGTAACTCTGAGTTTTTGAGTTAGAGGGAATTTCCAATCAAACCAATCACACACACACACACACACCTCATAAACATCATATAGAGGTGATCCAAACACTCACAAGTGACCTGTAATATGAAAATCCCAAAGTCACCTCTCAAAACCTCAAAATAGGCCTTTTGTGAATTTTTCAAGCCATGCCTTTATTCAGTCACTTTCCAAACCAGATAAAACCTCAAACATACTCCAAATATCATCCTTGAACTGTCTCAAGTGGTTCCCCCATCTGGAACACCATTTGAGGGAGTTGCTATTTTGGCCATTTTTAACCCCTTTTGTAAGAAAGGGCCAGTCTGTGTATTTGCAGGTTCCAGCTGATTCCACTCATCCTAAAAGCTTCTAAGGGATCATTTGAGAGTGTCTAAGGCATCAAACCATTTCTAGAACAAGAAACTTGGCAGATTGCACTAAAACTCCAAAAGCTCAAAAGAGAGGTAAGCATCATGACTTGAATCTTCCAAAATATGCATTGCTTTGAAGTCCACTGATCATGCACATCTCATACATATTATATATCTTGTGTTTGAACCAATTCATCATGTAACTCTTGCCTGTATCATGAGATAGCACAGAAAATGTAATTATAGGCCTATTTCAAAACCACTATCGGATTTTGCGGAGGGAGCATGATCTTAAAAAAATACCACCATCATTGGATTCCTTGTGAAATTCTAGGCCAGATGCATATAAATTTTGTCCCCAACCATGGAGAAATGAGAAAGTTATGGACCTTCCCATTTCTCGCCAAAACTTGCCTTGCATTGCCTTGGCCAGGCCTAGAAAACAAGGCAAGCCTTGTATATTTGTTGGTTTGCTTTAATCAACAGATGTATCACCACCCCAGTGGTAAGGCGCGCGCCCTATAACCTTGAGGTCGTGGGTTCAAACCCCACCCATGCCATTTTGTGTTTTTTCACATTTTGCTATTTTTTCCAATATTTTCATGTTTTGTTAATTAATTGGAAAATTAATAACTCCTTCAATTTTAATTATTTTTGATTGGTTCTTTTTGAAAAAAATCACAAAAATGTTGAAATATTTTATTCCACAAAAAAAAAAATCAAATTTATATTAGTTATTTAATATAATTAATATTTTTATGAATAAATTCATTTATTAATTGTTTTTAAACATTTAAAAGTGAATATTTACTTTGAAAATCAAAACCAAATGAGTTCTAAATCATCTTGTGATTAAAACCTCATTTTTCAAACCTTAAACAAAAATCACAAGTGGTTTATTCAAACTTATTTGGTATTTTTATCATTTTATTTGATTTTCTTTAAATATTTACTTTTAAAGGAAAACAAAATTAGGGTTTCTTTGATTTTCACCCTAACAAATCATTTTCAAACACTCATGGGCTTCTATTAAAGTGTAAGACCCAATCCTTTGTAAATACAAACCTATTTTCGGCCTCACTTATTGTATAAGTCCCGTTGTATTTCAAAAGTTCGGCGCGATCGTCGCCCTTTTCAAAATTAAACCCTGGGCCTCTCCTCGAGCTATAAGACCCATTCAAAATAATTTTGGGCCTCTAATAGAGTGTAAGACCCAACCCCCTTTTTAACCAAAATATTTTGGGCCTCAGACATTGTATAAGTCCCTCGGTGTTAAAAGAAAACCTCGACGCGATCGCCATTTCAAAATCAAACCCTTGGGCGTCTCCTTGAGTTGTAAGCCCCGCCATTTGTATAAAAATAAACCTTTGGGCCTCTTGAGAGAGTGTAAGACCTATCCCCTTGTACATAAAACCTTTCTTGGGCGTCAGTTACTTGTATAAGTCCCTGTACAAAACGACAGTGCGATCACTGATAAAACCCTGGGCCTCTCCTTGAGTTGTAAGCCCCAATTTTTCCTTTCAAAGCACTTTCTCCTTTGATTTTGAATATACTATTATTATCAAAGCTTTCTTTGTTGAACAAACTAACAAAACAGCATGGAAGCTATACAACCGAGTAAGTCTTTACCCGTTTTCATTTACCGTTTTCATATGTATATAATTGTACTGTGGGGCTGTTTCACTGTAAGTCTTCTTTTATAAACTCATATCAACTGTGTAATAATAGTATAGATATTTAGAGTTTCCCCGGCAACTACGTCTAGAACTAGACAAACCTCGTCTCCTTACATCAATTTTAGATAACTAGATCTAAGAAATATCCCCCTTTGAACAGTTCATATACAGAAGGCCATTGTTCCATGTGAAACCCCTTCTAGAACTGTTCATTAGCCTCCTCTTGGGCTAGTACAAGGACCCAAAGGCTTCCTAAAAGCATCCCCACCTCCTCTTGGGCATTGTACAAGGACCCTACGACTTCTTAGAAGTTTTCACAACCTCCTCTTAGGCTTCGTATAATGATTCTTCCTCCGGGAAGATAGCCTCCTCTTAGGCTTAGTACAAATTGTCCTTCGGCTTCTTAAAAGTTTCCAGACTCCTCTTGGGCTTCGTACAAATTATCCCGACGACCTCCTAGAGTTATAGGAACAGAAATTAGACATCTTAATAGAACAGTCTTTCAAAGAGTCTAGATCCTACTACTATTTCTTAAAGTATAGTATAAAAGATAAAACTCTAGACTTTGACAGTCTAAGTTCCTTGAGTCTCAAAGACATTCTCAAGCTTCTTTCAAAAATGGGAAGAAAACCCATAGACTCAGACAATCCCAATAACCTTTGGATTTCCAAGGAAATATCCCTGATCCTTTGACCAATCCCAAGGTACGACGTTACCCATATAAGAACTTATTTTCTTTTTTAACCCACATACTGGACCTGTCTCTCAACTGAAACAGTAACCAAAGCCTCTATCTCGGGCTTCGTACGAGATAAAAAAACACTTTTAGCCTCCATCTCGGGCTTCGTACGAGATACAAAGACTCTCTTGTTGAGTCAAATAGCCTCCATCTTGGGCATCGTACGAGATACAAAGACTCTCTTGTTGAGTTAAACGGCCTCCATCTTGGGCTTCGTACGAGATACAAAACACTCTCTTGTTGAGTCAAACAACTTTAGCCTCCATCTCGGGCTTTATACGAGATACAAAAAGACTCCCTTGTTGGGTCGATCACCTTCAGCCTCTGTCTCGGGCTTCATACAAGACACCAAATCACTTTCTTGTTGAGTATAATATATTCTCTTGTTGAGTCAACCTTTTTAGCCTCTCTCTCGGGCTTCGTACGAGACACATAAAAAACACCCTCTTGTTGGGCCAATAGCCTCCTCTTAGGCTTTGTATAAGAAAACCCCGGTTGAGTCAATCAACCTTTTAGCATCAAATCTGTGCCTCGTTCACAGTATACAAACATCAACAACTCCTTTTCCTTCATCTAATTGCTGTAAGCGGCAAGCCTCTGGATTATTTACATCCACGCCTCTGTCCCTCTTTTAGCATGAGAAATTCCTAAGGAAAGATGGCATTGCTTTACACTGAGTTAAAGTCTTCTCCTTCGGGTTAAAAATCCCCTGTAAAGGAAATTATGGCATTGCTAGATTCACATGTCCAGTTAAAGTAGTTCTCCTTTATAATCAGTCACCTAACAGTCGTGACAGACAGACCCCTCTTTAGAGATAACAAATTCTCTCTGAAGACAAAACCCTTTAGCTTCACATCTTGGGCTTCAAACAAGATACAAATAGACCCTTCAGCTTCACATCTTGGGCTTTGAACAAGATACAAAGCACCTTTAGCTTCATGTCTTGGGCTTTGAACAAGACACCAAAACACCATTTCCTCCCTTAGAATAGGAGGAACTATGATCGTTCTGATTTCCCTGTTTCGGTAAACGGGAATAAGTAGGCAAAAGATTGAAAGAAAAATCTTAGCGAGCACACTAATCAAAAACCTAAAGTCCCCTACCTTCACCCAATCTGGCGCAGTATCCTAACAAATTCCCCATAAATAAACCCGTCATTTCATTCTTAAAAATAACCAAAGAGAGGCCCCATTACCACATAGCATCCGTTACCTAACTGACCGCTGTTTAAACTCAGTATGCAAGCAGGGTTAGTTGGAGACATCTATTTCCCTTCTTTCATCAGCTTCAATAGGATAAAAAATGAATCGACCTGTAGTAACCCCCGAGCGATAGTGCTTAAGAACCACGTCCCAAAATCGCTCGCTACAGAAAAATGTCGCCCACCGTGGGGCTAATTCATCTTTCTTTCTTACAATTTAAGGTGAGAACCTTGGACTAGGTTATTTTCATGACGATTTCATCGGGGAATGTCATTATCTCTAGGATCGGACTTCATTAGGTTCTTAGGTTAAAACCTTTAAGTTGGGAAGGTACCATAGAATGGCGACTCCGCCGGGGAGCCATTTTCTGTCAGGAACATAGGATTCATAGCTCTTAAAAGTCTAGGACATTAGGACAAATATATATACTGCTTTTCCTAATTGATATCTGTGTTCATTTTTCTGCTAATGGGAATGCGTGTGATGCCGCATGTGGAAAGATTGAGTATACACCTAGGAAAAACCTCTTTCAGTTGTGTGGAAGCTATCAGAAATAGTTGTCACGTGATATTACCCTCTTCTGAGATTCTTCGAAAAACATCACCTAGCACGGTTCCCCGCCCGCTGATGTTTTCTCGACACAAATTAATGATTTTAAGAGACAGGTACAAAAATCACTAGTATAAACCTTTGGGACGGGTAGAGCCTTCACTTCATGACACCGACCCTTTGACCCCATGTTTTCTCTATGTTTTTGTGTGCTGCATTCATGCATTCATTTAAAAAACATTAAAATAAAGAAAATCTTCTCTTCTAGTCTCTCTTTTTCAAATTAAACTAAGACAATGATTGCAAATGTCAGAGAGAAAAGGATTGCGCTCATGGATTTCGGTAGACGGAAAACTCATAAATACACCTTCAAGGTTCCTAAGTTAGAGGATTTAAGAGGATTAGCAAGGATGATCACTAACCTTGAAGCTTTTAAAGCCAAATACGGAGGTCTGCTACCTCTGTTAAGGGTCCATGTAATTGAAGGAATCCTGGAAGCACTTATTCAGTTTTACGATCCGGTTTATCATTGTTTCACATTTCCGGATTACCAGCTCGCACCAACGCTGGAGGGGTATTCTCACCTGACTGATTTACACATTACTGATCAAGCTCCCTTTTCTGGACTGGAAGAAATTCCAAAGGATCAGACCATTGCAAGAGCAATTTATTTGGACAAGTCAGAAGTCAAGACTCACATGACCACTAATGGGTGGGCTCCCGGGTTTACCAGTCAGGTTTCTGGTAAAGAAGGCTCTGTAATTTTCTAGTGTTGGGAACATAACTGCTTTTGAAAGAACCTTTGTTTTACTCACCTACGGGTTATTTATGTTTCCCAACATTGATAACTTCGTCGATATCAACGCCATTAAGGTTTTTCTCATTGGAAACGCCGTACCAACCTTGCTTGCAGATGCGTATCATTCTGTACACTTAGGGAATTTGTACAGAGGAGGGGAGATCACGTGTTGTGTGCCCCTGCTATATAAATGGTTTATTTTCCATTTGCCTAAGTCTGCTACTTTTTGGGATCATAAGAGTGCCTTACGTTGGTCGCAGAAAATCATGTCTCTTACCAACTCTGACATAGATTGGTGCAATAGGATTTATGACGGGATCAGGGTCATTGACCGTTGTGGAAACTTCCCCAATGTACCCCTCATAGGAACTAAAGGAGGAATCAATTACCATCCAGTTCTTGTTCGTCATCAATTTGGATACCCGATGAGGCATGTCCCGCGTAATGCTCATCTGGAAGGTCTTTTCTTCAAGGAAGGAGAAAATGGAAGGGCACTAAAGATGGAAATAGTGAATGCTTGTAAACATGTTCATAAGAAAGGATGGGAGTCTCTAGGAAAACTGGACTGTGTCTCGGTGGAGCCTTATCTCCACTGGGTACAAACTAGAGCTCTCAAGCTAAAGATGCCTTATCCTCGTCACAGAGTTCTTCCACCGAGGGAATCTGTCATGTACTTCATGACTGAAACTGAAAAACTCCAGGTTACTCTCAACAAAGTTCAACAGGAGAGGAGGTCTTGGAAGAACAAGTATCGCATTCTCAATGTGGAGTGTACCAAAATACAGCAACTACTGAAAGATAAGGATGCTCTGATTGAGATTTTAGAGAAACATGCTGTGGAAAATCAGGATGACCAAAGGAATTTGCTCACTCCTTTCACCTGGAAAAGGAATGACAACCCGACAACGGCCCGTGAGCCCCGGTCCAAGAAAAGGAAAGTATCAGAATCAGCACTCGAGTTCTCCTCAGGGAGGACTCGGGACCCATTAGCTTAGGTTTCTGTTTCCACACCTTGTAATTTACTGTATTTCCGTTTCCGTAATCCTTTGAATTCAATAAAATGGGGTTTCCCCACTGTTCGATATTTGCAATCTAATTGTCGAAGTTTATTTTGATTAAACCAAAAAACAATTAATATAATCATTGCACTCATCATTCTCACGTCACGTATTCTTCTTACCTACGAATCTCACGTTTGTGTCTCGGTTCTAGAGTCAAATTGTCTCATTCGTACAATACTCAGGCCAATCGTCAGAAAAAGATGGATGATATCGAGGAAGAGAACAGAGAGTTGAAAGAAGAGATCGAAGCTCTGAGAGAGGATATGAGAAAGCTTCGTAATGACATGCAAGCCATGGCAGAAGCTCAGCTACAAAGAACTGTGATCTTGGAGATCACCTAAATGCCCATAGTGGAGAAGTATGATCCGAGGTATCAAATGTCGAAAGATCGTCCCTGGGGCATGCCTGTTAACTATATCCCGGAAGGATATGTTCCGTCGATCACTAAAGATCAGGGAATTATAGCAGAAGCCGCTGGGCCTGAAGGTTACAAACTTCGGGAAAGCGAGAATGCCAGAGGCCTAATGAGGACTCTTGAAGGTTACAAACTTCGGGAAACGCCTAGATTCACTGCCGTAGTCACGGTACCGCCCCCTGTGGTGCACACTGTCCCGAAAGGGTAAATCCCTCAGATACCTTCTGGTGGAAACGAAAGCATGTTCGAAAGAATGAACGAGTTCCAGGAACAGTTCCTAGAAATGCAGAAGGAACTGCAAGCCCTTCGCGGTCAGGATTTATTTGGAAAGGAAGCCGCAGACCTTTGCTTGGTCCCCAATGTGAAAGTTCCGCACGAGTTCCAAGTGCTCGACTTTGAAAAGTACAAGGGTAACTCTTGCCCCCAAAGCCACTTGGTGATGTACGCTCGGTGAATGTCAGCTCAGACAGAGAATCAGGACCTACTGATTCACTACTTCCAGGATAGTTTAACCGGTACCGCATTAAAATGGTTCATGGGTTTAAACCGCGCTACAATTAGCACATTCAGAGATCTTGGCACTGCCTTCGTCCAACAATACAAATACAATTTGGACATGGCACCAGACAGAGATCAACTCAGATCAATGTCGCAAAAGGGCAAGGAAACCTTTAAGGAATACGCTCAGAGATGGCGTGAAATTGCCGCTCAAATTTGTCCACCTCTTGAGGAAAAAGAGATGACAAAGATCTTCCTAAAGACCTTGAGCTCATTTTACTACGACAGAATGGTCGCCAGTGCGCCCAGTGACTTCACCGAGATGGTGAGCATGGGAGTTCGTCTTGAGGAAGCCGTCTGGGAAGGACGTTTAGTAAAAGACGCTGGATCATCAAGTAGTACAAAACGATACGGTAGTGCTCTCCCTAAGAAAAAGGAGCAAGATATTGGGAATATCTCTCTCGAAAAGCAAAGGCGACGATATCAACCAGTAGCAGCTGTGACTCCTGCTATCAACCCTGCGCCTGTTTCTACGTATCAACCTCAGGTTGCCCAGAGCCAACCACCTCAGCAGCCTCCTCAGCAGGCTCGTCCTCAATACAACAACAACCGTATAACGCAGCCACAAGGATTTGATCCTATACCCATATTGTACGCAGAACTATTTCCGTTACAACTGGCCAAGGGGCATGTCCAGACTAAGTCTCCTCTTACAGTACCGGAAAATCTGCCTTTTTGGTTTAAGGTGGATCAGACTTGCCCTTACCATCAAGGAGGACCAGGGCATAACATAGAGAACTGTCTCAATTTCAAATCCGACGTGCAAAAGCTTGTTAGGAGCGGGGTCTTATTTTTCAAGGATACAAATCCCAATGTTATCACGAACCCGCTGCCTTAACACGAGAAAGCTGCAGTCAACCTGATAGAGGGAGAGTCTAACAACGTCTACCAAATTCACGATGTACTCTTGTTGAGGACCAATCTGGTCAAGATGCATTGAAAACAGAGTAGATATGGCCATGTGCCACCTCATAATTATCATCAATGTGAAATCTGCTCTAAAAGCAATCGAGGGTGTTCTGTGGTGCAATTAGCTCTATAGGAACAGATGGATCTAGGATGGATCCAAGAGCACCGAGTTCGTGGGGTCAACATGACCTATACGAATTCCAACATCATTCAAAACCACGATATCCGTACGATGAATGTCAACTTGGGGGCAATGCAGTCAAGGCAAAGCCAGTATCATAATCTGCCACGACATGATTACAGTTCCTATCTGACTTGCTCGGTAAACAAACAGGGATGCTCTTTTGTACAAGAGGCCCTCCAGCGTCTGATGGATCTTGGGTTGATCCAGGATTACCATGATAGAAATCCCTATCAGATCAACATAATTTAAATCTTTGATATTCGCTTGATGAATACCAACCTGGTGGAGTTACATGCTAAACAGGTCCGTCTAGGATTCCTGGTGTCACATGATTATTAGAGTTGTAAAGCGGGTTGCGAAAACAATCAAGGTTGTTCCCTTGTCCAGGAAACACTTCAACACTTATTGAACCACTGGTGGCTTCCAATCTATATGGATGAAGACACCCAGCAAATCAGTATCACTGACGGGAACCCTACTCGACATCAAAGTCAGGATGTCCGATCCGTGGAAACGAACCTAGTGAGGTTACATTGTATTCAAAGCGGGCGTGGCCAGGTGCCACCACACAACTATGAACGTTGCAGAGTCTGTTTGGAAAGTAACCAAGGATACTACCTTGTGCGAACAACTCTTCAGGGTCAGGTGGATCGTAGAGAGACTCGCCAATGTCCAGGTTCCGGACCAATCAACTGGACGCCGAACTACCTCGCTGATCAAATTGGGGACGTTGTCGTAATCTCTGGTCATCAGAGGGCTAGGGATGTTTTTGCCATCATCCCTCTACTTGACGAATCGAGAGTTTTCAACAAGGAATGGATCGAGATTACTTACGACGGTCAGAAAAATCAGAAAGCTCCCATAGTCATCTATCTACCGGGACCACTACCGTATGAATCAACTAAGGATATCCTTTACAAATACGGTGCAACAATGGTTGAAAATGGAAAGGAGATTCCAGTACCCTCCATCGTGAATATTGCAGACATCAGTCGAGTAACACGAAGTGGTAGAGTCTTCAACAGAGGAGTTGGAGAACCCAGCAGAGAAAAGGAACCTCAGACAGAAATTCCCAATCCGCCAATCAGTCAATCCAGTAATCCCGACCTTTCGAAAAACAATGATGAGATGCTGAAACTCATCCAAAGGAGTGAATACAACATTGTTGATCAGCTGTTACAGACTCCGTCAAGGATCTCCGTACTATCACTGTTACTTAGTTCGGAAGCGCACAGGGAGGGTCTACAGAAAGTCTTGGAGCAAGCCTTTGTGGAACAGGATGTAACAATCAGACAGTTCGATAATATCGTCTCTAACATCACTTCCTGCAATAACTTGGGATTTAGTGATGAGGAATTACCGGAAGAGGGTCGCCGTCATAACATGGCGCTCAATATTACAGTCAACTTCCAGGATAATGCTTTAGCCAGCGTACTGGTAGACACAGGGTCAGCCCTGAATGTTATGCCAAAGTCCACTTTGATGCAATTATCATTCAAAGGACCTCCGATGAGAACCAGCGAGGTTATCGTCAAAGCATTTGACGGATCCAGAAAAATGGTTATTGGCGAAGTCGATCTTCCCATAACTATTGGTCCTCACACTTTCCAAGTCACTTTCCAGGTCATGGACATCCGGGAAATGTACAGTTGTTTATTAGGAAGACCTTGGATACATCAGGCTGGGGCGGTCACCTCGACCCTCCACCAAAAGCTAAAGTTCATCCAGAACGGCCAACTCATCACAGTCTGTGGGGAACAGGCCTTGCTCGTAAGCAACTTATCATCATCCACTTATGTGGAACCAGAGGGGATAATCGGGACCCAATTCCAAACGCTTTCGCTACACAAGGACGGTCAATCTGAAGGGGGAACTTCCATTTTCACATACAAAGATGATATCAAAGCGGTCGAGGGTGCCAATACAACAGGATGGGGACAGCTTGTCATTCCTACTGATAATAAAAGAAAGAAGGGTCTTGGTTTTTCTGCAACCTGCACCCAGACAGCTGCTAATGATGAAATTCTTCATCCCATTCAGAACTTCTTCCACAGTGGAGGTTTCCTTCAACCAGTGACTCAAGAAGTGCATACCATTAATGAAGATGCTCCATCCGATACGGAGGAAGAATGGAAGTCCTATCTCAATGAGGACGGTTATATGTCTCAGGAAGAGGTGCCTACGCCCTTTTGCTATCCCGCACAGAGTCCGAGATTTATATCGAGGTCAGACGTCGAAACGATATATGGAGATTGTGATCCGGAAGGATACCATGCTCCGCCAAACTCATTAGAGGAGGACACTCTGATGAAAGACAACTTTGACCACGACTACTATGGCCCGATGGATGGCCTGCCAATATGGCAGCTGTATCCAGGAGACTTGGGGCAAGAAAGTTAGCCGAACAATGAAAATCGGCTGAGCGTCATTGAACAGAATACCTGTGTCCCCATCATGTCATGGGATCAACACTCGGGTCATTCAGAAAATATCCAGCACGACGATGAATTTGCAAAGCTTGCCAGACTAGAATTCATTAACTATGCTTTTCCCGAGGTCAACGTCATCGAGAAGGATGACTCCTCCAGTTCCAAAGAAGTGTGGGACACCTTAGGGCAACCGAGTGGAAAATACGACTACATGGTCAAATACACCGCTCCCGAAAGCTCTCGTATCAGGCTCGAAGATATCCAGCCAACTGGATGGGGAGATATACCTGAGAGCACAAATATTATGCAAAATGCAACCGAGGAATCCTCCTATGACAACTCTGCCTAGGAGACAGATTCCAATGATCCTGCTCCACCTGAAATCAGTGTTATTTCTAAGGACAAGTCAAGGAAGGTACCAGACTTTGTGATTCACCGAGGAGTTCGCCGCCAATGGGTTGCTATCGATGTTTCGAAGATTGTTCATAATTCAAAGTAATTGTCGTCTTTACTTTAACCTTTCACCCTGCCCAGGTGAAACGGATGTTTCGATAGGGCTCACTTTCTGTAAATTTATCTCTTCGCTTCGCCCAAGGCGACATAGTTTTGTTTTATAGGGCTGTAGTTTCAAGAATCAACTTGTTCATGAATAAAATAACGTCGTTCTGTAATTTTCGCATTAATTGTTGTTTTCTTTTTTTTTCTTTTCTCAGAACATGGTAATCCTAAAAAACAATTCAAATAATAAAAACAAGCAGTAAAAAATATATATATATATATATATATATATACACTACACACACTTGCATTCTCTCTATCTCTTCTAAAAACAAATCATCACGTCATGCAGATTGCTTGTTTTAAACCCCGTTGAAACATACAATCCGATGCCTTCTCCCGACTTTGAATTCTCGATATTCGAGGCTGAAGAAGAAGATGACAACGAAATTCCAGAAGAGATCTTCTGACTCCTCAGACAAGAGGAAAGGTCCATTGAACCTCACAAAGAGCTGTTGGAAACGATCAACGTGGGTTCAGAAGAAGGGAGAAAAGAAATCAAGATTGGGGCATTGCTCAGTCCAACTGCCAAAGAGATTCTGACAAAGCTTCTCAAAGAGTTTCCCGATGTGTTTGCTTGGCCATACCAAGACATGTCAGGGTTGGATACCAGCATCGTGGAACATCATTTATCGTTAAGGTCAGAATGTCTGCCAGTAAAGAAGAGGTTGAGACGAACTCATCCGGACATGGCCATCAAAATCAAAGAGGAGGTACAGAAGCAGATCGACGCGGGCTTCCTCGCCACGTCTGAATATCCACAATGTTTAGCCAACATAGTACCCATTCCGAAAAAGGACGGAAAAGTCATAATGTGTATCGACTACAGAGATTTGAACAAGGCTAGTCTGAAGGATGACTTTCCTTTACCACACATTGACATGCTGGTGGACAGTACAGTAAAGTTCAAAGTTTTCTCCTTCATGAATGGATTCTTGGGCTATAATCAGATCAAAATGGCACTGAAAGACATGGAGAAAACTTCGTTCACTACCCCATGGGGTACCTTTTGTTACAAGGTAATGTCGTTCGATTTGAAGAACGCCGGGGCAACCTATCAAAGGGCCATGACTACACTTTTTCATGACATGATACACAAAGAAATCGAGGTATATGTCGATGATATGATTTCCAAATCCAAAACAGAAGAGAAGCATGTGACCCATCTGTCAAAACTATTCGAGCATTTGAGAAAGTACAAACTCCGCTTGAATCCCAACAAATGAACCTTCGGTGTTCGTTCAGGAAAACTCTTGGGGTTCATCGTCAGTCAGAAAGGGATTGAGGTTGATCCTGACAAGGTCAAGGCCATTCAAGAAATGCCTTCTCCAAAAACTGAAAAATAAGTCAGAGGATTCCTGGGATGTTTGAACTACATCTCCAGATTCATATTCCTTATGATAGCGACGTGTGCGCCGATCTTCAAATTACTTAAAAAGAACCAAGACTGCGTTTGGACAAAAGATTACCAAACCGCCTTCGACAGTATCAAGGAATACCTGTTGAATCCACCGATTCTATCACCTCCAGTGGAAGGAAGACCACTGATCATCTACCTAACAGTCTTGGATGACTCGATGGGCTGTGTACTTGGCCAACAAGACAAAACCAAACGAAAAGAGTCTGCCATCTACAATCTGAGCAAGAAATTCACCGACTGCGAGACTCGATACACTATGCTTGAGAAAACTTGCTGCGCTTTGGCTTGGGCAGCCAAACGTCTTCGTCAGTACGTGATTCGTCACACTACTTGGTTGGTCTCCGAGATGGATCCAATCAAGTATGTCTTTGAAAAGCCTGCTCTCACGGGAAGGATTGCCCGTTGGCAGATGTTGTTATCAGAATATGACATAGAGTTCCATGCTCAGAAAGTCGTTAAAGGAAGTGTTTTAGCCAATCATTTGGCTCATCAATCGATTGACGATCAAGAATCAGTCGGGTTTGACTTCCTAGACGAAGATATCATGTATCTAAAAATGAAAGACTGCAATGAACCGCTACCCAGTGAAGGGCCAGAACCAGGTTCCCAATGGGGACTTATCTTTGACGGAGCTGTTAATCATTACGGAAATGGAATTGGGGAAATCATCATAACCCCTCAGGGTACCCATATTCCTTTCACCGCCAGACTTACGTTCAAGTGTACGAACAATGAGGTCGAATACGAAGCTTGTATCATGGGTCTCGAGGAAGCGATTGATTTAAGGATAAAAAACTTGGACGTATATGGCGACTCAGCCCTGGTTATCAATCAAATCAAAGGAGATTGGAACACATACCAGTCAAGATTGATTCCTTACAAAGACTACGCAAGAAGGTTGTTACCCTTCTTCAACATAATCGAGTTTCATTACATCCCTCGTGAAGAGAATAGCATGGCTGATGCATTAGCCATTCTCTCTTCCATGATTAGTGTAGGTCAATGGACCAACCTACCTAAGATCGACATCATGCACCTTGAAAGGCCCGCTTATATCTTCACGATTGAAGCATTCATAGACGACAAACCTTGGTATCACGATATCAAATGCTTCCTTCTGAAACATGAGTACCCACCTGGGGCATCCAGGAAAGATAGAAAGACCCTCAGAAGACTAGCATGCAACTTCTTCCTGAGCGGTGACACACTTTATAAGAGAAACTTTGACATGGTCTTGCTCCGATGTGTAGACAGACCAGAAGCAGACATGCTTATGAAAGAAATTCATGAAGGATCCTTTAGCACTCATGCCAATGGACACACAATGGCGAGAAAAATTCTAAGAGCAGGGTACTACTGGTTGACCATGGAATCCGACTGCTACAAGTACATGAGGAGGTGTCACAAGTGTCAGATATACTCCGACAAAATCCATGTACCGCCTACGCATCTCAAAATTCTCTCTTCCCCGTGGCCTTTTTCCATATGGGGGATCGACATAATTGGCATGATTGAGCCCAAGGCTTCAAACGGACATCGGTTCATCCTGGTAGCCATTGACTACTTCACCAAGTGAGTCGAAGCAGCGTCATTCGCCAATGTAACCCGACAAGTGGTGATCCGCTTTATCAAAAACAATCTCATCTTCCGTTACGGTGTTCCGAGCAAGATCTTTACAGATAATGGATCTAACTTGAACAATAAGATGATGAAAGAGTTGTGCGCAGAGTTCAAGATCAAACACCATAACTTATCTCCCTACCGACCTAAGATGAACAGAGCGGTAGAAGCGGCTAACAATAACATCAAGAGGATCGTTCAAAAGATGGTTATAACCTACAAAGATTGGCACAAGATGCTGCCCTTTGCTCTTCACGGTTATCGCACATCTGTCCGCACTTCAACAGGGGCAACCCCTTTCTCTCTAGTATATGGCATGGAAGCAGTGCTCCCTATAGAAGTAGAGATCCCATCAATTCGGGTATTGATGGAAGCTAAGCTAACCGAGGCTGAATGGTGTCAAAGCCGACACGACGAACAGAATCTGATCGAAGAAAAGAGAATCACTACACTATGCCACGGTTAGTTGTATACACAGAGAATGAAGAAGGCGTTTGACAAAAAGGTCCAGCCTCGCGTCTTCAGGAAAGGAGACCTCGTGCTCAAGAAGATACAATTTTTTCTCACTGATTCTCGGGGCAAATGGACTCCGAATTACGACGGCCCCTATGTGGTCAAGAAAGCTTTCTCAGGCGGCGCCTTGAGACTTGCAACCATGGACGGAGAGGAATTTGTCTACCCCACAAATGTTGATGCAGTCAAGAAATACTTCGCCTAAACTAAAACAAAAAACGTCTCGGTGGATTGAAAACTTGAAAGGGCGGTCCAGGCAAAAATTAGAGACATATTCAAAAATCATCCCGGTGGATTGGAAATCTCAAAGTACAATCCAGGCAAAAATTAGGGATAATGGCAAGTAACTATGTTCAACCGGGGCAAATCCTCAGCAGCAGTTACATCATCCGTCAAGAAAACTCCAGTCAAGGTCATCTTCGACAGAAGCTCAGGATGTCCCGAATTCAAAGTTGGTAGAAGGATAATGGTCGTTATGTTTCAACGTAGCCCTTTTCCCTGTAAATTACCATTTTTTAACTTTGTATATACTCTATGGAATCACGCGCTTGGCTGATCTCCATCCTATCAATAAAATTTGAGCCTTTGTGCTTTTGTTTGTAATTCTTATTTGTTTTAGCTTTACAGAACAAAACTTTAATATGATCAATGATTCTTGAAATAAAACAAAAATGAATTTACTTGTTAAACTTTTTTCTGCTTTTAAAACAAAGATGGCATTTTCTTTTGACTGTTGAACATCGAAAGAACGCCGCTCGCTTCTCCAAAGGTGTTCGAGCTTCAAAGTGCAAAATCAAAGTACTCCTTCTAAACCAGTGCACATGAACGAAGGATAAACTTTGTCAGAGACTATGTTTCATCTGACATCCCCCGACAGAGTTCTCATCTCCTAAGTCCGACCAACATAGCTCCCAAAAGGGACTATCTCTCCTAAGAAAGGTAGAATTGCTACTTTTGGACCAGTGATACCTCTTCGTCCCCCGCAGTAGCCGAGTATCCAGTCCTGTTCATCTACTATTTTGTATGTCGTATCAGTTTTGTCAGCATATACATACATACATCATACATTGTTGATTTGCATTCATATTCATATTACATCACTATCACTCCAGTTGCTCTTGTCCCCTAGTGATAACAGTCCCTGCAATTGAGTTGTCAGTTCTTCCCTCGTCAGGAAATGTTACGTCTGAACAATCTCTCTCCTCCAGTTTATCTCTGGATTGAAGTTGGTCTCTTGACCACTTTGATAACTTGAACCTCTGAAAAGACCAGAAAATGTTCGACAAACATCACTCTTCGCCATTGAAGATGATATCCTTGCTTTCCCGGATTAAGGAAAATCCCCAGAGAAAGCCTCGTAATCAGAGATTCGGCAGTACAACAGTTTTTCTCCGAAAAAACCACTAATGAAAAGGTCATCAGCACCTCAAAATTGGATCACATCATATAGCGTTTCTCTGGGAAGATCCCGAGAAAAGTATGATGCAATATCCCCAAGAAAAAGCAGTCTCTCAAGAGACTCATTTTCCCCGATAGAGTCGACAAATGGCGTCTCCAACAGAGATGTTTGTGCACCTCTACAATTCAGACGACTGGGTTCCCCCAGCAACTCTGACATCAAAATTTTTCTATCAAATGGCATCTCCCCAGGAAAATTCGGCGAGAAGTTTGAGGAAAACTGCTATGAATAGCGTCCCTTGTCAATAAAGTTTATTGACACAAGAAACTAAGACCAGCTCCTTGGTAGGAAACCAAGATCGAGGGGAAGTTTACAACAGAAACTAAGACCAGCTCCTTGGTAGGAAACCAGGATCGAGGGGGAGTTTACATCAGAAACTGAGACCAGTTCCTTGGTAGGAAACCAGGATCGAGGGGAAGTTTACAACAGAAACTAAGACCAATTCCTTGGTAGGAAACCAGGATCAAGGAGGAGTTTACATCGGAAATTGAGACCAGTTCCTTAGTAGGAAACCAAGATCGAGGGGAAGTTTTACCTTTTCTAAGCATCATTGCTTAGCAAAAGAAGAAGGATGCGTGAACTACCATTCTTAATCACCATCAAAATTTTGGGTATTCTGATATTTAATCCTCTTACACCCTGAATGCCCGAATACCTTCGCCATTCACACCTTCGGGTCCAAGAAGATTAAATAGGGGCATCTGTCATACCCCAAATTTTGACCACTAAGATTCCCATCATTGTGAAAATCATCATCACAATATGGAGGGACCTTCACACCTCATCAGCCTCCCCAAAGATGGGTGAGCACTCACTACATGCAGTCCTTAGGGTTTCAAGGCCACTCTAAACTTTAGACAAAGGATCAATCAAGGAATGACAAGATCTTCAACTTATCTAACCTCTCAAACATCCACAAAGGATCAAGAGGACTCCCACTTCAAGGATTAAGCATGAGGCTGCTCCCTTCTAGGTGGATCAAGCCTCAAGATCGCCAGTGTCACCAAATTAGGGTTTTGGTCGACCAAGGCCTCCAGATGGAAATTTTCCTCTGGGCATGAGCCAATGCTTTAAAGCATATCCTAAGATACTCCATGGCACCTCATGGACCCAATCATCAAGTCAATTTGACCTCAGGGGATGCATTCATCAAAAATCAGGAATTAGGGTTTCTTGACCTAATTCACCCCTAAGTTGACTTTTAGGACAATCATGAGCCAAGACCTCAAGAGAGGATTTGAGGGTCTCTAATAAACCACATTGATCCATTTGCAACAATGGTTTAATCCAAGAAGCTTGAGCAACAAGTTCCAATTTCATCTGAACCACAATTAGGGTTTCGCGAGAAAAGTCAACTGTATCTTTGACTTTTGACCAGGACATGCTCCCAAACCCTAGGACATGAATCAATACACCCTATGACACCCATGAAATCAGTCCATCAAGTTTTATTTAGGTCAAGGACTTGATTTCATAGATGATCGCACAGTTTGGAATTCATCTGACAAAAAGTCAATTGTGCACAAAAGTCTACTCTTTGACGTTTTGAGATTTTTCACAATTATGGTTTTTAAACCCTAAAATGATGTTAATGTGTGATTTGAATCAACATTCATCAATAAAAATCAAGAAAAGTGGGATAACTTGTAAAAGAGGTAACCATAAAAACTTAGAAAATTTTCTAAGTTATGAAATAAAATGGCTAGGGTACCAACTTTGGAGGATCATAACTCCTAAACCACAAGGCCATTTTTCCCCATCCAAAGCTGGATTTGTAGCCCTCATGTCCCTCTACAAAAGCTTCAACTACACCTTATTCCAATTCATTATGGATTTTGAGTTATGGAATGATCAAAATGGCTGAAAACATGAAATGCCACTTTTTCCAACACTTAGTGAAATTTTCACTAAGTCAGAATCTGCCTTACTTTTTTCCAAATGTAGGGGCATTTATCACTTAGATCCAAAAAGTATCAAGACCAAATATGATCAAACAGTTGTTGTATCATATGAGGGCTTTCCAAAATGGCCAAGAACTTCACCAAACTCAACTTGAGTCATAAGATATGACAATGGCAATATGCCTTGCTGAAAACTGCCAAGGCTAGGCAGAATTTTGTACTTTTGCTCGATTTGGAAAAATCAGATAATTCCAAGCCTTGTCATCACTTTGGACACATCTGAGGATCAAATCTAAAGGGAACAAACACTGATCTAAGCCTCCAAAGTCTTTGGAACAAGAAGTAGCATGCCAAACCTAGAAATCCCTAAAAGAGGGACAAGACTCCAATTTTGGATTGGAGCATTTAATGGATGCTTAGAGGTTCATGGACGGACATATTTGCAACTGAATTCAGTCAAGAATGATCCAACAACTAGTGAACCAAATGCCTGTGCTCTAACCTCTAGTCAATGGCTAGAGGAGAATTGGCTTCCCATTGATCAATATTGGCCAAACCTCTGCTGTGGTTGCCATTCACTATTGATCCTAAAACAAACTTGCTCTACTATAAATAGAGCTCATTTGTGCTCAGTTTGAGTACACCAAAGCCATCAAACAGATGCTTTCCTCAAAATCCCTCTCTTTAGGCCAAAATGCCTTCTTTAGCAAGGTAACTCTGAGTTTTTGAGTTAGAGGGCATTTCTAATCAAACCAATCACACACACACACACACACACACACACACACACACCTCATAAACATCATATAGAGGTGATCTAAGCACTCACAAGTGATCTGTAATACCAAAATCACAAAGTCACCTCTCAAAACCTCAAAATAGGCCTTTTGTACATTTTTCAAGCCATGCCTTTATTCAGTCACTTTCCAAACCAGATAAAATCTCAAACACACTCCAAATATCATCCTTGAACTGTCTCAAGTGGTTCCCCCCATCTGGAACACCATTTGAGGGAGTTGCTATTTTGGCCATTTTTAACCCCTTTTGCAAGAAAGGGCCAGTTTGTGTTTTTGCAGGTTCCAGCTGATTCCACTCATCCTAAAAGCTTCTAAGGGATCATTTGAGAGTGTCTAAGGCATCAAACCATTTCTGGAACAAGAAACTTGGCAGATTGCACAAAAACTCCAAAAGCTCAAAAGAGAGGTAAGCATCATGACTTGAATCTTCCAAAATATGCATTGCTTTGAAGTCCACTGATCATGTACATCTCATACATGTTATATATCTTGTGTTTGAACCAATTCATCATGTAATTCTTGCCTGTATCATGAGAGAGCACATAAAATGCAATTATAGGCCTATTTCAAAACCACTATCGGATTTTGAGGAGGGAGCATGATCTGAAAAAATACCACCACCATTGGATTCCTTGTGAAATTCTAGGCCTGATGCATATAAATTTTGTCCCCAGCCATGGAGAAATGAGAAAGTTATGGACCTTCCCGTTTCTTGCCAAAACTTGCCTTGCCTTGCCTTGGCCAGGCCTAGAAAACAAGGCAAGCCTTGTATATTTGTTGGTTTGCTTTAATCAACGGATGTATCACCACCCCAGTGGTAAGGCGCGCGCCCTATAACCTTGAGGTCGTGGGTTCAAACCCCACCCATGCCATTTTGTGTTTTTTCACATTTTGCTATTTTTTCCAATATTTTCATGTTTTGTTAATTAATTGGAAAATTAATAACTCCTTCAATTTTAATTATTTTTGATTGGATCTTTTTGCAAAAAATCACAAATATGTTGAAATATTTTATTTCACAAAAAAATCAAATTTATATTAGTTATTTAATATAATTAGTATTTTTGTGAATAAATTCATTTTTTAATTGTTTTTAAACATTTAAAAGTGAATATTTACTTTGAAAATCAAAACCAAATGAGTTCTAAATCATCTTGTGATTAAAATCTCATTTTTCAAACCTTAAACAAAAATCACAAGTGGTTTATTCAAACTTATTTGGTATTTTTATTATTTTATATGATTGTCTTTAAATATTTAGTTTTAAAGGAAAACAAAATTAGGGTTTCTTTGATTTTCACCCTCACAAATCATTTTCAAAAACTCATGGGCCTCTATTAGAGTGTAAGACCTAATCCTTTGTAAATACAAACCTATTTTGGGCCTCACTTATAGTATAAGTCCCGTTGTATTTCAAAAGTTCAGCGCGATCGTCGCCCTTTTCAAAATTAAACTCTAGGCCTCTCCTCGAGCTATAAGACCCATTCAAAATCATTTTGACCTCTAATAGAGATTAAGATCCAACCCCCCTTTTAACCAAAATATTTTGGGCCTCAGACATTGTATAAGTCCCTATGCGTTAAAAGAAAACCTCGGCGCGATCGCCATTTCAAAATCAAACCCTTGGGCCTCTCCTTGAGCTGTAAGCCCCGCCACTTGTATAAAAATAAACCTTTAGGCCTCTTGAGAGAGTGTAAGACCCATCCCCTTGTGCATAAAACCTTTCTTGGGCCTCAATCACTTGTATAAGTCCCTGTACAAAACGACAGTGCGATCACTGATAAAACCCTGGGCCTCTCCTTGAGCTGTAAGCCCCAGTTTTTCCTTTCAAAGCACTTTCTCCTTTGATTTTGAATATAATATTGTTATCAAAGCTTTCTTTGTTGAACAAACTAACAAAACAGCATGGAACCTCTACAACCGAGTAAGTGTTTACTCGCTTTCATTTACCGCTTTCATATGTATATAATTGTACTGTGGGGCTGTTTCACTGTAAGTATTCTTTCATAAACTCATATCAACTGTGTAATAATAGTATAGTTATTTAGATTTTCCCCGGCAACTACGTCTAGAACTAGACAAACCTCGTCTCCTTACATCAATTTTAGATAACTAGATCTAAGAAATCTCCCCCTTTGAACAGTTCATATACAGAAGGCCATTGTTCCATGTGAAACCCCTTCTGGAACTGTTCATTAGCCTCCTCTTGGGCTTAGTACAAGGACCCAAAGGCTTCCTAAAAGCATCCCCGCCTTCTCTTGGGCGTTGTACAAGGACCCTACGGCTTCTTAGAAGTTTTCACAGCCTCCTCTTAGGCTTCGTATAATGATTCTTCCTCCATGAAGATAGCCTCCTCTTGGGCTTAGTAGAAATTGTCCCTCGGCTTCTTAAAAGTTTCCAGCCTCCTCTTGGGCTTCGTACAAATTGTCCCGACGACCTCCTAGAGGTATAGGAACAGAAATTAGACATCTTAATAAAACATTCTTTCAAAGAGTCTAAATCCTACTACTGTTTCTTAAAGTATAGTACAAAAGATAAAACTCTAGACTTGGACAGTCTAAGTTCCTGGAGTCTCAAAGACATTCTCAAGCTCCTTTCAAAAATGGGAAGAAAACCCACAGACTCAGACAATCCCAATACCCTTTGGATTTCCTAGGAAATATCCCTGATCCTTTGACCAATCCCAAGGTACGACGTTACCCATATAAGAACTGATTTTCTCTTTTAACCCACATACTGGACCTGTCACTCAACTGAAACAGTAACCAAAGCGTCTATCTCGGGCTTCGTACGAGATACAAAAACACTTTTAGCCTCCATCTCGGGCTTCGTACGAGATACAAAGACTATCTTGTTGAGTCAAATAGCCTCCATCTTGGGCTTTGTACGAGATACAAAGACTCTTTTATTGAGTCAAACGGCCTCCATCTCGGGCTTCGTACGAGATACAAAACTCTCTCTTGTTGAGTATAAAAGACTCTCTTGTTGAGTCAAACATCTTTAGCCTCCATCTCGGGCATTATACGAGATACAAAAAGACTCCCTTGTTGGGTCGATCACCTTCAGCCTCTGTTTCGGGCTTCATACGAGACATTAAATCACTCTCTTGTTGAGTATAAAAGATTCTCTTGTTGAGTCAACCTTTTTAGCCTCTCTCTCGGGCTTCGTACGAGACACATAAAAAACACCCTCTTGTTGGGCCAATAGCCTCCTCTTAGGCTTTGTATAAGAAAACCCCGGTTGAGTCAATCAACCTTTTAGCATCAAATCTGTGCCTTGTTCATAGTATATAAACATCAATAACTCCTTTTCCTTCATGTAATTGCTGTAAGCAGCAAGCCTCTGGATTATTTACATCCACGCCACTGTCCCTCTTTTAGCATGAGAAATTCCTAAGGAAAGATGGCATTGCTCTACACTGAGTTAAAGTCTTCTCCTTCGGGTTGAAAATCCCCTATAAAGGAAATTATGGCATTGCTGGATTCACATGTTCAGTTAAAGTAGCTCTCCTTTATAATCAGTCACCCAACACTCGTGACAGACAGACCCCTCTTTAGAGATAACAAATTCTCTCTGAAGACAAAACCCTTTAGCTTCACATCTTGGGCTTCAAACAAGATACAAATAGACCTTTCAACTTCACATCTTGGGCTTTGAACAAGATACAAACCACCTTTAGCGAGCACACTAATCAAAAACCTAAAGTCCCCTACCTTCACCCAATCTGTCACAGTATCCTAAAAAATTCCCCATAAATAATCCTGTCATTTCATTCTTCAAAATAACCAAAGAGAGGCCCCATTACCATATAGCATGTGTAACCTAAAAGACCGCTGTTTAAACTCAATATGCAAGCAGGGTTAGTTGGAGACATCTATTTCCCTTCCTTCATCAGCTTCAATAGGATAAAAAATGAATCGACCTGTAGTAACCCCAGAGCGACAGTGCTTATGAACCACGTCCCAAAATCGCTTGCTACACCTATAATACAAGCTTCGTATTTGGCCTCGTTATTTGTGCACTTGAACGTAAGTCTGGCAGTGAAAGGAATGTGGGTACCCTGAGGTGTTATGATGATTGCCCCAATTCCGTTTCCATAATGATTGACAGCTCCGTCAAAGATAAGTCCCCATTGGGAACCTGGTTCTGGCCCTTCACTGGGTAGTGGTTCATTGCAGTCCTTCATTTTTAGATACATGACATCTTCGTCTGGGAAGTCAAACCAAATTGATTCTTGATCGTCAATCAGTTGATGATCCAAATGACCGGCTAAAATACTCCCCTTAACGGCTTTCTGAGCGTGGTATTCGATGTCATATTCCGACAACATCTGCCAATGGGCGATTCTTCCCGTGAGAGCAGGTTTTTCAAAGACATACTTGGTTGGATCCATTTCGGAGATTAACCAAGTAGTGTGACGAATCATGTACTGGCGAAGACGTTTGGCTGCCCAAGCCAAAGCACAACAAGTTTTCTCAAGCATAGTGTATCGAGTCTCGCAGTCGGTGAATTTCTTGCTCAGATAATAGATGGCAGACTTTTTCCTTTTTGTTTTGTCTTGTTGGCCAAGTACACAACCCATTGAGTCCTCCAAGACTGTTAGGTAGATAATCAGTGGTCTTCCCTCCACTGGTGGTGATAGAATCGGTGGGTTCAACAGGTATTCCTTGATACTGTCGAAGGCGGTTTGGCAGTCCTCTGTCCAAATGCAGTCCTGGTTCTTTTTGAGTAATCTAAAAATTGGCGCACATGCCGCGGTCATGAGGAATATGAATCTGAAGATGTAGTTCAAACGTCCCAGGAATCCCCTAAATTGTTTTTCAGTTTTCGGAGAAGGCATTTCTCGAATGGCCTTGACCTTGTCAGGATCAACCTCAATTCCTTTTTGGCTGACGATGAACCCTAAAAGTTTCCCTGAACGGACACCGAAGGTGCACTTGTTGGGATTCAAGCGGAGTTTGTACTTTCTTAACCACTCGAATAGTTTTGATTGGTGGGTCACATGCTCCTCTTCTGTTTTAGATTTGGCAATCATATCATCGACATATACCTCGATTTACTTATGTATCATGTCATGAAAGAGAGTAGTCATGGCCCTTTGATAGGTTGCCCCGACGTTTTTCAAACCGAACGGCATTACCTTGTAACAAAAGGTACCCCATGGCGTAATGAACGAAGTTTTCTCCATGTCTTCCGGTGCCATTTTGATTTGATTATAGCTCGAGAATCCATCCATGAAGGAGAAAACTTTGAACTTTGCTGTACTGTCTACCAGCATGTTAATGTGTGGTAAAGGAAAGTCGTCCTTCGGACTAGCCTTGTTTAGATCTCTGTAGTCTACACACATTCTTACCTTTCTGTCCTTTTTGGAACGGGTACGATGTTGGCTAACCATTGAGGATATTCTGATATGGCGAGGAAACCTGCATCAATCTGTTTCTATACCTCCTCTTTGATTTTGACGGTCATGTCCGGGTGAGTCCGTCTCAACCTCTATTTTACTAGCAGACATTTCAATTTCAATGGTAAATGATGTTCCACGATGCTGGTATCCAACCCTGGCATGTCCTGGTAGGACCAAGCAAATACATTGGGGAATTCTCTGAGAAGCTTTGTCAAACTCTCTTGGGCAGTTGGACTGAGCAGTGCCCTAATCCTAATTTCTTTTCTCTCTTTTTCTGAACCCATGTTGATCATTTCCAACGACTCTTTGTGAGGTTCAATGGGCCTTTCCTCTTGTCGGAGTAATCGGGAGATCTCTTCTGGAATTTCTTTGTCAACTTCTTCTTCAGCCCCAAATACCGGGAACTCAAAGTTGGGAGAAGGCATTGGATCGTATGTTTCAACGGGGTTTAAAACAAGCAATCTACATGACGGTATGATTTGTGTTTAGAAGAGATAGAGAAAATGCAAGTGTGTGCAGTGTATTTTTTTTTTTTAAAACTGCTTGTTTATTTTGAATTGTTTTTTAGGATTACCATTTTATGAGAAAAGCGAAAAGAGAAAACAATAATTAATGCGGAGATCACAGAACAACGTTATTTTATTTATGAACAAGTCGATTCTTGAAACTACAACCCTATAAAACAAAACTTTGTCGCTTTGGGCGAAGCGAAGAGGGATATTTACAGAAAACGAGCCCTATCAAAACATTCATTTCACATGGGCAGGGTGAAAGGTTAAAGTAAAGACGGCAATTACATTGACTTATGAACAATCTTCGGAACATCGACTGCAACCCATTGGCGGCGAACTCCTCGGTGAATCACAAAGTCTGGTACTTTCCTTGATTTGTCTTCAGAAAAAACGCTGATTTCTGGCGGAGCAGGATCATTGGAATCTGTCTCCCAGGCAGAGTTGTCGTAGGAGGATTCCTCTGTTGTATTTTGTAGAGCATTTGTGCTCTCAGGAAAATCTCCCCATCCAGTTGGCTGGATGTCTTCGAGCCTGATACGAGAGCTTTCGGGAGCGGTGTACTTGATCATGAAGTCAAATTTTCCACTTGGTTGTCCTAAGGTGTCACATACTTCTTTGGAATTGGAGGAGTAATCTCTTTTGATGATGTTGACCTCGGGAAAAGCATAGTTGATGAATTCAAGTCCTGTAAACTTTGCGAATTCATCGTCGTGCTGGATAGGTTCTAAATACCCTGAGTGTTGATCCCATGACATGGTGGGGACGCGGGTATTCTTTTCAATGATGCACAACTGATTTTCATTGTTTAACTGATTTTCTTGCCCCAAGTTTCCTGGGTACGGCTGCCAGATGGGCATGCCATCCATCGGGCCATAATAGTCGTGGTCAAAGTTGTCCTTCATCAGAGTGTCTTCCTCTAATGAGTTTGGTGGAGCACGACATCCTTCCGGATCACAATCTCCATATATTATTTTGACGTCTTACCTGGGTATAAATCTCGGACTCTGTGCAGGATAACAAAATGGCGTAGGCACCTCTTCCTGAGACATATAACCGTCCTCATTGAGATAGGACTTCCATTCCTCATCCGTATCGGAGGGATCCTCCTCGTTGATAGTATGGACTGTTTGAGGCACTGGGTGAAGGAAACCTCCACTGTGGAAGAAGTTTTGAATGGGATTAAGACTTTCATCGTTAGCAGCTGTCTGGGTGCAGGTTGCAGAAAAACCAAGACCCTTCTTTGTTTTATTATCAGTAAGAATGACAAGCTGTCCCCATCCTTTTGCATTGTTATTCTCGATCACTTTGAGAGCATCTATGTATGAGGAAATCAAGGTTCCTTTCTCTGATTGATTCTCATTGCTCACCGAAAGTGCTTGGAACTGAGTCCCAACAACCTCCTCGGGTTCTACACAAGTAGATAATGACAGGTTACTCACGAGCAAGGCTTGTTCTCCACAGACCGTGACGAGTTGATCGTTCTTGACGAACTTCAGTTTTTGGTGCAACGTTGAAGTGACTGCCCCAGCCTAGTGTATCCAAGGTCTACCTAATAAATAGTTATATGCTGCCTGGACGTCCATGACCTGGAAAGTGATTAGGAAAGTGTGAGGACCGATAGTTATGGTAAGATCGACTTAGTTGATAACTGTTTTCCGAGACCCGTCAAATGCTTTGACGATGACCTCACTGCCCCTCATCGGGGATCCTTTGAATGATAGTCGAATTAAAGTGGACTTCGGCATAACGTTGATGGTTGATCCTGTGTCTACCAGTACGCTGGCTATAGCATCGGCCTGGCAGTTAACTGTGATATTGAGCGCCATGTTGTGACTTTTGCCCCCCTCTGGAAAATCCTCATCATTGAATCCTAAGTTGTTGTAGGAAGTAATGTTAGAGATGATGCTATCGAACTGTCGTATTGACACATCCTGTTCCACAAAGGCCTTCTCTAAGACTTTCTGTAGAGCCTCTCCGTGGGCTTCGGAACTGAGTAAAATTTGTAAGTTATAAATGTGCCTAAGAGGGGGGGGGGGGGTGAATTAGGATCTTAGACAATTATCCGGATTTTAGATGGTTTTTGAATTTTACTTTCCTAAAAGTTTCTAAGTGAGGAAAGCGGTAAATGCGAAAAGTAAAGAACACCGAGACGTATAGTGGTTCCCCTCACAGGTCGAGAGTACTTCGCTCCCCTTTCAACATGAAAGAGAGTTTACTATTGTTTTGACTTTACAAAACTCTTCCTAGTCTTTCTATATAAGTCACTCACAATTAACCACCAAGAACACCCTCTTGGATTTTACAATTTTAAAGTCCAACCAAGAATAACTCTTACAATGGACCTCTTGTATCCACAACCCGGATCACAAGGAAAACAACCTCACAATCTTAATTCTTAACAATCCTAAAAATAAGATGTGATAAAGAACTATAATTCTGAATTTTGTAGCAAGTGATGAACTTTGAATATTTGAACTTTAATCAATCAAAAGATTGATCTTCTCCTTTTGTAGCAATCACTCAACGAATGTTATACAAGTGTTCAACACAATTGAAATGAAACAAATGCAATATATGTGAAGATTTTATGCAAAGGTTTCACTCTTAGAAAGTTTGTTAAGAACACTTTGATAAAATGAAGGTTTTTGTAAAAGAATGACTGTGTGAAAATTATTTGCAAGGAGGTGAATTGAAATTCTAAAAAATGAGAGTTTATATAACACACAAACACCTCCTCAAATGGTTGCAATATGTCAAAGGATGTCATGCTTCAAAAAGAATAATTTAAAATTAATTTTCTGAAGAGATGCAAATATTTTTCAAACTGGAACAGTGGTAACCGGTTAACACCAGGTGGGTAACCGGTTACTTCATGTAACGTTCATTTTATTTTTGAAAATTTTCTCAGAGTAACCGGTTAACACTCTGTGAGTAACCGGTTACTTGCAGACAGTTTTGAAAAAAATGGTTAGAAACAGAGCTGAAACATTTTCTTTGATGCTAAAATATTTTCTAATGATCATAATATGAATAAAGACCAATTTGAACACTTGTATGCACATTGCTAATGAGTAATTGATTATACATTTGATTAATCCTTGAGAGTTCTTCAATATTTGAACCAATGTACAATCTTGTTCAATCTTCAATGTAGCTTCAAAGTCTTTGATCCAATTTCATTTGAGCAAGCATAGCAATGTTGTCTTCATCAAAATTCTTGAGAAGCCATGTCTTCACATTCTCCCCCTTTTTGATGATGACAACCACATAATTGAAAGTTAATTCCAACTTTGTTTCTCTAACCAAGGAAAGCCCCCCCTTAGATGTTGCTCTCCCTAAATCCATGATTCTTAGAGATGTTTGGAAGCTTTATGTAAATTCTGCAACATTTGTTAGAGAAACCATACAACATAATATAATTTTCTCCCCCTTTGTCATTACCAAAAAGGAAAGGGAAAAAGACTTTGGAACAATTTATCATAAGTTGTATGAACAAAATTTAGAGATGATAAAGAATACTAACACACATAAATATATTAATACACAAATTATAACAAAATACTTAATAGATTAAACTTGTTCAAAAGAAAGTACCAACTTAACAATCAAGTACAAAACAACACAATATAACTTAACAAGTCTTAAACATGTAGAACTTAGAAACATAATGAAATAAACTTAAAACTTAGAGAAACCAAATGCATACATAAAAACAAGAACAATTAATCACTTTCAGAATTTTCCTCCATTTCCTCATCATCGTCTCCTTCTCCTTCCTCTTCACCATCATCATTTCCTCTTTCTTCTTCATGAGTGGCTTGGTTGCGGAACATGGACCGGAATAGCTTCTTGAGAGACTTTATGCCACGGGTGGTTTGTTGATGGTTGTGGGTCATTGTTGTCCTTAAGCTCTGAATTTCATTGTAGAGAAATTCATTTGTAAACCCGCCTTTCGGAGCAACAACCGGGGCAGCCACTTCAACTTTGTAACGTTATGTTCCATTAATAATTTCGTTGTTTTTAGTAACCGTTGTTGCATTGATTTCACATGCCCTATCAGTCATTTGATTATGTGGCTCCCTTTTGAGCAATAACTTATTATACTCCAGAATTTTTGACACAATTCTCGCATACGGTAAACCGCCAGAAAGAGATAGTTGATGTTCCATGTGATGAAAAATCACATATGCCCAGTTGATTTTTAGACCCATTTTCATTGCCCTAATGAGTTATACTTCCAACTCACTTACTTGGGAGTGATTTGAGTGCTTTGGGACCAAAATGTATGCCAAAATATAGTGCAGCATACGGTCACTAACAGATAAGAAAGCAACATATTTGAGAACCCTTGTAGCATTTGCCGGTTGTTTCGTAACAAGTTCATCATAAGTTCCTCTAGAAATTTCCACAAAGTATGCCAAACTATCAAAATCTTTCCAAGTCCTAGTGTTAGGTAAAACACCTTGACGAAGCTCTTCACCATCATGTGGAACACCCAAACATTTACCTAGTTCTTCTAAATCCATTGAAATCCCCTTATTCTTAACAGTAGCAGTAAGTAAGGGTTCATCTAACTCATCTTTTCCAAAAGTGACAGTATGATAAAATTCCCTAATAAGGTCTGGATAATAAGGTCCAACTTCACAAACAAGATCCTTAACACCAGATTCTTTCAACAATGTCTCAAAGGTAAAACTATGATCCGGAAAGGCTGAGAAATTAACATATTTTACCTGCATTAGAGTTCTGATTCTGACATTGAAATCCATTCTCCGAAGTTTCACAGGTTGCATGTGGTGATCTTCAACCGAGTCAGAACTTTCTCCCATTTTCTTCTTACCTTTATCTTTCGCTGAAGGAGCCATGGAAGCTTTGGAAGCTTTTTGGAAGATGAGGTTTTTAGGGTTTGGAGAGAGAATCCGAAAATGGATTAGAGAGAGGTGTATGAGGATGAAATATAGTAGAGTGGGTTTTAATTTCCTTTGAATGTAGTAAAGGAGATGAAGTTGGAAAGAGTGGAAGAATGAGTGGAGGAAAATAAGTTTAATGCAATTTATGACAATTAGATGCAATTAACTTACTTTATTAAACACTTTTGACCAACAAATAAAACAAAAACAATTAAACATTCAGAACAACAAGAAAAAAATAACGTAACATTTAATTAAACAAATTTTCAAAAAGTAGCAGTGGTAATCGGTTACTTACCATCTGTTAACCGGTTACAGCATGTAAAAATGACGTTCTGGGGCAAAAATTACAAAGGTTAACCGGTTACTTACCCTATGTTAACCGGTTACACTGGCAAGACTTGCAAAAACAGTAGCTTTGCAGCGCAAAAATCATAAAATTTTTCCAAAAAATTTATGTTTGACATGTTAATAAACATAGTAAGGCAACTTTGAAAGAAAAATATAGTTCATAAAAATTAGATTAAGTAAGTGTAAAAACAAGAAATAGCACCTTTTCAACATAAAGTAATTTTTAAATAACACTCGTAACATTTAAAAATTTAAACTTTTGTGTACCTTGGCTTCATTTGAATGTGTAATGAAGAAATATTGAAGAGTTATAGATCACCTTCATCTAAAATGCCAAGTTCTCGACGAATCTTGAAAAACTGTTCTTTTGCGAGTGGTTTTGTGAAAATGTCCGCTAGTTGATTATGTGTATCCACAAATGTGACTTCAACATCTCCTTTAAGCACATGATCACGTAGAAAATGATGTCGAATGTCTATTTGTTTGGTTCTTGAGTGCATGACGGGATTCTTTGTAATATTAATTGCATTTGTGTTGTCGCATCGAAGTGGTATGCATCTAAGATCGATTCCAAAGTCACTTAATTGTTGCTTTAGCCAAAGATTTTGTGCACAACAACTACCCGCTGCTATGTATTCTGCTTCAGCCGTACTAAGAGCAACACACACTTGTTTCTTACAGGACCATGAAACTAAAGCATTTCCTAAAATGTGACATGTTTCACTCGTGCTTTTTCTATCAGTTTTGCAACCTGCATAATCCGCGTCAGAATAACTAACCAAATTACACATACTACCTTTTGGATACCATAGGCCAACGTTCGTCGTTCCCTTGAGATACTTCATGATTCTTTTTATAGCGGTGAGATGTGACTCCTTTGGATTTGCTTGAAATCGAGCACATAAACACACACATAACATTATGTCAGGATGGCTTGCCGTCAAATATAATAAAGAACCAATCATACCTCGATACTTGGTAATATCAATGGAAGCACCTGATTCATCTTGATCAACATAGGTTCCGGATCCCATTGGTGTAGCCATAGCCTTGCATCCATCCGTGTCGAATCTTTTCAATAATTCTTTCCAATACTTGGATTGGTTGATGAAGATACCATCCTTTAGTTGCTTAATTTGAAGTCCAAGAAAGTAATTCACCTTACCCATCATAGACATCTCAAACTCTCCTTGCATCATCAATGAAATTTTTTTACAAAGATCTTCATTCGTTGAACCGAATATGATGTTGTCAACATATACTTGGACTAACAAAGTATTACCTTTTGCTTTCTTAATGAACAATGTCTTGTCAACTTTGCCTTTTACAAATCCCTTCTTACAAAGAAAATTGCTAAGACGGTCATACTATGCTCTTGGTGCTTGCTTTAAGCCATAAAGAGATTTCTTTAACTTGAAGACATGTGAAGGATTCTTGAATTCTTCAAAGCCCGGGGGTTGTTTGACATAGACTTCTTCATTGATGTAGCCATTCAAGAATGAATTTTTGACATCCATTTGATAAAGCTGAAAATTTAATGAACATGCGTAAGCAAGTAATAAATGGATAGCTTCTAACCTTGCAACCGGAGCGAATGTTTCCTCGAAATCTATGCCTTCCTCTTGATTGTAACCTTGAGCCACCAATCTTGCCTTGTTTCAAATAATTATCCGATTCTCATCAAGTTTGTTCTTAAACACCCATTTGGTACTGATGATGTGTTTATCACTTGGTCTAGGAACAAGTTCCCAAACTTGATTCCTTTCGAATTGGTTTAACTCTTCTTGCATAGCAATAATCCAATGGTCGTCACTTAAGGCTTCACCAACTTTGGAAGGTTCAATTTGTGAGACAAACGCCATATTTAAGCAAGCATCTTTAAGATTTAACCTTTTTGCTACACCTTGACTAATATTACTAATAACTTTGTCAATTGGATGATCTCTATGAGTCCTTGATTCTTTAGGTAGATCATTTAAATTTGTCTCTTGTTGAATCGGTTCTTCTTGGTATTCCACTTGATTTTCTCTTGAAGTATCTTCTTGAGGAACTTCTGCAATTTCATCATCATCATCACATAAAACAATATCCTCTTTGGAGGGGCTAGATTCATCAAACTTAACATGCATAGATTCTTCAATCGTTAATGTTCTTTTATTATATATTCTAAAAGCCTTACTAGAAAGAGAATAACCAAGAAATATACCTTCATCTGATTTTTCATCGAACTTACCAAGATTGTCTTTGTCATTGTTTAAGACAAAACACTTGCATCCAAAAATGTGAAAGTAAGCAATGTTTGGTTTCCTCCATTTGAAAAGTTCATAAGGGGTCTTCTTTAGAATAGGTCTAATGTTAACACGATTACTTACAAAACATGTCGTGCTTACCGCATCCACCTGTCATACCCCAATTTTGACCACTAAGATTTCCCATCATTGTGAGAATCATCATCACAGTATGGAGGAACCATCATACTTCATCAGTTTCCCCAAAGATGGGTGAGCATCCACTACAATCAAAATTAGGGTTTCGAGCCCTCTCAGAGCCTTAGACAAAGGATCAATCAAGGAATGACATGATCTTCAACTTTTCTACACCCTCAAACATACACAAAGGATAAAAAAGGACTCCCACTTCAAGGATTAAGCACAAGGATGCTCCCTTCTAGGTGGATCAAGCCTCAAGATCGCCAGTGTCACCAAATTAGGGTTTTGGTCGATTAGGGCCTCCCAAGGGAAATTTTCCTATGGGCACAAGCCAAGGATCCAAAACACAACCTAATATACTCCATGGAATCCCATGGACCCAACCATCAAGTCAATTTTGCCTCAGGGGATGCATACATCAAAAATCAGGAATTAGGGTTTCTTGACCTAATTCACCCCTAAGTTGACTTTTAGGGCAAATTATGAGCCAAGACCTCAATAGAGGGTTTGAGGGTCTCTAATGAACTATATTGATCCATTTTCAACAATTGATTGATCCAAGAAGCTTGAGCAATAAGTCTCAATTTCATCTGCACCACAATTAGTGTTTCGCGAGGAAAGTCAACTGTAACTTTGACTTTTGACCAGGACATGCTCCCAAGCCCTAAGACATGATTCAATATACCCTATGACACCCATGGAACATGTCCATCAAGTTTGATTTAGATCAAGGACATGATTTCCTGAAGAATTGGACAGTTTGGAATTCATCGGATAAAAAGTCAACTGTGCACAAAAGTCAACTTTGACTTTTTGAGATTTTTCATCAAAATGGATTTTTAACCCTAAAATGATGTTAATGTATGATTGGAATCATCATTCATCAATAAAAATCAAAGAAAGTGGGATAACTTGTAAAAGGGGTAACCATAAAACTTAGAAAATTTTCTAAGTCATGGAAAAGTTACACTAATGTGCCAACTTTGGAGGACCATAACTCCTAAACCACAAGGCCATTGGTCCCCATTCAAAGCTTGATTTGTAGATCACATTGCCCTCTACAAAAGCTTCATACTAACTTATTTCCAAATTCCTCATGGATTTTGAGTTATGGAGTGATCAAAATCAAGAAAAGTCACTTTGTTCCAACACTTAGTGAAAATTTCACTAAGTCAGATTTTACCCTATTTTTTGCTAAATGTAGGGGGATTTTTCACTTGGATTCAAAAGAGATCAAAACCAAACATGTTCAAATAGTTGTTGTATCATGTAAGGGCTTTCCAAAATGGCTAAGAACATTACCAAATTTAATTTGAGTCATGAGATATGACATTGGGAAGTTGCCTTGCTGAAATCTGCCAAGGCAAGGCAGAATTTGCATTTTTGCTCGATTTTCCAAAATCAGCCAAATCCAAATGCTCCTATCCACATTGACACCTCAGAGGATTGAATCTAAAGGGGACAATCACTGAGCCAAGCCTCTAAAGTCCTTGGAACAAGAAAAAGCATGTTGAACCTAGAATTGCCAAAATAGGGACAAGACTCCAATTTTGGATTGGAGCATTCAATGGAAGCATCAAGGTGGCATGGACCGAGCCATTCTCAACTGAATTCAGTCAAAACTTATCCAAGACCAAGGGAACCAGCAGCCTGTGCCCTAACCTCTAGTCAATGGCTAGAGGAGACTTGGATTTTCATTTGCCAACATTGGCCAAACCTACTCAGCAGTTGCCATTCACTATTCCTTGCAAAACAAACTTGTTCTACTATAAATAGAGCTCAATTGTGATCAGTTTAAGTACACCAAATGCCTACAACACTTGCCTTTCTCAAAATCTCTTTCTCTTGGTAAAAATGCCTTTCTTAGCAAGGTAGCTATCGGGTTTTGAGCTAGAGGGCAATTCCACTCAACCCAATCACACACACACCTCATATACATCACATATGAGCTGATCAAACACTTAAACAACAACTAGAACACTGATTTCTCAGAATCACCAGCCAATTTGAATCAAGTCCAAGCATTCAAACACACTCCATAGGGTGTAGGGAAGCTGTTCAGATCATCACCACTCATCTGTAACACCTCCAAATCAAAAATCACATTGCACTTGCTGTCACGGCCTAGAGGTAAGCATATACTTGGTCATCTCTCAATCTATGCATATTTCCTCGCACAATAATTTGGCCATATGTTCATAATCATGCATAGAATGTTTCCCCTCAATTAATTGCATTGTTTGAATCGTGTATCAAAAATCCTAGCCTTCATGCAGAAATTAGGGTTCTTGAGGATTTTTCGTGATTTCTTGTTATATGTTTAATTTAAATGAAATTAAATGCCATAGACATGATCGTGAGGTTGAAACGAGTTGATTGGTATGTGGATTGCATGATATAATCAAGTATTCAGTGAGATTGGGTAGAAAATGCAAATCTGGCCAAACCCAGAACACGCGCGTGTTCTTGGTGTGTTCTTGGCGCCATTTCTTTCAAATTCAAATATTTGAATTTTGTGATTTTATTTAATTGATTCAAAAATTAATTTATCTCTGAGTTTTAATGATTTTGAGTTGATTCTTTTTTTTAATAATTCACAAAAATATTAAAATATTTTATTTTCCCAAAAAATCCCAAAAATATTATTTATTTTGTATAATTGATATTTTTGCAAAGAATTAATGTTTTAATTGTTTTTAACATTTAAAATATTTTTTCTACCTTGATTTTGCAAATTTTAATGCTTTCTAATTATTTTGTAGGTCAATACTTAATTTTTGAAGCATTAATCCAAGATCACAATTTGTTTTTCATATGTTAAACAATTTTGATCATTTTTAATTGAATTTTTATTCAATTAAATACATTTTTGTAAACAAATTAGGGTTTTGGATTAATTCAACCCTCATAAATCATTTTCAAAACACTTGGGCCTCTAATAGAGTGTAAGACCCAATCGTTTTTTTTTTACCAAACCTTTTGGGCCTCAGTGTATTGTATAAGTCCCGACACCGTAAAAAACAAACGGCGCGATCGTCGCCTTTTGAAAAATAAACACTCATGGGCCTCTATTAGAGTGTAAGACCCAATCCCTTTTTAACCAAAACTTTTTGGGCCTCACTTATTGTATAACTCCCTCTGCGTTAAAAGAAAACCTCGGCGCGATCGCCATTTTAAACGAAAAATCAATTGGGCCTACCCTCGTGTTATAAGCCCCACTCTTTTTCTTTAAAAACTTTTTGGGCCTCTATTTGAGTGTAAGACCCAACCCCTTTGTACAGAAAAACTTTTGGGCCACAGTCACTTGTATAAGTCCCTCTGTACAAATTCAAACAGTGCGTTCACTAATAAAACCCTGGGCCTCTCCTTGAGCTGTAAGCCCCAAATCTTTCTTTTTTCAAAGCACTTTCTCCTTTGATTTTGAATATACTGTTGTTTTCAATCTTTCTTTGTTGAACAACTAACCAAACAGCATGGAAGCTCTACAACCGAGTAAGTGGTTATTGCTTTCATTTACCACTTTCATATACATATAACTGTATTGTGGGGCTGTTTCACTGTAAGTCTTCTTTCATAAACTCATATCAACTGTGTAATAATAGTATAGATATTTAGAGTTTCCCGGAAACTACGTCTAGCATTAAGCCCGTTGATCACTCTTAGAAATAGTCTAAACTAGATCCCCATAGGATTACCAGACACAGTCTTCCCTCCTCTTGGGGTTAAACAATATGGAGATATGAAAGGCAGCATTCTTTGTGAACCCTTTCATAGGCTGTCACTCATTTAAGTTGTCAAAGAAGCTCTACTCCCCAGAGATGATCTTTTCTCCGTGAATGGCATCTCTTGAGTTTCTTCCAAATTCTCGAACTTTCCTGGCTTTATCTATTCTCGGTGAATGGCATGTCTTGAACTTCTCGGGGTTTGGGGACCCACAGGCTTCTTAAAAGCACTTGTCAAGAAGCTCTACTCCCCAGAGATGATCTTTTCTCCGTGAATGGCATCTCTTGAGTTTCTTCCAAATTCTCGAACTTTCCTGACTTGATCTATTCGGGACCCATCAGCTTCTTAAAAGCAATCGGCCTCCTCTTGGGCATCGTACAAGGACCCACAGGCTTCCTAAAAGCATCCTCGCCTCCTCTTGGGCTTTGTACAAGGACCCGCCAGCTTCTTAGAAGTATTCACATCCTCCTCTTAGGCTTCGTATAATGATCTCTTCCTCCGGGAATGATAGCCTCCTCTTGGGCTTCGTACAAGGACCTCTCGGCTTCTTAAAAGTTTCCAGCCTCCTCTTGGGCTTCATACAAATTGTCCCGACGACCTCCTAGAGGTATAGGAACATAACTTAATCATCTGCATAGAACAGTCCTTTCAAAGAGTCTACTACTGTTTCTCAAAGCATAGTACAAAAGATGAAACTCTATACTTGGACAGTCTAACTTCCTTGAGTCTCAAAGACATTCTCAAGCACCCTTCAAGAATAGGAAGGAAGCCCGCAGACTCGGACAGTCTCAATACCCTTCGGATTTCCCACTTCCTTAAAGAACAGGAATAACCCGGATCCTTGAATCAAATCTTTGCGTACAGTGTTTCTCATATAAGAACTGATTTTCTCTTTCAAAATCAGTATACTGGACCTGTCACTTAACTGAAACAACACCATAGCCTTCTCTTGGGCTTTGTACAATGATTCTCCCCAGCGGAGTCAAACAATGTTTAGCCTCTTTCTCGGGCCTTGTACGAGACACATAAGAGACTTCCTTGTTGAGTCAATCACCCATTTCGCCTCCATCTCGGGCTTTATACGAGATACAAAAAGGTTCTTATTGAGCCAAACAAATAGCCTCCATCTCAGGCTTTATACGAGATACCAAAAGACTCCATCGTCGAGTCAAAACCTTTTAGCCACTCTCTCGGGCTTTGTACGAGACACATATTAGCCTCCTCTTAGGCTTTGTATAAGAAAACCACTGGTTGATCCAATTAACCTTTTAGCATCAAACCTGTGCCTCGTTCACAGTACACAAACATCAACAACTCCTTCGTCTAATCGCTGTAAGCGACAAGCCTCTGGATCATCTACATCCATGCCACTGTCCCTCTTTTAGCATGAGAAATTCCTAAGGAAAGATATCATTGCTCTACACTGAGTTAAAGTCTTCTCCTTCAGTTAAAAATCCCCTATAAAGGAAATTATGGCATTGCCGGATTCACACATCCCGGTTAAAGTAATTCTCCTTTATAAACAGTTGTGACAAATAAACCCTTCTTTAGAGATGACAAATTCTCTCTAAAGTCGAGGCCCTTCAGCTTCACATCTTGGGCTTTGAACAAGACACAAATAGACCCTTCAGCTTCATATGTTGGGCTTCGAACAAGATACAAACCACCCTTCAGCTTCACATCTTGGGCTTTGAACAAGATACAAACCACCTTTTGCTTCACGTCTTGGGCTTTGAACAAGACACTAAAACACAATTTCCTCCCATAGAATACGAGGAACTACGAACGCTCTATTTTCCCTGTTTCGGTAAACGGGAATACGTAGGCATAAGATTGAAAGAAAAATCTTAGCGAGCGCAATCAACAAAAAACCCAAAATCCCATAAAAAAGCATCAGTCCTAACATCCTAATCCTAGTTCCCCTGCCAGAAACATTCTGTCAAGATAAAAAGAGAGAAATTAGTATTGGCGAAAATATAAATAACCAGTACAAAGGCCCCCCCACATTGATAGCATTCGTAACTTAACAGACCATTGTTTAAACTCAGTATGCAAAGCAGGGTTAATTGGAGACATCTATTTCCCTTCCTTCATCAGCTTTAATAGGATAAAAAATGAATCGACCTGTAGCAAACTCAACCGCAGAGAGCGACCAGCGCTTAAGAACCGCATCCAAAATCGCTCGCTACAGAAAAATGGCGCCCACCGTGGGGCCCAAAGGTACATTCTTAAACGTTTAAGGTGAAAACCTTGGACAAACCTTTTTTCTTCTTCCTTTTCATCTCTTGTATGAATACCACAGGTTGGGGCTTCCGTCGGGGAACCCATTTCTGTCAGGAACTTAGGATTCATAGCTTTAAAGGTCTAGGATGTTTAGGACAAATATATATACTGCTTTTCCTAATTGTTATACGTGTTTATTTTTTCTGCTAATGGGAATGCGTGTGATTCCGCATGTGGAAAGATTGAGTATACACTTAAGATAAGTGATGGCGACGAGGTCGACCATCAACCTCAGTGGAGGCTGACCAATGCAACCCATTCTCTCACCTAGACAATGAGCCGATTGTTAAGTCTGAGAAGCTGAGGAGCCAAACCCTTTCGTAGTGCGGAAACTATCGGGAATAGTTGTTACGCGATACTACCCTCATTTGAGGCTGGTGATCTATTCTTGGTGAATGGAACTTACTCTAAGATTGCTCTACAACTCGCTGGCGATCCGCTTGTTGTTTTCCTTTCCTGGGAGGAGCTGATGATAATGAGTACAGGTACAAAAATCACCCTAGTATAAACCTTTGGGGATGGGTAAAGCCTTGACTTCATGACAACGACCCTTTGACCCCATGTTTTTTCTATGTTTTTGTGTGCTGCATTCATGCATTCATTTAAAAAACATTAAAACATTCAAAAAATCTTCTCTTCTAGTCTCTCTGTTTTTCAAATTAAACTAAGACTGTGATTGCAAATATCAGAGAAGAGGATTACGCTAATGGATTTCGGTAGAAGGAGAACTCATACGTACACCTTCAAGGTTCCAAAGCTAGAGGATTTAAGAAGGTTAGCAAGGATGATCACTAACCAGGAGGCTTTCAGAGCCAAGCACGGAGGTCTGCTACCACTGTTAAGAGTCCATGTGATTGAGGGAATCATGGATGCGCTCATTCAGTTTTACGATCCGGTTTATCACTGTTTCACATTCTCGGATTACCAGCTCGCACCAACACTGGAGGAGTATTCTCATCTGATTGATCTACATATCACTGATCGAGCTCCATTTTCTGGACTGGAAGAAATTCCAAAGATTCAGACCATTGCAAGAGCAATTCATTTGGACGAGTCTGAGGTCAGAACTCACATAACCACTAAGGGTGGCATCCAAGGTTTGCCAGCCTAGTTCTTGACAAAGAAGGCCCTGTATTTTTCCAGTATAGGAAACTTAACTGCTTTTGAAAGCATCTTTGTCTTACTCACCTACAGGTTATTTTTGTTTCCCAACATCAATAACTTCGTCGATATCAACTCCATTAATGTTTTTCTCATTGGAAACCCTGTGTCGACTTTGCTCGCAGATGCGTATCATTCTGTACACTTGGGAAATTTGTACAGCGGAGGGGAGATCACATGCTGTGTACCTTTGCTTTACAAATGGTTTATCTCCCATTTGCCCAAGTCTGCTGCTTTTTGGGATTGCAAGAGTGCCTTACGTTGGTCGCAGAAAATCATGTCTCTTACCAACTCTGATATAGATTGGTGTAATAGGATCTATGATGGAATCAGAATCATTGATCGTTGTGGAAACTTCCCCAACGTACCCCTCATAGGAACTAAAGGAGGAATCAACTATCATTCGATATTGGTTCGCCGTCAGTTTGGATACCCGATGAGACACGTCCCACGGGGTGTTCATCTGGAAGGTCTTTTCTTCAAAGAAGGAGAAAGTGACAGAGCACTAAAAATGGACATAGTGCAGGCCTGGAAGCACGTTCATAAGAAAGGACGAGAGTCTCTTGGAAAACCGGACTGTGTCTCGGTGGAGCCTTATCTCCACTGGGTACAAACTAAAGCTCTCAAGCTAAAGATGCCTTATCCTCGTTACAGAATTCTTCCGCCGAGGGAATCTGTCATGTACTTCATGATGGAAACTGAAAAGCTTCAGGTTACTCTCAACAAAGTTTAACGGGGCAGGAGGTCTTGGAAGAACAAGTACCGCACCCTCGACGTCGAGTGCATCAAAATACAGCAATTACTGAAAGAGAAAGATGCTCTGATTGAAATTTTGGAGCAACATGCTGTAGAGAATTAAGATGACCAAAGGAATTTGCTCACTCCTTTCACCTGGAAAAGGAATGACAACCCGACAACGGCCCAAGAGCCCCGGTCAAAGAAAAGGAACGTACCAGAATCAGCACCCGATTTCTCTTCAGATAGGACTCGGGACCCATTAGCTTAGGTTTCTATTTCTGCACCTTGTAATCTACTGTATTTTCATTTCTGTAATCCTTTGAATTCAATAAAAAGGGGTTTCCCCACTGTTTGATATTTGCAATCTAATTGTCGAAGTTTATTTTGATTAAACCAAAAAACAATTAATATAATCATTGCATTCATCATTCTCACATCACATATTCTTCTTCCCTACGAATCTCACGTTTGTGTCTCGGTTCTAGAGTCAAACTGTCTCATTCGTACAATACTCGGGCCAATCGTCAGAAAAGGATGGATGATCTTGAGGAAGAAAATAGAGAGTTGAAAGAAGAGATCGACGCTCTAAGAGAGGATATGAGAAAGCTTTGTAACGACATGCAAGCCATGGCAGAAGCTCAGCTACAAAGAACTGTGATCTCAGAGATCACCTCAACACCCATCATGGAGAAGTATGATCCTAGGTATCAAATGCCGGAAGATCCTCCTTGGGGCATGCCTGTTAACTATATCCCGGAAGGATATGTTCCGCCGATCGCTGAATATCAGGGAATCACAACAGAAGCCGTTGGGCCTGAAGGTTACAAACTTCGGGAAAGCGAAGATGCCAGGGGCATACTGAAGACTCCTGAAGGTTACAAACTTTGGGAAATGCCAAGATTCACTGCCGTAGTCACGGTACCACCCCCTGTGGTGCACACTGTCCCGGAAGGACAGATTCCACCAATACCTGCTGATAAAAAGGAAACTTTGTTTGACAAAATGGATGAATTCCAGGAGCAGTTTCTGGAAATGCAGAAGGAGCTGCAAGCCATTCGCGGTCAGGATTTATTTGGAAAGGACGTCGCAGGCCTCTGCTTGGTCCCCAATGTGAAAGTCCCGCACAAGTTCCAAGTGCCCGACTTTGAAAAGTACAAGGGTAACTCTTGCCCTCAAAGCCATATGGTGATGTACGCTCGGCGGATGTCAGCTCAGACGGAGAATCAGGACCTACTGATTCACTACTTTCAGGATAGTTTAACCGGTGTCGCATTAAAATGGTACATGGGTTTAAACCATACTACGATCAGTACATTCAGAGATCTTGGTACTGCCTTCGTCCAACAATACAAATACAATTTGGACATGGCACCTGACAGAGATCAACTCAGATCGATGTCGCAAAAGGACAAGGAAACCTTTAACGAGTATGCTCAAAGGTGGCGTGAAATTGCCGCTCAAATTTGTCCACCTCTTGAGGAAAAAGAGATGACAAAGATCTTCTTAAAGACCTTAACTCATTTTACTATGACCGAATGGTTGCCAGTGCACCCAGTGATTTCACCGAGATGGTGGGCATGGGCGTACGTCTTGAGGAAGCCGTCCGAGAAGGACGTTTGGTAAAAGACACTGGATCGACAAGCGGTACTAAAAAATACGGTAGTGCTCTCCCTAAGAAAAAAGAGCAAGATATTGGGAATATCTCTCTCAGAAAGCAAAGGCGACATTATCAACCGGTAGCAGCTGTAACTCCTGCTATCAGCCCTGCGCCTGTTTTTACGTATCAACCTCAGGTTGCGCAGAGCCAACCTGATCAGCAAAGGACACAACAGCCTCTTCAGTAGGCTCGTCCTCCATACAATAACAACCGTACAACACGGCCACCAGGATTTGATACTATACCCGTATCGTACGCAGAGCTGTTTCCATTACTGCTAGCCAAGGGGCACCTTCAGACTAAGTCCCCTCTTACAGTACCAGAAAATACGCCTTTTTGGTTTAAGGTGGATCAAACATGCCCTTATCATCAAGGAGGTACAGGGCATAACATAGAGACTTGTCTCAATTTCAAGTCCGACGTGCAAAAACTTGTTAGGAGCGGGGTCTTATCCTTCAAGGATACAAATCCTAATGTTCTTACGAACCCGCTGCCTCAACATGAGAAGGCTGCAGTCAATTTGATAGAAGGAGAATCTAACAACGTCTATCAAATTCACGATGTACTCTTGTTGAAGACCAATCTGGTCAAGATGCATTGTAGACAGAGTGGATATGGTCATGTGCCACCTCATAATTATCATCAATGTGATGTCTGCTCTAAAAACAATTAAGGATATTATGTGGTGCAAGCAGCTCTACTGGAACAAATGGATCTCGGATGGATCCAAGAGCACCGAGTTCGTGGAGTTAACATGGTTTACATGAATTCTAACGTCATTCAGAACCACGACATCCGTGCAATGAATGTCAACTTGGTGGCAATGCACTCAAGTCAAAGCCAGTATCATAATCTGCCACGACACGATCACAGTTCCTGTCTGACTTGCTCGGTAAACAAACAGGGATGCTCTTTCATACAAGAGGCCCTCCAGCGTCAGATGGATCTTGGATGGATCCAAGACTACCATGATAGGAACCCTTATCAGATCAACATGGTTCAGATCTTTGATATTCGCGTGATGAATACCAACCTGGTAGAGTTACATGCTGAGCAGGTCCGACTCAGATTCTTAATATCACACGACTATCAAAGCTGTAAAGCGGGTTGCGAAAACGATCGAGGTTGTACCCTTGTCCAGGAGGCACTTCAGCACTTGTTAAATCACTGGTGAATGCCAATTTATATGGATGAAGATACTCAGTAAATTAGTATCAGTAACAGGAATCCCACCCGGCGTCAAAGTCAGGATGTCCGATCAATGGAAGTTAACCTAGTGAGGTTACATTGTATTCAAAGTGGGCGTGGCCAGGTGCCACCACACAATTAAAACCGTTGTAGCGTCTGTTTGGAAAGTAACCAAGGGTGTTACCTTGTGAGAGCAGCTCTTCAGGGTCAAGTTGATTGTGGAGAAATTCGTCCGTATCCGGGTTCTGGACCCATCAACTGGACACCGAACTACCTTGCCGATCAAGTTGAGGATGTTGTCACCATCTCTGGTCATCATAGGACCAGGGATATTTTTGCCATTATCCCTCTACTTGACGAATTAAAAGTTCCCAACCGGGAACAGATCGAGATTACTTATGATGGTCAGAAAAATCAGAAGGCTCCCATAGTCATCTATCTGCCGGGACCACTACCATATGAATCAGCTAAGGCTATCCCTTACAAATACGGTGCAACAATCATTGAAAATGGAAAAGAAATTCCATTACCCTCCGTTGTGAATATTGCAGACATCAGTCGAGTAACACGGAGTGGTAGAATCTTCAACCGAGGGGTTGGAGAACCTAACAAGGAAAAGGAACTTCAGACAGAAGCTCCTGATCCATCAGTCGGTCAATCCAGTAATCCCGACCTTTGGAAAAATAATGATGAGATGCTGAAGCTCATCCAAAAGAGTGAATATAACATTGTTGATCAACTGTTACAGACTCCTTCAAAGATCTCTGTGTTATCACTGTTACTCAGTTCAGAAGCGCATAGGGAGGCTCTACAGAAAGTCTTGGAGCAAGCCTTTGTGGAACAGGATATAACAATCAGACAGTTCGATAGCATTGTCTCTAACATCACTTCCTGCAACAATTTGGGATTTAGTGATGAGGAATTACCCGAAGAGGGTCGCCGTCATAACATGGCGCTCAATATTACAGTTAACTGCCAGGACGATGCTTTAGCCAACGTACTGGTAGACACAGGGTCAGCCCTGAATGTTATGCCGAAGTCTACTTTGATGCAATTATCATTCAAAGGCCCTCCGATGAGAATCAGTGAGGTCGTCGTCAAAGCATTCGACGGATCCAGAAAAACGGTTATCGGTGAAGTTGATCTTCCCATAACTATTGGTCCTCACACTTTCCAAGTCATTTTCCAGGTCATGGACATCCGGGAAACGTACAATTGTTTATTAGGAAGACCTTGGATACATCAGGCTGGAGCGGTTACTTCAACCCTCCACCAAAAGCTAAAGTTCATCAAGAACGATCAACTTGTCACAGTTTGTGGGGAACAAGCCTTGCTTGTGAGTAACTTGTCATCATCTACTGGTATAGAACCCGAGGAGGTTATTGGAACTCAGTTCCAAGCGCTGTCGGTGGGCAATGACAATTAATACCGAGGAGGAACCTCGATTTCCTCATACAAAGATGCTATCAAAGTGGTCGAGAGTACCGATACAACCGGATGGGGACAGCTTGTCATTCCTGTTGACAATAAAACAAAGAAGGGTCTTGGTTTTTCTGCAACCTGTACCCGGACAACTGCTAACGATGAAAGTCTTCATCCCATTCAGGATTTCTTCCACAGTGGAGGTTTCCTTCACCCACTGTCTCAAGCAGTACATGCTATTAATGAGGAAGATCCCTCTCACACAGATGAAGAATGGAAGTCCTATCTTAACGAGGACGGTTATACGTCTCAAGAAGAGGTGCCTACGCCTTTCTGCTTTCCTACAGAAAGTCCGAGATTTATACCACGATCAGACAACGAAATGATATACGGAGATTGTGATCCGAAAGGATGTCGTGCTCCGCCAAATTCATTAGAGGAAGACACTTTGATGAAAGACAACTTTGACCACAAATACTATGGCCCGATGGACGGTTTGCCAATGTGGCAGCCTTACCCAGGAGACTCGGGGCCAGAAAGTCAGCCGAGTAATGAAACTCAGCTGACCGTCATTGAACAGAATACCTGTGTCCCCACCATGTCATGGGATTAACACTCAGGTTATTCAGAAACTACTCAACATGACGATGAATTTGCAACGTTTGCAGGACTCGAATTCATCAACTATGCTTTTCCTGAGGTCAACGTCATCTAGAGGGATGACTCCTCTGGTTCCAAAGAAGTTTGGGACACCTTGGGACAACCAAGTGGAAAATTTGACTATATGGTTAAGTACACCGCTCCCGAAAGCACTCGTATCAGGCTCAAAGATATCCAGCCAACTGGATAGGGAGATACAGCTGAGAGCACAACTACTCTGCAAAATGCAACTGAGGAATTCTCCTACGACAACTCTGCCTGGGAGACAGATTCCAACGATCCTGCTCCACCAGAAATCAGTGTTATTTCTGAAGACAAATCAAGGAGGGTGCCAGACTTTGTGATTCACCAAGGAGTTCGCCGCCAATGGATTGCCGTCGAGGTTCCGAAGGCCGTTCATCAGTCAAAGTAATTGCCGTCTTTTAACCTTTCACCCTGCCCAGGTGAAACAGATGTTTTGATAGGGCTCGCTTTCTGTAAATTTCCCTCTTCGCTTTGCCCGAAGCGACAAAGTTTTGTTTTATAGGGCTGTAGTTTCAAGGATCGACTTGTTCATTAATAAAATAACGTCGTTCTGTAATTTCCGTATTTATTGTTGTTTTCTCTTTTTTCTTTTTTAGAAAATGGTAATCCTAAAAAACAATTCAAATAAAAACAAGCAGTAAAATAAAACACTGCACACACTTGCATTTTCTCTATCTCTTCTAAACACGAATCATCACGTCATGCAGATTGCTTATTTTAAACCCAGTTGAAACATACGATCCGATGCCTTCTCCCAACTTTGAGTCCCCGGTATTCGAGGCTGAAAAAAAAAATGACGACAAAATTCCAGAAGAGATCTCCCGATTACTCAGACAAGAGGAAAGGTCCTTTGAACCTCACAAAGAACCGTTGGAAATGGTAAACTTGGGTTCAGAGCAAGAGAGAAAAGAAGTCAGGATTGGGGCACTGCTCAGTCCGATTGCCAAAGAGAGTTTGATAAAGCTTCTCAGAAAATTTTCCGATGTATTCGCTTGGTCCTATCAGGATATGCCAGGGTTGGATACCAACATCGTGGAACATCACTTACCGTTAATATTGGAATGTCCGCCAGTAAAACAAAGGTTGAGACGGACTCATCCGGACATGGCCATCAAAATCAAGGAGGAAGTACAAAAACAGATTGACGCGGGTTTCCTCGCCACATCAGAATATCCTCAATGGTTAGCCAACATCGTACCCGTTCCCAAAAAGGACGGAAAGGTCAGAATGTGTGTAGATTACAGAGATCTGAACAAGGCAAGTCCAAAGGACGACTTTCCTTTACCACACATTGACATGCTGGTAGACAGCACAGCAAAGTTCAAAGTTTTCTCCTTCATGGATGGATTCTTGGGCTATAATCAAATTAAAATGGCGCCGAAAGACATGGAGAAAACTTCGTTCATTACCCCATGGAGCACCTTTTGTTACAAGGTAATTCCGTTCGGTTTGAAGAACGCCGGGGCAACCTATCAAAGGGCCATGACTACTCTGTTTCATGACATGATACACAAAGAAATCGAGGTATATGTTGATGATATGATTGCAAAATCAAAAATAGAGAGTGAGCACATTGAACATCTGTCAAAATTGTTCGAACGTCTAAGAAAATTCAAGCTCCGCTTGAATCCCAACAAGTGCACCTTCGGTGTCCGTTCAGGGAAACTACTAGGGTTCATCGTCAGCCAGAAAGGAATTGAAGTTGATTATGACAAGGTCAAGGCCATTCAAGAAATGCCTTCTCCGAAAACTGAAAAACAAGTCAGAGGATTCTTGGGACGTTTGAACTATATCTCCAGATTCATATTCCTCATGATCGCGACATGCGCGCCGATCTTCAAGTTACTTAAAAAGAACCAGGATTACGTTTGGTCAGAAGATTGCTAAACCGCCTTCGACAGTATTAAGGAATACCTGTTGAATTCGCTGATTCTATCACCTCCAGTGGAAGGAAGACCACTGATCATTTACCTCACAGTCCTAAAAGACTCGATGGGATGTGTACTTGGCCAACAAGACGAAACCAAAAGGAAGGAGTCTGCCATCTACTATCTGAGCAAGAAATTCACCGACTGCGAAACTCGGTACACGATGCTCGAGAAAACTTGCTGTGCTTTGGCTTGGGCAGCCAAACGTCTTCGCCAGTACATGATTCGTCATACTACTTGGTTGGTCTCCAAAATGGATCCAATCAAGTAGGTTTTCGAAAAACCTGCTCTCACGGGAAGAATTGCCCGTTGGCAGATGTTAGTATCAGAATATGACATAGAGTACCACGCTCAAAAAGCCGTTAAGGGAAGTATTTTAGCCGATCATTTGGCTCATCAACCGATTGACGATCAAGAATCAATCGGATTTGACTTCCCGGACGAAGATGTCATGTATTTAAAAATGAAAGACTGCGACGAACCGCTACCCAGTGAAGGGCCAGAACCAGGTTCCCAGTGGGGACTTATCTTTGACGGAGCAGTCAATCATTACGGAAACAGAATTGGGGCAATCATTGTTACCCCTCAAGGTACCCACATTCCTTTCACTGCCAGACTTACGTTCAAATGTACGAACAACGAGGCCGAATACGAAGCATGTATTATGGGCCTCGAAGAAGCAATTGATTTAAGGATCAAAAAATTGGACGTATATGGCGACTCAGCCTTGGTTATCAATCAGATAAAAGGAGATTGGAACACATACCAATCAGGACTGATTCCTTACAGGGACTATGCAAGGAGGTTGTTACCTTTCTTTAACAGAGTTGAGTTTCATCACATCCCTGGTGATGAGAATCACATGGCTGATGCATTAGCCACTCTCTCTTCCATGATTAGTGTAGGTCAATGGAATGACATACCTAAGATTGACATAACGCGCCTCGAAAGGCCCGCTTACATCTTCACGATTGAAGCAGTCATAGACGACAAACCTTGGTATCACGATATCAAATGCTTCCTTCAGAAACAAGAGTACCCACCTAGGGCATCCAGGAAAGATAGAAAAACCCTCAGAAGATTGGCTGGAAACTTCTTCCTGAGCGGTGACACTCTCTATAAGAGAAATTTTGACATGGTCTTGCTCCGATGCGTAGACAGACCAGAAGCATACATGCTTATGAAAGAAATTCATGAAGGATCCTTTGGCACTCATGCCAACGGACACACAATGGCGAGAAAAATTCTCAAAGCAGGGTACTACTGGTTGACCATGGAATCCGACTGCTACAAGTACATGAGGAGGTGTCACAAGTGTCAGATATACTCCGACAAAATTCATGTACCGCCATCACATCTCAAAGTTCTTTCTTCCCCGTGGCCTTTTTCCATATGGGGAATCAACATGATTAGCTTGATCGAACCTAAGGCTTCAAACGAACATCGGTTCATCCTGGTAGCCATTGACTATTTCACCAAGTGGGCCGAAGCAGCGTCATACGCTAATGTAACCCGACAAGTGGTGATCCGATTTATCAAAAACAATATCATCTGCCGTTATGGTGTTCCGAGCCAGATCATTACTGATAATGGATCTAACTTGAACAACAAGATGATGAAGGAGTTGTGCGTTGAGTTCAAGATCGAACACCATAACTCATCTCCCTACCGACCCAAGATGAACGGAGCGGTAGAAGCGGCTAACAAGAACATCAAGAGGATTGTTCAGAAGATGGTCGTAACCTACAAAGACTGGCACGAGATGCTACCCTTTGCTCTTCACGGTTATCGAACGTCTGTCCGCACTTCAACAGGGGCTACCCCTTTCTCTCTAGTGTATGGCATGGAAGCAGTGTTCCCCATAGAAATAGAGATCCCATCAATCCGGGTATTGATGGAAGCTAAGCTTACAGAAGCTGAATGGTGTCAAAGTCGACACGACGAACTGAATCTGATTGAAGAGAAGCGAATCACGACACTATGCCACGGTCAGTTGTATCAGCAAAGAATGAAGAAGGCATTCAACAAAAAGGTCTGACCTCGCGACTTCAGGAAAGGAGACCTCGTGCTCAAGAAGATACAATCTTTTCTCACTGATTCTTGGGGCAAGTGGACCCCAAATTATGATGGCCCCTATGTGGTCACGAAAGCTTTCTTAGGCGGCGCCTTGAGACTTGCAACCATGGACGGAGAGGAATTTGCCTACCCCACAAATGTTGATGTAGTCAAGAAATATTTCGCCTAAACTAAAAAAAAAAACGACTCGGTGGATTGAAAACCCGAAAGGGCGGTCCAGGCAAAAGTTAGAGACATGAAAAAAATCATCCCGATGGATTGGAAATCTCATACTACAATCCAGGCAAAAATTAGCGATAATGGCAAGTAACTATGTTCAACAGAGGCAAGTCCCTCAGCAGCAGCAGCAGTTACATCGTCCATAGGAGGAAAACTCCAGTCAAGGTCATCTTCGACAGAAGCTCAGGATGTCCCGAATTCAAAGTTGGTAGAAGGATATTGGTCGTTATGTTTCAATGTAGCCCTTTTCCCTGTAAATTACCATTTTCTAACTTTGTAAATACTCTTTGGAATCACGCGTTTGGCTGATCTCCATTTTATCAATAAAAATTTGAGCCCTTGTGCTTTTGTTTGTAATTCTTATTTGTTTTAGCTTTACAGAATGGCGTTTTAACATGATTAGCGATTCTTGAAATGAAACAAAAATGAATTTACTTGTTAAAACTTTTTCTGCTTTTAAATTAAAGACGACAATTTCTTTTGACTATTGAACAATCAAAAGAACATTAACCGCTTCTCCAGAAGTAAGCAAACTTCAAGGTGCAGAATCAAGGTACTCCTTCTAACCCAGTACGCCTGAATGAAGGGATCAACTGTGTCAAAGACCTTGTTCCGTCTTACACGCCACGGCAGAGTTCTTACCTCCTAAGCCCGACCAACATAGCTCCCAACAGGGACTATTTCTCCTAAGCAAGGTGGAATTGCTATCTTGAACCAGCGACATTTCTACACGCCCCGCGATGGCCGAGTATCCAGTCGTGTTCACCCGTCAGTTTGTATATCGTGTCAGTTTTGTCAGCATATACATATATACATCATGTATTATTGATGTGCATTCACATTTCATATTACATCACTATCACTCTAGTCGGTCTTGTCCCCTAGTGATAGAAGTTCTCTCAATCGAGTCGTCAGTTCTTGCCTCGTCAGGAAATGTTGCGTCTGAACAATCTCTCTCCTCCAGTTTTTTTCTGGAACAGAATTGGTCCTGGACCGCTTTGATAACTTGAACCTCTGAAGAACCAGAGGAACTTTCAGTCAGCATCACTCTTCGCCATTGAAGATGATATCCTTGCTTTCCCGGATTAAGGAAAATCCACAGGAAAGCCTCGTAATCAGAGATTCTGCAGCATGCCAGTTTCGCTCCAAAAAGATTGCCGATGAAAAGGTCATCGGCACCTCAAAATTAGACCCCATCATATGGCATTTCTCCGGGAAGATCCCGAGTAAAGTATGATGTAAGATCCCAAGCGACAGCAGTTTCCCAAGAGATATGCTTCCCCCCAGTAGAAACAAATGGCGTCTCCAACAGAGAAGTTTGTGCAACTCTACAACTCAGACGACTGGGTTCCCCAGCGAGTCTGACATCGAAACTTTTTCCACTCAAATGGCATCTCCCCAGGAAAATTCGGCGAGAAGTTTGAGGAAAACCGCTACAAATAGCGTCCCTTGTCAATAAAGTTTATTGACAAAAGAAACTAAGACCAGTTCCTTGGTAGGAAACCAAGATCGAGAGGAAGTTTATTTCAGAAACTACGACCAGTTCCATGGTAGGAAACCAAGATCGAGGGGAAGTTCACATATGAAACTTAGACCAGTTCCTTGGTAGAAAACCAGGATCGAGGGGAAGATGACAAAAGAAACTGAGACCAGTTCCTTGGCTGAAAACCAGGATCAAGGGGAAGTTTACCTTTTCTAAAGCATCATTGCTTAGCAAAAGAAGATGAATGCGATCTGCCATTCATATCCACCATCAAAATTTCGGGTATTCCGATATTTAATCCTCTTGCCCCCGAATGCTCGAATACCTTCGTCATTCACACCTTCGGGTCCAAGAAGATTAAATAGGGGCATCTGTCATACCCCAAATTTTGACCACTAAGATTTCCCATCATTGTGAGAATCATCATCATAGTATGGAGGAACCATCATACTTCATCAGTCTCCCCAAAGATGGGTGAGCATCCACTACAATCAAAATTAGAGTTTCGAGCCCTCTCAGAGCCTTAGACAAAGGATCAATCAAGGAATGACATGATCTTCAACTTGTCTACACCCTCAAACACATACAAAGGATCAAAAAGGACTCCCACTTCAAGGATTAAGCACAAGGATGCTCCCTTCTAGGTGGATCAAGCCTCAAGATCGCCAGCGCCACCAAATTAGGGTTTTGGTCGATCAGGGCCTCCCAAGGGAAATTTTCCTATGGGCACAAGCCAAGGATCCAAAACACAACCTAATATACTCCATGGAACCCCATGGACCCAACCATCAAGTCAATTTTGCCTCAGGGGATGCATTCATCAAAAATCAGGAATTAGGGTTTCTTGACCTAATTCACCCCTAAGTTGACTTTTAGGGCAAATTATGAGCCAAGACCTCAAGAGAGAGTTTGAGGGTCTCTAATGAACTATATTGATCCATTTGCAATAATTGATTTATCCAAGAAGCTTGAGCAATAAGTCTCAATTTCATCTGCACCACAATTAGGGTTTCGCGAGGAAAGTCAACTGTAACTTTGACTTTTGACCAGGACATGCTCCCAAGCCCTAAGACATGATTCAATATACCCTATGACACCCATGGAACATGTCCATCAAGTTTGATTTAGGTCAAGGACATGATTTCCTAAAGAATTGCGCAGTTTGGAATTCATCGGATAAAAAGTCAACTGTGCACAAAAGTCAACTTTGACTTTTTGAGATTTTTCATCTAAATGGATTTTTAACCCTAAAATGATGTTACTGTATGATTGGAATCATCATTCATCAAGAAAAATCAAAGAAAGTGTGATAACTTGTAAACGGGGGTAACCATAAAACTTAGAAAATTTTCTAAGTTATGGAAAAGTTACACTAATGTGCCAACTTTGGAGGACCATAACTCCTAAACCACAAGGCCATTGGTCCCCATTCAAAGCTTGATTTGTAGATCACATTGCCCTCTAAAAAAGCTTCATACTAACTTATTTCCAAATTCCTCATGGATTTTGAGTTATGGAGTGATCAAAATCAAGAAAAGTCACTTTGTTCCAACACTTAGTGAAAATTTCACTAAGTCAGATTTTACCCTATTTTTTGCTAAATGTAGGGGGATTTTTCACTTGGATTCAAAAGAGATCAAAACCAAACATGTTCAAAAAGTTGTTGTATCATGTAAGGGCTTTCCAAAATGGCCAAGAACATTACCAAATTCAATTTGAGTCATGAGATATGACATTGGGAAGTTGCCTTGCTGAAATCTGCCAAGGCAAGGCAGAATTTGCATTTTTGCTCGATTTACCAAAATCAGCCAAATCCAAATGCTCCTATCCACTTTGACACCTCAGAGGATTGAATCTAAAGGGGATAATCACTGAGTCAAGCCTCCAAAGTCCTTGGAACAAGAAAAAGCATGTTGAACCTAGAATTGCCAAAATAGGGACAAGACTCCAATTTTGGATTGGAGCATTCAATGGAAGCATCAAGGTGGCATGGACTGAGCCATTCTCAACTGAATTCAGTTAAGACTTATCCAAGACCAAGGGAACCAGCAGCCTGTGCCCTAACCTCTAGTCAATGGCTAGAGGAGACTTGGATTTTCATTTGCCAACATTGGCCAAACCTATTCAGCAGTTGCCATTCACTATTCCTTGCAAAACAAACTTGTTCTACTATAAATAGAGATCAATTATGATCAGTTTAAGTACACCAAAGGCCTACAACTAGGGCTGGCAATGAACCAAACCAACTCGAAAATAGTTCGAAATTCGATTCGAAAATTAAATCGTTGAACTAGGTTCATGAACCAAATGAGCTGAATATGAGCTAAAAACTAAGTTCGTTAACTAAATGATTTGAACTTGAACTATACATAGTTCAACTCGTTAGGTTCATGAGTCAATTCGATTATATATGAGATAGATTATATTGTCTTTCAGAGTAGGTTTAAAGATTTGTTCTAAATCTTAGTCTCATATTTTCTTTTAATCTAACGGTTTTAATTGATAATTTATATTCTCAAGTGAGTAAAATATTTCTACGAATAATTATACAAATAAAATTAACATCGTATAAATTCCAATCTTATAACTTTTATTTTATTTCTATATTTTTTATTTAAAAAATATTAATTTAAAATGTCAAATATATATATAAAAAATAGACTTTAAAAAAATTACTTTTAAGTTTGTGAAATAAGCGAGTTGAACCTAACAAGATAAACCTAACGAGTTGAACCGAGATATTCGTGAACTTCTAACAAGTCGAGTTTGACCTGAAAAAAAAGTTCATGATGAACTCGAACTCGAACTCGAACTCGGCCAATTCTTAACGAGTTGAGTTTGAGCTGAAAAAAAGTTCGTGATGAACTCGAACACGAACTCGAACTCGGCTAATTCTTAACGAGTCGAACTGAGCTAAGGCGAGTTCGACTCGACTCGACTCATTTCCAACCCTACCTACAACACTTGCCTTTCTCAAAATCTCTTTCTCTTGGCAAAAATTCCTTTCTTAGCAAGGTAGCTATCGGGTTTTGAGCTAGAGGGCAATTCCACTCAAACCAATCACACACACACCTCATATACATCACATATGAGCTAATCAAACACTTACACAACAACTGGAACACTGATTTCTCAGAATCACCAGTTAATTGCTCAAGGTTTTAACCAAAATGCAGTTGAGATGCCATGAATTGATCCAGCCAATTTTAATCAAGTCCAAGCATTCAAACACACTCCATAGGGTGTAGGGAAGCTGTTCAGATCATCACCACTCATCTGTAACACCTCCAAATTAAAAATCACATTGCACTTGCTGTCAAGGCCTAGAGGTAAGCATATACTTGGTCATCTCTCAATCTATGCATATTTTCTCGCACAATAATTTGGCCATATGTTCATAATCATGCATAGAATGTTTCCCCTCAATTAATTGCATTGTTTGAATCGTGTATCAAAAATCCTAGCCTTCATGCAGAAATTAGGGTTCTTGAGGATTTTTCGTGATTTCTTGTTATATGTTTAATTTAAATGAAATTAAATGCCATAGACATGATCGTGAGGTTGAAACGAGTTGATTGGTATGTGGATTGCATGATATAATCAAGTATTCAGTGAGATTGAGTAGAAAATGCAAATCTGGCCAAATCCAGAACACGCGCGTGTTCTTGGTGTGTTCTTGGCGCCATTTCTTTCAAATTCAAATATTTGAATTTTGTGATTTTATTTAATTGATTCAAAAATTAATTTCTCTCTGAGTTTTAATGATTTTGAGTTGATTCTTTTTTTTAATAATTCACAAAAATGTTAAAATATTTTATTTTCCCAAAAAATCCCAAAAATATTATTTATTTTGTATAATTGATATTTTTGCAAAGAATTAATGTTTTAATTGTTTTTAACATTTAAAATATTTTTTCTACCTTGATTTTGCAAATTTTAATGCTTTCTAATTATTTTGTAGGTCAATACTTAATTTTTGAAGCATTAATCCAAGATCACAATTTGTTTTTCATATGTTAAACAATTTTGATCATTTTTAATTGAATTTTTATTCAATTAAATACATTTTTGAAAACAAATTAGGGTTTTGGATTAATTCAACCCTCATAAATCATTTTCAAAACACTTGGGCCTCTAATAGAGTGTAAGCCCCAATCCTTTTTTTTTACCAAACCTTTTGGGCCTCAGTGTATTGTATAAGTCCCGACACCGTCAAAAACAAACGGCGCGATCGTCGCCTTTTGAAAAATAAACACTCATGGGCCTCTATTAGAGTGTAAGACCCAATCCCTTTTTAACCAAAACTTTTTGGGCCTCACTTATTGTATAAGTCCCTCTGCGTTAAAAGAAAACCTCGGCGCGATCGCCATTTTAAACGAAAAATCAATTGGGCCTACCCTCGTGTTATAAGCCCCACTCTTTTTCTTTAAAAACTTTTTGGGTCTCTATTAGAGTGTAAGACCCAACCCCTTTGTACAGAAAATTTTTGGGCCTCAGTCACTTGTATAAGTCCCTCTGTACAAATTCAAACAGTGCGCTCACTAATAAAACCCTGGGCCTCTCCTTGAGCTGTAAGCCCCAAATCTTTCTTTTTTCAAAGCACTTTCTCCTTTGATTTTGAATATACTGTTGTTTTCAATCTTTCTTTGTTAAACAACTAACCAAACAGCATGGAAGCTCTACAACCGAGTAAGTGGTTATTGCTTTCATTTACCGCTTTCATATACATATAACTGTATTGTGGGGCTGTTTCACTGTAAGTCTTCTTTCATAAACTCATATCAACTGCGTAATAATAGTATAGATATTTAGAGTTTCCCCGGCAACTACGTCTAGCATTAAGCCCGTTGATCACTCTTAGAAATAGTCTAAACTAGATCCCCATAGGATTACCAGACACAGTCTTCCCTCCTCTTGGGGTTAAACAATATGGAGATATGAAAGGCAGCATTCTCTGTGAACCCTTTCATAGACTGTCACTCATAGAAGTTGTCAAAGAAGCTCTACTCCCCAGAGATGATCTTTTCTCCGTGAATGGCATCTCTTGAGTTTCTTCCAAATTCTCGAACTTTCCTGGCTTGATCTATTCTCGGTGAATGGCATGTCTTGAACTTCTCAGGGTTTGGGGACCCACAGGCTTCTTAAAAGCACTTGTCAAGAAACTCTACTCCCCAGAGATGATCATTTCTCCGTGAATGGCATCTCTTGAGTTTCTTCCAAATTCTCGAACTTTCCTGACTTGATCTATTCCTTGTGAATATCTTGCCTTAAATTTCTCGGGGTTTGGGGACCCATCGGCTTTTTAAAAGAAATCGGCCTCCTCTTGGGCATCGTACAAGGACCCACAGGCTTCCTAAAAGCATCCCCGCCTCCTCTTGGGCTTAGTACAAGGACCCGCCGACTTCTTAGAAGTATTCACAGCCTCCTCTTAGGCTTCGTATAATGATCTCTTCCTCCGGGAATGATAGCCTCCTCTTGGGCTTCGTACAAGGACCTCTCGGCTTCTAAAAGTTTCTAGCCTCCTCTTGGGCTTCATACAAATTGTCCCGACGACCTCCTAGAGGTATAGGAACAAAACTTAATCATATGCATAGAACAATCATTTCAAAGAGTCTACTACTGTTTCTCAAAGCATAGTACAAAAGATGAAACTCTAGACTTGGACAGTCTAACTTCCTTGAGTCTCAAATACATTCTCAAGCACCCTTCAAGAATAGGAAGGAAACCCGCAGACTCGGACAGTCTCAATACCCTTCAGATTTCCCACTTCCTTAAAGAACATGAACAACCCGGATCCTTGAATCAAATCTTTGAGTACAGTGTTGCTCATATAAGAACTGATTTTCTCTTTCAAAATTAGTATACTGGACCTGTCACTTAACTGAAATAGCACCATAGCCTTCTCTTGGGCTTTGTACAATGATTCTCCCCAGCGGAGTCAAACAACGTTTAGCCTCTTTCTCGGGCTTTGTATGAGACACATAAGAGACTTCCTCGTTGAGTCAATCACCCCTTTCGCCTCCATCTCGGGCTTTATATGAGATGTAAAAAGGTTCTTATTGAGCCAAACAAATAGCCTCCATCTCGGGCTTTATACGAGATACCAAAAGACTCCATCGTCGAGTCAAAACCTTTTAGCCTCTCTCTCGGGCTTTGTACGAGACACATATCAGCCTCCTCTTAGGCTTTGTATAAGAAAACCACTGGTTGATCCAATTAACCTTTTAGCATCAAAGTTGTGTGTCGTTCACAGTACACAAACATCAACAACTTCTTCGTCTAATCGCTGTAAGCGACAAGCCTCTGGATCATCTACATCCATGCCACTGTCCCTCTTTTAGCATGAGAAATTCCTAAGGAAAGATAACATTGCTCTACACTGAGTTAAAGTCTTCTCCTTCAGGTTAAAAATCCCCTATAAAGGAAATTATGGCATTGCCGGATTCACACATCCCGGTTAAAGTAATTCTCCTTTATAAACAGTTGTGACAAACAAACCCTTCTTTAGAGATAACAAATTCTCTCTAAAGTCGAGGCCCTTCAGCTTCACGTCTTGGGCTTTGAACAAGACACAAATAGACCCTTCAGCTTCATATCTTGGGCTAAGAACAAGATACAAACCACCCTTCAGCTTCACATCTTGGGCTTTGAACAAGATACAAACCACCTTTAGCTTCATGTCTTGGGCTTTGAACAAGACACCAAAACACCATTTCCTCCCATAGAATAGGAGGAACTACGAACGCTCTGATTTCCCTGTTTCGGTAAACGGGAATACGTAGGCATAAGATTGAAAGAAAAATCTTAGCGAGCGCAATCAACAAAAAACCCAAAATCCCATCAAAAAGCATCAGTCCTAACATCCTAATCCTTGTTCCCCTACCAGAAACATTCTGTCAAGATAAAAAGAGAGAAATTAGTATTGGCGAAAGTACAAATAACCAGTACAAAGCCCCCCCCCCCCCACATTGATAGCATTCGTAACTTAACAGACCGCTGTTTAAACTCAGTATGCAAAGCAGGGTTAATTGGAGACATCTATTTCCCTTCCTTCATCAGCTTTAATAGGATAAAAAATGAATCGACTTGTAGTAAACTCAACCGCAGAAAGCGACCAACGCTTAAGAACCGCGTCCAAAATCACTCACTACACCACCCAAAAATACTTTGGAAGATCTGAGTCGCTACGCACTATCCTTGCAAGTTCCACAAATGACCTATTCTTTCGCTCCACCACTCCATTTTGTTGAGGAGTCCTTGGTGCCGAGAAGTTGTGAGATATTCCATGTTCTTCACAAAATTCTTCAAAGGAGGCATTTTGGAATTCTCCACCATGGTCGCTTCTTATGGAGGCAATTGAAAGTGACTTCTCATTTTGAATTTTCTTTGCAAATTTCTTGAATGCCTTGAATGCATCACTTTTCAGCACTAAAAAGAATGTCCAATTATATCTAGATAAATCATCAACAATAACTAAAGCATATACATTACCTCCGAAGCTTCTTGTTCTTGATGGACCAAACAGTTGTAGTGGCCTTGAAGTGGACACCACATCTTTAGATTTGAAAGTTGACTTGGTTTGTTTCCCCTTTTGACATGCATCACACAATTTTTCTTTGACATATTTTATCTTTGGTAAACCAATAACTAAATCATGCTTAATTAATTTATTCAAATGCTCCATATAAATGTGAGCAATCCTTTTGTGCCAAAGCCATGAATCATTATTGCTTGCCATAAGACATTTAACCTTCAAAGAAGTGTCATCAAGGGAAATCATAAAAATATTGTTAATTCTATTACCTTTAAGCAATACCTCATTAGTGACTTCGTCTTCTATCAAAAATTCATCTTTAGTGAACTTGATTTTGAATCCTTAGTCACAAAGTTGGCTTATGCTAATAAGATTATGCTTTAAGCCTTCAACATAAAGCACATCTTCAATTGTTGTGAAAGGTGGTGAACCAACATTGCCTACGCCAAGAATCTTTCCTTTATTGCTATCTCCATAAGTAACATAACCCTTGGCCTTAAGCACTATACTTGAAAATTTGTTTACATCTCCGATCATATGCTTCAAACAACCACTATCAAGATACCATAGATTTGAAGTGGTCTTCAAGCAAACCTACAAAACAAATTAAGTTTTGTTAGGTACCCAAATAGCCTTGGGTCCTTCATAATTAGTACCTTTCTTTTCCCACACATAATGCCCACTCGCAATACTAAAGTTTCTTACATAGCAAGCATTAGGTGTATGGCCAATAATACCACAATAAAAACAAATAGGAACAAAATTGCTTTTATATCTAGGAACATATGATTTCTTTTTAGGAAACCTCTTCTTAATGGGAGTTCTTTTCTTTTTAGGATAAGGATGCACATTCTTAGGTTTGTTCACTTTCTCCTTAGAAGTTTGGTCACTAGCCTTAAGAAAGATTGTTTTACTAGAACTTGGTTTAGAAAATTTTGAGTAACCAAGTCCACTTTTATCATTTGAACATCTTTGTTGACTAAGGACCGCTTCTAAACCAATTTGTCCTTTCTCATATCTTTCTAGGACTCTTTTTAATTGAACAATTTGGAATGAAAGTGATTCACAATTTTTACATACCAACTCTTGTTTTTCTTCACTTGCTTTCTTTTGTTTTTCATTTTTTGACTCGTTTTCCATAACATCGACTTTTTCTTCTAAAGATGTTATTTGTCTTATTTGTGAAGAAATTGTTTTACATAAGACCTTACATTCATTTAAGAGTTCATTTATGACTTCTTGTGCATCATTATCATAAAGAGAAAATTTAGTACTAACCTCGTCATTTTCATCTTCGGAGTTATGTGTAGACATAAGTGCTAGTTTTGCGCTTTCATCGCTCTCCGAGTCGGATGATGAACTAATTTCGTTGTCTTCCCATGCAAAGTATGCCTTCTTATTTTTTGATTCCTTCTTGCCTTTAAAACTTCCTTTCTTTGCAAGTTGTGGACATTCGGGTTTTATGTGACCTTGCTTCCCACATTCATAACATGCAATGTCTTGAGATGAAGTTGAAGTATCCTTTTTCTTAAAGTGTTTCTTCCTTTTAGCATAAAAAGACTTATCTTTATTTCCAAAGAATTTTCCATGTCTTTTTACTAGAAGCATGAAATTTCGTCTTCCTCCGATGAGTCGTCATTTTGTTTTCCTTTTGCATCTACCTTTAAAGCAATACCTTTGGACTTCTTGTCTTAAAGTTCATGTTTTTCAAGTTGTCCATGTTCTAACTCATGTTCTTGAAAAATACCAAATAGAGATGCGGAAGTCATCGTAGAGAGGCTTTTCTTTTCCGATATTGCCATTACTTTTGGTTGCCATTCTCTTGTCAAAGATCTTAGAATTTTGAGATTTAGTTCATCATTTGAGAATGTCTTACCAAGTGCTATTAAGTGATTAGTCAAATGAACAATTTTTTCTGTAATGCAACAATGGTTTCTCCGGGCTGCATTCGGAACATTTCATATTCTTGACTTAGAGTATTTAGTCTAGATCTTTTAACTTCAGTCGTTCCTTCATGTGTTTCTACCAAAGTATCCCATATTTCTTTTTCCGATTTACATTGACAAACACGAAAGAACTCATCAATACTTAAGGTACTTTGAAGAAGATTGATAGCTTTCTTTTCATTTAGAATTTTTCTCTTGTCTTCTTCATCATATGTACTTTTTAATTTTGCAGTACCAACACCATTGACTACATTCACAGGATTATGCGGACCATTCTCAATAGCTTCCCATATACCTTCTCCTTGTGCTTCAAGATGTGCTCTCATACGAATCTTCCAAAAATCAAAATACTCTCCAGAGAAAAATGGGGGCTTTTTACTACTTCCACCGTCTTTGAAAACCGGGTTTGAACTTGCGGAAGCCATACTGGATCTTTAGGAACAGGTTACCTAAGACCTGCTCTGATGCCAATTGTAAGTTATAAATGTGCCTAAGAGGGGGGGGGGGGGGGGGTGGGGGGGGGGGGGGGGGGGGGTGAATTAGGCTCTTAGACAATTATCCGGATTTTTGACGGTTTTTGAATTTTACTTTCCTAAAAGTTTCTAAGTGAGGAAAGCGGTAAATGCGGAAAGTAAAGAACACCGAGACGTATAGTGGTTCCCCTCACAGGTCGAGAGTACTCCACTCCCCTTTCAACATGAAAGAGAGTTTACTATTGATTTGACTTTACAAGACTCTTCCTAGTCTTTTTATATAAGTCACTCACAATCAACCACCAAGAACACCCTCTTGGATTTTACAATTTTAAAGTCCAACCAAGAATAACTCTTACAATGGACCTGTTGTATCCACAAACCGAATCACAAGGAAAACAACCTCGCAATCTTAATTCTTAACAATCCTAAAAATAAGATGTGATAAAGAACTATAATTGATGAACTTTGAATATTTGAACTTTAATCAATCAAAAGATTGATCTTCTCCTTTTGTAGTAATCACTCAACGAATGTTATACAAGTGTTCAACACAATTGAAATGAAACAAATGCAGTATATGTGAAGATTTTATGAAAAGGTTTCACTCTTAGAAATTTTGTTAAGAACACTTTGATAAAATGAAGGTTTTTGTAAAAGAATGATTGTGTGAAAATTATTTACAAGGAGGTGAATTAAAATTCTGAAAAATGAGAGTTTATATAACACACAAACACCTCCTCAAATGGTTGCAATATGTCAAAGGATGCCATGCTTCAAAAAGAATAATTTAAAATTAATTTTTTGAAGAGATGCAAATATTTTTCAAACTGGAACAGTGGTAACCGGTTAACACCAGGTGGGTAACCAGTTACTTCATGTAACGTTCATTTTATTTTTGAAAATTTGCTCAGAGTAACCGGTTAACACTCTGTGAGTAACCGGTTACTTGCAGAAAGTTTTGAAAAAAATGGTTAGAAACAGAGCTAAAACATTTTCTTTGATGCTAAAATATTTTCTAATTATCATAATATGAATAAAGACCAGTTTGAACACTTGTATGCACATTGCTAATGAGTAATTGATTATACCTTTGATTAATCCTTGAGAGTTCTTCAATATTTGAACCAATGTGCAATCTTATTCAATCTTCAATGTAGCTTCAAAGTCTTTGATCCAATTTCATTTGAGCAAGCATAACAATGTTGTCTTCATCAAAATTCTTGAGAAGCAATGTCTTCACAAAAGTGATAGCACTGAGATCTTTCAAGGAGTTTGTAACAGCTGATCAACAATGTTGTATTCACTCATTTGGATGAGTTTCAGCATCTCATCATCGTTCTTTGAAAGTTCGGGATTACCGGATTGACCTACTGGTGGATCAGGAGCTTCTGTCGGAAGTTCCTTTTCTTTGTTATGTTCTCCAACTCCCCGGTTGAAGATTCGACCGCTCCGTGTTACTCAACTGATGTCTGCAATATTAATGATGGAGGGTAATGGAATTTCCTTTCCATTCTCAATTATTGTTGCACAGTATTTGTAAGGGATCGCCTTAGCTGATTTATACGGTAACGATCCCGGTAGATAGATAACTACCGGAGCCTTCTGATTTTTCTGACTGTCGTAAGTAACTTCAATCAGTTCTTGGCTAAGAACCTTTGATTCTTCCAGTAGAGGGATGATGGTACAAACATCCTTGTTCTGTTGATGATCAGAGATTATGACAACGTCTCTGATTTGATCAGCGAAGTAGTCCGGCGTCCAGTTGATTGGCTCAAGACTCGGACACGGGTGAATCTCTTTACGATCCAACTGATCTTGAAGGGATGCCCGCATAAGGTAGCATCCTTTGTTATTCTCCGAGCAGACTCTACAACGTTCATAGTTATGTGGTGGCACCTGGCCACACCCGCTTTGAATGTAGTGTAACCTTACCAGGTTTGTTTCCATAGATTGGACATCCCGACTTTGACGCTGAGTAGGGTTTCCATTAAGCACACTGATTTGTTACGTGTCTTCATCCAGATAGGTTGTAAGACACCAGTGGTTTAATAAGTGTTGTAAAGTTCTCTGAATGAGAGCGGACCCTTGGTTACTCTCACAACATCCTTTACAGTTCAGATAATCATGTGAAGTGAAAAAACCGAGTTGGACCTGTCTGGCATGTAACTCCACCAAGCTGGTATTCATCAGACGAATATCAAAGATTTGAATCATGTTGATCTAATAAGGATTTCTATCATGGTAGTCCTGGATCCATCCAAGATCCACCTGACGTTGGACGGCCTCTTGTACAAAAGAGCATCCCTATTTGTTTTCCACGCAAGTCAGACAGGAATTGTAATCGTGCCGTGGCAAATTATGATACTGGCTTTGCCTTGAGTGCATCAGCACCAAGTTGACATTCATTGCACAGATGTCGTGGTTCTGAATGATGTTGGAATTTGTATAGGTCATATTGACTCCACTAACATGATGCTCTTGGATCCATCAGAGATCCAATTGTTCCTGTAGAGCTGCTTGCACCACAAAACATCCTTGATTGTTTTTAGAGCAGATATCACACTAGGGATAATTATGAGGTGGCACATGGCCATATCCGCTGTGTCTACAATGCATCTTGACCAAGTTGGGCCTTAACAAGAGTACATCATGAATTTGATAGGTGTTGTTAGACTCTCCCTCTATCACATTGACTACAGCTTTCTCATGTTGAGGCAGTGGGTTTGTGAAAACATTAGTATTCATATCCTTGAAAGATAAGACCCCACTCCTAACAAGCTTTTGTATGTCGGATTTGAAACTGAGATAGTTTTCTATGTTATGCACTGGTCCTCCTTGATGGTAAGGACACGTCTGATCCGTTTTGAACCAAAAAGGCAGCTTTTCCAGTACTGTAGAGGAGACTTAGTTTTGCATGCCCCTTGACCAGTAAGAGTGGAAATAGTTATGCGTACAACATTGGTATAGGGTCGAACCCTGGTGGTCGTGTTGTACGATTCTTGCTGTATTGAGGACGAGCCTGCTGAAGATGCTATTGTGTCCTTTATTGAAGTTGCTGTTGATTAGGTTGGCTCTGAGCAACCTGAGGTTGATACGTAGGAACATGAGCGGGGTTGATAACAGGAGTTACACCTGCTACTGGTGGTAACGTTTCCTTTTCTTTCCAAGAGAGATATTCCCAATATCCTGTTCTTTTTTCTTTGGGAGAGCACTATCGTATCATTTTGTACTACTTGATGATCCAGTGTCTTTAACCAAACGCCTTCTTGGACTACTTCCTCAAGACGAACTAACATGTCCACCATCTCGGTGAAGTCACTGGGCGCACTGGCAACCATTCTGTCGTATTAAAATGAGCTCAAGGTTTTCAAGGAGATCTTTGTCATCTCTTTTTCTTCAAGAGGTGGACAAATTTGAGCGGCAATTTCATGTCATATCTGAGCGTACTCCTTAAAGGTTTCCTTGTCCTTTTGTGACATCGATCTGAGTTGATCTCTGTCCGGTGCCATGTCCAAATTGTATTTATATTGTTAGACGAAAGCAGCACCAAGATCTCTAAACGTGCCCATCGTAGCGCGGTTTAAACCCATGTACCATTTTAATGCGGCACCGATTAAACTATCCTGAAAGTAGTGAATCAGTAGCTCCTGGTTCTTTGTCTGAGTTGACATTCGCCGATCGTACATCACCAAATGGCTCTGAGGGCAAGAGTTACCCTTGTACTTTTCAAAGTCGGGTACCTAGAACTTGTGCGGAACTTTCACATTAGGGACCAAACAAAGGTCCGCGGCGTCCTTTCCAAATAGATCCTGACCGCGAAAGGCCTACAGTTCTTTCTGCATTTCCAGGAATTGTTCCTGGAATTCATTCATTCTGTCAAACATGCTGTCGTTTCCACTAGAAGGTATCTGGGGAATCTGTCCTTCCGGGACAGTGTGTACCATGGGCGGTGGTATAGTCATTATGGCCGAGACTCTCGGTGTCTCCTGAAGTTTGTAACCTTTATGAGTTGTCGTCATGCCCCTGGCATCTTCGCTTTCCCGAAGATTGTAATCTTCAGGCCCAACAGCTCCTGTTGCGGTTCCCTGATCCTCACTGATCGGCAGAACATATCCTTCCGGGATATAGTTAATAGGCATGCCCCAGGGACGATCTTTCAGAATTTTGTACCTAGGATCATACTTCTCCACTATGGACGTAGATGTGATCTCCGAGATCATAATCCTTTGTTGTTGCATTTGAGCTTCTGCTAGAGCTTGCATGTCATTATGAAGCTTTCTCAGATCCTCTTTCAGAGTGTCGATCTCTTCTCTTAACTCTCTATTCTCTTGCTCGAGATCATCCATCTATTTTTGACGATTGGCCCGAGTATTGTACGAATGATACAGTTTGACTCTATAATTGAGACGCAAACATGAGATTCGTAGGTAAGAAGAATGCGTTTATGAGAATGATGAATGCAATGATTATTAATTATTTTTGTTTATTCAAAGTAAACTTCGACAATTAGATTGCAAATATCAAACTGTGAGGAAACCCCATTTTATTGAATTTAAAGGATTACGGAAATGGAAATACAGTAGATTTACAAAGTGCTGAAAAAGGAAACCTAAACAAATGGATCCTGAGTCCTCTCTGAGGAGAGCTCAAATGCTGGTTTTGGTACTTTCCTCTTCTTAGATTGGGGCTCTTCAGCCGTTTTCGGGTTGTCATTCCTTTGCCAGGTGAAAGGAGCGAGCAAATTCCTTTGATCATCCTGATCCTCTACAGCATGTTGCTCTACAATCTCAATCAGAGCTTCCTTTTCTTTTAATAGTTGTTGTATTTTCTTACATTCCACATTGAGAATATGGTACTTGTTCCTCCAAGACCTCTTCTCCTGCTGAACTTTGCTGAGAGTAACTTGAAGCTTTTCCATCTCAGACATAAAATAAAGGGCAGAGTCTCTTAATGGAAGAACTTCCTGGTGAGGGTAAGGCATCCTCAGCTTGAGAGCTCTAGTTTGTACCTAGTGGAGATAAGGCTCCACCGAGACACAGTCTGGTTTTCCTAGAGACTCTCGTCCTTTCCTGCGAACGTGTTTCCAAGCATGCACTATTTCTGTCTTTAGTGCCCTGTCATTTTCTCGGACATGCCTCATTGGGTATCCAAATTGACGAAGAACTAACACTGGATGATAGTTGATTCCCCCCTTAGTTCCTATAAGGGATACATTTGGGAAATTTCCACAACGGTCAATGATTCTGATCCCATCATAGATTCGATTGTACCAATCGATGTCAGAGTTGGTAAGAGATATGATTCTTTGTGACCAACGTAAAGTATTATTTTGATCCCAAAATGCAGCAGACTTGGGAAAATGGGAAGTGAACCATTTATAAAGCGAGGGTACACATCATGTGATCATTCCTCCGCTGTATAAATTCCTTAAATGTACCGAATGATACGCATCTGCGAGTAAGGTCGGTACGGGGTTTTCGATCAGGAAAATCTTAATGGCGTTGATATCTACAAAGTTATCGATGTTGGGAAACAAAAATAACCCGTAGGTGAGCAAAACAAAGATGCTCTCGAAAGCGGCCACATTCCCTATACTAGCAAAGTATAGGGCTTTCTTTATCAAGAATTGGCCTGGCAAACCCTGTATGCCACCCTTAGTGGTAATGTGAGTCCTGACTTCTGACTCACCCAAATAAATTGCTCTTGCAATGGTCTGATCCTTTGGAATTTCTTCCAGTCCAGAAAAGGGATACTGATCAGTGATATGCAGATCAGTCAAGTGGGAATACTCCTCCAGGGTTGGTGCAAGCTGATAATCTGAGAATGTGAAACAGTGATAAACCGGATCATAGAACTGGATTAGTGTGGACATGATTCCTTCAATTACGTGGACCCTTAACAAGGACACTAGTCCTCCATACTTGGCTCTGAAGGCCTCGTGGTTGGTGATCATTCTCACCAAACCTCTCAAATCCTCTAACTTTGGAACCTTGAAGGTGTACTTATGAGTTTTCCTTCTACCAAAATCCATCAGCGCAATCTCCTTTCTCTGACATTTGCAATCATCGTCTCAGTTTACTTTGAAAAAGAAAGATGTGAAGAGAAGTTTTTTTTTTGTTTTAATGTTTTTTAAATGAATGCATGAATGCAGCACACAAAAACATAGAAAAAACATGGGGTCAAAAGGTTTAGCGGATCGCCAGCGAACTGATGTATCCTAGAGTGATCTCAGATGAGGGTAGTATTGCGTGACAATTGTAACACCCCATTTTAATTTATTTAATCATCGTGTGTTATTTTATTTGTTTGGCTGTTTAGGGTGTGTGTAGTTGAGCACGTAGGCATAGTGTCCTTAACGGATCGGAAATAAATAAAGATGTTGGGATAATAATAAAGTAATAATGAATAATGTGGGGACATATTTAATAATAATAGTGTGAAGAATATTATTATTATTGTGTCTAACATTAGTATTATTATTATTATTATTATTATTATTATTATGGTTAGTGGGAGGAAAGGAAGAAAGAAGAATATTTTGGCTGAGATAGAGAGCAACTAGAGAACTCTGAAGAGATCAATTATTTTATTAAAAAGAAGAATTAATAATTGTTAGTTCAAGAGAGTATTTAAGGTAACTCTAATAATTGATCAATTGGGCTGAGATGACAAATATCAATTGGAGATGTTTTACCCTATCGAATTATATTACATAATATTGGATTATATATATATATATTTGTTAGTAAAAAAAAGAAGAAAAAGAAGAGAAAGAAGAGAAGGAAAAGAGAGAAGAGGAGAAAGAGGAAAATTGAAGAAACCTCCGTTTCAATCGCGATTAATCGGGTCAGGGTGAGAAGTTCCAATTATATCATGCTTGTGTATGTATATGTATGCTTTTGTTTGGTTTGATTTTGATTGAAAATGTTAGGGTTTTAACATTTGATAGAAATGATAAATTGAGTGGAAATTGATGAAATGCATGTCTAAATGTGTTATAACATGTTATTTTGGGTCATGGGGTGCGATAATATCACATAACTTGAAGGGTTTGATGATTTCTAGGTCCCAAACACGTTTTGGGAGAGTTTTGCTTCGTCCAGATTCGCCAGGCGAGCTAGAGGCGAGCCTGCTTCGCTAGGGATTCGCCAGGCGAAACTGACTGGAGACAACAAAACATTGTTTTCGTATTTTCGTCGTAACTTGAGATCCGTAACTCGGATCGATGCACGGTCAGAAGCGTTGGAAAGCTAATGAGATATTATTTCTATTAAAAGTGAATTGGAGGGTTAAAGATGATTTAATTAATTCATGTTTTTGAGAAATAGTCGTGCTATCGGATTTTCTTATCGCGTAAAATGCGTGTGGTCGGTATTTTGTCGTGTATTATGCTATTGTCATATAAATGTGGAGCTTTTAGGCTATTTATATGATGTTGAATCTTGATATCGAATGTGGTTATTGAATGATGGCCTTGTGGCATAAAGGTATTGAATAAATGAATTTCAATGTATGATATCGTATTGATGTTGTTGTGGGTAGCCTTTGTGGCGTGAATCCTAGTGAATTGTATTTTGTGCAGGTGATAATGGTTGTGGTTGTTTGTGGCCTTATGGTAAACTACATTGTATAAATGAATATCAATGTATGAGGTGAGTAGTTCATTGTGTGTATTATGATGAATTGATTTGACAGTTGTGGTAATATTAGTGTGTATTACGGTGAATATGTATCTCACGTGTGATCATGAGGGTCGTGAAGATGTATAATTTTTATTATTGTTAGTTCTTGTATTGGCTGGAATTTTGGTAAAACAATGGTGTTGTTAATGATGTCATATGTCTGATGTCTTAACATGAGTTCTTAACATTGAGTTGATGTTAAGTTCATAAGGGTTGCAGTTTTGTATGCTGATGTTAAACCTGATGTCTTGACATCAGTTGACAGAACATCAGAACATCAGTCTGATGTGTTTTGTTAGGGCTGCATTTGTTTAAGTGTGTTTTGAGAAGATCTGGTGGAGAGATTGCAGGCGAATATCATGGGACAAATATATTCTGTTGCAATCTTATATTGAGCAGATTTTGTTACTATTTTCATGCAAAAAGATATGGAGAATAATTAGATTTAATTGAAGATTTAATTGAAGATTTGATTGAAGATCTATTTAGTAGCAGAATCTTTTGCAGATTTGGAGTAGCTGATTTGTTGTGATTTGAAGGCCCAAATCCAATTGGGAAATAGGTTATAAATAGAAGCATTGTAACCTAGTTTTAGGGAGCCAGCCATCATGTAAATTATAAGGGCTGTGTTGGTTGATGAACCACCCGGTTTTGTGGGATGGTCATCATGTTTATCTCTAAGCCTGTAGGTAAGAGATGTATTGTTCTTAGAGGAAGCTGTTAAGCAACTCTAAGCATTTTTCTTAGTCATGAGGGTCATGTCTAGGTATTGTTATAGGAGTGTGTCTTCTATTTTTATGTGTTTGGAGAGTTGTTGGAAATCAAGCTGTTGATGCAGTGACTGAGATGTTGACTGCTAGACATCATTGCGATGATTGGAAGTGAGATGAAGTCTCTTACCTACGGAGAACTTAGGTAGAAGGGTCATTGGGTAGGGATTAAGTGAGTAGATTGTCAACTGGTATTGTTGAGTCTGTTATTTAATACTGCTAATAGTGGACTACCTTCCTGGCTTGGTATGCCCCTAGATGTAGGTTGTTAGACCGAACTGGGTGAACAAATTCTGTGTGCACTTTTTTTTTCAGCAACGTATTTAACTGTCTATATTTGCCTTGCTGTTTATGTCAGACCAGATGTCTCGACATCATGTAGGACATTTGGGATCTGTTATACCAGAATTTCAATTGGTATCAGAGCAGGCATCCTGTCTGTTTCTGGATGAGATCTAGGGAAGATACTTTGTGGTTCATGTGCAAGGAAGATAGTTTTGCCGAGTTATGGACTCGGTCAGTTCATGTAGTTGTTTGTTTGATCCCTTGAAGTGAAGGATGAATTATTCATGACAGGGTATGTATTGGACCTGTCTGTTGTTATCAGGTGTGTAGCTTTGGTGGAGAACTGCTGTTGTGAGTTTGATTTATTTTTTGTTGGCACTTGGATTATGGTGATGGTGTGCAAGGATTATTTAGTAGTGCCTGAAGGTTGTTGAGGAGTTGTTGTGTGTTCCGCTGCATGGTATCTGATGTAACCCTGGTTGTTTCTTGTGGTGAGACTTTTGGCAGGTATTTTCTTGGAAAGACTTTAGAGTTTGGTCTCCTCAGCAGAAGAAGAATATTGATTCCTTCCTTCTCAATTTTCTTGATGATGAAAGAAGAGGGTGGAGCCAAAGCAAAAGAGTATCACTGTCAAATCTTTCATGCGGGAGTGAAGAGGTTGATAAGTTATCTCTTAAGCGTATTTGTGGTGACCTAATTAGGAGATCTTCCTAGTTATGGTGTCCATTGTAGTTCTGGTTTATCTGAAGATGAAGTCTATTGTGAAGATACATGTTTCTGATTTTCAAAATCATGAACTGGAGGAAGTTTCATCAAGAAAGAAGCTGAGCTTGATATGTCAATCCTAATGTCTCGACATCGCGCTACACATCAGCAGTTTATGGTAAATGCTGAGTCAAAGACCTATTAGATTGTAGCTGTGAAGTTGAACAATTTTTGAGATGCTGTTCATAATGTCATAGCATTTCAGCTGGAGCTGGTTGAAGATAAGGTAGTAATCTTGATAGCAGAAGAGAAGGAGATGATCCTTGTTTAAGCTAAACTGTCTGAGGACAATATTATAGGGAAAATGCATCCAAGAGTATGTGTGCAGTAGCAGTGTAAATCAGCCTGTGGTCAATTGGTGTCTGCATTAGTTGTATGGAATGAACTCTTCCAATTTTGTGGCTTGAAGGATTGGAAGTAGCAGATTGTCTATGGTATGTTTATACTCTGGCTTTAGATGCAGAAGGAAGGCAGTTATCACTCTTAAGTTAGACAAAAGTTTTGAACCTTGTGCTTATAAGAAGAAGCTTCTGGAAGAGTGTACTATGCAAGTTACTGCAGTTTTGTTGGTCTGATCTTGGAAGTTGATCAGATGTTGATATGTTCTCGTGTGTTCCCTGCAAGAGATATGTGTGAATTACTATGGTTGTAGTCTCAAAATCCATAGTAGATGTTTAATGTGATTTAGACTGATGTCGGAACTGATGTTGAAACATCACTTCAGTTCTTTGCTCAGGGTGGAGTGAAAGATCAAGACATTGACCTAACCTGGAAGGCTTTTGTGGTATGAATGGTTGTCATAATGGTTGTCATGAAGAAGATTCAGAAGATGCTAGAATCTGAAGAAGGGTTAAACCACAGGGATTTAAGATCAATTGCTATTTGTGATATTCACAAGTATTTAATTGATTATCCTTGAAAGACAAGATTAAGGATGTTCTGTCAATTCATCAGAGGTTTGGAGAATCATGGGAGGGGTTCTACATTCGTTCACAAGTCGCCTAGGTGTTGACCTGGGATAAAGTATTGTGAATGACTTGTCCAGATGGTGGTGCTGTTGAAGATGAAGACGGAAGACTATGAAGACATCATAATCTTGTGGGTTCAGCTTGGATCAGTTTATTTCTGATCTAAGTGGTTTATAGCATGGTGTTTGCTCTGGTTGTGAAGGTCGAGGATAATTGGCAGTTATCTCTGGCTTTCTACTGACGGCTCTACTAGGGGAAGTGACTTTCTTTAGTATTGCTATGGGGTAGTATTAGACTGCTTATTTTCTAAAGATTCAGATGTGGTAGGTTTGAAGTCTTTGGAATTTTTAAACAGGATAGAGGTTGTTTACTCAAATTTGATTGTTGAATCAAGTCTATGAGAGCATGGAAATCTGTTTCTGCAAAGGGAGAAGGTTCTTCTGAGTGGCAGAAAGTAGAGCTGAATTCAACAGTTGGGTGACATAATGTTTTGACATCTAGCTTAACATCAGAAGTCTCAACTGGTGATGTGGCACATCAGCTTTTGATAGGGTGATCTACAGGAATGAACAATAGGATGCTTCAAAAAGATAGTTCTCATGGAAGTTTGCAGGAGCTGCAGGAACGAGAAGATGTTACATAACCATGGCTTAGGGAGTCTAAGTGTGTTTGCTATTGAGCAATTGGAACTTGTGACTTAAAGATCTGGTTTCCTTGGTGGATCAGGATATCTTTGTGAGAGTTCTGGCAAACGTGAAAAAGGTCAAACTGTGGCATTTAGTTGATCTCATAATTGAATTCGAAGAATCAAGATAATCAGAGTGTGGCAGCTGGTTATTATTGAGGATTGTATTGGAACAAGTTACTCTTGGGCAGAAGGGTGATGAGTTGAAGACTCAAGGAGATTATTTTTCTTGAAGGTGGATGAGAGTTTATATTCTCTGGTTCTTTGGATTACTATGCTAGAGTAAGTCCAGTTGGTGGAGCATACCAAGAATCATGGTGTTGATGTTTTGGTGTGTGGAAGATGTTTTAACTTGTGATAGGACATTATCTGGGATGATTACCTACATTGTATCTAAAGAGAATCTACCTAATCATACGGGAGAATGATGAAGTAGAAGGTCTGCTTTGGAAGGAGAATGTAGAGAAGACTGAAGTAGATCAGGTATTGATTGCTTGAAAGTCTGAATGTGGATATTCATCAATTGATCCAAATATCAAAGATAGATGATTGGATGTGTATCGCTAAAGGCAGAAGAAAAGCCTGTGAAGGGGACATAGCCCTATTGTCAAGTCATGCTAGAGAGTAGTTGATCAGTAAAGCAGAGAATTTGTGGAGTCTGTGAGCAGTGTCAAACAAGTCAGGATACTTGGTTGTGTTCTCCAAAAGTGAAAGTACAGTATGTGAATGTGCTCAGCAAGTGTGCTCAAATGTTCATCTCCATCGAGAGCATTAGTTAACCATGACAGGGGGAGTACTTGTCTATGGGTTCTGCAGCAAAGGTGCGTAGCTTGCATGCTGATCAAGCTTGTGGAGATTGGTTGCCTCTTATGAGGAGATAATGTCAGATAACATGTTATGACATTAGGCTGTTGGATGGCATGTTGGTGTGGACATGAATTGTTCTAGCCATGTGAAGCTAATTATTTGTATCCTGTGCGCACATGCTTCTGAGAAGAAGTCTAAAGACAATTTTATGCAGTTTTGGAAAAACTTTGTGAGGGTCTTTGTTGATGGGAGATGTCACACTTGTCTTGATGTGTGTTATTAATTCTAAGTAAGAGGAGTTTACTTAGAGTTCAGTGGAAGGCATTGTGAGTGTGCTTTAGATCTTGTGGATGATTGTGTGAAGCATTCCTGACTGGATGGATGAAGACTGTGTCTGGATTTTCCAAATGCTATGATGTACTAGTCAAGGAGCATCAGTTGTGAAATATAAGGGGAGAACTTCTGTCTGTACTAGTGTGGTACTTGGTTTTTTGAGGATTAAGCATTTTGTGAATGTGTTCAGTAGGTGTGTTGAACAGAGGGTGCGCTCTTGAAGACATGAAGATGAGTCTTATGTTTTCCATTCATTTAAGGTGTTCTTCTTGCAAAGGAGCACTGGTTATCTTAGATAGGGAGAGTTGATCTTTTGTTGAAGAAGTTGTTTATCCAGATTGTAATGTCAGACAAGATGTCGTGACATTGTGTTACTGGTGAAGTTCATCGTGTACTTGACAGTTTAGACCTGGTTCTATAGATTTGTGTGTCAATGGATTGAATCAGAAGTATACATTTACACCAATGTTTGTCAATTTTTGGCCAAAAAGGGGGAGAGAATGTACAGTGGTAGCTGTTGAGTCTGGATTTTGTTCTGAGTATGTTGGTTGGCAGATTCAGAGTTTGTCCAATTGTGGCTAAAAAGGGGGAGAGTTAGCCTATGTGCCTATGTGTTGCCTAGTTGTCTGTTTTGGTTCTAGGCTTGAGGGGGAGTGTGTAGTTTGTGCAGTTGTTTTGAGGGAGAGTTGCTGCTGCTAGTTATGTGCTGATGTTAGTTTGTATGGTGTTTTTCCGCGGCTGGTATCTCTGGTGTAGGTTGAGATTGTTTTAGCCAAAATTAGCCAAAGGGGGAGATTGTTAGTTCTTGTATTGGCTGGAATTTTGGTAAAACAATGGTGTTATTAATGATGTCATATGTATGATGTCTTAACATGAGTTCTTAACATTGAGTTAATGTTAAGTTCAGAAGGGTTGCAGTTTTGTATGCTGATGTTAAACCTGATGTCTTGACATCAGTTGACAGAACATCAGAACATCAGTCTGATGTGTTTTGTTAGGGCTGCATTTGTTTAAGTGTGTTTTGAGAAGATCTAGTGGAGAGATTGCAGGCGAATATCATGGGACAAATATATTTTATTGCAATCTTATATTGAGCAGATTTTGTTACTATTTTCATGCAAAAAGATATGGAGAATAATTAGATGTCATTGAAGATTTAATTGAAGATTTGATTGAAGATCTATTTAGTAGCAGAATCTTTTGTAGATTTGGAGTAGCTGATTTGTTGTGATTTTAAGGCCCAAATCCAATTGGGAAATAGGTTATAAATAGAAGCATTGTAACCTAGCTTTAGGGAACCAGCCATCATGTAAATTATAAGGGCTGTGTTGTTTGATGAACCACCCGGTTTTGTGGGATGGTCATCATGTTTATCTCTAAGCCTGTAGGTAAGAGATGTATTGTTCTTAGAGGAAGTTGTTAAGCAACTCTAAGCATTTTTCTTAGTCATGAGGGTCATGTCTAGGTATTGTTATAGGAGTGTGTCTTCTATTTTTATGTGTTTGGAGAGTTGTTGGAAATCAAGCTGTTGATGCAGTGACTGAGATGTTGACTGCTAGACATCATTGCGATGATTGGAAGTGAGATGAAGTCTCTTACCTAGAGAGAACTTAGGTAGAAGGGTCATTGGGTAGGGATTAAGTGAGTAGATTGTCAACTGGTATTGTTGAGTCTGTTATTTAATACTGCTAATAGTGGACTTCATTCCTAGCTTGGTATGCCCCCAGATGTAGGTTATTAGACTGAACTGGGTGAACAAATTCTGTGTGCAATTTTCTTTTCAGCAACGTATTTAACTGTCTATATTTGCCTTGCTGTTTATGTCAGACCAGATGTCTCGACATCATGTAGGACATCTGGGATCTGTTATACCAGAATTTCAATTATACATGTGTTTTGTGTGTAATCTGTGTCATACATTTCATGATGTGTCTGGTGGACACAACTAAGTGAGAATCCATGATGGGTGCCTAGTCTTGTCTAGGCTCCAATGTGGAGTAGTGATGGAGATAAATCCCTGCTCAGTGGAGTGTATGTGGTTTATCCGGATTCCATTGGGAATCGGGTTCGATTGAATGAACCAAGTTTGGGTGGTACTAGGAGATAAATCACTGCTCAGTGGAGTGTATGTGATTTATCCGAATTCCAGTGGGAATCAGGTTCGATTGAATGAACTATGATGTGGTGGTACCATGTGCACGTGCACTGTGTCAGTGTCTGTGTGTAATAGTGCATAGTGTCTGTGGGGGAGTCCCAGCCTGACTGTTACGATATAAACATTTCATTATGTTATTGAGTTGCATTGCATTATGTCATTGAGTCACATTGCATTATTATGTTTGTGTTTATTGAATTATGATGGACAATGACAAGTGTGTCATGATGGTGATTATTATGTGTTTGGTGAATTGTAAATGGAAGCGACAAGTATGTCGGGACTATGTGTTACATATATGTCATATTTGTGAATATGAATATATGTTGTGTTTTGGTGTGAGACATATAAGTCATATCGGTGAATATAAATATATGTGATATGCTGGTATGTTTATATATATATATATATATATATATATATATATATATATATATATATATATATATATATATATCATGATTTGTGTATATGAATATATGATATCTTTGTATGCTATATGTGTTAACATGTGGTGTGTGGGTGAGTTGAATAATATACGTGAATTCTATGTTTACATATTATGATGCAATCTTGTTATAATTGTTATTTCTCACCCTTCTACTGGAATATGCTTTTATGGCATAGTGCAGATTAGCCGTTGTAGAGGCGTGGAGGCAAGTGGAAGGGTTAGAACTTCATTTTGCTTAGATCTTTGGTGTCTGCTCTGATACATAACACGGGAGTCGGGGGAAACGCTTTTGTTATTTATGTTTATATATATTTTGATAACGTGTACGTATATTTCGATGTTATGAAACAACTTATTTTGAAAAACGAGTCAACTATGGATCATTCCGCTTTATTCCATAATTGAACTTTCCTTTTGTTGGAAAAGGTTTCCTTTTATTATTCATTCCATTTTGTGTTATGTATCAAGATTATAAGCAGGTGGATTACGTTTTTCTCAAACATGACATCCTTATTTCTGTCGAAATTTTTTTTATTCACTCTGATTTAATTATGCATTATTTATTCGCGATGGGAATTGGGGTCTTACAATTGGTATCAGAGCTGGTCGGTCCGTCCGACCAAGTTGTTGAGTCGGTGTGGCATGATAATTGAATACTGTCGATGTTGTTTTTTTCCTTAGTACATGATATGTGTGTGAAACACTGTTAGTGCTTTCTGGTTTTCTAATCTTTCGTCTTCAGGATTGAGAATGGGTTAAGTGGGGGAGAAGCTGATGCTTCTCCAAGTTGCTTCAGTTGTGGAGCGTTGGCTTGGTGTGTCGTTGTTTGCCAAATTATCGGTGTTGTTTGGATAGTGTGGTTCCTGATTCCAGAGGGAATGCGGAGGTAAGGTTTATGTCGACTAAGGATTTGTGCCTTTGGTAGTTTTGTGCACAGGATGCAAGAAATGATATTATGGTCTGGTAAAGATGGTCAATGCCCCATCATGATTATTTTGAATTAAGAAAATGATTACAGATTATTTTGATGAGTCGATGAAGAATCTTATATTGGAAGATGAGGCAAATTAGAGGCGTTGGTATGTTGGTCAAGTCGGGATGTCTCTGAGGGAAAACGATCGGGTATTATTAATGGTTGCTGCTCGGGGAGTAGAGAGTGAACTTAAAATAGACGAAGGTGGATAGTTGAAGTTTATATCTGCTAAGTAAGTAGAAAAAGTCTTAGGAGATGAGGCCAAGATGTTTGTTATGTTTGTGATAATGGTGTTCTAGAATTGACAGGAAAGCCACAGTGAAGGGCTGCCAGTTGTGCAAGATTTCTAGGTGTGTTTCCGGATGGAATATTGGATGTTAGTGTTAGAATTACCCGAACTGTAAGAGCAGTTGGAAGATCTACTAGAAAAGAGATTTGTGAGACCAAGTGTGTCATCTTAGAGAGGTTAAGTATTATTAGTAACAAGAAGGATGGATGATTGGAATGGTTTGGTTGAGTTTGATTGAAATTGCAACTGTTTGGAACGTTTGATAAGAGTGGTGAATTTTGTGAGTTGAGGCTTTGATCGATTTCCTGTGACTGGTTAGGTTTTTTATCATCGAAATAGGTTGTTATTTACTCGGTTAAGCTTATATGTGAGTCTGGACAAGTTTGGATGAGGTTCGGTTTGAGTTTATGTCATTTTATGTAGCAGAGTAACCGAGTACTGTAGCGAGCGATTTTGGACGCAGTTCTTAAGCGCTGGTCGCTCTCTGCGGTTGAGTTTACTACAGGTCGATTCATTTTTTATCCTATTAAAGCTGATGAAGGAAGGGAAATAGATGTCTCCAATTAACCCTGCTTGCATACTGAGTTTAAACAGCGGTCTGTTAGGTTACGGATGCGATCAATGTGGGGGGCCTTTGTACTGGTTATTTGTATTTTCGCCAATACTGGTTTCTCTCTTTTTATTTTGACAGAATGTTTCTGGCAGGGAACAAGGATTAGGATGTTAGGACTGATGCTTTTGAATTACTGCTTTTGATTGATGGAGATATGGGATTTAGGTTTTTTGTTGATTGTGCTCGCTAAGATTTTCTCTTTCAATCTTATGCCTACGTATTCCCGTTTACCGAAACAGGGAAATCAGAGTGTTCGTAGTTCCTCCTATTCTATGGGAGGAAATGGTGATTTGGTGTCTTGTTCAAAGCCCAAGACGTGAAGCGAAAGGTAGTTTGTATCTTGATCAAAGCCCAAGATATGAAGCTGAAAGGTCTATTTGTGTCTTGTTCAAAGCCCAAGACATGAAGCTGAAAGGGTGTTGACTTTAGAGAGAATTTGTCATCTCTAAAGAAGGGTTTGCTTGTCACAATTGTTTATAAAGGAGAATTACTTTAACCGGGATGTGTGAATCCGGCAATGCCATAATTTCCTTTATAAGGCATTTTAACCCGAAGGAGAAGACTTTAACTCAGTGTAGAGCAATGCTATCTTTCCTTAGGAATTTCTCATACTAAAAGAGGGACAGTGGCATGGATGTAGATGATCCAGAGGCTTGCCGCTTACAGCGATTAGATGAAGGGGAAGGAGTTGTTGATGTTTGTGTACTGTGAACGAGGCACAGTTTTGATGCTAAAAGGTTGATTGGATCAACCAGTGATTTTCTTATACAAAGCCTAAGAGGAGGCTGAAAAGTGTCTCGTACAAAGCCCGAGAGAGAGGCTAAAAGGTTTTGACTCAACGAGGGAATCTTTTGGTATCTCGTATAAAGCCCGAGATGGAGGCTATTTTGACTCAACAAGAGAGTTTTTGTATTGTATCTCGTACGAAGCCCGAGATGGAGGCGGAAGGGGTGATTGACTCAACGAGGGAGTCTTTTATGTGTCTCGTACAAAGCCCGAGAGAGAGGCTAAATGTTGTTTGACTCAACGAGGGAGTCTTTTGTATCTCGTACGAAGCCCGAGAGAAAGGCTAAACGTTTGCTTCGCTGGGGAAGAATCATTGTACAAAGCCCAAGAGGAGGCTATTGTAACTGTGTTTCAGTTGAGTGACAGGTCCAATATACTGATTTAAAGAGAAAATCAGTTCTTATATGAGCAACACTGTACTCAAGGATTTTGATTCGAGGATCCGGGTTATTCCTGTTCTTTGAGGAAACGGGAAATCCAAAGGGTATTGAGACTGTCCGAGTCTGCGGGTTTCCTTCCTATTTAACGAAGGGGTCACTTGAGAATATCTTTGAGACTCAAGGAAATTGGACGGTCCAAGTCTAGAGTTTCATCTTTTGTACTATGCTTTAAGAAATAGTAGTAGACTCTTGAAAGGAGTGTTCTATGGAGATGATTAAGTTCTATTCCTATACCTCTAGGAGGTCGTCGGGACAATTTGTACGAAGCCCAAAAGGAGGCTGGAAACTTTTAAGAAGCCGACGGGTCCTTGTACTAAGCCCAAGAGGAGGCTATCATTCCCGAAGGAAAAGATCATTATACGAAGCCTAAGAGGAGGCCGTGAATACTTCTAAGAAGCCGTAGGGTCCTTGTACTAAGCCCAAGAGGAGGCGGGGTTGCTTTTAGGAAGCCTGTGGGTCCTTGTACGATGCCCAAGAGGAGGCCGATTGCTTTTAAGAAGTCGATGGGTCCCCAAATCCCGAGAAATTCAAGGCAAGATATTCACAAAGAATAGATCAAGTCAGGAAAGTTTGAGAATTTGGAAGAAACTCAAGAGATGCCATTCACAGAGAAAAGATCATCTCTGGGGAGTAGAGTTTCTTGACAAGTGCTTTTAAGAAGCTTGTGGGTCCCCAAACCCTGAGAAATTCAAGGCAATGCTATTCACCGAGAATAGATCAAAGTCAGGAAAGTTCGAGAATTTGGAAGAAACTCAAGAGATGCAATTCACGGAGAAGAGATCATCTCTGGGGAATAGAGTTTCTTTGACAACTTCTACGAGTGACAGTCTATGAAAGGGTTCATAGGGAATGCTGCCTTTCATATCTCCATATTGTTTAACCCCAAGAGGAGGGAAGACTGTGTCTAGTAATCCTATGGGGATCTAGTTTAGACTATTTCTAAGAGTGATCGACGGGCTTAATGCTAGACATAGTTGTCGGGGAAACTCTAAATATCTATTCTATTATTACACAGTTGATATGAGTTTATGAAAGAAGACTTACAGTGAAACAACCCCACAATACAGTTATATGTATATGAAAGCGGTAAATGAAAGCAATAACCACTTACTCGGTTGTAGAGCTTCCATGCTGTTTGGTTAGTTGTTCAACAAAGAAAGATTGAAAACAACAGTATATTCAAAATCAAAGGAGAAAGTGTTTTGACAAAGAAAGATTTGGGGCTTACAGCTCAAGGAGAGGCCCAGGGTTTTATCAGTGAGCGCACTGTTTGAATTTGTACAGAGGGACTTATACAAGTGACTGAGGCCCAAAATGGTTTCTGTATAAGGGGATGGGTCTTACACTCTCTCAAGAGGCCCAAAAGGTTTAAAGAAAAAGAGTGAGGCTTATAACACGAGGGTAGGCCCAAATGATTTTTCGTTTAAAAATGGCGATCGCGCCGAGGTTTTCTTTTAACGCAGGGGGACTTATACAATAAGTGTGGCCCAAAAGGTTTTGGTTAAAAGGGGATTGGGTCTTACACTCTAATAGAGGCCCACAAATTTTGAATGGGTCTTATAGCTCCAGGAGAGGCCCAAGGTTATTTTTCAAAAGGCGACGATCACGCCGTTTATTTTTGACGGTATCGGGACTTATACAATACACTGAGGCCCAAAAATGATTTGGTCAAAAAAAGGATTGGGTCTTACACTCTATTATAGGCCCAAGTGTTTTGAAAATGATTTATGACGGTTGAATTAATCCAAAACCCTAATTTGTTTTCAAAAGTGTATTTAATTGAATAAAAATTCAATTAAAATGATCATAATTGTTTAACATATGAAAAACAAATTGCGATCTTGGATTAATGCTTCAAAAATTAAGTATTGACCTACAAAATAATTAGAAAGCATTAAAATTTGCAAAATCAAGGTGGAAAAAATATTTTAAATGTTAAAAACAATTAAAACATTAATTCTTTGTAAAAATATCAATTATACAAAATAAATAATATTTTTGGGATTTTTTGTTAAAATAAAATAATTTAACATTTTTGTGAATTATTAAGAAAAGAATCAACTCAAAATCATTAAAACTCAGAGAGAAATTAATTTTTGAATCAATTAAATAAAATCACAAAATTCAAATATTTGAATTTGAAAGAAATGGCGCCAAGAACACACCAAGAACACGCGCGTGTTCTGGGTTTGACCAGATTTGCATTTTCTATCCATCTCACTGAATACTTGATTATATCATGCGATCCACATATCATTATGCTCGTCTCAACCTCACGATCATGTCTATGTCAATTAATTTCATTTAAATTAAACATATAACAAGAAATCACGAAAAATCCTCAAGAACCCTAATTTCTGCATGAAGGCTAGGATTTTTGATACACGATTCAAACAATGAAATTAATTGAGGGGAAACATTCTATGCATGATTATGAACATATGGCCAAATTATTGTGCGAGGAAATATGCATGGATTGAGAGATGACCAAGTATATGCTTACCTCTAGGCCGTGACAACAAGTGCAATGTGATTTTTGATTTGGAGGTATTACAGATGAGTTGTGATGATCTGAACAGCTTCCCTACACCCTATGGAGTGTGTTTGAATGCTTGAACTTGATTGAAACTGGCTGGATCACTTCATGGCATCTCAACTGCAACTTGGTTAAAACCTTGAGCAATTGACTGGTGATTCTGAGAAATCAGTGTTCCAGTTATTGTTTAAGTGTTTGATCAACTCATATGTGATGTATATGAGGTGTGTGTGTGTGTGATTGGTTTGAGTGGAATTGCCCTCTAGCTCAAAATCCGATAGCTACCTTGCTAAGAAAGGCATTTTTGCCAAGAGAAAGAGATTTTGAGAAAGGCAAGTGTTGTAGGTCTTTGGTGTACTTAAACTGACCACAATTGAGCTCTATTTATAGTATAGCAAGTTTGTTTTGCAAGGAATAGTGAATGGCAACTGCTGAGTAGGTTTGTTCAATGTTGGCCAATGGAAGTTCAAGTCTCCTCTAGCCATTGACTAGAGGTTAGGGCACAGGCTGCTGGTTCCCTTGGTCTTGGATAAGTCTTGACTGAATTCAAATGAAAATGGCTCAGTCCATGCCACCTTGATGCTTCCATTGAATGCTCCAATCCAAATTTGGAGTCTTGTCCCTATTTTGGCAATTCTAGGTTCAACATGCTTTTTCTTGTTCCAAGGACTTTGGAGGCTTGGCTCAGTGATTGTCCCCTTTAGATTCAATCCTCAGATGTGTCCAAGTGGATAGGAGTGTTTGGATTTGCACAATTTTGGTAAATCGAGCAAAAATGCAAATGCTGCCTTGCCTTGACAGATTTCAACAAGGCAACTTGACAATGTCATAACTCATAGCCCAAATGGAATTTGGCAATGTTCTTGGCCATTTTGGAAAGCCCTTACATTATACAACAACTATTTGAACATGTTTGGTTTTGATCTCTTTTGAATCCAAGTGAAAAATCCCCCTACATTTGGAAAAAAATGAAGACATATTTGGACTTAGTGAAAATTTCACTAAGTGTTGGAAAAAGTGACATTTTCATTTTTCAGCCATTTTGATCACTCCATAACTCAAAATCCTTAATGAATTGGACTTAGGTCTAGTTGAATTTTTTGTATAGGGTAATGAGGGCTACAAATCCATCTTTGGATGAGGAAAAATGGCTTTGTGGTTTAGGAGTTATGATCCTCCAAAGTTGGTACCCTAGCCACTTTATTTTTAACTTAGAAAATTTTCTAAGTTTTTATGGTTACCCCTTTTACAAGTTATCCAACTTTTCTTGATTTTTCTTGATGAATGATGATTCCAATCATACATTAACATCATTTTAGGGTTAAAAATCCATTTTTGTGAAAAATCTCAAAAAGTCAAAGTTGACTTTTGTGCAGAGTTGACTTTTTATCAGATGAATTCCAAACTGTGCAATTCTTCAGGAAATCATGTCCTTGACCTAAATCAAACTTGATGGACATGTTCCATGGGTGTCATAGGGTATATTGAGGCATGTCCTAGGGTTTAGGAGCATGTCCTGGTCAAAAGTCAAAGTTACAGTTGACTTTTCCCTTAAAACCCTAATTGTGATGCAGATGAAATTGAGACTTGTTGCTCAAGCTTCTTGGATTAATCCATTGTTCCAAATGGATCAATATAGTTCATTAAAGACCCTCAAACCCTCTCTTGAGGTCTTGGTTCATGATTTGTCCCAAAAGTCAACTTAGGGGTGAATTAGGTCAAGAAACCATAATTCCTGATTTTTGATGAATGCATCCCCTGAGGCAAAATTGACTTGATGATTGGGTCCATGGAGTATATTATGTTATGTTTTGGATCATTGGCTCATGCCCGGAGGAAAATTTCCATCTGGAGGCCCTGGTCGACCAAAACCCTAATTTAGTGACACTGTCGATCTTGAGACTTGATCCACCTAGAAGGGAGCAGCTTTGTGCTTAATCCTTGGAGTGGGAGTCCTTTTGATCCTTTGTAGCTACTTTGAGAGGTTAGATAAGTTAAAGATCATGTCATTCCTTGATTGATCATTTGTCTAAAGCTCTGAGAGGGCTAGAAACCCTAATTTTGATTGTAGTGAATGCTCACCCATCTTTGGGGGAGACTGATGAGGCATGATGGTTCATCCATATTGTGGTGATAATTTGCACAATGATGGGAAATCTTAGTGGTCAAAATTTGGGGTATGACAAGTACCCAGTGAAAATTTTACAAAAACTTTAAGAATTTATATCTTTTGGATTTTGGTTGGGCATTACAATGTACAGTGATGTTGTTCGGTGTTAGTAATGCGTCTGGAATGTTTGTGGAGTATATGAATCATATCTTCCATATTTAATTGGATAAGTTCGGAGTGGTGTTCATTAGGGATGTTCTGATCTATTATAAAATCAGAAGGAGAGTATGTAGGGTGGTTGAGAATCGAGTTGCGAGTGTTGAAAAGAAAGGAATTTTTTTTATGCTAAGTTATTCAAGTGAGAATTTTGGTTGAAAAAGGTTAGTTTTCTTGGATATGTGATTTCTGATGATGGTTTTGTTATGGATCCATTGGAAGTAGATGCAATTCTACAACGAGAGGCTCCGAAGTCAATTAAGGTGATTAGAAGCTTTTTGGACTTTCGTCGGTTATTACCGGAGGTTATGGAAGGCTTTTCCAAGTTATCATTTTCGTTACTTCAGTTGACGTGCAAAGGGTAAGTCGTTTGCTTTGGATGTTCCTTTGTGAGGAAAGTTAGAGAGGGTTAAAGTAGAATTTGTCTACGGCTCCAGTTTTGATTCTGCGTGATCCTGATAAACCGTTTGTGAGGTATTGGGATGCGTCTATGATGAGTTTAGTCAGTGGTTAATGCGAGATGGTAAAGTAGTGGCTTATGCTTTACAATGATTGATGATTCATGATTTCAAGATGGTGGCGGTTACTTTTGTGTTGAGAATCTGGAGGTATTATTTTTATGGTTTTGAGTTCGAAGTGTTTAGTAATCACATGAATATTGAGTACCTGTTTGGTCGGAAATAATAGAGTATGAGACAACGAGGATGGTTGGAATTCCTGATGAGTTATGGCTTTAGTTGGAATTATCCTATTGGTGAAGTTAAGTAGGAAGTTTTTATACCTGTCTGTTTTGATGGTCAGAGGATTAGAATTATTTGAGCAGTTTAGAGACGTGTGTCTGATGCGTGAAATAGCACAGTAGAGTGTGAGGTTGAGTATATTAGAAATGAACTAAGATTTTTCTGGTGAATATTAGAGAGATTCAGAAGTTGGATATGGAATTGGTAGATTTGATTGTTGCGAGTAATCAGAGTGCGCATCGAAAGCGTGATGTGGCATATTTCGTATATGTGTGTGTGACTTGTAAGAGTTCATAGGTGAAACATTGGAAACATGTAGGAATGATGAGACCATTCGACGTTTCAGAATGGAAGTGTTAGGTGAAAGGTTTAAATATTACTCATGGGCTACTATGTAGATGGATGTTTTGGTTATATGTTCGATTGGTGAATCATAGCATTGTTGTAATAATGTTGTGTCGTGGAACTTTATGTTCTTGTTTTTGTTGTTGCCTCGTTTCCATCGTGATGGTTTGAGTGCGAGTAGTTAATTCCTATGTGGGGAATTAGGGGAGTGTTACCTATGGTGAGGGTAACGAATTCGTTGTGTTCTGGTTCTAGAGTGAACCTACGTGTTCGTAACTTGGGTATTCTTTGAGTCGTGAGTTAGTCGTCAAGTGTATTGTATGGGCATTGCATCTTGTCGTTGTTGTAGTTGCTGTTAGCAAGGTGGGTTGTCAGTTTGTGTTATTCGTGGTGTGCCTGGTGTTGGCAGGGTAGTTGGTTAGTCGGATGCGAGAGTCGTATCCGGAGTTGTTCGTCTCAGTTATATTTTCGAGGACGAAAATATTTTTAAGTGGGGGAGAGTTGTAACACCCAATTTTAATTTATTTAATCGTCGTGTGTTATTTTATTTGTTTGGCTGTTTAGGGTGTGTGTAGTTGAGCGCGTAGGCGTAGTGTCCTTAACGGATCGGAAATAAATAGAGGTGTTGGGATAATATTAAAGTAATAATGAATAATGTGGGGACATATTTAATAATAGTAGTGTGAGGAATATTATTATTATTGTGTCTAACATTTGTAGTATTATTATTATTATTATTATTATTATTATTATTATTATTATTATTATTATTATTATTATTATTATTATGGTTAGTGGGAGGAAAGGAAGAAAGAAGAATATTTTGGCTGAGATAGAGAGCAACTAGAGAACTCTGAAGAGATCAATTATTTTATTAAAGAGACGAATTAATAATTGTTAGTTCAAGAGAGTATATAAGGCAACTCTAATAATTGATCAATTGGGTTGAGATGACAAATATCAATTGGAGATGTTTTACCCTATCGGGTTATATTATATAATATTGGATTTTATATATATATATATATATATATATTTGTTAGTAAAAAAAAGAAGAAAAAGAAGAGAAAAAAGAGAAGGAAAAGAGAGAAGAGGAGAAAGAGGAAAATTAAAGAAACCTCCGTTTCAATCGCGATTAAGCGGGTAAGGGTGAGAAGTTCCAATTATATCATGCTTGTATATGTATATGTATGTGTTTGTTTGGTTTGATTTTGATTGAAAATGTTAGGGTTTTAACATTTTATAGAAATGGTAAATTGAGTGGAAATTGATGAAATGCATGTCTAAATGTGTTATAACATGTTAATTTGGGTCATGGGGTGCGATAATATCACATAGGTTGAAGGTTTGGATGATTTTTAGTTCCCACACACGTTTTGGGAGAGTTCTGGTTCCTCCAGATTTGCCAGGCGAGCTAGAGGCGAGCCTGCTTCGCCAGGGATTCGACAGGCGAAACTGACTGGAGACAACAAAACTTTGTTTTCGTATTTTCGTCGTAACTTGAGATCCGTAACTCGGATTGACACACGGTCGGAAGCGTTGGAAAGATAATGAGATATTATTTCTATTATAAATGGTTTGGAGGGTAAAAGATGATTTAATTAATTCGTGTTTTTGAGAAATAGTCGTGCTGTTGGATTTTCTTATCGCGTAAAATGTGTGTGGTCGGTATTTTGTCGTGTATTATGCTATTGTCATATAAATGTGGAGCTTTTAGGCTATTTATATGATGTTGAATCTTGATATCGAATGTGGTTATTGAATGATGGCCTTGTGGCATAAAGGTATTGAATAAATGAATTTCGACGTATGATATCGTATTGATGTTGCTGTGGGTAGCCTTTATGGCGTGAATCCTAGTGAATTGTATTTTGTGCAGGTGATAATGGTTGTGGTTGTTTGTGGCCTTATGGTAAACTACATTGTATAAATGAATATCATTGTATGAGGTGGGTAGTTCATTGTGTGTATTATGATGAATTGATTTGACAATTATGGTAATACTAGTGTGTATTACGGTGAGTATGTATCTCACGTGTGATCATGAGGATCGTGAAGATGTATAATTGTTATTATACATGTGTTTTGTGTATAATCTGTGTCATACATTTCATGATGTGTCTGGTGGAGACAGCTAGGTGAGAATCCATGATGGGTGCCTAGTCTTGTCCGGGCTCCAATGTGGAGTCGTGATGGAGATAAATCCGTGCTCAGTGGAGTGTATGTGGTTTATCCGGATTCCATTGGGAATCAGGTTCGATTGAATGAACTATGATATGGTGGTACCACGTGCACGTGCACTGTGTCAGTGTCTATGTGTAACAGTGCATGGTGTCTGTGGGGGAGTCTCGGCCTGGCTGTTATGATATAAACATTTCATTGTGCTATTGAGTTGCATTGCATTGTGTCATTGAGTCACATTGCATTATTATGTTTGTGTTTATTGAATTATGATGGACAATGACAACTGTGTCATGATGGTGATTATTATATGTTTGGTGGATTGTAAATGGAAGCCACAAGTATGTCGGGACTGTGTGTTACATATATGTCATATCTGTGAATATGAATATATGTTGTGTTTTGGTGTGAGACATATAAGTCATATCGGTGAATATGAATATATGTGATGTGCTGATGTGTGTTTATATATATATATATGTATATCATGATTTGTGTATATGAATATATGATATCTTTGTATGCTATATGTGTTAAGATGTGGTGCGTGGGTGAGTTGAATAATATTCGTGAATTCTGTGTTTACATATTATGATGCAATCTTGTTATAATTGTTATTTCTCACCCTTCTGCTGGAATATGCTTTTATGGCATAGTGCAAATTAGCCGCTGTAGAGGCGTGGAGGCAAGTGGAAGGGTTAGATCTTCATTTTGCTTAGATATTTAGTGTATGCTCTGATACATAACACGGGAGTCGAGGGAAACGCTTTTGTTATTTATGTTTATATATATTTTGATAATGTGTACGTATATTTCGATCTTATGAAACAACTTATTTTGAAAAACGAGTCAATTATGGATCGTTCCGCTTTATTCCATAATTGAACTTTCCTTTTGTTGGAAAAGGTTTCCAGTTATTATTTATTCCATTTTGTGTTATGTATCAAGATTATAAGTAGGTGGATTACGTTTTTCTCAAATGTGACATCCTTATTTCCGTCGAAATTTTTTTTATTCACTCTGATTTAATTATGTATTATTTATTCGCGATGGGAATTAGGGTGTTACAACAACTATTTCCGATAGCTTTCGAATTACAAAATGGCTTAAGTCTACTAAAAACCTCAGCTTCTCAGATAATCCAGTCGACCACACTATTTTCAACAACCAAAGCCGTATAGGCAATGTATCTGCAAATGGAGTCTCCATTGAGTTTGATGGTCGACCGGGGACTCTTAACTGGAATTCAGTCCCAGCAAGATTACCCGCATTTCCATCACCTATCTTAGGTGTATACTCAATCTTTCCACATGCGGCATCACATGCATTCCCATTAGCAGAAAAATAAACACAGATATCAATTAGGAAAAGCAGTATATATATTTGTCTTAATCATCCTAAACCTCTAGTCTTATGGTCCTATATAGATAATGACTCCCCAGGAGAATCGCCATTTCTGTGACATTTCGAGAACTTAAGGTTTCCACCGTAAGAATTGTAGGAAAGAGAAGACGGGCCCCACGGTGGGCGCCATTTTTTCCTGTGGCACTTTTTTAAGGTTTCTACCTAAGATATGGGAAGAGAACAAGATCTCGTGATTCCCCAGCGGAGTCGCCATTTTTCTGTAGCGCGGATTTTTTGCGTGGTTGCGAAGCACTATCGCTTTAGGGTACTACAGTTCGATTCATTTTTTATCCTGTTAAGCTAATTAAGGAAGGGAAATAGATGTCTCTAATTAACCCTGCATGCATAGTGAGTTTAAACAGGTGACGGTTGGTTTACAGATGCTATTAAGATTGTGGGTCTCTCTCAGGTTATTTTTTTAAAATAGAGTGCCTGGACTATTTGTGAGGTAAGATGTTAATGTGTTTAGATTTGATGCTTTTGGGTTGATTTGGTGGAGATACTAGGTTTTGGGTTTTTGATTACTGTGCTCGCTAAGATTTTTTCAATCTTATGCCTACGTATTCCTGTTTGATGAAACAGGGAAATCAGAGCGATCGTAGTTCCTCCTATTCTATGGGAGGAAAAAGGTTGTTTTGGTGTCTTGTTCAAAACCCAAGACGTGAAGCTAAATGTGGTTTGTATCTTGTTCAAAGCCCAAGATGTTAAGCTGAAGGGTCTATTTGTATTTTGTTCAAAGCCCAAGATGTGAAGGTAAAGGGTTTTGACTTTAGAGAGAATTTGTCATCTCTAAAGAGGGGTATTTGGTTTGTTTATCACAACTGTTGGGTGACTGATTATAAAGGAGAATTACTTTAACTGGGATATGTGAATCCAGCAATGCCATAATTTCCTTTATATGGGATTTTTATCCTGAAGGAGAAGATTTTAACTCAGTGTAGAGCAATTCCATCTTTCCTTAGGAATTCCTCATGCTAAAAGAGGGACAGTGGCATGGATGTAAATAATCCAGAGGCTTGCCACTTACAGCAATTAGATGGAGGAAAAGGAGTTGTTGATGTTTGTATGTTGTGAGCAAGGCACAGATTTTGATGCTAAAAGGTTGATTGACTCAACTGGGATTTCCTTTATACAAAGCCTAAGAGGAGGCTATTGGCCCAACAAGAGGGTGTTTTTATGTGTCTCGTACGAAGCTCGAGAGGCTAAAAGGGTTGACTCAACAGGAGAGTTCTAACAAATGAGTGACTCAACAAAAGAGTGCTTTTATATGTGTCTTGTACGAAGCCCAAGACGGAGGCTAAAAGGTGATTGACATAACAAGACAGTCTTTTATACTCAACAAGAAAGTGTTTTTGTATCTCGTACGAAGCCTGAAATGGAGGCTAAGAAAGGTTTGACTCAACAAGAGAGTCTTTTATACTCAACAAGAGAGTGTTTTTGTATCTCGTACGAAGCCCGAGATGGAGGCTAAAAGTGGTTTGACTCAATAAGAGAGTCGTTTATACTCAACAAGAGAGTGTTTTTGTATCTCGTACGAAGCCCGAGATGGAGGCTAAAAGGGTTTGACTCAACAAGAGAGTCTTTTATACTCAACAAGAGAGTGTTTTTGTATCTCGTATGAAGCCCGAGATGGAGGCTAAAAGGGTTTTACTCAACAAGAGAGTCTTTTATACTCAACAAGAGAATGTGAAAAGGTTAGCTCCCCTGGGGAGAATCATTGTACAAAGTCCAAGAGGAGGCTATTGTGCTGGTGACTGTTTCAGTTTAGTGATAGGTCTAGTATGTTGGATAAGAGAGAAAATCAGTTCTTATGAAGGGAACGATTAAAGGTATTATTGTGCTTTGGGATTGATCAGAGGATCAGGGTTATTTCCTTTTCTTTGAGGAAATGGAAAATCCAAAGGGTATTGAGATTGTCCAAGTCTACTGGTGTTTTGAGAAATTGATTCTCAGGTAGTGAATGATCTTTGTATGATGCCCAAGAGAAGGCTGGTTTGTTAAGGGATGAAGGTCAACCCATTAACTGGTCTGACACTTGACTCAGAAAGACAGCTCTAGTAAATTGATGACTAGGTTCTATTCCTATACATGTAGAGGTCTCTAGGTCCTTGTACTAAGCCCAAGAGAAGGCATGAGAGCTTTTAAGAAGCCAAAGGGTCCTTGTACATTACCCAAGAGGAGGCGGGGATGCTTTTAAGAAGCCCGTGGGTCTCCAAACCCCGAGAAGTTCAAGACATGTCATTCACTGAGAATAGATCAAGTCAGGAAAGTCCGAGAATTTGGAAGAAACTCAAGAGATGCCATTCATGGAGAAAAGATCATCTCTGGGGAGTAGATTCTCTTTGACGATTTCTAAGAGTGAGAGTCTGAGAAAGGGTTCACTAAAAATGTTGCCTTTCAAGTCTCCATATTGTTTAATCCCAAGAGGAGGGAAGATTGTGTCTGGTAATCCTATGGGGATCTAGTTTTGTTTGTATTTAAGAGTGACCAACAGGGCTTTACCTAGTGCTAGACGTAGTTGCCGGGGAAAACTCTAAATAACTATACTAGGATTACACAGGGGATATATAGCAAGTATATAAAAGTTTGTGAAAGAAGACTTACACTGAGCAGCCCCAAAATACAGTTATATATATGAAAGCGGATAAAGAAAGCGGGTAAACACTTACTCGGTTGTAGAGCTTCCATGTTGTTTTGTTAGTTTGTTCAACAAAGAAAGCTTTGATAACAATATTATATTCAAAATCAAAGGAGAAAGTGCTTCGAAAAGATTGTTGGGGCTTACAGCTCAAGGAGAGGCCCAAGGTTTTATTAGTGATTGCACTGTTGTTTTGACATTGTACAGGGACTTATACAAGTGACTGAGGCCCAAAAAGGTTTTCTGTACAAAGGGATGCGTCTTACACTCTCTCAATAGGCCCAAAGAGTTTAAGGAAAAGAAATAAGGCTTATAACACGAGGGTAGGCCCAGATGATTTGTTTTTGAATTGGCGATCGCGCCGAGATTTCTTTAACATACTGGGTCTTATACAATGCATTGAGGCCCAAAAAGTTTTGGTTAAAAAAAAAAGGGTTTGGGTCTTACACTCTATTAGAGGCCCAATGATTTATCTTTATACAAGTGATGGGGATTGCAGCTCAAGGAGAGGCCCAGATGATTTTGCTAAAAAAGGCGACGATCGCGCCGTTGTTTTTGAAAATACAGTGGGACTTAAACAATGACTGAGGCCCAAAAAGTTGTGTATTTACAATAGGGATGGGTCTTACACTTTAATAGAGGCCCATGAGTGTTTGGATAAGATTTGTGAGGGTGAAAATCAAAGAAACCTTAATTTTGTTTTCCTTTAAAAGTAAATATTTAAAAAAAATCAAATAAAATGATAAAAATACCAAATAAGTTTGAATAAACCACTTGTGATTTTTGTTTAAGGTTTGAAAAAATGAGGTTTTAATCACAAGATGATTTAGAACTCATTTGATTTTGATTTTCAAGGTAAATATTCACTTTTAAATGTTTAAAAAAATTAAAAAAGAATTTATTCACAAAAATACTAATTATATTAAATAAATAATATAAACTTGATTATTTTGTGGAATAAAATATTTCAACATTTTTGTGATTTTTGGCGAAAAGAACCAATAAAAAATAATTAAAATTAAGAGAGTTATTAATTTTTCAAATTATTAAAAATAATAAGAAAAACAATAAAAAGTGGGAAAAATAGCAAAAAGAGGATCTGGGGCGAGGGGGATTCGAACCCCAGACCTCTTGTGTATAGGGCGCGCGCCTTACCACTGGGGTGGTGATACATCCGTTGATTGAAATACAACCACAAATATACAAGGCTTGCCTTGTTTTTGGCCTGGGCCAAGGCAAGGCAAGGCAAGATTTTGGTTGAAAACGTGAAGGCCATAACTTTCTCATTTCTCCATAGATTGGGACAAAATTTAGGTCTATCCTGCCTAGAATTTCACAAGGAATCCAATGGTGGTGGTATTTTTTTCAAATCATGCTCCTATTGAAAAACCCGATAGTGGTTTTGAAATAGGCCATGATTTACATTTTCTGTGCCATCTCTTGGTACAAGCATGAATTACATGATAAATTAGTGCAAACACAACACATATAACATGTATAAGAGATGCATGATCAGTGGACATCAAAAGAAAGCATGATTCAAAGAATCCAAGTTGTGATGCTTTCCTCTTTTTGGATCTTTTGTACAATCTGCCAAGGGCTTTGTTCTAGAAATGATTTGATGCTTTGAAAAACCTCAAATGATCCCTTAGAAGCTTTTAGGATGGTTGGAATCAGCTAGAAACCTCAGGAACAAGTTTGAGCTCTTTCTTGCAAAAGGGGCAAAAGTGGCCAACATAACAACTCTCTCAAATGGTGTTCCAGATGGGGGGAACCATTTGGGATAGTTCAAGTTTGATATTTGGAGTTTGTTTGAGGTTTCATCTGGTTTAGAAAGTGACTGAATCAAGACATGGCTTGAAACAAAAGTCCTATTTTGAGGTTTTGAGAGGTGACTTTGTGATTTTGGTGTTATAGGTCACTTGTGAGAGTTTGGATAGCTTAAATATGACATATTGGATGTGTTTGGATCATGAGCTATGGTGGAATTTCTCTTTAACTCAAAAACTCAGAGTTACCTTGCTAAAGAAGGTATTTTTGCCTAGAGAAAGAGATTTTCAGGAAAGAAAGTGTTGTAGTGCTTTGGTGTACTCAAACTGAACGCAATTGAGCTCTATTTATAGTAGAGCAAGTTTGTTTTGGCTGCAATAGTGAATGGTAACTGCAGCAGAGGTTTGGCCAATGTTGATCAATGAGAATCCAAGTCTCCTCTATCCATTGACTAGAGGTTAGGGCACAGGCTGCTGGTTCCCTTGGTCTTGGATAAGTCTTGACTGAATTCAGTTGGAAATGGCTCAGTCCATGCCACGTTGGTGCATCCATTAAATGCTCCAAACCAAAATTGGAGTCTTGTCCCTCTTTTAGGCATCTCTAGGTTTGACACGCTACTTTTGGTTCCAAAGACTTGGGAGGCTGATGGATCAGTGTTTGTCCCTCCTTGGTCCCCCCTTTAGGTGTTCAGATGGATAGATTTACTTTCCCTTTGAAAAATTTGAACAAATCTAGAAAAACTCCCAAATCTGCCTTGCCATGATAGTTTGCAGCAAAGCATATTGGCCTTGTCATATCTCATGGCTCAAGTGGACTTTGATGGAGTTCTTAGCCATTTTGGAAAGCCCTCATATGATACAACAACTGTTTGATCATAATTGGTTTTGATACCTTTTGGATCCAAGTGAAAAATGCCCCTACATTTAGAAAAAAGTGAAGGCAGATTCTGACTTAGTGAAAATTTCACTAAGTGTTGGAAAAAAGTGACATTTTCACTTTTTGTGATTTTGATAATTCCATAACTTAAAATCCATGAGGAATTGGAATGATTTGTGTTTGAAGCTTTTGTAGAGGGCCATGAGAGCTACAAATCCAGCTTTAAATGGGGAAAAAATGGCCTTGTGGTTTAAGAGTTATGATCCTCCAAATTTGGTACCCTAGCCACTTTGTTTCATAACTTAGAAAAATTTCCAAGTTTTTATGGTTACCCCTTTTACAAGTTATCCCACTTTTCTTAATTTTTCTTTATGAATGATGATTCCAATCACACATTAACATCATTTTAGGGTTAAAGAGTCATAATTATGAAAAATCTCAAAAAGTCAAAGTTTGACTTTTGTGCACAGTTGACTTTTTATCAGATGAATTCCAAACTGTGCGATCCTCTATGAAATCAAGTCCTTGACCTAAATCAAACTTGATGGATTGATTTCATAGGTGCTATAGGGTGTATTGAATCATGTCCTAGGGTTTGGGAGCATGTCCTGGTCAAAAGTCAAAGGTGCAGTTGACTTTTTCCGCGAAACCCTAATTGTGGTTCTGATGAACCTGAAACTTGGGAATCAAGATTCTTGGATCAATACATTGTTTAAAATGGATCAATGTGGTTTATTAGAGACCCTAAAATCCTCTCTTGAGGTCTTGGCTCATGTTTTGTCCCAAAAGTCAACTTAGGGGTGAATTAGGTCAAGAAACCCTAATTCTTGATTTTTTATGAGTGCATCCCCTGAAGAAAAATTGACTTGATGATTAGGTTCATGATTTCCCATGGAGCATTTTAGTTTATGCTTTGAATCATTGGCTCATGCCCAGAGGAAAATTTCCATCTGGAGGCCCTGGTCGACCAAACCCTAATTTGGTGACACTGGCGATCTTGAGGCTCGATTCACCTGGAATGCTCCATCATTGTGCTTGATTCCTGAGGTGGGAGTCCTCTTGATCCCTTGTGGATGTTTGAGAGGTTTAGACAAGTTGAAGATCATGTCATTCCTTGATTGATCTTTTGTCTAAAAGCTCTGAGAGGGCTTGATACCCTAATTATTGTTTATAGTGAATGCTCACCCATCTTTGGGGAGACTGATGAGGCATGATCGTTCATCCATATTATGATGATGATTTGCACAATGATGGGGAATCTTTGTGGTCAAATTTTGAGGTATGACAGATACCATGTGTGTCCTCTCATCTCCCCCTCGTACTTGAGGACCAGGCATGCCCTTTCATGTCCGTCTTCGCCGCATCGTCGACCAGAGAACCATACGGGGACATATCCAGAGAGGGAAGAAGGAAAAGGGCCAGTAGTACGTCTGGCGGACAGACCTCCACAAGAAATCCTGTCTCGTCGAGCATCTCCTACTTCTGGCCACACACATCGCCCCCTAGCTCGGTATTTCGGACACATTGACGCTCCTCCAGACGGGTCCTCGACGTTTGAACTGACTCTTAAGTCATTACTCCTCTGCTTTAGAGCAACAACTTAGGGGGCTCCTTTTCTGGACTGGGCCTAAGGCTGACCCACCGTCGGGCACGACCCAACCCAAATCCTTGTCGGGAAGGGCCCAATTGAGGTTCATCCCATCTGCACGCCCGGGGAGCTCTCACACGTCTCCCCCACGGTCTCCACGTGCTCCCAAAGCAGGGACACGTCATCAGCCAACTACCCGCATCCGAAAGAACAGGTCACCCATATTCCGAAGATCATGGGGCAGTTGACCCATGGCGAAGACCACGTGCTGGCCTTCTCTACGCCACGTAAGCCCTTGCAATTACTCATATTGGGCGTTGCAATCTAACCAAGTTTAAAGTAATTATTGGCCCCATGTTGGGGGCATATTATAAAGACCCTATTTCACTAGAGGGCCAGATATTCTATTCTCTACACCTTTTCTCTGTACTTGCTCTTTCTACTCCATCTCTGACTTTAGCATCGGAGTACCTTGCAGGTACACCCCCTCCTCTTCACCACCACCGACGAATAAGGGAGCTCACAATGTGTTGCTTGCTGCTGATCCTTTTTTGATCTGGTATGATCAAAAAGAATTAGAACCAATGGATGATTTAGATGCATGTGTTGTTTGGCGCCTAAGATGTTCTTTATCTTGTCAATGACACTTACACGACGATTGTAGCAGGTGCAACTGAAGTGCAGAGAAATGCGCAAAAAGAAACAAGGAAGATGGATCATAATGTGTTGTTTTATATCCATCAGTGTGTGGAGACGAATGTGTTTGAGAATATCATTGATTCAAAGACAATGAAGGCTGCATGGGACGCACTAGTATGATGCTACGATGGCGATGCATCATGAAGAAGGTGAAGCTTTATCCTCTATGTAAGAAGTATGAGAATCACAATATAATGAGCAATGAGAAGGTACCTGATTACATTTTCAGAGTAATTCTGATCACAAGTGAGATGAAATATTATGGAGAAACTCTCTCTGAATAAGTAATCATTGAAAAGGTACTAAGATAACTTACTCCTCAGTTTGATTACATTGTTGTAGCAATTGAACACTCTAAGAACCTCAGCACCATGAGAATTAAAGATCTACAGAGTAGTCTAAAGGCACAAGACTTGTGTCTGACTAAGAGAACCTATGAAAGAGAGGTAGAGAAGCCTCTAAAAGCGTCTTATGCTAAGATGAATTAGAAGCGATCTTGGTCGGAGACCAGTAAAATACATGGTGGTGGTAATCCGAAGTCAGAAGACTCCAACTCTAATGAGGAAAAACATCAGAAGGGAAATGAGAAATTTCACAAGAAGAAGGTTCAATGCTACTGTTGTAAGAAGTTTGATCACTTTGTTATTGATTGTTGGTCAAACAAGGAAAGGAAATTAGAAGAAGCAAATATAGCCAGAGGAGATTTTGATGATGAACATGTGCTATTGATGGCTTCTAAATTTGATCGTGGATATTTAGTAGACTGGTGATATATGGACACTGGATGCTCAAATCACCTAATTGGAAATAAACAATGATTAGATGTGCTGATGATAAGTATCTTAATTCTGAATGAATGGGAAATGTCAAAGTCAGAGTGAAGAATGGAAAAACTATTATGATCAAGGATGTTTCGTATGTTTCTAGCATGAAGAGCAATTTGATGAATGTAAGTTAGCTAATTGAGAAAGGTTCCTCAGTTTCTAGGACGGACAATCTCTTGAAGTTGTATGATTCAGATAAGAAGCTGATTATGTAATTTTAATATGGAAGCAATAGAACATTCAAGGTGAATGTCGAAACAACTGAAACTAAATGCCTTAGTGCTGAAGGTGCTGAAGGTGATAGTGACTTGTGGTACAAAAGATTGGGGCATCTGAATTTCACAAGTTTAAGGCATCTGAGTTATAAGAAGCAAGTACACGGAATTCCTAAGATTGTAAAGCTTGAGAATTCATGTGAGATATGCCTGAAAGACAAGCAACCTAGATTTCCATTTGCATCAAAAATGGCTCCAAGAGAAAAACATGCTTTGGGAGTAGTTCATTATGATGTATGTGGACTATTTGAAGTACCTTCACTCTGAGGAAACAAGTACTTTATGTCATTTATGGATGAGTTCACAAGAAAGACATGGGTAGCACTCATCAAGTTTAAGCATGAGGTATTTGTCGAGTTTCAGAACTTCAAGGTGAATGCTAAAAAACAGAGTGGTCAGAGGCTAAAATTCTCAGAACTGATGGTGGAGGTGAGTACAACTCATCAGAGTTCAGAAGGTTCTGTGAAGAGAATGGAGTTAAACAAGATATGATTGCTCCATATACTCCACAACAAAATTAAATTTCTATTGCATAGTAACATTTTCTCTACTACTGAGATATGAAACTTTTGACTAGTGAAGTCTTCATATTTCATAAGTAATCTGAATAGAACGCATGACTATTGGTAAATGCTTTTAATCATTGGAAATTGAAGAGCATGATGCATTTATTAGTCATTATGATACGAAGGGTTGATATGTTAACAAAACTTTTGTATTACTTATATCACACCTAGTATTTGATTGGACAACTCGGGTAATGAGTATGTCTTTGATACATGTAATTAAAATCATTTCACCTTACTTTTTGTCAGATGTACTTAACTCATTCCTTTTTTAGTGTCTTCTATGTTTCTCCCTGAACTTAGTGTCTGTATAGGTCTCCTACTCTCATCTTTTATTAGGCGTATTAATCTATCATTTTAATTTATCAACCGTTTTGGAAATAGCCGCAGTCACTATTTTTATCTTAAATCATTAATTATTTCACGTGTCTCGAGTCTCTCCATTTCCTCTGAACAACATTATTTCCTTAACTCTTAATCTTCTTTCCCTCTATTTAAATCCTTCCTCATCAGTTCTAGCCACTCCCTCCTATTCTCTAAATTGTGCCACCCTCATAGTTTTCATCTCTCTCTTTTTTCTCCAATTTTCTTTATCATGTCTTCAAAAACCATTAAAGGAGAGATTTATGACTTAGAACTTGTGAAAGAATATTCTCTTGATTTCAAAGCCTTACTGGAAAATAATCTTCATAAAAATCTTCTCAGATATTTACTTCCAGGAATAGGATAAATATTTTGAAATGCATTTTGGACCAATCTATCCGGTTCTTGTAAAAGAATTCTGGACAAATGCCAGTGTTCTTCATCCTGAGTCTAATGATTGTGTTATCTTATCTGTTGTCTCTGGTTTTCCCGTTATGATCATCTCCAAAATCATCTCTCAAGCTATTGAGTGTAAGGAAGATGGAAAAACAGTTGAAGAATACAGAGGAGACAACATTTTGCTAAATATGTTCACATCATATATGGACACGAAGAACCAGCTGCCAGTCCCTCTACTCTCTCCTCTATGGAAAAGGTCTGGTACCAAATCATGGGAACAAATCTCAGGCCGAGAGAAAAAGGAACAAGATGGCTCTCTGCAATGGATATGCTTTTCATCTTCTTCTTAGTCTCCAAGATTAAGATAAATCCGCCTCAATTCATGTTCAACTATCTGAAAGAATAAATTCTTTCATCCAGAGAGGAGTTATCATTTCAAATTCTTTTCAATAGAGTCATTTCTCATATTCTTGATCTACAAGTAGTTGTTACTAACATTAAGCAAACTGGAATGACTGAAAAACTTTCTCTTGATTGGTGCTCACCTATGAACTATTCAGAAACCATAAATAATCAATAGAATATCATTGATTTATGAATACTAATGATAGTTATCCCTAAGGGGTTAGTTTCTATGTTCTTAATGGAAGGAACTTACAAACCTCTCTTCTGAGACTTTACAAATAGGATTCAAGAAGAGCTTACAAACCTCCTCTCGAAGACCGTCTGGCATAGGGAGAGCTTACAAACCTCAGGCCCTGAAAAGTTGTTGAACCTTAGAACCTCTAAGTTCTTAGTATTGTCATTAGAGCTAAGTATGTTTTGTGTCTATCGTCTCCCATTGTAATTTCTTAATGAATATTAATGAAATTTATTTTTCATATTTCTTTGTCAATTTATTTTCTATACCTTTTTTATTTATGACAAGGGGGAGAAAGTGATATATGATTTTAATATCCAATCAAAAGTATATCATCTAAAATATAATTAAATATGTTTTACTTCTAACCATATGTTTGAGAATTGATCAAGAACTTCGCAAAAGTTCACTGTATGTTAGAATAGACTATCAGAAGACAGAAGACAAGACATATCAGAAGCTATGATATATCAAAATACATAATTTGTATTTGATAAGATATCAAGTAGATATGTTCAAGAAGCAAGTGATCAGAAGAGATCAGAAGACATGTACAAGAAAGAAGAATACCAAACAAGCTTGATCTGATAATATATTAATATCTAGCGTTGACCACTAAGTTATCAGAAACAAGAGATGTCTATGAATTTCGTGCTGATACCCAAAACTTGTCAGAAGTTTTTAACTTTCTGAAAGAATAATTCAATTGATATCTAAAATTCTATGCTATCCAAACCTCAAATGGTATCTAGACTCTAACATTAAAAGAATGTGAATTCTTTGGAGATGAAATCAAGTCATGGTTATAAAAGAAAATATACGGTTTCTGAACCATCAAATGACATGAGGATATGTGCACCTGTTGGTGATCTGTGCTAAGATATTGAAGGTTAGTTTTGATACATGATGCATGACATCTAAGAAAGTATCTACCAGTTTTTTATATATAATGCAAGACATCAAATCTGATAATTCAAATCAGGTTGTGATACGTCTACAATATTCTAATAGCAAGCTTGGTTTTGAGATGAAGACCATCCAGTTCTAGTCAGATTTTGATGAGACGTCACTGAGAAGTAATCCTTCTCTATTGATATGATTCTACTTTAAAATCATTTTATGAGTCTTGGGATCAGGGGAAGACTCTGAGCAAGCATAAATGAATTTTGAGAGTAACAGAATCAGGGGGAGCCCGTTATACTTATCTCTGACTCTGTGGAATTATGGTGATTACCCTATACAAATTGCTCTGTTAAAATGCATTGTTTGTCATCATCAAAAAGAGGGACATTGTAAGAACAAGATTTGGTTATACATCTGGCCTTTGAGTTTTGATTATAACTGCACATGTTATCTAAGAGAACAATTCTGTATGATATAGTTTTTTTCTAGTGTGTGGCTGTTGCTAATAAGATTCTGACTCGGATAAGAAGGCGTGTGACATCATCAGACTCTGTTATCAACACTCTGGAAGAAAATATATGTGTGTACAAGATAAAGTCAAGATTCATGAATGTTTCTAATACAACGGTTCTAATGAACGATAGTTCTGGACATTCTAATTGAAACTTTATGAGTAAGATCTGCAAGACTTTCTAAGTGATGTGCTTCTAATGTTACAAGTTCTGAAGAATCTGAAGACGTGGTTTAGGTGAACAAAGCTCTGAAGATTCTGAAAGCATAATTTATGAAGATCGAGTTCTGAAGAGTTTCTGAAGACAAGGTTTTGATTGAATAAAGTCCTGAAGACTCTGAAGACAAAGAACTTGCTTAATGAAGTCTGAAGACTCTAAAGACAAGGTTCTGAAGGAACAGGTTCTGAAGACCCTGAAGATAATGCTGCTAAGAAACCAAGTGCTGAATATTCTCAAGATAGTTCTGCTGAACGAAAAATCTGGAATTTTGAAGACTGTGGTTCTGAAGATTACACAAAGAATGACTCTTCTACAAAAAGCTTCATCAAGTTAATATCTGAAGCCTCTGAAGATGCAAGAAAACTGAAGATAAGAATGGTTTTAAGTTGAATATAATAGTACTAAAACTCTGTAACCTCTACCTTGAAAAGGTGGCGCAGGAGCAATTTTTTGTACAATGATGTTGATCATTCCTTCATGTGTACGTTGGGAAGTTTCTATTGGAATATGTTTCCAAGAATACCCCCCAACGGATCTATTCTCTCCTGCTCTATAAATTGAAGGCTTGGAAGCTTGAAGAAATGTTGCTTGAAGCAACCACTAATCATGAAGAAAAGAGATAGAGATAAAAAGTTAGTTGGATGTTGTTCATATAAAACTATTATCATTTAACACAGCAAACAATCAACATGTAGCAAGCAAAGATGAAGTTTCTACTATAAAGTGTGCTCAAACGATGATCATGCTAACACCATATGAAACTACTCAAGTGAGACATCAATAAGTGAAGCATATTAGCTTAGTTGAACTCGATGGTTGAATTGGAAAAAGCATTATATGCTCCAGAATGGAGTACAAGATGCTGCAAGCTGAAACTTAAATAAAGAATGCTCAATGAAGATGAAGCTGAAGCATAATGATGAAGAATGCACAATGATGCAACATGTTAAAGCCATGTGAAACTTGTCAAGTGAAACATCAATAAGTGAAGCATAGTAACTTAGTTGATCTTGATAGTTAACCTGATAGAAGCATTACCTACTCAAGAAGGAGTACATCGGAAAGAAGCTTAAAGCTCATGATAAGAAGTCGTTGTGCTCATAAGAAAGCTTCTAAGCAATACAGAACTAGTGTGATTTATAATCTCTTAGGGATTTATTGTTTAGATAGTTTATATATTAGAAAGCAAGGAGTTGTTGCTCATATCTTGCTAGAAACACTTAGGTGTTATTGTACTTCATCTGTGTAATCAGCTTGTAAGATGCATATATTGTACACAAGAAAATCCTTGAAAAATGTGATGTTCCTTGAGCGGTCAAGTGATGACCAGAATACTTGAGATGACTAAGCGTGTTTTTAATAGCTTAGTGGATGTTGTTCCTTGAGTGGTCGAGTGAAGACCAAGATGCTTGAGAGGGTCGGGTCATTGTTGAACGACTTGGAGGTTGATTCCTTGATAGGCAAATGAAAGCCAGGATTCTCAAGAAGGCAATAGAAGGTATCCATTTTAGTTGTAATCGTTTTGATTATTATTGGATTAAGTCCTTGTGATAAGGCGAAATCACCTTGAGGGGTGAACTGGAGAAAATTCATTAACAGTGAACCATAATAAAATAATTATGTTAATTTATTTTTGTTTACATGTTAACGACATTAGTTTAAATTCCGCAAATGGGGACAAAATGTGAAACCCAATTCAAACCTCTCTTTCTTGTGTTTCTCAACCTTCACAACACTCCTTCGCATCATCCCACATCCAACAAAGATTCGAACAAGGGGTTTATGGGCAAGGTAAACAAACCTGCTGAAGAAAAACAAGAAGTCTCGCCTCAAAAGGATACAACCCAACACTCTTAAACCAACGACTCTGGTCATGAAGATGATGAAGAATAAGAGAATTGCACCACAGAATTCCATGAAACCATGCAAACGAATATGAAGATCAAGACGAAGATCGACCCATGTTTGACTACTCTACCAACCCTCAGGACGAAGAGGAAGATGATGATGCAAACCCAGGTGACATACTCAAAACCAACCAAACCTCTGATGCTGACAAAGATTTTAAAGCCTCTTCATCTTGTACATCTACTGCTCTCTCCATGGAAGAGTTAAAAATATTATAGAAGAATAAGCCAGCAGAATACCTGAAGGCAATCATGAGCGCAAGAGGTAGTTTAAATGAAAAATGCCCCAGTTCCTCGACCATTTCTGGTGGCCAGTCTACCAATGAGCATGTTGAAGAACTACTAAAAAAGATCAAGGAAAAAGCTTTCAATGTTGATTTGCTCAAAGTCCTAGAAGACAATCCTTCTGCCTGTTTTGGGATAAGGATCTCTTAAAACAAATCAGCATCCTAGCCACTCCTCCATAAATTGAAGATGTCATCATGGAGCTTGGGCTACAGATAAATCATGTCATTGCATACCTCAACCGCAGAAGAGAAGTTTCGAACAAGATTTAAAACAAAATGGATACCCAAACAGCTGAATGGGATGTTGCTACCAAGTCCACCAACAAGGTTGCAGAATTTGAAAAGAGCTTTGAACAAAGTCGAGAAGAATTTGAAACCTGTGCTAGAAACATCATTGTTTGGGAAAAGCAAATCGAAGAGCTGCAAGCTAAGATCCAAAAGACTAAAGAGTTCCAAGAGGAGATTCAAATGCTTGATCGCAAAGAACTCAACAACAAAATTTAAGTAGGGTGGATCATGTTGAACGGGCCCAAGCTTTAGGAAAGGAAATTGATATTCTCAACTCCAACAAGTTCGTGATCGACCGCCGCTTGTCTCTTTCGAAGATGGAGCATCAATGCATGAAGGATGCTCTCCCTTTTTTGTTATCTTGCTTATGTTGTAATTGTTTGAATTTTTATTTCGAATCTGCAATTTGAAATGTAATGACTTAGCTATTTTGGCACTTGAATCTAGTTGCCATTTTGGCTTCAATCTTGCATGTGAATTATTCTGTTAATATTTTAACCTCCTAAAGTATAGGCCTATATTTTTTAAATATTTCCCGTTTACTCTCAGAATTCTTCGATCCTCAACTAACTCTTCGATCTCGTATGCATTATTAGAAAAAACTTGAACAATTTGGAATGAACCTTCCCATTTTAGGGACCATTTACCTAATGTCCTATCTCTTTTATCCATAGGTAAAATTACTTTCCACACTAAGTCTCCATTCGAAAATGATTTGACTTTGACCTTTTTATTATATGCTTTCCCTACCCTCTTTTTCTGCCTCTTAAATAATTCTAAGGCATTCAACTTTTCTTCATCCAAATCAACTAGTTCGTCCAACATCATATTCCAGTAGGATTTAGATGGGATTTCATTTTGTTTTTGAATTCTCGTTAATTGGAGATAGATTTCGACTGGTAATACTGCATCGTGCCCATAGGTCAATCAAAAAGGCGTAGAATTTGTAGCCTCTTAAGGGGAGGTTCGACATGCCCACAAAATTTTGTCAAATGTCTTATGCCAATTTCTTGGTTTTTTACCCACATGCTTTTTTATCAATTCGATTACCAATTTATTCGCTGCTTCGACTTGACTGTTTGCCTAGGCATAATAAGGCGTAGATGCTAATAGTTTGAACCCTACTTCTTTAGAAAGTTCTTGGACCTTTCGACCAGTAAATACTGACCCTTAATCAGTTGTGATAATCTCTGGGATTCTAAATCTATAAATTATGTGTCTTTGGACAAACTCAATCACTGCTTCTTGATCAAAATTTATCAAAGGTATGGCCTTGATTCATTTAGTAAAGTAATCAATGCCCACTAGGATGTACCTATGAGCTTTAGAAGATGCTGATCGAATCTCACCAACTAGATCTAACGCCCAACCCCTGAAGGGCCAAGGTTTCACAAAAGAGTGCAGGTCGCTTGCAGGGACATGTTGTATACCTGCATATATTTGGCATTTTTGGCACCCTTTGATGAACTCGATGCAATCTTTCAGTATAGTAGGCCAATACATCCCTTATCAAAACAAAAGTCATTTCATCTTGTGGCCTACTCGATGAGCCCCACATGTCCCACTATGGACATTCAACAGAGCTAAGTACGCTTCAGCATCACTAAGGCATTTGCGTAAAACTCCCTCAGGCGTCATTTTAAACAATTCATTTCCCATAAGAGTATAACTTAAAGAATGATATACCTGACTTTGCCCTCTGCATATGTTGTTGGATTCTCTAAGTAATATATTATTGGTTTTCTCCAATCTGCATCTGTTAGTGTCATACCCCAATTTTGACCCTGAATATTTAAATCAATATAGTTATCATAGCATCTCCATCATCTGCATAGCCTATCATGTTTTTCATCATGTATAATGCCTAAATTATCAGCCAGAATAAACTGTTGGATTTACAGGTTAATCGGTCAAACTAAAAGTCAATTGTACGTAAAATCAGTGGACGAAAAATTTCAAAATCGAGCTTACAGTCATCAGCTATATTATTCTATATTTCACGTAGTTTAACCTGACGTGCTCGCTTTAATTTTTGGTGAATTTTCGACCACATTTTGATCACTTTGATCCTTTTAACCGGGGAAAATTTAGTTCGAAATTTAATCAAACGCTATATTTTTTTGAGTCGTTTATTTTGCGCTGATCATTGTGGTGTGTCATACCCCAAATTTTGACCACTAAGATTTCCCATCATTGTGTAAGTCATCATCACAATATGGATGAACCATCAGGCCTCATCAGTCTCCCCAAAGATGGGTGAGCATTCACTACAGTCAGAATTACGGTTTCAAGCCCTCTCTGAGCCTTAGACAGAGGATCAATCAAGGAATGGCATGATCTTTAACTTGTCTAACCTCTCAAACACCTATAAAGGATCAAGAGGACTCCCACATCAAGGATCAAGCACAAAGTTGCTGCATTCCAGGTGGATTAAGCCTCGAGATCGCCAGTGTCACCAAATTAGGGTTTTGGTCGACCAAGGCCTCCAGATGAAAATTGTCATCTATGCATGAGCCAATGCTTCAAAGCATAACCCTAGATACTCGATGGGACCTCATGAACCCAATCATCAAGTCAATTTAGCCTCAGGGGATGCATTTATAAAAAATCAGGAATTAGGGTTTCTTGACCTAATTCACCCCTGAGTTAACTTTTGGGACAAAACATGAGCCAAGACCTCAAGACATGATTTGGGGGTCTCCAATACACTACATTTATCCATTTGTAATAATGGATTGATCCAAGAAGCTTGATTCACAAGTTTCAATTTCATCTGAACCACAATTAGGGTTTCGGGGAAAAAGTCAACTGTACCTTTGACTTTTGACCAAGACATGCTCCCAAATCTTGGGACATGATTCAATACACCCTATATCACATATGGAATCCATATATTAAGTTTGATTTAGGTCAAGGACTTGATTTCATAGGGGATCATACCGTTTGGAATTCATCTGATAAAAAGTCAACTGTGCACAAAAGTCAAAGTTTGACTTTTTGAGATTTTTCACAATTATGGTTCCTTAACCCTAAAATGATGTTAATATGTGATTTGAATCAACATTCATCAAGAAAAATCAAAGAAAGTGATATAACTTGTAAAAGGGGTAACCATAAAAACTTAGATTTTTTCTAAGTTATGGAATAAAGTGGCTAGGGTACCAACTTCCAAGGATCATAACTTGAGATCCAAGCAACCATTTTGGCTGATCCAAAGATGGATTTGTAGCCCTCATGGCATACTTTAAAAGTGTCAACTACACCTCATTCCAATTCCTCATGGATTTTAAGTTATGGAATGATCAAAACAGCTGAAAACATGAAATGTCATTTTTTCCAACACTTAGTGAAATTTTCACTAAGTCAGAATCTGTTTCACTTTTTCCAAAATGTAAGGGCATTTTTTACTTGGATCCAAAAAGTGTCAAGATAAACTATGATCACACATATGTTGTATCATATGAGAGCTTTCCAAAATGGCCAAGAACTCCATCAAATTCCATCTGAGCTAAGAGTTGTGACAATGGCAATATGCCTTGCTGCAACTGTCATAACACGGGAGATTTGAGCATTTTACTCGATTTGATCAAATTTTACAAATGACAAACAAGTTTATCCATCTGGACACCTCAGGGGGAGACCAAGGAGGAACCAACACTGATCCATCAGCCTCCTAAGTCCAAGATTCCCAAAGTAGCATGCCAAACCCTAAAAAGCCTAAAAGTGGACAAGACTCCAATTTTGTTTCCAAGCATTCAATGGATGCACCAAGGTGGCATGAACTGACCCATTTCTAAATGAATGAGTCAAGGATAAGCTATGAACCAAAGACACATAGGCCTGTGCTCTAACCTCTAGTCAGTGGCTAGAGGAGACTTAAGATTCCAAAGTGATTCAATTGGACAATGAGTTGCTGCAGTTGCCATTCACTATTGCTTGCAAAAAAACTTGCTCTACTATAAATAAAGCTCATTTATGCTCAGTTTGAGTACACCAAAGCACTACAACACTTGCTTTCCTCAAAATCTATTTCTCTAGGCAAAAATGCCTTCTTTAGCAAGGTAACTCTGAGTTTTTGAGTTAGAGAGCATTTCCACCATAGCTCATGATCCAAACACATCCAATATGTCATATATAAGCTATCTAAACTCTCACATGTGACCTGTAACACCAAAATCACAAAGTCCCCTCTCAAAACCTCAAAATTGGACTTTTTTGCATTTTTCAAACCATGTCTTGATTCAGTCACTTTCAAAACCAGATAAAACCTCAATCACACTCCAAATATCATCCTTGAACTGTCCCAAATTGTTCCACTCATCTGGAACACCATTTGAGAGAGTTGCCATATTGGTCACTTTTGCCCCTTTTGGAAGAAAGAGCTCAAACTTGTTCCTGAGAATTCCAGTTAGTTCCAACCATCCTAAAAGCTTCTAAGTGGTCTTTTGAGGGTGTCCAAGGCATCAAATTGTTTTTGGAACAAAGCACTTGGCAGATTGCACAAAAAGCTCATAAAGAGGTAAGCATCACAACTTGAACTCTTTAAAATATGCATTGCTTTGAAGTCCACTGATCATACACATCTCATACATATTATATATGTTGTGTTTGAACCAATTCATCATGTAATTCATGCATGTAACAAGAGATAGCATAGAAAATGCAAATCATGGTCTATTTCAAAACCACTATCAGGTTTCTCAATAGGAGCCTCATCTGAAAAAACCACCACCACCATTGGATTCCTTGTGAAATTCTAGGCAGGACAGACCTAAATTTTGTCCCAATCCATGGAGAAATGAGAAAGTTACAAGCTTCACGTTTTTTACTAAAACCTTGCCTTGCCTTGCCTTGGCCAGGCCAAAAACAAGGCAACCCTCATATATCCATGGGGTGGTTTTGATACACGGATGTATCACCACCCCAGTGGTAGAGGGCGCGCACTGCACACAAGAGGTCTGGGTTTCGAATCCCCCTCGCCCCAGATCCTCTTTTTATCATTTTTTTCACTTTTTTATTATTTTTCATGTTATTTTTTAATAATTTGGGAAATTAATAACTCTCTCAATTTTAATTATTTTTTATTGGTTCTTTTTGAAAAAAATCACAAAAATGTTAAAATATTTTATTCCACAAAAAATCATATTTATATTAATTATTTAATATAGTTGGTATTTTTGTAAATAAATTCATTTTTAATTGTTTTAACACTTTTAAAAGTGGATTTTTATCTTGAAAATCAAAACCAAATGAAGTTTAATTCATCTTGTGATTAAAACATCATTTTTCAAATCTCAACCAAAAGTCACAAGTTATTTATTCAAGCTTATTTGGTATTTTATCACTATTTATTTATTTTCTTTAAGAAGTTACTTTTAAAACTGATAAAATTAGGGTTTATTTGATTTTCACCCTCACAAATCTTTTTCAAACACTAATGGGCCTCTAATAGAGTGTAAGACCCAACTCCTTTGTAAATAATACCTTTTGGGCCTCACACGTTGTATAAGTCCCTCTGTATATTTTCAAACGTTCGGCGAGATCGTCGCCTTTTTAACAAAATCAACTGGGCTTCTCCTCGAGCTATAAGACCGATCTTTATTCATTTTTTAAATCTTTGGGCCTCTAATAGAGTGTAAGACCCAATCCCTCTTTGAAACCAAAATTGTTGGGCCTCAGTCATTGAATAAGACCCACGGTGTTTTCAAAAACCTCGGCATGATCGCCAGTTTAAAATAAAAATCATCTGGGCCTCAACTTGAGTTATAAGCTCCATCCTTCCTTGAGTTGTAAGCCCCATCACTTGTACAAAAATAAATCTTTGGGCCTCTAGTCGAGTGTAAGACTCAATCCCCTTTTAACCAAAACTTTTGGGCCTCAGTCGTTGTATCAGTCCCAATACAAAATAACAGTGACATCACTATTAAAATTTGGGCCTCTCTCTGAGCTGTAAGACCCAACCACTGTTCAAAATAATTTCTCCTTTGATTTTAAATCCAATTGTATAGTTGCTATCAAAACTTTCTTTAATTTCTTTGTTGAACAACTAACAAAACAACATGGAAGCTCTACAACGGGTAAGTGTTTATCCGCTTTCTTTTACATGCTTTCATATACATAACTGTATTGTGGGAAGCTGCGCATGGTTAGTCTTCTTTAATTATTTTAAATGCTTTCATATATATAACTGTATTGTGGGAAGCTGCGCATGGTTAGTTTTTTTCATACTCTTTAAATACTTGTCATATATCAACTGTATATATATATATATATATATATATATATATATATATATCTACTCGTATAGTTATTTAGAGTTTTCCCCGACAACTACGTCTAGAACTAGGTAAAGCCCTGTTGGTCACTCTTAAATACAAACAAGACTAGATCCCCATAGGATTTCCAGATACAGTCTTCCCTTCTCTTGGGGTTAATCAATATGGAACAAAAAGAAAGGCAGTATTCTCGATGAACCTTTTCTCAGACTGTCACCCTTTGAAATTGTCAAAGAAATTCTACTCCCCAAAGTTGATTTATTCTCCGTGAATAGCATCTCTTGAGTTTCTTCCAAATGCTCAAACTTTCCTGGAATGATCTCTTCTTTATGAATTGCATTCTTGAACTTCTCTTGGTTTGGGGACCCACATGCTTCCTAAAAGCATCCTCGCCTCCTCTTGGGCTTTGTACAAGGACCTGTCGGCTTCTTAAAAGTTCTCATGCCTTCTCTTGGGCTTCGTACAAGGACCTTCACGACCTCTCAGAGGTATAGGACAGAACTTAGTCATCCTTTGCTAGAGTTGTCCTTCTAAAAAGAGTCACAAAAGCCCTCAGACCAATTTTAGGGTTGATACTCATCCCTTAAACGAGTCGGCCTTCTCTTGGGCCTTGTACAAAGATAGACCACACTAATAGACTTAGACAGTCTAAATCTCGTTGAGTCTCAAAGACATTCTCAAGTTCCCTACAAACATAGGAAGAAACCCCAGATTCTGGATTAATTTCCAGCAAGAATTAAAACTTGTGGGTTCTAAAACCCCGTCTCTCTCCTAAAAATCCCCCATCTAGAGTCAGTTTATCATCAGATAACACTATCTCAAATCAGAACCTCCAGGTATCTGATCTATCAACTCTTTTGTATTCCCCCGTAAAAGTTGATTCCCCACTTGGACCTGCCTCAGGATTTCAACAAATCCCAGCATAAGCTAGCCTCCTCTTAGGCTTTGTATAATGATCCTTTCCTCAGGTAAGTCAGCTTCCTCTTGGGCTTTGAACATATGATTCTCCCCAGTGGAGTTAACCTTTTCAGACTCTCTTGTTGAGTCAATCACCTTTTGGATTCTCTTGTTGAGCCAATCATTCTATTGGACTCTATCGTTGAGTCATTCACTTTTAGGACTCTCTTGTTAGGTCAATCTCCTTTTTAGCATCAGTCTTGGACTTCGTACAAGGCATATAAAACCACTCTCTTGTTGAGTATAAAAGACTCTCTTGTTGGGTCAAATCACCTTTGCCGTACTCTCTTATTAAGTATAAAATCACTCTCTTGTTAAGTATAAAAACACCCTCTTCTTGAGTCAACCCTTTTTTAGCCTCAATCTTAGGCTTCGTACGAGACAAATAAAATCACTCTTTTGTTGAGTCAAACCCTTTTCATCTCAATCTTGGGCTTCATAAAAGACAGATAAAAACCTCCCCAGTGGAGTTAGCCTCCTCTTAGGCTTCATATAATGATATCCCCAAAGAGTCAGTCTCTTTTAGCCTCCGTCTTGGGCTTTGTACAAGACACCAATATATCCACTCTCTTGTTGAGTCGGTCTCCTACAACCTCCTCTTAGGCTTTGTATAAGGACTTCCCCAGTGGAGTCAATCAATCTCTTAGCTTCGACCTTGGACTTTGATCAAGGTACACCAAAATCAACAATCCCTCTTTAGAGATGACAATTTCTCTTTCAGTCAAACCTTTTAGCTTCAATCTTGGGCTTTGAACAAGACACAAATGCTCACCCTTTTAGCCTCTATCTTGGGCTTTGAACAAGACACCAAAACATCATCTCTTTTCCTCCCATAGAATAGGAGGAACTATGATTGCTCTGATTTCTTTGTTTCGTAAAACGGGAATACGTAGGCATAAGATTGCGAAATCTTAGCGAGCATACCAATCAAAAACTCTAGGTCCAGTACCTTCATATCAATCTTAGGTCTAGTACCTTACCAAAAACATCAACAAAAACTCACTCACTCTCTCAAGAAACTTTCCCAACCCATTACCAGATAAACACCATCAATTACAAAGCGAAACCTATTTGCTAATATCCTGTGGATAACCACATATAGGATGGGTAATTGACAACTACCCATTGTATAACCTGACCCCGGACCCCCAAATCTCTTTAAGCGTTTGTCCAGTTAGACATTCACGTGCAAGGTTAGTTTTAGATAGCTTCCCTTTCCCTTTCAGCTTCATGGGATAAATAAGAAATCAGAAAGTAGCACCCCCTCCTACCATTGCGGTGAGGAGAACACAGCGATAGGTGGTCGCGTCATCGACAAAAATCGCTCGCTACAGGAAAATGGCGACTCTACTGGGGAGTCATTAACTAGGATCTATTTTACCTTAGTCATCATCGTCCCCATTTTCCATAAAAAAATGGCGACTCTGCTGGGGACTCATTTGTCTGTATAGGAATAGGACTAGAGGTCTAGGATGTTAGGACAAATATATACTGCTTTTCCTAATTGATATCCATGTTTATTTTTTGCTAATGGGAATGCGTGTGATACCGCATATGAAAAGATTGAGTATACACCTAAGATAGGTGATGGCACGAAACGGGTAATCTTATTGGGAGTGAATCCCAAATTAGGGGTCCCGGTAGACCATCGAATCAGTGGAGACACCCTTTGCGGATTCAATGCCTATAGGACTTCGGTTGTTGAAAGAAGATTGTTCGATTGAGTTATCTGAGAAGTTGAGGATTTTAGTAGACTGAAACCATTTTGTAGTGCGAAAGCTATCGGAAATAGTTGTCACGCGATACTACCCTCATTTGAGATCACTCTAAGATACATCAGCTCGCTCAGATCCCGACCTACTGTTGTTATCCCAAGAGGGGTCAATGATTTTGCGGACAGGTACAAAAATCACCAGTATAACCTTTGGGGATGGGTAGAGCCTTGACTTCATGACACCGAACCTTTGACCCCATGTTTTTTCTATGTTTTTGTGTGCTGCATTCATGCATTCATTTCCTTAAAAAACTTAAAACAAATAAAATTTTCTCTTCTAGTCTCTCTTTTTCAAAATTAAACTGAGACAATGATTACAAATATCAGAGAGAAAGATTGCGTTATGGATTTCGGTAGAAGAAAGACTCACAAGTATACCTTCAATGTTCCAAAACTATAGGATTTAAGAGGTTTGGCGAGGATGATCACCAACCCTGATGCTTTTAGAGCTAAGTACGGAGGACTGCTGTCTCTGTTAAGGGTCCATGTAATTGAAGGAATCCTGTCCATACTCATCCAGTTCTACGATCCGGTCTATCACAACTTCACATTCCCGGATTATCAACTAGCACCAACACTAGAGGAGTACTCTCACCTGATTGATTTACCTATCACTGACCAATCTCCATTTTCTGGACTGGAAGAAATTCCAAAAGATCAAACCATTGCAAGAGCAATTTATTTGGACGAGTCAGAAGTCAGGACTTACATGACCACTAAGGGTGGAATCCAGGGTTTGCCAGCCTAGTTTTTGATAAAGAAAGCCTTGTACTTTGCTAGTATATGGAATGTGCCTGCTTTCGAAAGCATCTTTGCTTTGCTCTCCTACGGGTTATTTTTGTTTCCCAACATCGATAACTTCATAGATATCAATGCCATTAAGATATTTCTGATTGGAAATCCCGTACCAACCTTGCTCGCAGATGCTTATCATTCTGTACACTTAAGGAATTTGTACAGCGGAGGAACGATCACATGCTGTGTACCCTTGCTATACAAGTGGTTCACTTCCCATTTACCCAAGTCTGCTGCTTTTTGGGATCAAAAGAATATTTTACGTTGGCCGCAGAGAATCATGTCTCTCACCAGCTCTGACATCAATTGGTACAATCGAATCTATGACGGGATCTGAATCATTGACCGTTGTGGAAATTTCCCTAATGTACCCCTCATAGGAATTAAGGGAGGAATCAATTATCATCCGGTTTTAGTTCGCCGTCAATTCGGATACCCGATGAGGCATGTCCAACGTAATGCTCATCTAGAAGGTCTTTTCTTCAAGGAAGGAGAAAACAACAGGGCACTAAAGACAAAAATAGTGCATGCCTGGAAACACGTTCACAGAAAGGATGAGAGTCTCTAGGAAAACTGGATTGTGTCTCGGTGGAGCCTTATCTCCACTGGGTACAAACTAGAACTCTCAAACTGAGGATGCCTTACCCTCGTCAAGAAGTTCTTCGATTAAGGGAATCTGTCCTTTATTTTATGTCTGATACAGAAAAACTTCAGGTTACTCTCACCAAAGTTCAACAAGAAAAGAGGTCTTGGAGGAACAAATAACGTATTCTCAACATGGAGTGTAACAAAATACAACAACTGTTAGAAGAAAAAGATGCTCTGATTGAAATTTTAGAGAAACATGCTATAGAGAATCAAGGAGACCAGAAGAATTTGCTCGCTCCTTTCACTTGGCAAAGGAATGACAACCCGACAACGGCTCAAGAGCCCCGGTCAAAGAAAGGAAGATACCAGAACCAGCACCTGAGCTCTCCTCAGAGAGGACTCAGGATCCATTAGTTTAGACATTTCCTTTTACAGCACCTTGTAAATTACTGTATTTCCATTTCCGCAATCTTTGAATTCAATAAAACAGGGTTTCCAATTGTCGAAGTTTATTTTGATTAAACAAAAATTATTAATTAATATAATCATTGCATATCATTCATCATTCGCCCATCACGCATTCTTTTTCCCTACGAATCTCACATTTGTGTCTTGATTCTAGAGCCAAACTATCTAATCCGTACAATACTCGGGCCAATCGACAAAAGAAAATGGATGATCTCGAGGAAGAGAACAGAGGGTTTAGGGAAGAAATCGACACTCTGAAGGAAGATTTGAGGAAACTTCACAACGATATGTAAGCTCTTGCAGCAGCCCAGATGCGGCAACAAAGGACTGTGTTCTCACAGATCACATCTATGCCCATAGTGGAAAAGTATAATCCCCGATATACAATGCCAAAAGATCATCCCTGGGGCATGCCACTCAACTATATCCCGGAAGGATATATTCCGCCGATCATGGAAGATCCAGAAACTGCAGCAGGGGCCGCTGGGCCTGAAGGTTACAAACTTCAAGAAAGCGAAGATGCCAGGGGCAGGACAGCAACTCCTGAAGGTTACAAACTTCGGGAAACACCGAGAGCCACTGTCGTAATGACTGTACCACTACCCGTGGTACACACTGTCCCGGAAGGACAGATTCCACAGATACCTTCTGGAGGAAATGAAAGTATGAACAATAAAATGAAGGAATTCTAGGAACAATTCCTAGAGATGCAGAAAGAACTGCAAGCCATTCACGATCAGGATCTATTTGGAAAGGACGTCGTAGACCTTTGTTTGGTCCCCAATGTGAAAGTTCCGCTCAAATTCAAGGTGCCTGAATTTGAAAAATACAAGGGTAACTCTTGCCCTCAAAGTCACTTGGTGATCTACGCTTGGAGGATGTCAACTCAGACAGAGAACCAACAGCTACTGATCCATTACTTCCAGGATAGTTTAACTGGTGCCGCACTCAAATGGTACATGGGTTTAAACCGCACTAAGATTGTCACTTTCAGAGATCTTTGCGCTGCCTTCGTTAAGCAATATAAGTATAACTTGGACATGGCACCGGACAGAGATTAACTCAGAGCCATGTCGCAGAAGGATAAGGAAACCTTTAAGGAATATGCTCAGAGATGGCGTGAAATTGCCGCTCAGATTTGTCCACCTCTTGAGGAAAAAGAGATGACAGAAATCTTCTTGAAAACCTTAAGCTCATTTTACTACGACATAATGGTCGCCAGTGCGCCCAATGACTTCACCGAGATGGTGGGCATGGGAGTTCGTCTTGAGGAAGCTGTTCGAGAAGGACGTTTAGTTAAAGATGCTAGACCATCAAGCAGTACCAAAAGATACGGTAGTACCTTCCTTAAGAAAAAAGAGCAAGATATTGGCAATATCTCTCTCGGAAAGCATAGGCGATGGTACCAACCAATAGTAGCTGTAACTCCTGCTATTAACCCTACGCCTGTTCCAACGTATCAACCTCAGGTTGCTCAAAGCCAACCGAATAACCAATAATATCACCAAAGGACACAACAACCTCTTCAACAGGCTCGTCCTCAGTACAACAACAACCGTACAATGCGACCACCAGGGTTTGACCCTATACCAATGATGTACGCATAACTGTTTCTATTACTACTGGTCAAGGGACATGTCCAAACCATGGCTCCTCTTACAGTACCAGAAAATCCGCCTTTTTGGTTCAAGGCAGATCAGACTTGTCCTTACAATCAAGGAGGACCAGAGCATAACATAGAAAACTATCTCAGCTTCAAATCCGATGTGCAAAAGCTTGCCAGGAGTAGGGTCTTATCCTTCAAGGATACAAATCTGAATGTTCAGACGAACCCGTTGCCGAAACACGAGAAAGTTGCAGTCAATTTGATAGAGAGGGAGTCTAACCACGGCTATCAAATTTATGATGTACTCTTATTAAGGGCTAACTTGGTCAAGATGCATCGCAGACAGAGCGGGTACGGTCATGTACCACCTCATAATTATCACCAGTGTGATATCTGCTCGAAAAACAATCAAGGATGTTCTGTGGTGCAATCAGCTCTACAAGAACAGTTGCATCTCGGTTAGATCCAAGAGCACCGTATTTATGGGGTCAATATGACTTACACAAATTCCAATGTCATTCAAAACCACGACATCCGTGCGATGAATGTCAACTTGGTGGCAATGCACTCAAGGCAAAGCCAACATCATAATCTGCCACGGCATGATTATGATTCCTGTCTGATTTGCTCGGTATACAATCAGGGATGCTCTTTTGTACAAGAGGCCCTCCACCGTCAGATGGATCTTGGGTGGATTTAGGATTACTGCGATAGAAATCAGTATAAAGTGAATATGATTCAAATCTTTGATATTCTCTTGATGAATACCAGCTTGGTGGAGTTACACGCTAAGCAAGTCCATCTCGGTTTTCTGGCTTCTCACGATTATCAGAACTGTAAAGGATGCTGTGAGAGTAACCAAGGTTGTGCACTCGTTCAAAGGACACTTCAACACTTGTTAAACCACTGGTGGCTTCCGATCTATCTAGACGAAGACACACAATAAGTCAGTATGACTAACGGAACCCTACTAGGCATCAAAGTCGGGATGTTCGGTCAATGGGAACCGATCTAGTGAGGTTGAACTACATTCAAAGCGGGTATGGCCGGGTGCCACCACACAATTACGAGCGCTGTAGAGTCGGCTCGGAAGATAATCAGGGATGCTACCTCGTGCGAGCAGCTCTCCAAAGTCAGTTGGACCATAAGGAAATTCAATCATGGTCAAGCTCTGATTCAATGTCAAACTATCATCTTGATCAAAGTAGGGATGTGGTCTTAATCCCTAAGCAAGAAGTGGCCAAGGATGTGTGTGCTATAACCCCTTTACTCTGTGAATCAAGAGTCCCTCTCGATGGTGGAAAGGTTCTCAATCTTGAACCAATTGAGGCTAGTTATGATGGCCAGAAAAATCATAAGGCTCCTATAGTCATCTATCTGCTAGGACCAGTACCGTACAAATTTGATAAGGCAATCCCTTACAAATACGATGTAACAACAGTTGAGAATGGAAAAGAAGTTCCATTACCCTTCGTCATGAATATTTCAGACATCAATCGAGTAACACGGAGCAGTCGAATCTTCAACCGGGGAGTTGGAGAACCTAACAAAGAAAAGGAACCTCAAACCGAAGTTCGCGATCAACCAATCAGTCACTCCAATGATCCTGACCTTTCAAAGAACAACGATGAGATACTGAAGCTCATCCAAAAGAGTGAATACAACATTGTTGATCAACTGTTGCAAACTCCTTCAAAAATATCTGTGTTATCTCTATTACTCAGTTCCGAAGCTCACCGAGAGGTTCTACAGAAAGTCTTAGAGCAAGCCTTTGTGGAACAGGATGTAACAATAAGCCAATTCGACAACATCATCGCCAACATCACTTCCTGTAATAATTTGGGGTTTAGTGACAAGGAATTGCCGGAAGAAGGCAGAGGTCACAACATGGCACTCAATATTACAGTCAACTGCCAGGACGATGCTTTAGCCAGCGTACTGGTCGACACTGGATCCGCTCTGAATGTTATGCCGAAGTCCACATTAATACAACTACAATATAAAGGATCCCTGATGAGGGGCAGTGAGGTCATCGTCAAAGCATTTGACGGATCCCGGAAAGCAGTTATTGGCGAAGTCGATCTTCCCATAACTATCGGTCATTACACTTTCCAAGTCACTTTCCAGGTCATGGATGTTCGGGCAGCATATAGCTGTTTATTAGGAAGACCTTGGATACACTAGGCTGGGGCAGTCACTTCGACACTGCACCAGAAACTGAAGTTAGTCAAGAATGACCAACTAGTCACAGTCTGCGGAGAGCAAGCCTTGATCGTGAGTAACTTATCATCATCTACTTGTGTAGAACTAGAGGAGGTTGTTGGAACCCAGTTCCAAGAACTGTCGATGAGCAATGACAATCAATCAGAAAAGGGAACATCGATTTCCTCATACAAAGATGCTCTCGAAGTGATCAAAAGTAACAATGCAAAAGGATGGGGACAACTTATCATTCCTAGTGATAACAAAACAAAGAAGGGTCTTGGTTTTTCCTCAACCTGTACCCAGACTGCTACTAACAATGAAAGTGTTCATCCCATTCAGGATTTCTTCCACAGTTGATGTTTCCTTCACCCAGTGCCTCAGGGAGTGCATACCATCAACGAGGGAGATTCCTCCGATATAGATGAAAAATGGAAATCCTATCTTAACGAGGATGATTATATGTCTCAGGAAGAAGTGCCTACACCATTTTTCTATCCCGCACAGAGTCCGAGATTTATACCAAGGTCATATGTCAAGATGATATACGGAGATTATGATCCGGAAGGATGTTGTGCTCAACCAAACTCATTAGAGGAGGACACTCTGATGAAAGACAACTTTGACCATGACTATTATGGCCCAATAGATGGCCTGCCTATCTGGCAGCCGTATCCAGGAGACTTGGGGCAAAAGAATCAGCCAAACGATGCATATCAATTGAGCATCATTGAAAAGAATACCTGCGTCCCCACCATGTCATGGGATCAACACTCAGGGTATTCAGAACCTATCCAGCATGACGATGGATTTGCAAAGCTTGCAGGACTAGAATTCATCAACTATGTTTTTCCCGAGGTCAACGTCATCGAAAGGGATACCTCTTTCAGTTCCAAAGAAGTGTGAGACACCTTAGGACAACCGAGTGGCAAGTTCGACTACTTGGTTAAGTACACTGCTCCTGAGAGCTCTCGTATCAGGCTCAAAGACATCCAGCCAACTGGATGGGGAGATTCACCTGAGAGTACAAATACTACGCAAGGTACAACAGAAGAGTTCGTCTACGACAACTCTGCTTGGGAAATAAATTCCAACGATCCTGCTCCACCAGAAATCAGCGTCATTTCTGAAGACAAACCAAGAAAGAAGGTGCCAGACTTTATGATTCACCAAGGAGTTCGCCGCCAATGGGTTGCTGTCGATGTTCCGAAAGTTGTTCATAAGTCTAAGTAATTGTCGTCTTTATCTTAAACCTTTCACCCTGCCCAGGTGAAACGGATGTTTTGATAGGGCTCACTTTCTGTAAATATACCTCTTCGCTTTGCCCAAAGCGACTGAGTTTTGTTTTATAGGGCTGTAGTTTCAAGAATCGACAAGATCATAAATAAAATAACGTCGTTCTATAATTTCCGCATTTATTGTTGTTTTCTCTTTTCGCCTTTTCAGAAAATGGTAATCCTAAAAAACAACGTAATAATAAAAACAAGCAGTTTTCCAAAGAAAATACAATGCACACACTCTTGCATTCTCTCTATCTCTTCTAAAAACAAATCATCACGTCATGCAGATTGCTTGTTTTAAACCCCGTTGAAACATACGATCCAATGCCTTCTCCCAACTTTGAATTCCCGGTATTCGAGGCTGAAGAAGAAGTTGATGACGAAATTCCAGAAGAGATCTCCCGACTACTCAGGCAAGAGGAAAAGTCCATTGAACCTCACAAGGAGCCGTTGGAAATGGTCAACTTGGGTTTAGAAGAAGAGAGAAAGGAAATCAAGATTGGGGCACTGCTCAGTCCAACTGTCAAACAAGATTTGATAAAGCTTCTCAAAGAATTTCCCGATGTATTCGCTTGGTCCTATCTGGACATGCCAGGGTAGGATACCAGCATCGTGGAACACTACTAAAAAAATGAAATTTAGAGAGGGAAGAAATTCGTCACAAAAGTATAAAAATTCCGTCACAAACTGATTTAGTGACGGAGTTTGCGACGATCCAAAATTCGTAAGGAATTTCGATGTCGCAAAAATTAGTGAGGGAATTTGTAATCCGTCACAAATAGCGACTTGATAATTCCGTCTCAAATTAAATATAACCGTCACTAACAAGGGAGCAAAACAATAATATACGTTCTAATAATTCTGTCACTAGTTATTGAAGGATTTCAATTTCCCTCACTAATTAATGATATTTCAATTTTATGACCTATTTCCAATTCCCTCCCTAATATTTTTGATAAATACATTCATTATAATAAACAAATATAAAAATTATAAAATGTAAATTTAACATAAAACATTTTATGAATATAATCTATAATTGTCACATATTTATTATCAAAATATAAAAAAAAACATCACAAGGAGATGTACTATATATACGAACTGTAATACACAAATTCACTTCTAATTTTTCTTCAATTGTCTACCATATATATATATATATATATATATATATATATATATATATATATATATATATATATATATATATATATATATATATATATATATATATATATATATATAATTCTTACTAATTTCTGTATAAGTAAATTCTTGTAAATTTAAGAAAAATGAGAAAATCATAAAACTACAACATTTGAGTGAAATAATATAACTTGACACCATATTCCATTTTCTCCAAATATGTTGAGTCCTCTTATTTCACCGTTGCAGTAACATGCTCCATCTCTTCTTTATTTTCTTCCATTCTTTAATCTACTATCAAGAGTAAAATAAAATATCAATTGTATATTAAAACCAAACTAAAAAAAATAAATTAATCAAATATAATAGTTTAAATACACTCAAATTAATCTTCTCAAAAAATTCATGTCACATGAGATAAAAAATGGTTGAAACTTATTATAAATACCAAAATCAAATGAAATTTCAAAGGAAGTATAAAACTAATCTCCAAGAATATTAGTTAGCCTAAAAAAGATTAACCATAATATAAACATGCATAATACTAATGCAACATTATTATTAGGGTGTGTGTTATGTTTTAATGGAACATAACAAGAACTTGTGGGATAACCTGACAACATTTTTCATACCTGGCAACATTTTTCATACTTGTTTCTCAAAAGGTGTATTGTGGTTGTTGGAATGGTCTTCTACTAGAAAGATAATGTAAAACATACCACTTCATCTTCAGGATGTCTTTACTGCACTTGCAAACACAATTTACATCCTACAAATAATTATGAAAAATAATATATCAGTTGACTATGGAATGAATAAATAAACATCTTATATAAATAAATATCAATGGTTTTAAAAGTGATTCTCACCATTGTACTGCATTAGCGTACGCTTGCGGCGAGAAGTTAGTTCAAGGCGAAAATCGCTGATTATGGGAAGGATTCCTATATTTGAACATATATTTACAATTTCTGGAGGGCGATGGCATCAATCCGTTGTGAAATTAAGAGATTATGATACTATAAGTGAAAAACAAAATTGAAAGAAAAATAAGATAGATGCATACACTTAGGTTGTGAAGGCGCTTCTTAGAATTAGCCATGGGGACTTGAATGTGTTCATCTTTTATAACTTGAGCCTTATTCATATACTAAAATCGCCCAAACTTAATCATAAAAGATTCAATGTAAATTCACAAATGCATATCATAGTAACACACATCTAATGTAATAACAATATAGTGAATATTTTATTTTATTTCATCTAAATAATTCATAACAATATGCTTAAATTAAGTATCAATTGATTCTAGAATCATTAAACCCCTTATTTTTCAATCCAACTACAACCTAAAAATGCAAGAAAACTAACGTACCTTTTTGTTCACAATACTTTTTTAGCAAAACAACTCTCCGAAAACAAGAAGCGGTGCATAACCCCTTTATCATTAAAGGCAAGCCTAGCCATGCATAATTTCCCCTGAAAAGAAAGAAAACACTTACATTTATCATGAGTTGAGCAAATTAACCATATTATTACATACATATTAATACAATGTATTTCTACTTGAATTAATAATAGTATCTTCTGATCATTAGTCAACTTCTTAGATACCCAACGTCTTAGATACTTTATCAAAAGGTGAAATGTTGCACTGCATTTCTTGAACCTCTCCATTTCCAATGTATGTAAAAGATCCTTCAACATGATTGTGTTTGCATGATAACTTCACCTTCAATCATTTGTTAAAATACTTTATATATAAATTTCACCTTTGAAATAGTTAAATTATATTTTCAAATGATTTTATAAAACACTTCCTAGATATAACTCTTTTGCACTACTTGGCTTAACCTCCCTAAAGATGACTGAGACATATTTGTTCACTGATGTTCTCTACCTAAGAATTATGTAATTAAATATGTTCCATTGATCTAACACTCTTTCATCTGAATGTTGAATCATATCCTGATTACATTATTAATGGACTATATGAAATAAATTATATCACAAAAGTCTCAATATCCTGATTATTGAATCATATCACAACACAAATTAACCTAACAGTCACAAATACAACAACACAAACAAGTTATCAACCAATTATAACACAACTAGAAATTACAAGTAGAAACGTCTAATTATACTAGCTTATTAAAACATGAAAAACCTGGAACAATAAGTGCCATCCACCTCCAAGTTCTGGCTTTGGCTATCCATTGCAACTTTATTAAAATGGAGAAGTCAAACGCAATGAGTATGAAATTTAAATGAGAATAATCATTTAAGATTCGGGATACCTAATTTATCAGCTTCCATTTGATGTATTATTCATCACTAAACAATGTCATATCATAATTGTCCTCAATTTTTTTGAGATCTTGTAGTGTCAAGATTGTACTTTAACTCTTACAACCTCATTCTCCAAACTTAAGTAATGAAAGAGACTCAAGTTAAAATTACATACATGTGTGCGCCAACATCAAGAAAATGAAACATTAATATATATTAACAAAAAAACTTATGTATCAATTTACATTCACAAATAATTGACATGAATCAATCCAATTTTCTGCTTCTTACTCTTACTCTACCTCAACGATCATTTTGATTTTCTTTCTATCTTAATGACTAAATGAAACTACAACTTTGATGACTAAAATTATGGAATGTGTCAGGTCCAATAACCCCTGTCCCTCTTTCCAGTTCCCTCCCTCAACCCTCACTCCACCATCTTCCCTATCGACATGGATGACTAGATGGACATACACTGAATCCTACAACACCGATTTCCCTATCAATTCGTTTTCATCTTGCCTTAGTCAACTCTCACTACCTTCGGATCCTCTCTTACTCGCCATTGTCCCACTCCGAATTCCAACCTAACCTCACACTTCTCACCATAAAAACAAGAACACTTTTCCTATAGTCCCGAAAAACTTTTAAAATAAACATGACTTTTAAAAGGTTAAACTTTATAAATCCATTATACCCAAATTATCAAATATTTTCACAAACCATAAACCCTAAAAATTGAAGAAAATAAAGTTGACAACCTCAAAAAAGAGAGACGAAATCATATAAGAAGAAAAGAAAAACAGTTGATTTGAGAGAGAAAGGGAAAGTTACTTGTTCAACGGAATACAATGAAGAGTGGTCGAGCTACGAACAACAAAGAGGTTGTGCTGCAAACGATGAAGGGTGGTAGAGCGGAACGACGAAGGATCAGAGTATGGTCAAGCTGAACGGAGAAGAAATAAAGTGTAGTCGGGTTTTGACGGCAGCAATCTAGGTTAAGATGAACCATGAATACGTCGAATAGGAAAACACGAAGGAATAGATGAAATTTTTAATAGTATTCTTTTTGGTTTAGTTAAACACAAATAAAGAGAGATGGGGTTGTAACAAAAATATGAGAGAGAAGTGAAAATATAAGACGGAAATTTTAGAAGAAATAAATTTTTTTTTTAAATTAAAAATTTAAGAATATTTCGATTCATAATTTGTGGAATCTACTTTAAAAAGTAAAAAAATAAATAAAAAATTAATATCACCATAATATATAGTATAAAATTAACTTAGCGATACAAAAATATTCTAATAAAAAAATTATAAAAATTAATTTGTGTTAAATTAATTATTAGATGTAAATAGATGTAAATGATCAGATGCTAAAATATTTGAAGCTAAATTAGAGTTTTCTTGTAGTGATGAGAGGGAATTGGAAAATAGGAAAGAGGAAAAGTGAAGAAAAAAAAACTTACTCAAATAGTATAAATTAAAGTTGGTTTATGTGAGAGGAAAACTAAAATTAATTTATTATTGAGAAGGACATTCAAATTTATTTTTGATTTAGAGGAAAGCTAAAACTAAGTTATGCTTATTTTTAATTATTTAATAATTAAATTTGAATTTTTTTAATATATATATATATATATATATATATATATATATATATATATATATATTCAAGTGTAACTTTAGCCTATCAAAAGTTATGTGAGATAAAAATGAATTTAAACTTCAATTTATTATATATAAAATAGTATATTAGGGAGGAAATATTTCCCTCACAAAAATATAACGCATTTATGAGGGAATCTGAAACGGAAATATTGGTAAACAGCTAACTTAATTAACTTTATCAATTTTGTGAGGGATTTTATGAAGGATTTTTTGTGATGGAAAAATTGCCTCACAAATTTCTTCGTTAATTTTTATTCATTAATAATTTATCATTTATACAGTTTTCCCTCACAAAATCCATCGCAATTAGTGAGGGATTTACTTCCCTCACAAATTTTCTTCCCTAATTTGCATTTTTTTAGTAGTGGAACATCATTTACCATTAAGATCGGAATGTCCACCAATAAAACAAAGGTTGAGAAAAACTCACCCGGATATGGCCATCAAAATCAAAGAGGAAGTACAGAAACAGATTGACGCGGGTTTCCTCGCCACGTCAGAGTATCCTCAATGGTTAGCCAATATAGTACCCGTTCTGAAAAAGGATGGGGAGGTCAGAATGTGTGTGGACTACAGAGATCTAAACAAAGCCAGTCCAAAGGATGATTTTCTCTTACCACACATTGACATGCTGGTTGATAGTACAACAAAGTTCAAAGTATTTTCCTTCATGGATGGATTCTCGGGCTATAATCAGATAAAAATGGCGCCGAAAGACATGGAGAAAACTTCGTTCATTACCCCATGGGGTACTTTTTGTTACAAGGTAATGTCGTTCGGCTTGAAGAATGTCGGGGCAACCTATCAAAGGGCCATGACTACTCTGTTTCATGACATGATACACAAAGAAATCGAGGTATATGTCGATGATATGATTGCCAAATCTAAGACAGAAGATGAGCATGTGACCCACCTGTCAAAACTATTCGAGCGGTTGAGAAAGTACAAACTCCGCTTGAATCCCAACAAGTGCACATTTGGTGTCCGTTCAGGGAAACCTCTAAGGTTCATCGTCAGCCAGAAAGGAATTGAGGTTGATCCTGACAAGGTCAAGGCCATTCAAGAAATTCCTTCTCCGAAAACTGAAAAACAAGTCAGGGGATTCCTGGGACGTTTGAACTATATTTCCAGATTTATATTCCTTATGACCGCGACATGCGCACCGATCTTCAAATTACTCAAAAAGAACCAGAACTGCGTTTGGACAGAAGATTTCTAAACCGCCTTCGACAGTATTAAGGAATATCTGTTGAACCCACCTATTTTATCACCTCCAGGGGAGGGAAGACCACTTATCATCTACCTAACAGTTTTGGAAGACTCTATGGGCTGTTTACTTGGCCAACAGGATGAAACCAAAAGGAAAGAGTCTGCCATCTACTATCTGAGCAAGAAGTTCACCGACTGCGAGACTCGATACACTATGCTCGATAAAACTTGTTGCGCTCTGGCTTGGGCATCCAATCGTCTTCGCCAGTATATGATTCATCACACTACTTAGTTAATCTCAGAAATGGATCCAATCAAGTACGTCTTTGAAAAGCCTGCTCTCACGGGAAGGATTGCCCTTTGGCAGATGTTGTTATTAGAATATGACATAGAATACCATGCTCAGAAAGCCGTTAAGGGGAGTATTTTAGCCAATCATTTGGCTCATCAACCGATTGACGATCAGGAATCAGTTGGATTTGACTTCCTAGACGAAGATGTTATGTACTTGAAAATGAAAGATTGCGATGAACCACTACCCAGTGAAGGGCCAGAACCAGGTTCCCAATGGGGACTTATCTTTGACAGAGCTGTCATTCATTACGGAAATGGAATTGGGGCAATCATCATAACACCTCAGGGTACCCATATTCCTCTCACTGCCACACTGACATTCAAGTGCACAAACAACGAGGCCGAATACGAAGCATGTATCATTGGTCTCGAAGAAGCGATCAACTTAAGGATCAAGAACTTGGATGTATATGGCGATTCAGCCCTGGTTATCAATCAAATCAAAGGAGATTGGGACACTTAATAATCAGGATTGATTCCTTACAAAGATTATGCGAGAAGGTTGTTATCATTCTTCAACAGAATCGAGTTTCATCATATCCCTCGTGAAGAGAATCACATGGCTGATGCACTAGCCACACTCTCTTCCATGATTAGTGTAGGTCAATGGAATGACATACCTAAGATTGACATAATGCGCCTTGAAAGACCCGCTAAAATCTTCACGATCGAAGCAGTCATAGATGATAGACCTTGGTATCACGATATCAAATGCTTCCTTTATAAACAAAAGTACCCTCCTGGGGCACTAAGGAAAGACAGAAAGACCCTTAGATGGCTGGCAGGCAGCTTCTTCCTTAGCGGTGATACCCTCTGTCATACCCCAAATTTTGACCACTAAGATTTCCCATCACTGTGAAAATCATCATCACAATATGGAGGAACCATCATACTTCATCAGTCTCCCCAAAGATGGGTGAGCATCCACTAGAATCAAAATTAGGGTTTCGAGCCCTCTCAGAGCTTTAGACAAATGATCAATCAAGGAATGACATGATCTTCAACTTGTCTAAACTCTCAAACATCTATAAAGGATCAAAAAGGACTCCCACCCCAAGGATTAAGTATAAAGCTGCTCCCTTCTGGGTGGATCAAACCTCGAGATCGCCAGTGTCATAATATTAGGGTTTTGGTCGACCAGGGCCTCCAGGTGGAAATTTTCCTCTAGGCATGAGCTAATGATCCAAAACACAACCTAATATACTCCATGGAACCTCATGGACCCAACCATCAAGTCGATTTTGCTCAGGGGATGCATACATCAAAAATCAGGAATTAGGGTTTCTTGACCTAATTCACCCCTAAGTTGACTTTTAGGGCAAATCATGAGCCAAGACCTCAAAAGAGGATTTGAGGGTCTCTAATGAACTATATTAATCCATTTGTAACAATGGATTAATCCAAGAAGTTTGAGCAACAAGTCTCAATTTCATCTGCACCACAGCTAGGGTTTTAAGGGAAAAGTCAACTGTAACTTTGACTTTTGACCAGGACATGCTCCCAAGCCCTAGGACATGAATCAATATACCCTATGACACGCATGGAACATGTCCATCAAGTTTGATTTAGGTCAAGGACATGATTTCCTGAAGAATTGCACAGTTTGGAATTCATTTGATAAAAAGTCAACTGTGCACAAAAGTCAACTTTGACTTTTTGAGATTTTTCACAAAAATGGAATTTTAACCCTAAAATGATGTTAATGTATGATTTAAATCATCATTCATCAAGAAAAATCAAGAAAAGTTGGATAACTTGTAAAAGGGGTAACCATAAAAACTTAGAAACTTTTCTAAGTTAAAAAAATAAAGTGGCTAGGGTACCAACTTTGGAGGGTCATAACTCCTAAACCACAAATCCATTTTTCCCCATCCAAGGCTTGATTTGTAGATCTCATTGCCCTCTACAAAAACTTCAACTACAAGTCACTCTAATTCATTGTGGATTTTGAGCTATGAGTGAGCCAAAATGGCTGAAAACATGAAAGTACCACTTTTCCAACACTTAGAAAAAATTCTGTCCAAGACAGATTTTGTTGGAAACACCAAAACTTGTGGGGTTTTTTCACACAGTTACAAGATGGATCAGTTCCAAAGATAAACATCAATGTTGTTGCAAATGTTGCCAAGAATCCAAGCAACTCAATAGCATGAAACCAATCCACTTGTGCCAAGAATTATGGCTGCCACAACATGCCATGTCAAGGCTGCAATGAAAAATCAGTTTGGGAGTTTTGTACCATCCACGATTTCTGAGTCAAAAAGAGTGATCACTATGCCACATGCCTTCAATCTGATCATGAACCAACTGATCCAACTGATAGGGTTGAGTCAAAAAGCCAAGGAATCTTCCAACTTGAAATTCATCCACTTTGGCACATTTTGCCTTGAATTCAAAGGGGCATTAATGTGGAATAGTGTATTTTCAACAAAGCCACTCTACTCAGTCAAGTTATCTGATTAAACAATAATAAAAACATCTGAGGAATGTGATTTTGGTCAAGGCATAGCCCTGCTCTTGGGAATGGCTAGTTTGCCTTGCTTGAGAAGAAATCCTCCAAGCCAATCCATGCAAATGTGATTTGATCCAGCAGCCATTCACTATTCCTCCAAGACAAAAGTCGATCACCTATAAATAGAGGTTCCAATGGATCATTCAACTCACACCAAAGCCAGTTACAGCACTGCTTTCTCTCATTCTTCCTTAAACCTCAAGTTTCTTGGTTTTTGAGTAACCACTATCGGGTTTTGAGTTGCAGCCTTAAGCAATCAATTCTAATTGCTCAAACACATCACATATGATGTATTTGAGGTGTCCAAACACTTAAACACTGACTGTAACACCTCAGGCTCAAAATCACCCTTCAACCAAGCCATTATGCCTCAATTATGCAGGTGGAGGTCTCCAGCTTGATCCAAAGAGTTTCAAAGTGTTCCAAAGCTTGCAACACACTCCATAACATCCATTGAAGCTGTAGGGATCATTAATTCACAACTGGAATAAATTTTGTGCAGAGTTCCATTTTAGCTTGCATCAAGGTAAGCTTCAAAACTCAAACTCCATGATCCATGCATATTTCCTCGCATGATATTTTGCCAATTGCTTGCCATCATATGTTGATTGTTTTCCCTCAGAAAATTTGATCATAGGACTCATAATTATGTCTGCACGATTACTTTTGCAAAATTAGGGTTCATACGGCCACAATGATATAATTTGTTATACACTAAAAATGAATGAAATTGGGTATTGCCATCTTCTTCCTTGTGAAAAAATGCATGAGTTTGGTGTTTGAATCATGTCAAATGGTTGAGAGATGAGTGAGATAGAGGGCTTCACGCATCAGAGCTTGAGGAGGAAGATGGCCATGGCGCTATTTTCAGAAAATCCAACAAGTTCTCTATATATTTTTCCCTTGCCATGTTATATTTGAATTGGCATTGCGCCCCAGCGGTTCATCAGCTGGTTTTGTGTGTATTGGCAAGCGAGAGGTCTGGGGTTCGAATCCCCCACGCCCCAGACTTCTTTTTATCACTTGTTTATTTTGTTATTTTTCATATTATTATTTTTAATGATTTGAGAAATTAATAACTCCTTCAATTTTTATCATTTTTTATTGGTTCTTTTTGTAATAATTCACAAAAATGTTTAAATATTTGATTTTAACAAAAAATCCCAAAAATATTATTTATTTCATATATTTGATATTTTTGTAAAGAATTAATGTTTTATGTGTTTTTAGCATTTAAAATATTTTTTCTCCCTTTGTTTTCTAACCCTAATTTGATTTCAATCATTTTGTAGGAAGAAACCTGATTATTTTTAACATTGATCCAAGATCATAATTTGTTTTCACATATTTAACAAACATTGATCCTTTTAATTGAATTTTTATTCAATTAAAAATACATTTTTGAAAACAAATTAGGGTTTTGAATCAATTCAACCCTCATCAAATTTTTTTCAACCATTTGGGCCTCTCCTTGAGCTATAAGACCCATTCAAAACTTTTGGGCCTCTATTAGAGTGTAAGACCCAACCCCCTTTTAACCAAAACAATTTTGGGCCTCTCCTTGAGCTATAAGACCCATTCAAACCTTTTGGGCCTCTATTAGAGTGTAAGACCCAACCCCCTTTTAACCAAAACAATTTTGGGCCTCACTTATTGTATAAGCCCCTCTGCGTTAAAAGAAAACCTCGGCGCGATCGCCATTTTAAACGAAAATTCATCTGGGCCTACCCTCGTGTTATAAGCCTCACTCTTTTTCTTTAAACCTTTTAGGCCTCTTGAGAGAGTGTAAGACCCATCCCTTTGTACAGAAAACCTTTTTTGGCCTCAGTCACTTGTATAAGTCCCTCTGTACAAGTTCAACAGTGCGCTCACTGATAAAACCCTGGGCCTCTCCTTGAGCTGTAAGCCCCAAATCTTTATTTTTCAAAGCACTTTCTCCTTTGATTTTGAATATACTGTTGTTTTCAATCTTTCTTTGTAGAACAACTAACCAAACAGCATGGAAGCTCTACAACCGAGTAAGTGGTTATTACTTTCATTTACTGCTTTCATATACATATAACTGTATTGTGGGGCTGTTTCACTGTAAGTCTTCTTTCATAAACTCATATCAACTGTGTAATAATAGTATAGATATTTAGAGTTTCCCCGGCAACTACGTCTAGAACTAGGTGACGTCGTTTCGTTTATTCATAGAAATAGACAACTAGATCCCCAATAGGATCACCAGATACAGTCTTCTCTTCGGCTGTCCTCATTAGGAATTATCAAGAAACTCTACTCCCAGAGATGAATCTATTCTCCGTGAATGGCATCTTTGAGTTTCTTCCAAATTCTCGAACTTTCCTGACTTGATCTATTCCTTGTGAATAGCTTGCCTTGAATTTCTCGGGGTTTGGGGACCCACGGGCTTCTTAAAAGCATCGGCCTCCTCTTGGGCATCGTACAAGGACCCACAGGCTTCCTAAAAGCAACCCCGCCTCCTCTTGGGCTTAGTACAAGGACCCTACGGCTTCTTAGAAGTATTCACAGCCTCCTCTTAGGCTTCGTATAATGATGTCTTCCTCCGGGAATGATAGCCTCCTCTTGGGCTTCATACAAGGACCCGTCGGCTTCTTAAAAGTTTCCAGCCTCCTCTTGGGCTTCGTAAAAATTATCCCGACGACCTCCTAGAGGTATGGGAACAGAACTTAATCATCTGCATAGAACAGTCCTTTCAAAGAGTCTACTACTGTTTCTCAAAGCATAGTACAAAAGATGAAACTCTAGACTTAGACAGTCTAATCTCCTTGAGTCTCAAAGACATTCTCAAGCACCCTTCACAAAAATAGGAAGAAAACCCATAGACTCGGACAGTCTCAATACCCTTCGGATTTCCCACTTCCTTAAAGAACAGGAATAACCCGGATCCTTGAAACAAATCCTTGAGTACAGTGTTGATCATATAAGAACTGATTTTCTCTTTCAAAATCAGTATACTGGACCTGTCACTTAACTAGAAAAACATTTAGCCTCTCTCTCGGGCTTTATACGAGACACATAAGAGACTCCCTCGTTGAGTCAATCACCCCTTTCGCCTCCATCTCGGGCTTTATATGAGATACAAAAAGGTTCTTATTTAGCCAAACAAATTTTAGCCTCCATCTCGGGCTTTGTACGAGATACAAAAACACTCTCTTGTTGAGTATAAAAGATCCTCTTGTAGGATCAACCCCTTTTAGCCTCTCTCTCGGGCTTTGTATGAGACACAAAAATACCCTCTTGTTGGGCCAACAGCCTCCTCTTAGGCTTTGTATAAGAAAACCACTGGTTGATCCAATCAACCTTTTAGCATCAAAATTGTGCCTCGTTCACAGTACACAAACGTCAACAACTCCTTCCCCTTCATCTAATTGCTGTAAGCGGCAAGCCTCTGGATCATCTACATCCATGCCATTGTCCCTCTTTTAGCATGAGAAATTCCTAAGGAAAGATAACATTGCTCTACACTGAGTTAAAGTCTTCTCCTTCAGGTTAAAATCCCCTATAAAGGAAATTATGGCATTGCCGGATTCACACATCCCGGTTAAAGTAATTCTCCTTTATAAACAGTTGTGACATACAACCCCCTCTTTAGAGATGACAAATTCTCTCTAAAGTCAACACCCTTTTAGCTTCACATCTTGGGCTTTGAACAAGATACAAATAGACCCTTCAGCTTCACATCTTGGGCTTTGAACAAGATACAAACCACCTTTCGCTTCACGTCTTGGGCTTCGAACAAGACACCAAAACAACCGTTTCCTCCCATAGAATAGGAGGAACTACGAACGCTCTGATTTCCCTGTTTCGGTAAACGGGAATACGTAGGCATAAGATTGAAAGAAAAAAATCTTAGCGAGCACACTAAACAAAAACCCAAAGTCCCATACTCTCATATATCTATCTAAAAGCATCAGTCCTAACATCTTAATCCTTGTTCCCCGCCAGAAACCTGTCTGTCAAAATAACACAAGAAAGGTCCCACCACATTGATCGCATCCGTAACGTAACAGACCGCTGTTTAAACTCAGTATGCAAAGCAGGGTTAATTGGAGACATCTATTTCCCTTCCTTCATTAGATTTAATAGGATAAAAAATGAATCGACCTGTAGTAAACTCAACCGCAGAGAGCGACCGCGCTTAAGAACCGCGTCCAAAATTGCTCGCTACACCCTCTATAAGAGAAACTTTGACATGGTCTTGCTCTGATGTGTAGACAGACCAGAAGCAAACATCCTGATAAAAGAAATTCACGAAGGATACTTTAGAACTCATGCCAATGGACACACAATGACGAGAAAAATTCTAAGAGCAGGGTACTATTGGTTGACCATGGAATCCGACTGCTACAAGTACATGAGGAGTTGTTACAAGTGTCAGACATACTCCAACAAAATCCATGTACCACCAACGCATCTCAAAGCTCTTTCTTCCCCATGGCCTTTTTCCATATGGGGAATCGACATGATTGGCATGATTGAACCCAAGGCTTCAAACGCACATCGGTTCATCCTGGTAGCCATTGATTACTTCACCAAGTGGGTCGAAGCAGCGTCGTACGCCAATGTAACCCGACAAGTCGTGGTCCGCTTTATCAAAAACAATATCATTTGTCGTTATGGTGTTCCAAGCCATATCATTATGGATAATGGATCCAACTTGAACAACAAGATGATGAAAGAGTTGTACGCTGAGTTCAAGATCGAACACCATAACTCATCTCCCTACCGACCCAAGATGAATGGAGCGGTAGAAGCGGCTAACAAGAATATCAAAAATATTGTCCAAAAGATGGTTGTAACCTACAAAGACTGGCACGAAATGTTACCCTTTGCTCTCCACGGTTATCAAACATCTGTCCGCACTTCAACAGGGGTAACCCCTTTCTCTCTAGTATATGGCATGAAAGCAGTGTTCCCCGTAGAAGTAGAGATCCCATCGATTCGGGTATTAATGGAAGCTAAGCTAACAGAAGATGAATGGTGTCAAAGTCGACACGACAAATTAAACCTAATCAAAGAATAGCGAATAACGGCACTATGCCACAGTCAGTTGTATCAGCAAAGGATGAAGAAGGCATTTAACAAAAAGGTTCGACCTCACGTCTTTAGAAAGGGAGACCTCGTGTGTAATACCTCAAAATTTGCCCCCTTATTTTTCTCAATAATTGGCTTATGTTTCACTCATTTGCATTTCATAATAGGTTATACTAAATCATACACATCATTGGTTGCAAGGCATGAGATTAGGTGTCTCAGGGCATAAACAGTTCAAGGTTAAAGGAAAAGAGAAAAGATTTTCCAAATAAGTCACAAGGGCTTTTCATATCTCAATTCATCTCATTTGAACCCTCAAGGTATCACAAGATGAGAATTCAATAGAAGATTGAAGAAAGTCATATTCTCCTAATCAGTGCAAGCTAGGGTTTTGGGAATTCTGAAGTATAATACCCCAATGGGTAGGATCTTGGAGCTTTTATCATTTATAAATGGCATATCTCATCTTTGTTGGAGAGGATACACATCATACTCAGAGGAATTTGGATTTGGAGGATGTGCTGATTTCTCCTAGACTGAGGGGTCAAAATTAGGGTTTGCCATAAAATCAATTTATTTCAGATTTTTTTTAGGCAAAACTTGATTCTATGGTATTCTACATGTCCTCAAGGATCTAAGGATAAATAATTGTCCATCAATGTGATTTAGAAGGGTTTCAATTCATCAATTGATTGAGAATCAAGAGAATTAGGGAAAAGTCAACTGTGCAGAGGAAAAAGTCAACTTTTGACTTTGTGAGGTCAAATTCATGTTCCTCATGTCAAATATGATCATTGGTGAGGATTTGATCAAGAAACATTGGATGATTCATCAAAAGTCAAGTAATGTGCAATACAAGATTAGCCCGAGCCAATAACAGAAAAGCAAGTTCGGGGTTTCTTAGGGAGATTGAACTACATTGCCAGATTCATTTCTCACCTGACAGCCATTTGCGAGCCAATATTCAAATTGTTGAGAAAAGATCAATTCGTTGGAATAATGATTGTCAAAGGGAATTTGATAGAATAAAAGAGTATTTGTAGAAGCCTCCGATTCTTATGCCTCAGGTTCCAGGGAGACCAGTGATAATGTATTTGTCGGTACGTGAGAATTCAATGGGTTGTGTTATCGGTCAACAAGACGAGACAGGTTGGAAAGAATATGCCATATACTACCTGAGCAAGAAATTCACAGATTGCGAGTCTAGATACTCAATGCTTGAGAAGAAATGTTGTGCACTTGCATGGGCTGCTAAGCGTTTGAGACAATATATGCTGACTCATACAACCTTATTGATATCAAAGATGGATCCAGTCAAGTAGATTTTTGAAAAGCCAGGTCTCACCGGAAGGGTTGTCCATTGGCAGATGGTGTTGACAGAGTATGACATACAATATACTTCCCAAAAAGCCATAAAGGGTAGTATTATGTCTGACTATCTTACTGAGCAACCAATTGGTGATTATCAGCCAATGAAGTTCGAGTTCCCTGATGAAGACATCATGTATTTGAAAATGAAAGATTGTGACGAGCCACTAGTTAATGAAGGGCCAGATCCTGATGACAAGTGGAAATTGATGTTTGATGGTGCTGTTAATATGAATGGTAGTGGAGTTGGGGCAGTTCTCATAACTCCGAAAGGTTCCCATATACCTTTCACTGCCAGACTGACTTTTGATGTCACCAACAATGAAGCCGAATATGAAGCTTGCATTATGGGTATTGAAGAAGCCATTGATTTAAGGGTCAAGACTCTTGAGGTATTTGGGGATTCTGCTCTAGTGATCAATCAGGTCAATGGAGATTGGCACACCCATCAACCTAACTTGATACCTTACACAGATTATACGAGAAAACGGTTGACTTTCTTCAAAATAGTAAAGCTGTATCATGTACTTCGTGTTGAGAATCAAATGGCAGACGCTTTGGCAATGTTATCTTTCATGATTCAAGTGAATTGGTGGAATTATATACCCAAAATTGATGTGATGCGGCTTGATAGACCTGCTCATGTGTTTGCAGCCGATACAGCGACCGATGATAAACCTTGGTATCATGATATCAAGCATTTCTTGGAGAGTCAGGAGTATCCGGGTGGGGCATCCAATAATGATAAGAAGACTCTGAGAAGGTTGGCGGACAGTTTCTTCTTGAATGAAGATTGTGTATTGTACAAAAGAAATTTTGACATGGTCTTGCTCAGATGCGTGGATAGACACGGAGCAGACATGTTAATGCAAGAAGTGCTCGAAGGTTCTTTAGGTACCCATGCTGGTGGACATGCCATGGCAAAGAAATTGTTGCGAGCTGGTTATTACTGGATGACCTTGGAGGCTGATTGTTTCAAATATGCTACAAAATGCCATAATTGCCAGATTTATGCTGATAAAGTTCATGTGCCACCAAATCCTTTAAACGTGATGAGTTCCCCTTGGCCCTTTGCCATGTGGGGCATTGATATGATTGAGAAGATTGATCTCACCGCTTCTAATGGATATCATTTTATTCTGGTGGCCATTTATTACTTCACCAAGTGGGTGGAAGTGGCTTCGTTTACAAATGTCACCAGGCAGGTGGTTGCCCGTTTTATCAAGAAATATATTATTTGTCGATACGGGGTGCCGGAGAGGATCATCACTGACAATGGTTCTAATCTAAATAATAAAATGATGCAAGAGCTGTGCCAGAGCTTCAAGATCGAATATCACAATTCTTCTTCGTACCTCCCAAAGATGAATGGTGTCGTTGAGGTAGCCAATAAAAATATCAAGAAGCTTGTGCAAAAGATGGTTGTGACGTACAAGGATTGGCATGAAATGTTGCCTTTCGCTTTACATGGTTGCCGAACATCAGTACGCACGTCTACTGGGGCGACCCCGTTTTCTCTTGTGTATGGTATGGAAGTGGTCTTACCGGTTGAGTTGAAATTCCTTCTCTGAGGGTTATGATGGACGTCAAGCTTGATGAGGCTGAATGGGTTCGAACGAGGTTCAACAAGTTGAGTCTCATAGAAGAGAGGAGATTGGCAGCAGTATGCCATGGGCAACTGTATCAGAGAAGGATGAAACGGGCATTCGATCAGAAAGTGTGTCCTCGAAATTATCAGACGAGTGACTTGGTGTTGAAAAGGATTCTTCCTCCTAGTACAGATCACAGGGGCAAGTGGACTCTGAATTATGAAGGTCTATATGTTGTCAAGAAGGTTTTCTCGGGCGGGGCCTTGATGCTTACAACTATGGATGGTGAGGATTTTCCGTTGCCTGTAAACTCAGACGCAGTCAAAAAATACTTCGCATAAATGGACCCGCTGGACAGTAAAAAGAGAGTCCAGGCAAAAAAAAGGGCATCCCGGCGAACCAAAAAAAAAGAAGAGAAAAAAAAGAAGAAAAAGGTTCGGGCAAAAATTAGGGATAAAATAAAAAAAAAATGAGTACACCCGGTAAGTTGAAAACTGGAAAGGGCAACTTAGGAAAAAATGGGTATCCCGGTGGATCAAAAACCTACAAAGGGAGATCCAGGCAAAAGAGAGATTTCGCGAAAGGCTGCGATCTGAGTAACCTGTATCCCATTGTAGCGAGCGATTTTGGACGCGGTTCTTAAGCGCTGGTCGCTCTCTGCGGTTGAGCTTAAAACTACAGGTCGATTCATTTTTTATCCTATTGTGAGCTGAATAAGGAAGGGAAATAGATGTCTCCAATTAACCCTGCTTGCATACTGAGTTTAAACAGCGGTCTGTTAGGTTACGAATGCTATCAATGTGGGGGGGGCCTTTGTACTAGTTATTCGTATTTCGCAAATACAGTTTTCTTTCTTTTTACCTGGGCAGAAGGTTTCTGGCGGGGAACAAGGATTAGGATGTTAGGACTGATTCTTTTGAATACTGCTTTTGATTGATGAAGATATGGGATTTGGGTTTTTTGTTGATTGCGCTCGCTAAGATCTTTTCTTTCGATCTTATGCCTACGTATTCCCGTTTACCGAAACAGGGAAATCAGAGCATTCGTAGTTCCTCCTATTCTATGGGAGGAAATTGGTTTTTGGTGTCTTGTTCAAAGCCCAAGACGTGAAGCGAAAGGTGGTTTGTATCTTGTTCAAAGCCCAAGATGTGAAGCTGAAAGGTCTATTTGTGTCTTGTTCAAAGCCCAAGACGTGAAGCGGAAAGACCTCGACTTTAGAGAGAATTTGTCATCTCTAAAGAGGGGAGAAGGAGAATTACTTTAACTGGGATACGCGGATCCGAGTAATGCCATAATTTCCGAAGAAAGGGTTTTAACCTGAAGGAGAAGACTTTAACTCAGTGTAGAGCAATGCCATCTTTCCTTAGGAATTTCTCATGCTAAAAGAGGGACAGTGGCATGGATGTAGATGATCCAGAGGCTTGCCGCTTACACCGATTAGATGAAGGGAAAGGAGTTGTTGATGTTTGTGTACTGTGAACGAGGCACAGCTTTGATGCTAAAAGGTTGATTGGATCAACCAGTGGTTTTCTTATACAAAGCCTAAGAGGAGGCTAATTTCCGCTAGGAAAATCATTATACAAAGCCTAAGAGGAGGCTATTTTGTGTCTCGTACAAAGCCCGAGAGAGAGGCTAAAAGTTTTTGACCCAGTGGGGCATATCGTTATACAAAGCCTAAGAGGAGGCTAGCAAAGAGTTGACTCAGTTGGAGAATCTTTTATACTCAGTAAGAGAGTGTTTTTGTATCTCGTACAAAGCTCGAGAGAGAGGCGAAAAGGTTGTTTTGACTCCACTGGGGAGAATTTTGGTATCTCGTACGAAGCCCGAGATGGAGGCTATTGTAACTGTTTCAGTTGAGTGACAGATCCAATATACTGATTAAAAGAGAAAAACAGTTCTTATATGAGTAACACTGTACACAGGGATTTAATTTGAGGATCAGGGATATTTCCTTCTCTTTATGGAAACGGGAAATCCAAAGGGTATCGAGACTATCTGAGTCTGCGGGTTTCCTTCCTATTTAACGATGGGTGCTTGAGAATGTCTTTGAGACTCAAGAGAGTTAGACTGTCCAAGTCTAGAGTTTTATCTTTTGTACTGTGCTTCGAGAAACAGTAGTAGACTCTATGAAAGGACTGTTCTATGAGGATGACTAGGTTCTATTCCTATACCTCTAGGAGGTCGTCGAGACAATTTGTACGAAGCCCAAGAGGAGGCTGGAAACTTTTAAGAAGCCGACGGGTCCTTGTACGAAGCCCAAGAGGAGGTTATCATTCCCAGAGGAAGAGATCATTATACGAAGCCTAAGAGGAGGCTGTGAATACTTCTAAGAAGCCGTAGGGTCCTTGAATAATGCCCAAGAGGAGGCCGATGCTTTTAAGAAGCCCGTGGGTCTATCATCTCCTTTCCATTAGGAGAGATAACTCTTTTAAAGATGAAACCCACTGGTAAACGTGCGAGGTTTACTATCCAGCAACTTTTAGCTTTTAAAGAGGGTTCCTTAGTTAAGGTCCAAGATTATGACCGTAGTGGGTACCCAAACCCCGAGACATTCAAGGCAAGCTATCCACAAGGAATAGATCAAGTCAGGAAAGTTTGAGAATCTGGGAAGAAACTCAAAGATGCCATTCACGGAGAATACATTCATCTTGGGGAGTAGAGCTTCTTGACGATTCCTAAGGAGGACAGCCGAAGAGAAGACTGTATCTGGTGCTCCTATTGGGGATCTAGGCGTCTATTTCTACGAATAAGTGAAACGGCGTCACCTAGTTCTAGACGTAGTTGCCGGGGAAACTCGAAATATCTATACTATTATTACACAGTAGATATGAGTTTATGAAAGGAGACTTACAGTGAGCAGCCCCACAATACAGTTTATATATATGAAAGCAGTAAATGAAAGCGATAACCACTTACTCGGTTGTAGTGCTTCCATGCTGTTTGGTTAGTTGTTCAACAAAGAAAGATTAAAAACAACAGTATATTCAAAATCAAAGGAGAAAGTGCTTTGAAAAAGAAAGATTTGGGGCTTACAGCTTAAGGAGAGGCCCAGGGTTTTATCAGTGAGCGCACTGTTTGACTTTGTACAGCGGGACTTATACAAGTGACTGGGGCCCAAAAAGGTTTTCTGTACAAAGGGATGGGTCTTACACTCTCTCAAGAGGCCCAAAAAGGGTTTAAAGAAAAGAGTGGGGCTTATAACACGAGGGTAGGCCCAAATGATTTTTCGTTTAAAAATGGCGATCGCGCCGAGGTTTTCTTTTAACGCAGAGGGACTTATACAATAAGTGAGGCCCAAAATGTTTTTGGTTAAAAGGGGGATTGGGTCTTACACTCTATTAGAGGCCCAAAGTGTTTTAAAGAAAAAGAAATGGGTCTTACTACTCGAGGGTAGGCCCAGATGGTTTTTATTTTTTAAACGGGCGACGATCGCGCCGTTTACTTGTACAGAGGGACTTATACAATGAGTGAGGCCCAAAAAGTTTTTGTACAAGGGGGGATGGGTCTTACACTCTCTCAAGAGGCCCAAAGAGTTTTGAAGAAAAATAAATGGGTCTTACTACTCGAGGGTAGGCCCAGATGATTTTTGAAAAGGCGACGATCGCGCCGTTTGTTTTTTGACGGTATCGGGACTTATACAATAAGTGAGGCCCAAAGATGATTTGGTCAAAAAAAGGATTGGGTCTTACACTCTAATAGAGGCCCAAAGAGTTTTGAAGAAAAATAAATGGGTCTTACTACTCGAGGGTAGGCCCAGATGATTTTTGAAAAGGCGACGATCGCGCCGTTTGTTTTTTGACGGTATCGGGACTTATACAATAAGTGAGGCCCAAAGATGATTTGGTCAAAAAAAGGATTGGGTCTTACACTCTAATAGAGGCCCAAAGTGTTTTGAAAATGATTTATGAGGGTTGAATTAATCCAAAACCCTAATTTGTTTTCAAAATGTATTTAATTGAATAAAAATTCAATTAAAATGATCAAAAATTGTTTAACATGTGAAAAACAAATTGTGATCTTGGATTAATGCTTCAAAAATTAAGTATTGACCTACAAAATAATTAGAAAGCATTAAAAGTTCCAAAATCAATGTGGAAAAAATATTTAAAATGTCAAAAACAATTAAAATATTAATTCTTTGCAAAAATATCAATTATATGAAATAAATAATATTTTTGGGATTTTTTGATAAAATAAAATATTTCAACATTTTTGTGAATTATCAAAAAAAGAATCAACTCAAAATCATTAAAACTCAGAGAGAAATTAATTTTTGAATCAATTAAACAAAATCACAAAATTCAAATATTTGAATTTGAAAAAAAGGCGCCAAGAACAAGCTGAAGAACACGCGCGTGTTCTTGGTTTCTCAGATTTGCGTTTTCTATCCAATCTCCATGAATACGTAATCATATCATGCAATCCACATATCATTATGCTCGTCTCAACCTCACGATCATGTCTATGTACTTTAATTTCATTTAAATTAAACATACAACAAGAAATCACGAAGAAACCTCAAGAACCCTAATTTCTGCATGAAGGCTAGGATTTTTGATACACGATTCAAACAATGCAATTAATTGAGGGAAAACATTCCATGCATGATTATGAACATATGGCCAAATTATTGTGCGAGGAAATATGCATAGATTGAGAGATGACCAAGTATGTGCTTACCTCCAAGCCGTGACAGCAAGTTCAGATGTGATTTTGAGTTGGAGGTGTTACAGACAAGTGGTGATGATCTGAACAGCTTCCCTACACCCTATGGATTGTGTTTGGATGGTTGGACTTGATTGAAATTGGCTGGATCATTTTGTGGTACCTCAGCTGCACCTTGTTTGAAAATTTGAGCAACCAGCTGGTGATTTCATGAAATTGATGTTTCAGAAGTTATGTGAGTGTTTGATCAGCTCATATGTGATGTATGTGAGGTGTGTGAGTGATTGGTTTGTGCAGAATTGCTCTCAAACTCAAAACCCGATAGCTACCTTGCTAAGAAAGGCATTTTTGCCAAGAGAAAGAGATTTTGAGGAAAGCATCTGTTAGATGGCTTTGGTGTACTTAAACTGACCACAATTGAGCTCTATTTATAGTAGAGCAAGTTTGTTTTGCAAGGAATAGTGCATGGCAGCTGGTAAGTAGGTTTGGCCAATGTTGGCAAATGAAAATCCAAGTCTCCTCTAGCCATTGACTAGAGGTTAGGGCACAGAGCTTTGGTCCCCTTGGTCTTGGATAAGTCTTGACTGATTTCAGATGAGAATGGCTCAGTCCATGCCACCTTGATGGTTCCATTGAATGCCTCATTCCAAATTTGAAGTCTTGTCCCTATTTTGGCAACTCTAGGTTCAACATGCTATTCCTTGTTCCTTGGACCTTGGAGGCTTGGCTCAGTGATTGTCCCCTTTAGATTCAATCCTCTGAGGTGTCCAAGTGGATTGGAGCAATTGAATTTGGCTGATTTTGGCAAATCGACCAAAGTTGCAAATTCTGCCTTGCTTTGACAGATTTCAGCAAGGCAACTTGCCAATGTTGTATCTCATGGTGTAGGTTGAATTTGGCAATGTTCTTGGCCATTTTGGAAAGCTCTTACATGATACAACAACTGTTTGAACAAGTTTGGTTTTGATCTCTTTTGATTCCAAGTGAAAAATCCCCCTACATTTGGCAAAAAGTGAAGGCAAATTCTGACTTAGTGAAAATTTCACTAAGTGTTGGAAAAAGTGACATTTTCACTTTTCAGCCACTTTGATCACTCCATAACTCAAAATCCTTAATGAATTGGAATGACTTGTAGTTGAAGTTTTTGTAGGTGATAATGAGGGCTACAAATCCATCTTTGGATGAGAAAAAATGGCCTTGTGGTTTAGGAGTTATGGTCCTCCAAAGTTGGTACCTTTGCCACTTTATTTTTAACTTAGAAAAATTTCTAAGTTTTATGGTTACCCCTTTTACAAGTTATCTCACTTTTCTTGATTTTTCTTGATGAATGATGATTCAAATCACACATTAACATCATTTTAGGGTTAAAAATCCATTTTGGTGAAAAATCTCAAAAAGTCAAAGTTGACTTTTGTGCACAGTTGACTTTTTATCAGATGAATTCCAAACTGTGCAATTCTTCAGGAAATCATGTCCTTGACCTAAATCAAACTTGATGGACATGTTCCATGGGTGTCATAGGGTATATTCAATCATGTATTAGGGTTTGGGAGCATGTCTTGGTCAAAAGTCAAAGTTATAGTTGACTTTTCCCTTAAAACCCTAATTGTGGTGCAGATGAAAATGAGACTTGTTGCTCAAGCTTCTTGGATCAATCCATTGTTCCAAATGGATCAATATGGTGTATTAGAGACCCTCAAATCATCTCTTGAGGTCTTGGCTCATGGTTTGTCCCAAAAGTCAACTTTGGGGTGAATTAGGTCAAGAAACCCTAATTCCTGATTTTTGATGAATGCATCCCCTGAGGAAAAATTGACTTGATGCATGGGTTCATGAGGTTCCATGAAGCATATTAGGTCATGTTTTGGATCATTGCCTTGTGCCCAGATGAAAATTTCCATCTGGAGACCCTGGTCGACCAAAACCCTAATTTGGTGACACTGTCGATCTTGAGACTTGATCCACCTAGAAGGGAGCAGCCTTGTACTTAATCCTTGAAGTGGGAGTCCTTTTTGATCCATTGTGGATGTTTAAGAGATTAGACAAGTTGAAGATCATGTCATTTCTTGATTGATCCTTTGTCTAAGCACTCAGAGAGGGCTTGAAACCCTAATTTTGATTGTATTGGATGCTCACCCATCTTTGGGGAGACTAATGAAGCATGATGGTTCATCCATATTGTGATGATGATTTTCACAATGATGGGAAATCTAAGTGGTCAAAATTTGGGGTATTACACCCATCTCGTTTCAACAGGAGGCATTCCGAAGGATAGGAATCGGTCCAATCATCCCCTTGGAAAGCAAAGCACTTGGAGAGTCTCGAAGACATATGAATCATAGCAGGATTGAAACTCAATGGATTTCCGTTTTTCACGTTGCCATTAGGATAGTTTCTTTTCTCTTGCAAGCAATTACCTCTTTCCAGGAATTGTCTCTTGATGTAAACACCTATTTTCAGGCTTTTCAATCAATAAAATTTCTTTATTCAGAATATCCATTTCTTGTATTTTCTTTTACAGTTTGTTTTGGTTGCCAAAAACGTCCGAATTTTTTATAAACATTGCATTCGAAAACATCGAGGTTTTACAATGACATGCGTGCAAAAGAAAACAATTAAAATTGCTTTGAATGCCATGTGTTCTTGGATGATGAATTCAAATCCAGGATACCCTGGGGCATGTGCGATCACCCTTTTGTTTGCAAGTGTTAATGTTCGTTGGTCAGTCCATCAATGGCACGTGATTTCTTCAGTGTTTTTTCATGCAGTACTTAAATAATAGTTCTCTCCAAGCAGAAGCGGTTACCTCAACAGGAATTTTCTTCCTTAAGGTTGTCATCCCCAGCAGGAACATGGTTGATCTCAGTCCCTCAGCAGGTGTTTCCTTCCTCAGCAAGAGTTTGTTTGATCTCAACCCCCAGCAGCCAAGTCAGAAAGTTGTCATGTCCCCAGTGGAGTTCTATGATTATAGTTCTTCCCCCAGCAGATTTAATTCATATGAGGCCCCCAGCAAGGTCATCATTCCTTTACAGTATTCTCAGCAAGTTTGGCAGTTTAGAGCCCAGATTGTGGCAGCATTGTCCCCAGCTGGGAGGATACTTCCGCACAGGCTCTCGGAGATCAAGTAATTTGCCTTCCTCGGCACGGTTTGTGATCGCGAAGACAATCCAGTTTGTTATCCCCAACGGAGTTGCCTTCTTTTCCTCAGCATTTATTTTGCTGAGGAACCTCCTTGCATTTTGCATATAGTGATCATTGCATCCTCAAAACGCGTAGCATTTCCATCGAGATGGAGCATTACACCATGGAAAAATTCAAACATATGCATGTGAAGCATAATCCAGTTTGGTACCTCGTGCGAGAGCCCAAAAATCTTTTCTCTTCTATCCCATCATTGACAAAGCCAAAAAGAATGCCTCGCTCATTCCCCGACGGACATCTCAAAGCAGTACCAGGGTTTCACCTCTTTCCTCTCCCCAGCAGAGTTCTATACCTCGGTTTGTAAATCTTTTGATCTTACATCTTAACCGCGTTTTTCTGGAACCATTCCCGATAGGATTCCCTTAGCCATTCCCGATAGGCACCTTCTAAGTTTTGAACCTTATTCATTCCCGATAGACGTATAGGTCAACCTTATTCTTTAGGAACCATTCCGGATAGGATTCCCTTAGCCATTCCCGATAGACACCCTTTGAGTTTTAAACCCAGCCGTTCCCGACAGACCCATTTACCATTCCCGATAGGTAAGCCATAGGTTTTCAACTTTAGTCATTCCCGATAGGCACCCTTTGAGTTTTAAACCCAGTCGTTCCCGACTGGGCCATTTACCATTCCCAATAGGTAAGCCATAGGTTTCAAGTTTAACCGTTCCCGACAAGCACCCTTTGAGTTTTAGACTTTACCGTTCCCGACAGGCCCATTTACCATTCCCGATAGGTAACCAAGGTCCAAGCTCAGCCGTTCCAGACAGGCCCGTTTACCGTTCCCGACAGGTTGTTTACCGTTCCCGACAAGTTGTTCACCGTTCCTGACAGGTTGTTTACCATTCCTGATAGGTAACCTTAGGGTTTAACCTTAGCTGTTCCCGACAGGCGAACTTTGAATTTCATTTGTTCCGGACTCTTTTCCACCAACACCCACCACCAACTGCTGTGTTTGTCATATATCTTTCCCTTTTGCCCACAGAGCGCAAATTTTCCGGTTATTTTTTTATTCAATCACTATGTACCTTGAATTTCTGACAGTCGTAGCTCTCATCTCTTCAGGTCCACAGTTGATTGAATAGGGGCAGCTGTAATATCTCAAAATTTGCCCCCTTATTTTTCTCAATAATTGGCTTATGTTTCACTCATTTGCATTTCATAATAGGTCATACTAAATCATACACATCATTGGTTGCAAGGCATGGGATTAGGTGTCTCAAGGCATAACAGTTCAAGGTCAAAGGACAAGAGAAAAGCTTTTTCAAATAAGTCACAAGGGCTTTTCATATCTCAATTTATCTCATTTGAGCCCTCAAGGTATCACAAGATGAGAATTCAATAGAAGATTGAAGAAAGTCATATTCTCCTAACCAGTGCAAGCTAGGGTTTTGGGAATTCTGAAGTATAATACCCTAATGGGTAGGATCTTGGAGCTTTTATCATTTCCAAATGGCATATCTCATCTTTGTTGGAGAGGATACACATCATACTCAGAGGAATTGGGATTTGGAGGATGTGCTGATTTCTCCTAGACTGAGGGGTCAAAATTAGGGTTTGCCATAAAATCAGTTTATTTCTATTTTTTTTGGGCAAGACTTAATTCTATGGTATTCTACATGTCCTCAAGGGTATAAGGATGAAGAATTGTCCATCAATGTGATTTAGAACGGTTTCAATTGATCAATTGATTGAGAATCAAGAGAATTAGGGAAAAGTCAACTGTGTAGAGGAAAAAGTCAACTTTTGACTTTGTGAGGTCAAATTCATGTTCCTCATGTCAAATATGATCATTGGTGAGGATTTAATCAAGAAACATTGGATGATTCATCAAAAGTCAAGAAATGTGCAAAGTTGCCAAAAATAGAAATTAGGGTTTCAATTTATGGCATGTTTTGGCAAGGTGAGAGGTCAACTTTAGAGATTTCTTTCTCCATGCTTCAAGAACCAAATGGAAAGGTTAGGGAGGCCTATCAGTAGTTCATGTTTCAAGCTTCATATCCATAACAAGAACATCTCCATTGGATCAAAATTGAGAGAGATATGATTGATCAAAATGGAGAGAAATTAAGGCAAAATGGCAAGTCATGACCAGCCAATGCGCCATAATTTCCACAAACACTTGGTGTGCATGGTGTGCCCAAGTTCATGGTCAAATTTCTCCATTATAGAGACTTCAAATGAAAAAAAAGTTCAACATGACTTTTGTTCATCTCCATTTCCTCTTCAACTTTGGTGTTTGACATTTTTTCATTTGATCAATGGTTTGAGAGTTATGATGAAGCAAAGTGAGTAGTCTCTCACTGAATTTTCCACATGCATGAGAGTTGGTCAGGCCAGGTCAGGTTGACCAGCCACACCAGTTATGAACATCTATATTCATGGCCACTTTTGAGTGTCTTAGAGGCTTCATTTGCATTTGATTTCCATAACAACATTGCTCTACTCTATGTCCTCTTTCCAAAAAGCCCTTAACCACTTCATTTCACCCCATGACCATGGAGATATGCATGCACCAAGTTCACCTCATGATGGCTGCATTTCTTCATTACCATGCAAGCAAAAAAACCAGACCAAACAAGTTGTATTGCTAGTATGTATGCGCATGTTGTACTTTATGTACCATCACATGTCTAAGCCTTGCCTTTTAAAGCCAAACCAGTCATTACATTATATACCATGCTCATGTACTATGCATTCCTCATATGTTCAAACAAGAAAGAGAGGAAACTTGCATGAGAAGTTGCTGCAAGTTCAGCGATAACATCACCACCCTACATTCACTTTAATCCACACCATAATTCTATGATTGGTTCCACGTGTGAGCAAAACCACCATGACTCGTGCATAACAAACTTGACTCACCTCACTCACTTAACCTGACTCACTTAACCTTAGTTCTAACTGTCAACTATGACAGTTAGAATTTGACCAGAGATATATAAAGTAAGCTCTAACAGAATTGGAAGAGAGGACTTCATTTCTTCACATTGCTCTGAAAATTTTCACACTCCCTCTCAAGTTGTTCTCTCTTTCCCTCGAAGTTCTGAGATTCCAACTTCCTCTACATTCTTCATCTTCATTCATCATCATTCAATATTTGTAGCAAAGGATTGGATAGAAGTTGTAGCTTGAATCCTCTTCATCTTGATCAGTTGAGTTTTCCAAGAGTTTTTGAAGTTTGTGAAGCCTTTATTTGGCTAGTGATTATCTCCAAAGCAAGGAATCTCACCTCTGGTCTTTTCTTTCTCAAAGTTTCATCCACCACACAGGTTTTGTTTTAATATTTTTCTTGTATTTTCTGCTGATTTAAGCTTGTTTTGATGGTTTTTGTGCTCAGTAGGAGCAATGTGATTATTCGGCAAGTTGATAGGCACTTAGGTGCATAGATCTCAAAAATTAGGGCAAGCTTTGTGGCTTCGAATCTCTGTGTATGTGTGTTGTTTGTGTTTTTTGTTGCTGGATTCTTAATCTACTCAGTGAGAGGAAGAGAATGGTGTGCTATTTGTGCATTTCTGGTCACCTGAAACTTGGTCCACGACGGAGACTCGTCGGAGAAGACGATCGGAGTCTTCTCCGGCCACCTGAATTTATGATCTCACTTGAACCCTAACCATCTCTCATTTTAAGTCCCAGCTGTTTGATCTTTTTTATCTAACGCTCATTAATGTGCCAGCGAATAAATGAGGATCATCCCTCTCACGTGCCTCCTTTTAGACGTCACTTGGATTCTGTGTGTGTGTTTTATTTTTGTTACCATGCACGCGTGTTGTGGTCCATTTGATTGGATTACTTCTTTTGATGATCAAGAGCTGACTTAATCAAGTGGCTCTCATTGAGTCAACTTTTGACTGATCCACACACCATAGACCTCAGCTGACTATGAATTTGTGGACTGGGCTGGTTTTGCTACGCGCACCCCCTTGTTTTCAAGCCCAAAGCCATTTCAACTTAATTTTTTACTAATATCACACCTCCCTGTCCTATTTCTTGTTTTTTATTTTCTTTTGCATATTGTTTTCATTTTTATTTTTTTTGTTTCTAAGCATCAGAAAATTTCATAAAAATTCATGAGGCATAATAAAACATTTAAATAAATTTTTATTATTTTACTTTCTGATTTTATGATATTTTGCCATATTTCCATGAATTTTCTTTCATTTTCTTTTGTTTGTGCATTTCATCATGACATATGCTACATCTTGATTTTATTTGACATAGTTGTACCTTGAATTTTTGCATAATAATTGGTATGTACATTTATGATATGATGAGGTATGTTATATATTTTTTGTGAATTTTCTAAATCATTTCTTGATGACTTTTGAGTGAGGTCTTTGGGCCAATTGTTTGGTTGTTATGTATGACATTGTGAGGCATGTTTGTGTATGTTTAATAATGATTTTTGAGCCATTCTTTTGGGACATGCTTACATACTGGTTTCACTTCAAACTACTTGAATATCCCAATTACCTTGAGCCTTTAACCCTACTTTTGATTCATCCTAATTGCCTTAAAGATTGTGTGTTTGTTAGATGACTTACATTAGATTTTTGGGTGTGCTTTGATCATGTTCCTTTGTGATGCTTATTGAGATGTTTTGACATCATTGATATGTTTATTATAGGTCATTCACATTGCATTATAGGTCACTTGTATTCCATATTCACATGATTTGTGCACATATTTTTAAAATTGGAATGTGGTGTGAACTTGTTCATCTATACTTGTTATCCTTGGTTCACTTGTTTGCATCAATGCTTGCATGACCTTATACATCCACTTCAACATGGTTCCACTTCTGTTTACCATAATTCTTGACCCTATGCCATGAATTTAAACTTCATATTGCATGTTTCCAAACTTCATGAACATATGAGAACTTGTTTGACCTAACTTGAACTTGTTTGCTCTTAATTTTCAATATGCTTTAACATGACAATTGTATGAACTTTGTGCTTACATTCTTGACCTCTAAATGTCATTTAAAATGTACTAAGCTACTGACTTGCATTCATATTGATTGGTTATTCAATTTTCATCTTCATTCTTACTTGCATGTCTTGTATGGTACATTGTTTGAACTTTAATGATGTTTGCTCCCATCTTTTACTTGCTTGATCAATGCTTGCTTTTACAAATCATATGCCATTTGAATAACCTCTTCACACATTCTTAAGTGTCATTTACTTCTGACTTGGGTGTTTACATATGCATTTATTCATGTTTACTTTCCATTTGTATTCATCTAGCATGGTTAATGTTTAACTTACATTTGTATGATTGTTTGATGCATAATCTGCTTTTGTTTGGTTTCATATGACATGTGAACATTAGTAGGACCCTTTGACATGTACCTACTGACTTTGAAGGATCTTTAACCCTTAGGACTTTCCTCTTTTAGTTTAACACTTGTTTGCTTCACAAGTTGTCTTCTTTAAGTAACTAGTATGGTTTAGCTTGCTTCTTTTCATTTGTTTTCAATTACTTGTGATAATAATGCACTAACCTTTTGTGTAGGGGAAGAGGTAAAGTACTTGAACATGTGGATGATTATCCAGGTTCACCTCTTCTTCTATTTCTTTTTTTTCTTCTCTACTCTTTCTCTTTTATGAATAACATGATATAATGCTTTGTGTATAACTTCTTCACACCCCTTTGGGAGCTTAGCTCATCCTTAATCAAAGATTAAGGTGATGTAGGATAAGCATTAGGTAGTGATATCCCTCTCGTTTCTTTAGGCTTAGGTGGTCCTTATACCTCACACAACCATAGGATCTCCATGCATGATAACTTTAGGATTATTAGTCCCCCATTTAGACTTTGTCCTTTCTTCTCTTTGAGTCTCTTTCTCATCTCAAAACAAAAAGCAAAAACATGTAATAAAGGCAACACGTGTTGTACGCCATGAGCCTTAAGTACATGGGAAATGGAGAGTGGGGGATTTTCCTTCACTTTCCTAGAGTGTTTAGCATACGTCCCATATTGGGTCGATACGCGATGCATTCGATCCTATGTCATAGACTTTAGTGCAATATGCGTTACTAACACAAAATAATCAAAACACTTCTTCTTAAAATACAAAAACAAACAATTCTCTTCTTATCTTCCTCACTCCATTCATAAAGGATGCGTCACTTCCGTTCTACCGCAAACAGGTAAATGCCTAAGACTCCGTACAATGAGGTGCGACACCTAACTGCTGGAACGTGAACCTTGGCGTCTTCCGTTAAAAAACACAAACAAAGCAAAGTCATCCCTAGTGAGGGAAACTACATCGCTCTGATTCTCGCGTGCGCACGAGATACGTAGGCAGGAGATCGTGCGAGATCTATCCGAGCACAATCCTTTCACCCTTCCCCAATCCGTAGTCTGAACTACGTTGACTCTGATTCTTCATTAGTTAATGAAGATACGTAGGCATAGGATTGCGACGATCCTTGCGAGTCCTTTGTGTCTTTTTTCTCTTTTTCCCCCGTTTCTCCCTCTCACCTTTTGTTTCTAGTTTCCGGTTAGCAGTTGAGCTTCAAATGCTAATACCTTCCCTTCACGTAGCCGACTCCCTTACCCATTTCTCTTGGTCGCGAAACCATGCTTTTCCTTTCCCTCAGGTTTACGCAGTGTTTCCTTTCCCTCTCTTGGGATAAATACACATTGCTGGCGACTCTATTTCCGCGCCACTTTCGCGTTTGTACTTGGATGAAAATCCTGGGAGCGACATCGTGCTCAAAAAGATACAATCATTTCTCACTGACTCTCGGGGCAAGTGGACTCCGAATTATGACAACCCTTATGTGGTCAAGAAAGCCTTCTCAGGCGGCACCTTGAGATTCGCAACCATGGACGAAGAGGAATTTTCCTACCCCACAAATGTTGAAGTAGTCAAGAAATACTTCGCCTAAATAAAAAAAAAGCCTCGATGGATTGAAAACCCGAAAGGGCGGTCTAGGCAAAAATTAGAGACATAATCAAAAATCATCTCGGTGGATTGGAAATCTCAAAGTACAATCCAGGTAAAAATTAAGGATTAATGGCAAGTAACTACGTCCAGCAAAGGGGCAAATCCCCCAGAAGCAGTAATGCCATCCATCAGAAAACTCCAGTTAAGGTCATTTTCGACAGAAGCTCAGGATGTCCCGAATTCAAAGTTGGTAGAAGGAAAGCGGTCGTTATGTTTCAATGTAGCCCTTTTCCCTTAAAATTACCATTTTCTAACTTTATAAATACTCTACGGAATCACGCGTTTGGCTGATCTCCATCCTATCAATTAAATTTGAGCCCTTGTGCTTTTATTTGCAATTCTTATTTGTTAGCTTTACAGAACGACCTTTTAACATGATTAACAATTCTTGAAATTAAACAAAAATGAATTTACTTGTCAAAATTTTCTGCTTTTAAGATAAAGATGGCAATTCTTTTGACTGTTGAACATCGAAAGAGCATTGATCGCTACTCCAGAAGTAATCGAGTTTCAAAGTGCAGAATCAAAGTATTCCTTCTAAACTAGTACGCCTAAATGAAGGATCGGCTGTGTCAGATGCGAATATTCCGTCTGACATCCCTGGTAGAGTTCTTACCTCCTAAGTCCGACAAACGGTTGTTCCCCACAGGGACTATCTCCCCTAATCAAGGCAGAATTGCTATTTTTGGACCCGATGATACTTTCCATCCCCTGCAGTGGCCGAGTATCCAGTCGTGTTCATCCATTAGTCTGTATATCGCGTCAGTTTTGTCAGCATATACATACATATATCATGCATTATTGATTTGCATTCATATTCATATTGCATCACTATCACTCTAGTCGGTTTTATCCCCTAAGTGATAAAAGTCCTCTTGTCAATCGAGTAGTCAGTTCTTTCCTCGTCAGGAGGCGAATCAGCTAAGCATTCCCTCCCCAGTTTATTTCTGGGATGAAGTTGGTCCTTGACCACTTTGATAACTTGAACCTGTGAAAGACAAGAAAACCTTCGATAAACGTCACTATTCATCATTGAAGATGATATCTTCGCTTTCCTGAATTAAGGTTCCTTAACCCTAAAATGATGTTAATATGTGATTTGAATCACCATTCATTAAGAAAAATCAAATAAAGTGAGATAACTTGTAAAAGGGGTAACCATAAAAACTTAGATTTTTCCTAAGTTATGGAACAAAGTGGCTAGGGTACTAACTTCCAAGGATCATAACTTGAGATCCAAGCAACCATTTTGGCTAATCCAAAGATGGATTTGTAGCCCTCATGGCACACTTTAAAAGTGTCAACTAAGCCTCATTCCAACTCCTCATGGATTTCAATTTATGGAATGATCAAAATGGCTGAAAACATGAAATGTCATTTTTTCCAACACTTGTGAAATTTTCACTAAGTCAGAATCTGTTTCACTTTTTCCAAAATGTAAGGGCATTTTTTACTTGGATCCAAAAAGTGTCAAGACAAACTATGATCACACATATGTTGTATCTTATGAGAGCTTTCCAAAATGGCCAAGAACTCCATCAAATTCCATCTGAGCTAAGAGTTGTGACAATGGCAATATGCCTTGCTGCAACTGTCATAACAAGGCAGACTTGAGCATTTTGCTCGATTTGATCAAATTTTGCAAATGACAAACAAGTTTATCCATCTAAACACCTCAGGGGGAGACCAAGGAGGAACCAACATTGATCCATCAGCCTCCCAAGTCCAAGATTCCCAAAGTAGCATGCCAAACCCTAAAAAGCCTAAAAGGGGACAAGGCTCTAATTTTGTTTCCAAGCAGTCAATGGATGCACCAAGGTGACATGAACTGAGTCATTTCTAAATGAATGAGACAAGGATAAGCTCTGAACCAAAGACACATAGGCATGTGCTCTAACCTCTAGTCAGTGGTTAGAGGAGACTTTAGATTCCAAAGTGATTCAATTGGACAATGAGTTGTTGCAGTTGCCATTCACTATTGCTTGCAAAACAATTTTGTTCTACTATAAATAGAGCTCATTTGTGCTCAGTTTGAGTACACCAAAGCACTACAACACTTGCTTTCCTCAAAATCTCTTTCTCTAGGCAAAAATGCCTTCTTTAGCAAGGTAACTCCGAGTTTGTGAGTTAGAGAGCATTTCCACCACAATTCATGATCCAAACATATCCTATGTCATATCTTAGCTATCTAAACTCTCACATGTGACCTGTAACACCAAAATCACAAAGTCCCCTCTCAAAACCTCAAAATTGGACTTTTTTACATTTTTCAAGCCATGTCTTGATACAGTCACTTTCAAAACCAGATAAAACCTCAAAAACACTCCAAATATCATCCTTGAACTATCCCAAATGGTTCCACATATCTGGAACACCATTTGAGAAAGCTGCCATATTGGTCACTTTTGCCCCTTTTGCAAGAAAGAGCTCAAACTTGTTCCTGAGGATTCCAGTTGGTTCCAACCATCCTAAAAGCTTCTAAGTGATCATTTGAGGGTATCCAAAGCATCAAATTGTTTCTGGAATAATGCACTTGGTATATTGCACAAAAAGTTCATAAAGAGGTAAGTATCACAACTTGAACTCTTTAAAATATGCATTTCTTTGAAGTCCATTGATCATACACATCTCATACATGTTATATATGTTGTGCTTAAACCAATTCATCGTGTAATTCATGCCTATAACAAGAGATAGCATAGAAAATACAAATCATGGCCTATTTCAAAATCACTATCGAGTTTTTCAATAGGAGCCTCATCTGAGAAAACCACCACCACTATTGGATTCCTTGTGAAATTCTAGGCAGGATAGACCTAAATTTTGTCCCAATCCATGGGGAAATGAGAAAGTTACGAGCTTCACGTTTTTTGCCAAAACCTTGCCTTGCCTTGGTCAGGCCAAAAACAAGGCAACCCTCATATATCCATGAGGTGGTTTTGATACATGAGTGTATCACCACCCCAGTGGTAGAGGGCGCGCACTGCACACAAGAGGTCTGGGGTTCGAATACCCCTCGCCCCATATCCTATTTTTATCATTTTTTTTCACTTTTTTATTATTTTTCATGTTATTTTTTAATAATTTGGGAAATTAATAACTCTCTCAATTTTAATTATTTTTTATTGGTTCTTTTTGCAAAAAATCACAAAAATGTTAAGATATTTTATTCCACAAAAAAAATCATATTTATATTAATTATTTAACATAGTTGGTATTTTTGTAAATAAATTCATTTTTAATTATTTTAACACTTTTAAAAGTGGATTTTTATCTTGAAAATCAAAACCAAATGAGTTTTAATTCATATTGAGATTAAAACATCATTTTTCAAATCTCAACCAAAAATCACAAGTTGGTTATTCAAACTTATTAGGTATTTTATCATTATTTGTTGATTTTCTTTAAGAATTTACTTTTAAAAGTGATAAAATTAGGGTTTATTTGATTTTCGCCCTCACAAATCTTTTTCAAACACTCATGGGCCTCTAATATAGTGTAAGACCCAACCCCTTTGTAAATAATACCTTTTGGGCCTCACACATTGTATAAGTCCCTTTGTATATTTTCAAACCTTCGACGAGATCGTCGCCTTTTTAATAAAATCAACTGGGCTTCTCCTCAAGCTATAAGACCCATATTTATTCATTTTTTAAATATTTGGACCTCTAATAGAGTGTAAGACCCAATCCCTCTTTGAAACCAAAATTGTTGGGCCTCAGTCATTGAATAAGACCCACGGTGTTTTCAAAAACCTCGGCACGATCGCCAGTTTAAAATAAAAATCATCTGGGCCTCTCCTTCAGTTGTAAGCCCCATCACTTGTACAAAAATAAATCTTTGGGCCTCTAGTCGAGTGTAAGACCCAATCCCCTTTTAACCAAAACTTTTGGGCCTTAGTCGTTGTATAAGTCCCGATACAAAACAACAGTGCCATCACTATTAAAATTTGGGCCTCTCTCTGAGCTGTAAGCCCCAACCACTGTTCAAAATACTTTATCCTTTGATTTTGAATCCAATTGTATAGTTGCTATCAAAACTTTCTTTAATTTCTTTGTTGAATAACTAACAAAACAGCATGGAAGCTCTACAACAGGTAAATGTTTATCCGCTTTCTTTTACATGCTTTCATATACATAACTGTATTGTGGGGAGATGCGCATAGTTAGTCTTCTTTCATTATTTTAAATAATTTCATATATATAACTGTATTGTGGGAAGCTGCGCATGGTTAGTCTTCTTTCATACTCTTTAAATACTTGTCATATATCAACTGTATATATACTCGTATAGTTATTTAGAGTTTTCCCCGGCAACTACGTCTAGAACTAGGTAAAGCCCTGTTGGTCACTCTTAAATACAAACAAGACTAGATCCCCATAGGATTTCTAGATACAGTTTTCCCTTCTCTTGAGGTTAATCAATAAGGAACAAAGAGAAAGGCAATATTCTCTGTGAACCTTTTCTCAGACTGTCACCCTTAGAAATTGTCAAAGAAATTCTACTCCCCAGAGTTGATCTATTCTCCGTGAATAGCATCTCTTGAGTTTCTTCCAAATGCTCGAACTTTCCTGGAACGATCTCTTCTCTGTGAATTGCATTTCTTGAACTTCTATTGGTTTGGGGACCCACAGTCTTCCAAAAAGCATCACCGCCTCCTCTTGGGCTTTGTACAAGGACCCGTCGGCTTCTTAAAAGTTCTCATGCCTTCTCTTGGGCTTCGTACAAGGACCCTCACGACCTCTCAGAGATATAGGACATAACTTAGTCATCCTTTGCTAGAGTTGTCCTTCTAAAAAGAGTCACAAAAGCCCTCAGACCAATTTTAGGGTTGATACTCATCTCTTAAATGAGTCGGCCTTCTCTTGGGTCTTGTACAAAGATAGACCACACTAATAGACTTGGACAGTCTAAATCTCCTTGAGTCTCAAAGACATTCTCAAGTTCCCTACAAACATAGGAAGAAACCCCGGATTCTGGATTAATTTCCAGCAAGAATTAAAACTTGTGGGTTCTAAAACCCCATCTCTCTCCTAAAAACCCCCTAGCCAGGGTCAGTTTATCATCAGATAACACTATCTCAAATCATAATCTCCAGGTATCTGATCTATCAACTCTTTTTTATTCCCCCATAAAAGTTGATTACCCACTTGGACCTGCCTCGGGATTTCAACAAATCCCAGCATAAGCTAGCCTCCTCTTAGGCTTTGTATAATGATCCTTTCCTCAGGAAAGTCAGCCTTCTCTTGGGCTTTGTACAAATGATTCTCCCCAGCGGAGTTAACCTTTTCAGACTCTCTTGTTGGGTCAATCACCTTTTGGATTCTCTTGTTGAGCCAATCATTTTATTGGACTCTATCGTTGAGTCAGTCACTTTTAGGACTCTCTTGTTGGTTCAATCTCCTTTTTAGCTTCCGTCTTGGGCTTCGTACAAGGCATATAAAACCACTCTCTTGTTGAGTATAAAAGACTCTCTTGTTGGGTCAAATCACCTTTGCCGCACTCTCTTGTTGAGTATAAAATCACACTCTTGTTAAGTATAAAAACAATCTCTCATTGAGTCAACCCTTTTTTAGCCTCAATCTTGGGCTTCGTACGAGACAGATAAAATCACTCTCTTGTTGAGTCAAACCTTTTTCGCCTCAATCTTGGGCTTCATACAAGACAGATAAAAACCTCGCCAGTGGAGTTAGCCTCCTCTTAGGCTTCATATAATGATATCCCCAAAGAGTCAGTCTCGTTTAGCCTCCATCTTGGGATTTGTACAAGACACCAATATAATCACTCTCTTGTTGAGTCGGTCTCCTACAGCCTCCTCTTAGGCTTTGTATAAGGACTTCCCCAGTGGAGTCAATCAATCTCTTAGGTTCAACCTTGGGCTTTGATCAAGTACACAAAAATTAACAATCCCTCTTTCGAGATGACAATTTCTCTTTCAGTCAAACCTTTTAGCTTCAATCTTGGGATTTGAACAAGACACAAATGCTCACCCTTTTAGCCTCTGTCTTGGGCTTTGAACAAGACACCAAAACATCATCTCTTGACCTCCCATAGAATAGGAGGAACTACGATTGCTCTGATTTCCCTGTTTCGTAAAACGGGAATACGTAGGCATAAGATTGCGAAATCTTAGTGAGCATACCAATCAAATACTCTAGGTCCAGTACCTTACCAAAACCATCAACAAAAACTCACTCACTCTCTCAAGAAACTTTCCCAGTCCATTACTAGATAAACACCTTCAATTACAAAGCAAAACCTATTTGCTAATATCCTGTGAATAACCACATATAGGATGGGTAATTGACAACTACCCATTGTATAACCTGACCCCGGACCCCCCCAATCTCTTTAAGCATTTGTCCAGTTAGACATTCGCGTGCAAGGTTAGTTTTAGATAGCTTCCCTTTCCCTTTCAGCTTTATGGGATAAATAAGAAATCATAAAGTAGCACCCCCTCCTACCATTGCGGTGAGGAGAACCCGGCGATAAGGTGGTCGCGTCACCGACAAAAATCGCTCGCTACATGGTGTTTTCATTTTATTTTTTCGAGTACTTCGATACCAGAATGTTTATTCCATTTTTAATCATTTTCATTTATTTATTTTAGTTAATTAGTAATTTAATTCATTTTAATTTAATCATATTTTTATTTAGGTTTATTTAAATAGTTAATTTTATTTTAATTCATTTATCACATTTTTATTTTTTATAATATTTAAAACTTGTTTCTTATCTCTTTTTTGGAAACCGTTAGTTCCTAAATTTTAAAAAGTTTCTTTTTTATTAACTTTATTTTGGAAACCATGACCTTACTTACACCATGCATCACATACTGATTTGTTCTCAATATTAACATGTTCTTCTTGTTCAAAAACCGAGGGAGAGAACTTACCTTTCACTCTCTACTAAAAAGCTCATATCGTCACTCTCTCTCTCTCTCTCTCTCTCTATATATATATATATATATATATATATATATATATATATATATATATATATATATCCTTTTCTCTCTTTTATACCACACAACAACAACAAAAAAAGACTTCATCCCCTAGCGATAAAAGTCCTCTCACTCGAGTTGTCAGTCCTTTCCTCGTCAGGGAATGTTTTGTCTAAACCACCTTTCTCGCCAGTTTATTTCTGGGATGAAGACGGTCTTCGACCACTTTGATAACTTGAACCTCTGAAAGGAAAAAAGACCTATAACGAACATCACTCTTCACCATTGAAGATGATATCTGCGCTTTCCCGGATTAAGGAAAATCCCCAGAGAAAGCCTCGCAACTAAAAGAAACTCTCAGCAACACATTGGTTTTTCTCTTCAAAGAGTCAATGTTAATGAAGTCATCAGCACCTCAAAATTGGATCACATCACTTGGCATTTCTCCGAGAAGATCTCGGGGAAAATTATGATGTAATATCCCCAAGCAGAAAACAACCTCTCAAGAGACTCGTTTTCCCCAGTAGAGTCGACAAATGGCGTCTCCAATAGAGAAGTTTGTACACCTCTACAGCTCAGACAGATGGGTTCCCCAGCAAGTCTGACATCAAATATGGAGGTGTGAATGGCGAAGGTATTCGGGCATTCAGGGTGCAAGAGGATTAAATATCAGACACCAAATTAGGGTTACCCCTTCCCAAATTTGGGAAGGTGGTCAAAATCTGATCATCCCAAATTTTGACCATCAAGATTTCCCATCATTGTGCAAATCATCATCACAATATGGATGATCCATCATGCCTCATCAATATCCTCAGAGATGTTTGAGCATTCACCACAGTAAAGAATTAGGGTTTCAAGCCCTCTAAGAGCCTTAGACAAAGGATCAATCAAGGAATGACACGATCTTCAACTTGTATAAACTCTCAAACACCCCTAAATGATCAAGAGGACTCCCACATCAAGAATCAAGCCCAAGGGTGGAACATTCCAAGTGGATCAAGCCTCAAGATCGTCAGTGTCACCAAATTAGGGTTTTGGTCGACCAAGGCCTCCAGATGGAAATTTTCCTCTGGGCATGAGCCAATGCTTCAAATAATAACCCAATATCAGGAATGCATCAAGGGACCTCATGCATACAATCATCAAGTCGATTTAACCTCAGGGGATGCATTTACCAAAAATCGGGAATTAGGGTTTCTTGACCTAATTCACCCCTAAGTTAACTTTTGGGACAAAACATGAGCCAAGACCTCAAGACATGATCTGAGACTCTCCAATATACTAAATTGCTCCATTTGCAACAATGGATTGATCTGAGAAGCTTGATTCACAAGTTTCAATTTCATCAGGACCACAATTAAGGCTTCGAGGAAAAGTCAACTGTACCTTTGACTTTTGACCAGGACATGGTCCCAAACCTTGTGACATGATTCAATACACCATATAACACCTATGGAATCAATCTATTAGGTTTGATTTAGGTCAAGGGCTTGATTCTACAAAGGATCGAACAGTTTGGATTTTTCCGATAAAAAGTCAACTGTACAAAAATCTAAAGTTTGACTTTTTGAATTTTTGGTCAACCAAGGTTATTTAACCCTAAAACAATGTTAATATGTGATTTGAATCATCATTCATCAAGAAAAACCAAAGAAAATGAGTTAACTTGTAAAAGGGGTAACCATAAAAAACTTAGAATTTTTCTAAGTTATGGAACAAAGTGGCTAGGGTACCAACTTCCAAGGACCATAACTTGAGATCCAAGCAACCATTTTGGATGGTCCAAAGCTGGATTTATAGCTCTCATTACACACTTCAAAAGTGTTAACTATATCTCATTCCAATTCCTCATGGATTTTAAGTTATAGAGTGATCAAAATGGCTAAAAACATGAGAATGACACATTTCCAACACTTAGTGAAATTTTCACTAAGTCAGAATCTGCCTTATTTTTTCCAAAATGTAGAGGCATTTTTCATTGTAATTCTAGTTGGATCAAAACTAAAGTTGGACATCATGTTGAAATAGGATATATCAGCTTTCCAAAATGACCAAGAACTCCATCAAACTCCTCCTGAGCTAGGGGTTATGACAACTGCAACATGCCTTGCTGCAAACTGTCTTGGCAAGGCAGATTTGTGTATTAGGGCTCAAATTGATCAAATTATGCAAAAATAAACATGGTCATCCATCTGCACACCTCAAGGGGGAACAACTAAGGAACAAACACTGATCCATAAGCCCCCCAAGTCCAAGATTCCACAAGTAGCCATGCCAAACCTGAAAAGCTAAAGATGTCTCAAGACTCCAATTTTGTTTTGAGACATTTAATTGATGCATAGAGCTGGCATGTATCAGTCCATAATCAGCCAAATGAGTCAAGATAAGCTCACACAATATAGGACCTAAGCCTGCAAAGTTTGGCACAAGCCAATGGCTAGAGGAGACCCTTGATTAAAGAATTAAGACATTTAACACAATCTGATCCAAGCTGCCAAACACTATTGATGCCAAAACAAATTTTCTCTACTATAAATAAAGCTCATTTATGCTCAAATTAAGTACACCAAAGGTCTTAAACAGATGCCTTTCTCAGAATCACCACTTTCACTCCCAAAACACCTTCTCTTGCAAGTCATTATCGGGTTTTGCATTTGAGAGTGATACCAACCAAACCAGTGGTTCACACACCTCACATATAACATATATAAGTGATCCATAACACAAAATCACATCTGGAACATCAGATTCTCAAAATCACCAGCCAATTGCTCAAGTTCTTGACAGATTTGCAGTTGGGGTACCATCTCAAGTTCCAGATCATTTCCATTCATTCCAAGCATTCAAACACAATCCTTGGCACCTATGGAAGTTTTCCAGATCATTGGAACCTAGCTGAAACACCTCTAACTCAGAACTCGATCACCAGCTGCAAGAGGTAAGCATGAATTCTTCAAACTCCATGATGCATGCATATTTTACTGCACAATAATTTTGCCATATGTTCCAAATCATGTATGGAGTGATAGCCCTCAATCAATTGTCATGAATCAATCGTGTATAGAATTTCATGGTGTTCGTGCTGAAATTAGGGTTCTTGAGAGTTTCTTATGATTTCTCACTCAATACTCAAAATAAATGCAATTAATCTATATGATTGTGATCCTTGTTCAAAAACGAGCAAGATTGGTACTTGAATCGTGCAAAACCATTAAGAAATCTGGGAGAAAAGTGAGAAAATGTAAATCTGGAAAAACATAGGGCGCGGGCAAGAACTTGGTGTTCTTGGCGCCCTTTTTCAAATATTTGAATATTTGAATATTTTGTTAGTTTTGTTAATTGATTTAAAAATTAATTTCTCTCTGAATATTTATGTTTTTGAATTGATTATTTTTCTCAAAATTCACTAAAATGTTTAAATATTTTATTTTACAAAAAACTCCAATTTATATTATTTATTTAATATATTTATAATTTTTGTAATTAATTTCATTTTTGTTTTTTTAAACATTTTTAAATGAAATTCCCACTTTGATCTTTCAAAACCAATTGAATTTCAAACTCTCATGTAATTAAACATGACTTTTCAAAATATTTTTCAAGGTGTACAACTTATTTTTGAATATATTTGGTATTTTATATCATTTTTTTCATTTAATTTCCTTTGAAAAATAACATTTTTTATTTAAAATTAGGGCTTCCTCTTGATTTTAAATTTTAAAACTCTTTGGGTCTCTAATAGAGTGTAAGACCCAATCCCTTTTAACCAAAACCATTTTGGGCCTCAGATATTGTATAAGTCCCGACATGATAAAAAAATCTCGGCTCGATCCCCATTTTTCAAACAAATAAAAGTCCTTGGGCCTCTCCTTGAGTTGTAAGCCCCATCACTTGTACAAAAACACTTTTGGGCCTCTAATAGAGTGTAAGACTCAATCTCTTAGTAAATAAACCTTTTTGGGCCTCACACATTGTATAAGTCCCTCGGTATATTTTTAAAAGTTCGGCGCGATCGTCGCCTTTGTAACAAAATCAACTGGGCTTCTCCTTGAGCTATAAGACCCATATTTATTCATTTTCAAACCTTTGGGCCTCTCCTTGAGTTTTAAGACCCATCCCTTTGTACAGAAAACCACTTTGGGCCTCAGTCGTTGTATAAGTCCCGATACAATATTCAAAACAACGGTGCGATCACTATTAAACCTTGGGCCTCTCCTTGAGTATAAGCCCCAACAATCATTTCAAAAACAACTTCTCTTTTGATTTAGATTCAAATATATATGTTGTTATCAAAACTTTCTTTAATTTCTTTGAACAACTAACAATACAGCATGAAAGGTTGCTCACCTGTAAGTTTTAACCACTTTCATTTACTCGCTTTCATATATATAACTGTATTGTGGGAAGTTGCGCACTGTAAGTCTTCTTTCATATCCTTTTAAATACTTGTCATATATCAACTGTATATATACTAGTATAGCTATTTAGAGTTTTCCCCGGCAACTAGGTCTAGAACTAGGTAAAGCCAGTTGGTCACTCTTGAATACAATCAAAATTAGATCCCCATAGGATTTCCAGATACAGTCTTGCCTTCTCTTGGGCTTAAACAATATGGAACAAAGAGAAATGCAGTATTCTTCGTGAACCTTTTCTCAGGCTGTCACTATTAGAAATTGTCAAAGAAATTCTACTCCCCAAAGTTGATCTATTCTCGGTGAATAACATCTCTTGAGTTTCTTCAAACCTCAGAACTTTCACTAAAAGATCTATTCTTGGTGAATAAAATTTCTTGAAATTTTCTTGGTTTGGGACCCACAGGCTTCCTAAAAGCATCCCCGCCTCCTCTTGGGCTTTGTACAAGGACCCTCCGGCTTCTTAGAAGTTCTCATGCCTTCTCTTGGGCTTAATACAAGGACCCTAAAGACCTCCTAAAGGTATAAGACAAAACTTAGCCATCCTTTGCTAGAGCAGTCTTTCTAGTGTCAAATCTCAGACCAATTTAGGGTTGATTCTCATCCCGTAAAGCACCTGCCTCCTCTTGGGCATCATACAAAAGATAAAACTCTTCCACACCAGTAGACTTGGACAGACTAATCCCCTTGAGTCTCAAAGACATTCTCAAGTTCCTTACAAACATAGGAAGAAACCCCGGTACCCGTGGGTTCTAAAACCCAGTCTCTCTCCTAAAAATCCCTATCCAGGGTCAAAAGGCTGTTAATAACACTATCTCAAATTAGAACCTCAAGGTATTTGATACCCCAACTCTACTGTGACCATCAGTAAGAGTTGATTCCCACTTGATCCTGTCTCGGGATCTCAATAATCCTCAGCAGAAGCTAGCCTCCTCTTAGGCTTTGTATAAAGACCTTTCCTTAGTGCAGTCAACCTCCTCTTGGGCTTTGTACAATGATTCACCCCAACGGAGCTAACCTTTTCAGACTCTCTTGTTGAGTCAGTCACCTTTTATGACTCTCTTGTTGAGTCAATCACCTTTCAGACTCTCTTTTTGAGTCAATCACCTTTCAGTACTCTCTTGTTGAGTCAACCCTTTTAGCCTCAATTTCGGGCTTTGTATGAGACATACAAAAACAATCTTTTGTTGAGTTAATCTTTTCCAGCCTCCTTCCAGGCTTAGCATAAAGATTTCCCCTAGCAGAAGTCAGCCTCCTCTTAGGAAGAATGATTTCTCCAGCTTGTTCAGCCACAATCCTGGGCTTCGTACATGACAGATAAAATCACTCTCTTGTTGAGTCAAACCCTTTTAGCCTCAATCTTGGGCTTTGTACAAGACATAACTCTTCATAAACTTCTCTTAAGCTTGGGACAAGTATCTTCCCTAGTGGAGTCAATTCCACCTAGCCTTCTTTAGGCGCTGTCATACCCCAAATTTTGACCACTAAGATTTCCCATCATTGTGCCAATCATCATCACAATATGGAGGAACCTTCATGCCTCATTAGTCTCCCCAAAGACAAACAAGACCTTAGGGTTTCAAGCCCTCTCAGAGCTCTTAAACAAAAGATCAATCAAGGAATGACATGATCTTCAACTTGTCTAACTTCTCAAAAAATCCATAATGGATCAAGGGAACTCCCACTGCAAGGATTAAGCACAAGGCTGCTACCTTCCGAGTGAATCAAGCCTCAAGATCGCCAGTGTCACCAAATTAGGGTTTTGGTCAACCAGGGCCTCCAGATGGAAATTTTCCTCTGGGTATGAGCCAATGCTTCAGAGCATAACCTAATAAACTCCATGGAACATCATGAACCCAATCATCAAGTCAATTTTGCTTCAGGGGATGCACTCATAAAAAAATCAGGAATTAGGGTTTCTTGACCTAATTCACCCCTAAGTTGACTTTTGGGACAAAACATGAGCCAAGACCTCAAGAGAGGATTTGAGGGTCTCTAATAAACCACATTGATCCATTTGAAACAATGGATTGATCTAAGAAGCTTGATCACCAAGTTTCAGTTTCATTTGAACCACAACTAGGGTTTCGCGAGAAAAGTCAATTGTACCTTTGACTTTTGACTAGGACATGCTCCCAAACCCTAGAACATGATTCAATACACCCTATAACACTTATGAAATCAATCCATCAAGTTTGTTTTAGGTCAAGGACTTAATTTCATAGAGAATTTCACAGTTTGGAATTCATTTGACAAAAAGTCAACTGTGCACAAAAGTCAACTTTGACTTTTTGAGATTTTTCACAATTATGGTTCCTTAACCCTAAAATGATGTTAATGTGTGATTGGAATCATCATTCATCAAGAAAAATCAAGAAAAGTGGGATAACTTGTAAAAGGGGTAACCATAAAAACTTAGAAATTTTTCTAAGTTATGGAACAAAGTGGCTAGGGTACCAACTTTGGAGGATCATAACTCCTAAACCACAAGGCCATTTTTCCCCATCCAAAGCTGAATTTGTAGCTCCCATGGCCCTCTACAAAAGCTTCAAACACAACTCATTCCAATTCCTTATGGATTTTAATTTATGGAATGATCAAAATCACAAAAAGTGTTAATGTCACTTTTTTCCAACACTTAGTGAAATTTTACTAAGTCAGAATCTGCCTTCACTTTTTTCCAAATGTAGGGGCATTTTTCACTTAGATCCAAAAAGTATCAAAACCAACTATGATCAAACAGTTGTTCTATCATATGAGGGCTTTCGAAAATGACCAAGAACTTCATGAAAGTCCACTTGAGCCATGAGATATGACAATGGCAACATGCCTTGCTGAAAACTGCCAAAGCAAGGCAGATTTGTGCATTTTGCTCGATTTGCTAAATTTGTGAAAATGGCAAACACACTTATCCATCTGAACACCTCAAGGGGAGACCAAGGAGGAACCAACTCTAATCCCAAGCCTCCCAAGTCCTTGGAACTAAAAATAGCATGCCAAACCTAGAAATCCCTAAAGAGGGGACAAGACTCCAATTTTGTTTTGGAGCATTCAATGGATGCACCAAGGTGGCATGGACTGAGCCATTTCCAACTGAATTCAGTCAAGACTTATCCAAGACCAAGGGAACCAGCAGCCTGTGCCCTAACCTCTAATCAATGGCTAGAGGAGACTTGGATTCTCATTGATCAATATTGGCCAAACCTATGCAGCAGTTGCCATTCACTATTCCTTGCAAAAAAAACTTGCTCTACTATAAATAGAGCTCATTTGTGATCAGTTTGAGTACACCAAAGCCATCAAACAGATGCTTTCCTTAAAATCTCCTTCTCACTTTCAAAATTGTCTTCCAAGGCAACTCACTATCGGGTTTTGAGTTTGAGAGCTATTCCAACCAAACCAATCACACACACACTTCATAAACATCATATAGAAGTTATCCAAACACTTAAACAACATCTGGAACAACAGATTCTCAAAATCACCAGCCATCTGCACAAGCCTTTGACAGATTTGCAGTTGAGGTGTCAAATCATGTTCCAGCTCAATTCAATCCACTTCAAGCATCCCGACACACTCCATAGCACCTAGGGAAGTTGTACATATCCTTGGAACCAAGCTGCAACACCTCTAACACAAAACACGATCACCAGCTGCAAGAGGTAAAAATGAGCTCTTGTAACTCTATGATCCATCCATATTTTGCTGCACAATAATTTGGCCATATGTTCATAATCATGCATGGAGTGTTTTCCCTCAATCAATTGCTTTGTTTGAATCGTGTATGGAATTTCTGAGCCTTCATGCAAATTTTAGGGTTCTTGAGGTTTCTCTTTGATTTCTTATTCCATGCTTAAAATAAATGAAATTAAAGACCATAAACATGATCGTTAGGTGAAAACGAGTAGATTGATATGTAGATTGCATGTTATCATTAAGTATTCAGTGAGATTGGATAGAAAACGCAAATCTGCAGAAACAGAGGGTGGCGCGTGTTCTTGCCATGTTCTTGGCGCCCTTTTTGAAAATTCAAATAGTTGAATTTTGTGATTTTATTTAGGCTTAAATAGTATTTTCGTCCCTGTAAGTTGGCGAGTTTTTGGTTTTCGTCCCTGTATCTTTTTTTTCGGTTTTAGTCCCTGTATCTTACTTTTTGTTGGTGTTTAGTCCCTACAGAGGTTTCCTGCGGATTTTCCTGTGGATTTTCCTGCGGATTCTAATTTTTAGGAAAATCCGCAGGAAACCCTGCGGATTTTCCTACGAATTTTGGCTTTAGGGACTAAACACCAACAAAAAGTAAGATATAGGGACTAAAACCGAAAAAAAAAAGATACAGGTACGAAAACCAAAAGCACGCCAACTTACAGGGACGAAAACACTATTTAAGCCTTTTATTTAATTGATTCAAAAATTAATTTCTCTTTGAATTTTAATGATTTTGAGTTGATTCTTTTTTTAATAATTCACAAAAATGTTAAAATATTTTATTTTCCTAAAAAATCCCAAAAATATTATTTATTTCATATACTTGATATTTTTGTAAAGAATTCATATTTTAATTATTTTTGACATTTAAAATATTTTCTCCTTCTTGATTTTTCAAATTTTAGTGATTTCCAATCATTTTGTGGATATAAACATGATTTTTGAAACATTAATCCAAGATCACAATTTGTTTTCTCCATGTTTAACAATTTTGATCATTTTAATTGATTTTTTTATTCAATTAAAATACATTTTAAAAACAAATTAGGGTTTTTGATTAATTCAACCCTCATCAAACTTTTTCAAACATTTTGGGCCTCTAATAGAGTGTAAGACCCAAACCCATTTTGAAAACCAAAACTTTTTTAGGCCTCAGTCATTGTATAAGACCCACTGCGTTTTCAAAAACCTCGGCATAATCGTCGTTTTCAAACAAACCAAATGGGCCTCTCCTTGAGCTGTAAGCCCCACCACTTGTACAAAAATAACACTTTGGGCCTCTAATAGAGTGTAAGACCCAATCCCCTTTGAAACTAAACAATTTGGGCCTCAATGCATTGTATAAGTCCCTCTGCGTTAAAAGAAATCTCGGCGCGATCGCCAATTCAAAAACAAATCATCTGGGCCTACCCTCATGTTATAAACCCCATTCTTTTTCTTTAAACACCTTTGGGCATCTTGAGAGAATGTAAGACCCATCCCTTTGTACAGAAAACCTTTTTGGGCCTCAGTCACTTGTATAAGTCCTTGTACAAATTCAAAACAACAGTGCAATCACTGATAAAACCTTGGGCCTCTCCTCGAGCTGTAAGCCCCAATAATCTTTTCAAAGTATTTTTTCCTTTGATTTAGAATATAATATTGTTATCAAAGCTTTCTTTGTTGAATAAACTAACCAAACAGCATGGAAGCTCTACAACCGAGTAAGTGTTTACACGCTTTCTTTATCCGCTTTCATATATATTTATATATATAACTGTATTGTGGGACTGCTCACTGTAAGTTTTCTTTCACAACTGTGTAATAATAGTATAGTTATTTAGAGCTTTCCCTGGCAACTACGTCTAGCACAAGGTAAAGCCCTGTTGGTCACTCTTAAATACAAACAAAACTAGATCCCCATAGGATTACCAGACACAGTCTTCCCTCCTCTTGGGGTTAAACAATATGGAGACGTCAAAGGCAGGATTCTTCGTGAACCCTTTCTCAGACTGTCACCCTTAGACATTGTTAAAGAAACTCTAACTCCCCAGAGATGATCTTTTCTCCGTGAATGGCATCTCTTGAGTTTCTTCCAAATTCTCGGACTTTCCTGGCTTGATCTATTCTCAGTGAATGGCATGTCTTGAACTTCTCGGGATTTGGGGACCCACAGGATTCTTAAAAGCATCCCTGCCTCCTCTTGGGCGTTGTACAAGGACCCTTCGGCTTCTTAAAAGCTCTCATGCCTTCTCTTGGGCTTAGTACAAGGACCCAGAAACCTCTACAGGTATAGGAACAGAACCTAGTCATTAATTTGCTAGAGTTGTATTTCTGAGTCAAGTATCAGATCTGTTAATGGGTTGACCTTCATCCCTTAACATACCGGCCTTCTCTTGGGCATCATACAAAGATCTTTCACTACCTGAGAATTAATTTCTCGAAACACACGTAGACTTGGACAGTCTCAATACCCCTTTTGACTTCCCATTTCCTTAAAGAACAGGAAATAGCCCTGATCCTCTGAGAAATCCTAAAGCACGGACTTACCTTTAATCGTTCCCTTCATAAGAACTGATTTTCTCTTTTATCCAACATACTGGACCTGTCACTAAACTGAAACAGTCACCAGCACATTAGCCTCCTCTTGGGCTTTGTACAGTGATTCTCCCCGGCGGATCTAACCTTTTCAGACTCTCTTGTTGAGTCAAACCTTTTTTAGCCTCCATCTCGGGCTTCGTACGAGATACACAAACACTCTCTTGTTGAGTATAAAAGACTCTCTTGTTGAGTCAAATCTTTCTTAGCCTCCATCTCGGGCTTTGTACGAGATACAAAAACACTCCCTTGTTGAGTATAAAAGACTCTCTTGTTGAGTCAATCACCTTTGAGCCTCTGTCTTGGGCTTCGTACAAGACATATACAAAGGCACTCTCTTGTGGAGTCAACCCTTTTAGCTTCTATCTCGGGCTTCGTACGAGACACATAAAAACACCCTCTTGTTGGGTCAATAGCCTCCTCTTAGGCTTTGTATAAGGAACCCCCGGTTGACTCAATCAACCTTTTAGCATCAAAATATGTGCCTCGCTCATAGCATACAAACATCAACAAATCTTTTTCCTTCATCTAATTGTTGTAAGCGGCAAGCCTCTGGATTATTTACATCCACGCCACTGTCCCTCTTTTAGCATGAGAAATTCCTAAGGAAAGATGGCATTCCTCTAAACTGAGTTAAAGTCTTCTCCTTCTGGTTAAAAAACCCCTATAAAGGAAATTATGGCATTGCTGGATTCACATATCCCAGTTAAAGTAATTCTCCTTTATAATCAGTTACCCAACCGTTGTGACAAACAGACCAAAAATCCCCTTTAGAGATGACAAATTCTCTTCAAAACCCTTCAGCTTCACATCTTGGGCTTTGAACAAGATACAAACCATCTTTAGCTTCACGTCTTGGGCTTTGAACAAGACACCAAAACAACCTTTTTCCTCCCCTAGAATAGGAGGAACTACGATCACTCTGATTTTCCTGTTTCGTTAAACGGGAATACGTAGGCATAAGATTGAAAAATCTTAGCGAGCACACTAATCAAAAAACCCAAAATCCAGTATCTCCACCAAATCAACCCAGAAGCATCAAATCTAAACACAGTATCAAAAACCTCACCAATAGTCTAAACACCGTGTTCTCAAGCGAAATAACCAAAGATTGGGCCCCACATCCACATAGCATCTGTAACCTAACATACCTCTGTTCAAACTCAGTATGCAAGCTGGGTTAATTAGAGACATCTATTTCCCTTCCTTCATTAGCTTTAATAGGATGAAAAAATTAATCGACCTATAGTACCCCAGAGCGACAGTGCTTAAGAACCACGTCCAAAATTGCTCGCTACAGGCGCCGAGAAATAAATCACCTAAGCTGAGTCAAACTCTTTTCATCCTCAATCTTGGGCTTTGTACATGACAGATAATACTCTCCCGCAGAGTCAAACTTATTTCAGCCTCAATCTTGGGCTTCGTACAAGACACATAAAAATATCCTCATCCGAGTCAGTTAAATTTCTCGTTTCAGCCTCAATATTGGGCTTCGTACAAGACATATACAAACCTCCCCGGCGGAGTAAAAATCCCTTTTTAGCCTTAATCTTGGGCTTTGTACAAGACAGATTGAAAATTTTCCCCGGAAAAGTCAAACTTTTAGCCTTCTCTTTGGCTTTGTATAATGAAATCCCTAAAGAGTCAGTCTCTTTTTGCCTCAATCTTGGGCTTTGTAGAAGACATATAAACACTCTCTTGTTGAGTCCGTCTTCTCCAACCTCCTCATAGGCTTTGTATAAGGACTTCCCTAGTGGAGTCAATCAACATATTAGCTTCAACCTTGGGCTTTGATCAAGGCACATAAAAGTCAACAATCCCCTCAGAGGAAGTCCAGTCCCTCTTTAGAGATAACAAATTCTCTCTCAGTCATACCTTTTAGCTTCAATCTTGGGCTTTGAACAAGATACAAATAAACCTTTTAGCTTGATTCTTGGGCTTTGAACAAGACACCAAATATCTTTTTCCTCCCTTAGAATAGGAGGAACTACGATTGCTCTGATTTCCCTGTTTCATTTAAACGAGAATACGTAGGCATAAGATTGCAAAATCTTAGCGGGCATACTAATAAAAAAAACTCTAGGTCCAGTACCTTCATACCAATCAAAAAAACTTAGGTCCAATACCTTACCAAAAACACCCGAATATCAACAAAAACACACTCACTCACTCATACTTCCCAAGAAACTTTCCCAACCCATTAACAGATAAACACCATCCAGTATAAAGTGAAACCTATAGCTAATATCCTATGGATAACCACATATAGGATGGGTAATTGACAACTCCCCATTGTATAACCTGATCTCCAACTCCCCGAATCTCTTTAAAGGGTTTGTTCAGTTAAACATTCGCGTGCAAGGTTAGTTTTAGATAGCTTCCCTTTCCCTTCCAGCTTCATGGGATAAATAAGAAATCAGAAAGTTGCACTCCCTCCTCATTGTGGGGAGAAACCCAAAAACCAGCGATAAGGTGGTCGCGTCACCGACAAAAATCGCTCGCTACATCCCCCAACCCTTGTTTGTAATTTCTGTTATTTCTTTTATTTCCTTTAGATAGATCATTAACCCAAAACAACAAAATATAAAAATCAATCTTTCAAAAAAATCAAAGAACTTGGTCAACACCAAGTTCCATTTTCAAAAACATTGATCAACACCAATTGATAACCATTCAACTCCATTCCATAACCCAACTTGTAAGTTGATTGCTTCATGCATCGCCATTAACCTTTCCCTTCTAATCACTTCAAACTCGTTCATAATCATGAATAAACCTCGATCAACATCGAGTGCTTTTTCTCAAATAAAACCTCAAAATACATAAAAATATTCAAACACTTTTCATTAATAAAGATGAAAAAGAAGCAGGGTGTATTCAACGTCTCCCGAGAAGGAGGACACGAGATGTAGTTCTCGACTGTCCAAGCTCTCTCATCAATTCAAAACATTTCAACACATCAAACTCTTTTTTCACCGTCGTGCGACCTTTCAAACTATTTTTATAAACATGAGATATTGTGTCTCGAGACGACGCAAAACATTGCTTCGTCCATAAGCTACTTGAGTTGAGATAAGAGGTGTTTCCCGCGAATGTTGATTTGCAAATCCATTATGTTGTATTGCAAATGTCCGCTCCCCATCTGTTTTGGGTAAAGGAATGTTTTATGTCGAATGTGACTAAATATCTTTCACTAAAAACGACCAACAAAACTCTTTTTTACCCAGAACTACGGACACTTTGATTTCTCGTTTCACAATGAGGATACGTAGGCACAAGGACCCTAATCCTTGGCGTGCAACCTTTTTTCTTTTTTCACTGTAGTCCTCGAACTATGAATTCTGTGATTTCCTCATTGCACTATGAGGATATGTAGGCACGAGATTGCGAAGTCTTCTCGAGCCCCCACGTAATAAAAACCTTTAGGTTCCCTTTCTCTTTTCTTTCCTCTTTTAATAAACCAAGAAGCCTGACATTTTAACAAACACTAAGACATACAACTAGCCCAACGGTTCCCGTTGAGTACAACAGTCGTGATGGGGTGCTAATACCTTCTTCTTGCGTAACTGACTCCCGAACTCAAATATTGGTTGCGATAACCATATCTTTTCCTTTCTTTTAGGGGTTTTATTCGATATTTTCCTTTTTCCTCTATTGGAATAAATAATTACCGGTGGTGACTCTGTTAAGTCCATCTCGCGTTCTCATTTTTTGAGGTACGACGGATGGCGACTCAGATGGGGAAATTCCCATCCCTAAGTGAGTCAAGCCTAGTTAGGTTTTTGTGTGTGTTTATATTTGTTGATTTGTTTGGCTTTTCTTTTCTTTTATATTATTGTTTTTATGTTATTATATTGTGATTGGATCTTTGGTGCTCGTATTTCTGATTGCAAAACCTTGTGGGAAAGGCTCGATACCCGAGGTTTGAGTAAAAACATAAGATAAGACGTTGGTTGAGTAGTGTGGGCCCATGAGATTTAGATTTCGTTAGGGTCGACATGAGAACCTCACTTAGAGTAGATCTTTTGAGAATATTGGAGCCAGACATGTAGTTGTCGTTTGCCTCGATGTTTGTATAAGGATCTATAACTCTAAGAACCTTTATAGAACCTTAAACCCTTGGCATACTAGGAGTAATGGTCGCATAGTATGCCCCCCGAGAGGTAGATATCGAGTGGTCGGTATGAAGATCTCACTCAGAGTAGATTCTCTCGATGGATTTGACGCTCGACATGTAGTTGTCGTTGGCAACAAGTATTCGTTTGAATTTATGACTCAGGGAACCTTGTGTAGAACCAAAGTCGATGGTCGCATAGTGCGGGCCTCCCGAGAGGTAGATCTCGAAGGGTCAGTACAAAGATCTCATCCAGAATAGATTCATTTGATGGAGTGGACAACCGGCATATAGCTACTATGGCCGAAAAACATTCATATGAATCCATGACTCTGGGGTCCCTTTTGAAACCATAGATCACACATAGTGAGAACCCATTTTTGGTTTAGCAATCAGATTCATTTGTACCTTGAACCTTTGAACACATGTACCTAAAAATAAGTAAAAAACAAAATTAATGACATCATATTACACCCATTCACATACCATTGCATTTGCATTCATCAACATGCATTGCATATCATTCCAAAAACTCATCCATCATGTGTCTATAACCTGCAGCTGATTTCCTAACACTTAAATCAGACTTGAAGCAACTCTGAAAGATTATGGACCCTGGAAAGCAAAACCAGACTGTGTTAAGAGAATATGTTGATCTAATAACAAACCAGTTGAGCCAACTCATGGAGGCTATGACAGCTTTGGCAAGGAGAGAATACACCATTCAACGGATTGTCGTCACTGAAAATGTTGTTCCACCTCAAGTAAGCATCCCTCCTCAACCTCAGCCCGTACAGATCCCATTTGAGGCACCTATCATTATAGAACATACCATTGATCGAGATGGAAGTTCTTCACCTCAAGACGCTATTGCGTATCAAAGTTTTGCATTCTCTGAGCCAAATTCCCAAGAGATAAGACCAGTGAGGAAGACCAAAAGACCAGAGGTTATTGAGATGGCTGAGAAGTGTCGTGTACTGAATGAAAGGCTTAAAGCTATAGAGAAGCACAATGCTTTTGACCTAGATGTTTTAAACATGTGTTTAGTTTCTGGCTTGGTTATACCCCAAAAATTTAAAGTACCTGACTTTCAGAAGTACAAAGGATATAAATGCCAAAAAATCCATTTGGTGATGTTTTGCCGAAAATAACCGCCTATGCTCTCGATGATAAGCTGATGATCCACTATTTTCAAGACAGTTTGAGTGAGGTATAATTGACTTGGTACATGGAATTAGAAAGAAGACACATTTAGTCATGGTCGGACCTAGCTACCGCTTTTTTTAAAGTAATACCAATACAATTTGGATGATGCTCCCAGTGGGTTCCAATTAAACGACCAATCTCAGGAGAGTAATAAATCATTCAAGGAGTACGTTCAAACGTGGAGAGAGTTCGCTGCTCGCGTTCAGCTGCCGTTCTTAGAGAAATAATTGTTGGATACGTTTATGGATATCCTACAATTCCCATTCTTCAAAAAGATGGTAGGCAGTGCATCACCAAGTTTCTCTGACTTGGTGAAAGTTGGAGAACGTATTGAGAGCGGCCTCAAAAGCGGGAGAATCCAAGGTGCCTCGAGCATCCTGAATATTGAGAGTGAATCCCTTAATCACTCCCAAGAGAAGGAGGATGATGAAACTTATTCAACCTCAGAAATTTCCCAGGTTTCACAAACTCTGTCTCTAGTACCCTATCATCAACATCCATATGCAGCGGTCGTTCAATGCCAGAAACTATTACCTTCTGGTGTTGCAGTGAGAATCGGATACCATAGCTATTAAGTTAACTATGTTCACAAATGTTAATTCACTACCGAACTTTGATTTATCCAAAGGAAAGGGTAAAGATCGAAAAACCCTAATTGCGCTATGTAAGAACAAAGCTAGAGATCTAAGGTTCGGGGGTTGGTTATACCTAAGGAAGGTGTTAGCATCCTAAGTATCTATATCCCCTAGGTTTTTACCTTAACACAATACCCTTAGCAAGCAAACAATAAAATAACACAAATAAAACAAGCGGTTCCTGTAGAGTACTACAGATGCTTAGGATGCTAACACCTTCCCTAGGTATAACCAACCCCCGAACCTTAGATCTCTAGCTGTGTTCTTACATAGCGCAATTAGGGTTTTCGACCTTTACCCTTTCCTTTGGATAAATCAAAGTTCAGTGGTGAAATTATGATTTGTGATTCAAATTAACTAATAGCTTGATATCCAATTCTCACTGTGACACCTGGTCCTCCAAATCAGGAAGCTCAAGTTCCACGTCAGCATCAACATCTGAATCATCGGGCACGAAATCTAAACAATCAACATCGACGTCAGAATTAGTGTAGACGTCTAAACCGTCAGGAAAGAGAGATTCGTCATATTGATCCAATCCCATTGACGTACATCTAATTGTGGTCTCAGTTGGTCCAGAGCTTGTCGATAGCTTCTAGAAAGACCAACTCCATGAAGTATTCATTCCCTCCTTGGTACAAACCGAATGTCCAATGTAAATTTCATGAAGGAGTAGTAATTTATTCAATCGAAGAGTGTAAGGTCTTCCAAGAAGAAGTGCAAGATCGAATTGAAAAAGGGCAGCCTACTTTCCATGGTCTTAATGTGGTGAATAATCCCTTGCCTTAATAAGCTTGAAGACTTTAGGAGATGCTTCCCAGAGCCAGCAAATCAAGTAGAAAAGATCGTTCTCAACCCTGGCAATTGTTTTGATGGTTCAGATTTTCATTTGTATTTTCTTCGCATGTTAAAATGTTGTTTGCTTTTAAGCATTGTTGTTTTCTTTAAATGATAATATTAATGAAGTTATTATGCTTTTTTTGAATTAATCCATTCGTATTCAGTCGTTTTCTTTCATTTGTTCAAAAACCAAAAAATATTTCTCCCATTCATTTTCTTTATCACACTGATGTTTAGCAAAGATTTGAGGGAGGATGATGAAAACTAGATACCTGAAATTGTTGTGGCATGCTTTTGATTAAAACTTTTTCGATGATGTAAGGCATTGTTTCAAATCCCCAAACACTGGAGAAATAAGGATTTAATCCCTAGTCAACCACTTTGAGCCTAGAAGTTGGTGTTTCTTTCGGAATTAAAACCCTTAATTTTAACCCGGGGCAGGGTAGTTTGTTCAGATAATTTGACTATGCATTCAATCTTCAAGAAAATTTGTCCATCTGTACCCCAACCATAGAGGATCAACCACATGTTTGTTAGAACAATATTTTTTCATGACATATTCTCTTTTGTTAGAACCAAAGTATTAAAAGAATAATGGTTTATTTGATGTGTGTTTTATTTATGCAGGTTCTTGTACATAAATAATCAGAATCTGTTTTATTTAGACACACTTTAGAGTTTCTTCGTTGCTAGCTTCTGGTGGAAGAATCTGAAGAACAATTTCTAGTGTGGCTTGACGCAGAATCTGTGTTGAACGCCTCAGCATTCCGGTGAGTTACTACACATGGTAATTGTATATCACCATCTGGTACCATTCAGAGTTGGTGATAAAGTTATGGATTGTCCGTACTATAGAAAGCAAGTTGTGTTGTCTTATCAGCATGTTACCTCGAGTCTACAAGATTGCAAGGCTCAAGAAAAGCTGGTATGTTCTACAGATGTTTCCTCCCAATGGTCGTATCAGTACAAAACCTCTTGAAGACTCAAAGTTTAAACGCGCTACACAATAGATTCAGAAACTGTTGTGCATCCATCTTCAATGTCTCTTGTACTATGGAGTAAAAGCAAAGACACTTGATCAAGACACTTCCTCAATGGCTAGTTTCTTCAAAGGCTATATATATGGATGAAGATTCAAGTTTGAATCTTAACAAGGATTCTTCTGGTGAAGGAGTGGCAAGATCAAGCAATTATCAACTCTAATGTAATATGCAGATTTTCTATTTTAGGTTGTAATTGTAAAGGCCTTAACATTTATTATCATTAAATATCTTAGAAATCTCAAGAGCTTTAGGTCTTTGTTATGGTGATTTCCCGTACCTCTGATGCTTGCATCATGTACACCTTTTTCTCTATTCTGTTGAGCCTTCAGTAATTTAGATTAAGTTTTTTGCTATGTGCTTGAGCAAAAAGTCTTGTCTCATTGGGATTCAAGCAACAAGTCTTGAGGCAAGATTCTTAAGCCACGTAAGTCTCATTGCTTAAATGCTTGAGCTGTGAAAGTCTTATTCAGCTAGTCTGATTTAGCAAAGTGGGAAAGACTCCGTCTTAGAGGGCGTGAGCAAGAGAAGTCTTAGACATGTGCTATAAACAAGAGGAAGTCTAAGTCTGATGACCAGAAGAGCAGGTGGCTCGGTCATAGGGCATGAGCAAGAGAAGTCTTAGACATGTGCTCTAAGCAAGGGGAAGTCTCAACCTAAAGACCTTGGAGTAGGTGGCTCGGTCAGAAGGTGTGAGCAAGGGAAAGTCTTAGACATGTGATCTAAGCAAAGGAAGTCTCAAACAGTTGGTTTGAGCAATTGTAAAAGTCTTATGCAGGAGCATAAGTGATTGTAATCATGAAATGGTTATAATGAAAATCTCTTGTGAGGAAAGGGGACCAGAGTACTCTCAGTTAGGGGAGGAACCAGAATAAATCTTTTGTGCCTTCTGCTGTTATTTTATTTACTTCTGCTATATATGCTGCTAATGAATTAAACAGAATCTGAACATCAGTTGTGATTCTGAAACTCTGATCAGAAGTCAAATGAAAAAAAAATGTGAAACACAATTCAACCCCCTCTTATTGTGTATTTTTCACACCTTCAATTGGTATCAGAGCATGGTCTGTGCTTAACACTTAACAGTTGCGCAAATAATGATCCAATAAGAAAAGTATATTTCTTCTTCAAGAAGGAATCAAGTGCCACATGCTACCATATTCAAATGGGCATCTCCACTTAATTTAAATGATGGAAATGCTAAACATATTTTTAACTCATTGGACTTGATAAATGGTTGTCGAAGGTCTATAGAATATCCTTGAAAGAGGCATTGCTATAGAAGTTGATGGTTGAAAATCTCTTTCACCAACTCTGAAGATGATTATTGAATATCTTCAGAGGTAGTTGGATTTTGGTATATACTTTATCTGACTTCTGAGTATATCAACATCATTGATATGTCTAATGCTTGGATTATCTTTGAATTCCTGCGCTTAGATTTGTGGGGATCAGTTCTTTGAAGCTTGAAGTAGTTGCACTTCATCTAATATTTTCAAGCCAATTCTGAGAAGATTGTTCTTTGACTTAAATCTAAAGTCACGATTTCTTTTTTGATGTTTACATCTTGAAGCTGTTGTGCTCTGAAGATTTGTCTTGCAATATTCAAAGAAAATAAATGAAGTTAGATAGTGAAAAACTATTCAACAAATGACCTTATCTATTTGGCTCAGCTCCTTGGAATGACTGATGATGAGAGACTTAGGTTTCTTATCAGAAGCACTTCTATACTGACTTAATGGATTGTGATATCTATTGTTAGAAGAGTAACTTCAGAAGTTTGTAAAATACTTGTATTTCAACTGATCTCCCAGATCTTAAAGCAAGTAGAAACACTACCAGAACCTAATATTAGATGCTCTTCAATGACTAGTCTTTTGAAGCTGATATTAGTGTAGGACACATATGAAAAGAAGCATTTGTGTTTTGAAATAAAAATCAAGTATTGAAGAGTAAGAGATGTTGTTAAAGCTATCTTGCTTCAAAATATTTGATAGTGTGGAGTTTGTTCTTTAAGGTGATATCTTAAGAAACTCCATTGCTTTTTGGTTAAGGATCATCATGGAAGTTTTTTTAAAAAGAAATTTCTATGAGAAATATTTAATTTCTCTTTAAGTTCTGTCAGCCGTACTAAGATAGTACTTTGATCTGCTTTATGCCGATTTCTGATAGCTAACACCATCTGGTTCTGAGCTTGTCAATGATTTCAGAGTCAAAAGATTTAATCCCAAATAATGAGATATGTGACATTGCTTAGAACAATATTTTGTTCCTATCATATCTCATTCTAGACTTATACTCTAGAGTGACTTATGGTTTTTCTATTAGATTGAGTTGTAAGGTAAAGAATAGTCTGTTTGTACTTACATGTATGGTCTTATAGAAATATGAGTATCATAATGTATCTGCTACAAATATCAAGGAAAGAAGCAGAAACATCTTCCATAAGGTTGTTTACAACATTTATTGGAAGAAGAGCCAACACCCTAGATTCAAGTACTGGTGGTACTGAATCTGGTGAGAGTGGTGGAATCAATGGTTAGACAACCATTGAATCAGAATCCACTCAAAACTCTGTTCAGACTATATTGGTCAAGTCTGAATACTGAATCGAGTCTGGCCAAAAAAAAAAAAAGAGGTATGCTTGTTCTTTTTTTGTTTATCTTTTAATTCAATGAAACATTTGTATAGATATCAATACAAAGTTTATGTTAGACTTCTAGAGAAGTTCTTTTTTAAAGAAAAACTTTGGAAATCTTTAAGAGGAAACTCTGTTGTGTTTATCTATATTGAATGTCTTATTAATCCAGATGATGATCACATTTATGGAAACAGTTTTCTCAATCTTATGTTGATATTGTTGCTTGTTAGTTGTCTAAAGAAGACAATTTAATATTCATCTATCACAAATGACACTTGTTTCAAGATAAAGTGCTAGCTCTGAACAGAACCTTAGAGACTTGTGACTGATAGATGATATCTCTGTCTAAGTCTAGATCTACTCGACTCTGATGGATGATAGCTTATGAAAGTTGTCAGTTTTTGAGATTTAGAAGAATATTCTTTTTTACTGTCATAACAGTTTAAGTAAAAAGTTTTTTCAAAAACTTTTATAATACTTAGCTTTTCATAAAGGTGAAACTCATCTAGTGGAATTGAAATATTTGCTGGATAAAGAACCTTTGGGTAATGATGTTTTCCCTTTTGGTACTTGCTATTACTATTATTTGTCTTGTGGAACATCATTGTGTCCTCTTTTTTGACAAGATTCTTATTCTTGTAAGATTCTTGTTCAGTTCTTCTTCTTCTTCTTATTCTTTTTCTTCTTCTCTTATTCTTAGTTGTGTGCTGATTAAACCAAACCTGAGATGAGTTCTTCAGTTAATTCTCCTTTGAATCAGTTGGTTGTTAACAATGAAACGTTTGTGAATTTTGATGAGTTGTTTAAGATTGGTTTCAACTTCTGGAAGATTGTGTCTAAACAAGGTTGGAATGGCTACTTTGAGATGCTCTATGGTTTCACTTATCCAAGTCTTGCCAAAGAGTTTTAGATCAATGCCTCCACTGTTCAGCTGAATTTTCAGTATGTTATTCTGTCTAGAGTACCTGGTGTTTCTATTACAATAACCTCTAATGCGATTGCAAATGTGATCAATTATGAGGAGATTGGAGAAATCCTAGGAACTCTTGTTTGGGAACACTATCTTCCTTTGTGGTGTATCTTTGTAGACCCATCTAATACATCAGAGGTCTCAAATCTTCTTCTTGATGCTGTTGCTTGGAATCAGATTTTGAACTCAAACTTACTTCCTAAGGATAAGGATTTAGACCAAGTGGACCATATTAAAACAGATCTGTTTCTACTTCTTAATTCAGATTTGAAGAGTGATCTTCCTCAAGTTATGTTTGACCATCTGAAGAGATCTCTTTCTTCTTTTAAAAAAGGAATGATCTTCTTCATTCCTTATGGACGATTTATTTCTGAGATACTTGTTCAGCAAGGGGTTAACATAAGTTATGAGGTTAGTTCTTCCAAGATTTGGAGAGACAAGATTGAAGTTATCTATGAAAGATTCTGATGTTAGATTTCTGCATAGTTATGCTTTGTATGTTGTTGAAATATTTGTATTAAGTATCTTATTAATAAATTCAGAGTTTTTTCATGTTTGTGTTCAGTTTTAACTGATTAATATTTATTCTTGTTGTTCAATCAGAATCTGAAAGAGATAAGAGAACTCAAATGTTTGCAACTTATTTTATAAATAAAAATGAAGCTATTACAAGACAATTAGATTTTTCTAGTCTAATGGATGTGTCCTAAGGATTTCCCTAGGATCATCTGACATGTCTAGATTATCTAAAAAATCTTGCCATTCTTCCTTAGCAAACTCCAAGGCCTCATTCCTCAGTTTGTTTATGTGTTTGGATCCAGAAAATTTTCTTCTTCTGCGAGTCTTCACAAAGGATGCTGAAGAGGAGTGCACTTTTGAAGTTGTCTGCTTGCTTGCAGATTCTTCAGTTGTTGCCTTGCTTTAATTTGCTTGAGTTGCTGCATTCAGTAGTGTTGCCTTCCTGAAATCTCTCTTTAGAGCCCAAATTTGCTTTTACTTATACATCTTGGTGTTTTAGGGATTAAGTAATGATGGAAGAAAGCTTACTATAGTCCTTTTATAGAAGTGTTACATTCATTGTCTTGAGTTTAATATTATTTAAGTATTGATTAAATCTTATCAGTATTCTAATAATGACTCTTGAAAATGTGATCTAGCAGTCTAACCTATTAAGATTCTTTAAATAACTATGAGTTTAAGTTTGATCTATTTTAACTGTCGTTTCTGTGTGAGTTTCACTTTGTTAATGTACCTTCATAAAATCTAAAGAAATTACTGGAATGTAATTGCATACTAAAGTAGTATTGGTAAAAAAAACTATTTCATTAATATTAAACTGATGGATTACAATTTTTTTTTAAAAGGGAACAAGGTGATTCTAGAATTGATCCCTATCTAATGCATCTTGTGCCCAGCGGCGTCCACTGTAGCTATAGTTCACCTATTCGTCTTTTGAATCAATTACTTCTTCCTCTTCTATGACTGGAAGAGAGCGGTAGAACTTCTTGTTGACCTTCGTTATCTTCTTCTTTGACCTCTTCATGCTTTTTCTCTGAGGCTTCAAAGCAGCTATTGTTGAACCTCCTTCTAAAGGTCGTTCAGGTACTACTGAAGTTTCCTCTTCTGTAGAAAGTATTACTGAGGGCAGGGGCTCAATTGTAAAGGACTCAGAAGCAGCTCTCCTCTGAGAGAGTTGGATTTCCAAATTTGTAAAGCTCTCGGTTGCGTCTGTTATAACAGATGCATTATGACTCTTAGTTGATGATTCCATATCTCTAGGTTGGTGATTGATGAAAATGACTTAGGAGCTGGATGCTTTTATAATGGCTTCTTTAGATACCAAGACTCTCTAATTAATCCTTGTTTAATTTTTGGAATAGTAACAACCACTAAGACTTCAAAGCATGCACTTTACAAACCTTAATGACTCTTATTACTTGATTATTCTTCCTCTTTGGAAACTAATCCTGTAATAATGGTCTGAGTTACATTTATTAGTGATATTCTTTCTCTTTCCTTTCTTTTCGTTTTATTCTTTTTGATGTGACAAAAGGGGAAAAAATAGTAAGTATTTAACTGGAAACTGGACCCATTGAATACATGTCCTGTACATATTTGTAATTTATTTTCTGTTTTTATGGTTATCTTGCTCAGGGTGTATTTTTAACTTTCTTGTACATAGGTCTAAGGAAAAGCTTACAAACCTCAGGCCTAGCCTATCAGACCCAGAAGGATGTTGCAAACCTCAGATCCTGATGTTACTAAGAAGACTACTTTTTTTTTTTGAAAAATAGTTCTTGGTGTTAGAGTCAATAGAACTCAGCTGTGGATTATCAGACTCAGGGGGAGCTTACAAACTTCATACCCTGTTGTTGAAGAGAAAATTAAATGCCCAACATTGTCCTTTAAATACTTGTGTTTGTCATCATAAAAAAAGGGGGAGATGGTTAGAACAAGATTTTTTCATGACATATTCTCTTTTAGTTTTGATGATAACAAAAGTATTAAAAGGACAATGGTTTATTTGATGTGTGTTTTATTTATGCAGGTTCTTGTTCTTGTACAAAAATAATCAGAGTCTGCTTTACTTAGACACACTTGGGAGTTGCTTCATTGCTAGCTTCTGGTGGGAGAGTCTGAAGAACAATTGCTAGTGTGGCTTGACGTAGACTCTGAGCTGAAGGCCTTAGCATCCAGACGAGTTACTATACTTGGTACTTGTATATCAACATCTTGTACCATTCAGAGTTGGTGATAAAGATGTGGATTGTCCATATTATAGAAAGCAAGTTGTATTATTTTATCAGCATGTCAGCTCGAGTCTACAAGATTACAAGGCTCAAGAAAAGCTGGTATGTTCTACTGATGTTTACTCCCAACGGCTCTATCAGTACAAAACCTCTTGAAGATTTAAAGGTTAAACACGTTACACACTGGATTCAGAATCTGATGTGCATCCATCTTCAATGTCTCTTGTACTATAGTGTAAAAGCAAAGACACTTAATCAAGGCACTTCCCTAATGGCTTATTTCTACAAAATGAAGATTCAAGTTTGAATCAAAACAAGGATTCTTCCGATGAAGGAGTAGCAAGATCAAGCACTTATCAACTCTAATGTAATATGTAGATTTTCTGTTTTAGGTTGTAATTGTAAAAGCCTTAAGATTTCTTATCATTAAATATCTTAAAAATCTTAAGAGCTTAAGGTCTTTGTTATGGTGACTTCCCGTACCTCTAATGCTTGCATCATGTACACCTTGTTATCAATTATGTTAAGCCTTCAGTAATTTAGATTAAGTCTCTTGGTATGTGCTTGAGCAAAAAATCTTGTCTCATTGGGATTCAAGCAACAAGTCTTGAGCCAATATGCTTAAGCCACGTAAGTCTCATTGCTTAAGTGCTTGAGATGTGAAAGTCTTATTCAGCTAGTCTGATTGAGCAAAGCGGGGAAGACTCCGTCTGAGAAGAAGTAAGCAAGAGAAGTTGTAGACATGTGCTATAAGCAAGGGGAAGTCTCAGTTTGAAGACCTTGGAGTAGGTTGCTCGGTCAGAGGCTGTAAGCAAGGGAAAATCTTAGACATGTGCTCTAAGCAAAAGAAGTTTCAAACAGTTGGTCTGAGCAGTTGTAAAACTCTTATGCAGGAGCATAAGCGATTGTAATCATGAAATGGTTATAATGAAAATCTCTTGTGAGGCAAGGGGGCTGGAGTACTCTGAGTTAGGGGAGGAACTAGGATAAATCTTGTGTGTCTTCTGCTGTTATTTTATTTACTTCTGTTATATCCACTGCTAATGAATTAAACAGAATATGAACACCAGCTCTGATTCTGAAACTCTGATCAGAAGTCAAATAAAAAGAAAACGCGAAACATAATTAAACTCCCCCTTCTTGTGTACTTTTCACACCTTCAATGTTATCCTTCTCACACACCACAAAGTGTCCAAGAAGTCGTGAAGAGCTAAAAAGTTTGTAATGGTTGTTGCTCATCCACCAATAACATGGTAGTCATCAACCTTTTAGCAAAATAAAAAAATGAAAAAAATGAAAAAGCCTGTTAAGTCGAATACCACAATAAACGACTCGGGCAAAAATTACCGATGAACCGAAAGCTTCAAAGAAGCGGTCCAGGAAAAAATAGGGAACAAAATAAAGAGGTCATCAAAATTCTCACCAAAACAAAAACAAATTAAGGTGACTGTCATTTCAAGAAAATCTTGAATCCTCATCCTTATCATAAAACCTTTAAACCCTCTTGGAAGTAAAATGCGTGTGTCAATTAACTGAACGTAGGACTGGAGTTCATCAAGAAAAAGGGGTGGGTTAAAATTAAATTTTGATCCATATATCCTTTTGTTTCAAAAACTGTGAACCAGACCACGTTACAACCCTTAAAAGACCTAATTGAGGCAGGGTTTCTTTTTAAAGCATACTAGAGCAAGGTTGTGTTAAACTGACTCCATAAGGTCTTTGCTATTTATTTGTATTGATCACGCCATCTTTCATCTTGTGAATGGATAGATCCACTTTGTGTTTTGATCATTAGCTCGTTCACTGTATATCACCATCATTTCAATAATGATTGATTTCAAAATTTGCATTTGCATGGCATTAAAATTACCATTTGTGAATTAACATTTTTATTTTTAAATCAGCACTTAGCATCAAGGAATTCCAATAATATGCGGCCAGTTGAGGAACTTGATCATGTGAAAGAAGTCCAATTAGGGGAAAATCACTTTAAGCATCAGTTAATCTAAGCAGATCACCCCAATAGTTGTTTAATCAAAGAATTTTCTTTTTCAAGACTTAGACAGGGGGCAATCTACCTAAAGAACTCAATGAATCCAACTCTTCAAAGGTCGATCAGTTAGAAGTCGACCAGCCCAAGATTGGTTAGTTAGGGGCATAACACTTCAAAGTTCAGAATATTAGGGTAGGCCATTTCGAATTCATCTCATGACAAGACTACCTCTGAACTCCTGTCGAGGAAAGTTCTTTCAAAGACCCAACAGACTGGGGCAAGAGAACTATCAAAGGGCAAGTCCACTCCATGCTTTCAAGCTTCTGAAGTAAATCATGCAATACATCAGCAACTGTTGGGAAATCATGCTGGAAATTACCTCCCATCAAAATTCCTATTCCCTTGACAAGAAACCATGTTACTAGAAACTTTCTTTCATCCATTACTTTGAAAACCTTTCAGTCATTGTGTAATACCCCAAAATTTACCTTTTTATTTTCTCAATAGTTGGCTTATGTTTCACTCATTTGCATGGCATAATGGGTCATACTAGATCATACACTTCATTGGTTGCAAGGCATGGGATCAGGTGTTGCAAGGCATAAACAACTCAAGGTTAAAGGACAAGAGAAAAGCTTTTCCAAATAAGGCACAAAGGTTTTTTTATATCTTAATTCATCTCATTTAAGCCCTTAGGGTATCATAAGATGGGAATTCAATGGAAGACTAAAGGAAGTTACACTCTCTTAACCAGTGCAAACTAGGGTTTTGGAATTCTAAAGTATAATACCCCAATGGGTAAGACCTTTGAGCTTTTATCATCTCCAAATGGCATACATCATCTTTGTTGGAGAGGATATACATCATATTCAGAGGAATTTGGGTTTGGAGGATGTGCTGATTTCTCCTAGACTGAGGGGTCAAAATTAGGGTTTGCCATAAAATCAGTTTATTTCTGATTCTTTGGGCAAAACTTGATTCTATGGTATTCTACATGTCCTCAGGGGTCTATGAATGAAGAATTGTCCATCAATTTGATTTGGAATGGTTTCAATTGATTCATTGATTGAGAATTAGGAGAATTAGGGAAAAGTCAACTGTGCAGAGGAAAAAGTCAACTCTTGACTTTTGAAGGTCAGATCCATGTTCCTCATGTCAAACATGATCAGTGGTGAGGGTTTGGACAAGAAATAATGAAAGATTCATCAAAAATCAAGAAACGTGCAAAGTTGCCAAAAATAGAAATTAGGGTTTCTATTTATGGCAAGTTTTGGCAAGGTGAAAGGTCAACTTTGGGGATTTCTTTCTCCATGCTCCAAGAACCAAATGAAAGGGCTAGGGAGGCCTATCAAAAGTTCACATTTCAAGCTTCAAATCCATACCAAGAATATCTCCATTGGATCAAAACTAAAGGAGTTATGATTGATTAAAGTTGGAGGTTTGTAGGGCATTTTTGACCAGCAAGGCAAGTCATGGGCGAGCCAGCACGCAGTCATTTCATCAAACATCTTGTGTGCATGTTTTGTCCAACTTCCAAGCCAAATTTCTCATTAATTAAAGCTTTAAATTGAAAATTGTTCAACATCAATCTTGTTCATTTCCATCTCCTCTTCAATTTTCATGTTGGACAATTTTTCATTTGAGCAATGTATGAGGAGTTATGATGAGTCAAAGTAGGTAGCTTTGCAGTGATTCAACCATAGGCACATGGGTTGGTCAAGGTAGGCCCAACTAACTTGCTTAGGCAATTTGGAGTATCCATTTTCATGGTCAGTTTTGGGGATGTTAGAGGCTTTATTTGCTTTAATTTTGAACATCAATTTTGTTCTATGTCATGCTCTCTTTCCAAAGAGCCATCAACCATGCCATTTCATTCCATGATCATGAAGTTATCATGCTCCAAAGATCATTACATGCTAACTAATTTTCTTACATGTCAAGTAAACCAAACTAAAACAAATTTTGGTTTTTCTCTATTCTCATGCGCATCCCATACAAACCCAGCCATGACATGTCCAAAACATTGCCATTTTGAGACCAACACACTCTTACATCAAATGCCATGACCATGCACATCCATTCCTCATATGTTCAAACATAAAATGAAAAGCGAAGCTTGTGAAGCAAGCTCTGCAAGCTCAGAACAACATCACCACCTCTCATTGCATGTTAATCCCCACCATAACTCCATGGTCTCTCTTCACTCTAACCCAACACCATGACTCGGGTATAACAGAATTGACTCATCATTGAACTCAGTTAACTTGAGTTCTAACTGTTAACTGCTTTGGTTAACATTTAACTCATCCTATATAAACTTTCCTCTAACAGAAATTAAGGAACTTTTGGTTCATTCTTCATTTTTCTCTCAGCATTCTACTCTCTTTCTTTGAGTATCTCTCTCTCCAAAAAATTATTTCTCTTCAATCTCTAAAGATTTCTCTTGAATTTTCTCCAAAAAGCATCAGTGAAATCAATAGAGTGAAGTTTAGCATCACACTTCAACTTCTGCATCTTTCTTTCCAACTGGATCTGCAAGCATAATAAGAGATTCCACAGCCTTAATTTGGTTAGAGTGAAGTTCAAGAAGCTAGGAGTCTCACCTCTGGTTTTCTTTGAAGTTCAAGTGCATCAAAAGTACAGGTTCAGTTCCAAATTCTTTGCTCTAATCTTGCCTTAATTCTACTTGTTTTGTGTTTTTTTGAGCTCAGTAGAAGCAATGTAACATCCGGCTAGTTGATAGGCACAATAGATGCGTAGTTTTAATTTTTAGGGCATACTTTTGTGGCTTCAATTTTCTCTATGTGATTACTGTTTGTGAATTTGGAAACTGGATTTGGATCCTGCGTGGAGAGAGGAAGAGAATATATAAGTTTTGTCCATTTCTGTGATGATTGATGATTGAACACGGCGGAGATGTCACCAGAGAAGGTGACCGGAAAGACCAGTCCAGCCACCAACCATAAACCCTAGCTCATCACTAGGTTAAGTCCCAGCCGTTTAATCTATTTGATCCAAGGGATTACATGCTGCCAGCGAATTAATGGAATACGTTCCCTCTCACGTGACTCTATTTTGTGGCTGATGGCTTGTGTGTACGTAATCCATGTTAATTATCATGCACGTGTGTTGTGGTCCATTCGTTTGCTTTACTTTCCTGATGATCATCGTGGACTTAATCGATGGTTAAGATTGAGTCAACAAGTTGACTACTCCCTATGCCATGTGCCTTAACTGAATAGGTGTTACTGGACTGGATTGCTTTGCTATGTGCACCCCTCACTTTTGAGCCCAATTGCTTTTGAACTGAGTTTTTGCTTTCGTGGCACCCCCCCCCCCCTGGGTTTTTTTTTTCTTCTTTTGCATACATGTTTGGTTTTTAATTTTTAAAATTTTCTTTAGGCATTAGAAAATTCTACAAAAATTCATAGAGCATAATAAAACATTTAAATAATTTTTGGTCATTTTATTTTCTGATTTTATTATATTTTTACATATTTTCATGATTTTTCTTTCATTTTCTTTTGCTTGTGCCTTTCATCATGACATATGCTACTTTGTGATTTTATTTGACATAGTTGTGCATTGATTTTTGGCATGATATTTGGTACATGTAATAATGATATGTTTAGGCATGTTAGGAATTTTTTATGGATGTTCTAAGTCATTTCTTGATGACTTTCGATTGTTGTTTTAAGCCATTTGTGTGCATGCTTTGTATGACATTGTGAAACATGTGTGTGTATGTTTAATAATGATTTTTGAGCCACTTTTTTGTGACAAGATCACCCAGTGGTTGCACTTAAAATTTCTTGAATCTCACAATTTATTTGAGCCTTTAACTATGCTTTTGGATTCATTCTAATGACATCAATGAATATGTGTTTGTTAGATGACTTCTATTAGGGTTTTTGTTTGCTTTGAACAAGTTCCTTTGTGATGTGTGGTGAGATTTTTTGACATCATGAGATATACATATTATAGGTCCTTAATGTTGCATTATAGGTCCATCTTGGTTCATACTTGCATGATTGGTGTATACTTGTTTGATCATGGAATGTTGTGTGAACTAATACATCTTAACTTGCCTTTCTTGGATGACTTGTGTATGCCAACTCTTGCATGAACTTCATATGCCACTTAAAAATGATTACACTACTATTTTCCATCACTCTTGACTTCATAGCATGAATATTAACTTCATATGGCAAGTTTGGAGCTTCATGAACACAAGTAAACTTGTTTGACTTAATGTGAGCTTATTTATTTTAACTCTCAAAGTACTTCAATATGGTAATGATATGAACTTGGTGCTTGCATAACTTCTAAAATTCATTTCATTTATCATTAGCTATTGGTTTGTAATCATTTTACATGTTTGATTCCATTGCATGTTCATCCCTTACTTGCATTACAAGTTTACATCTTCTCGTTAAACTCCAATAGTTGTTTGCTCACTTCTTCTTGTTCTACTTCTTTGAGTGCATACTTTCATGACTTGTATGTTCCTTTAATAACATTCATATACATTCCTAAATGCCATTATATTCTGACTTTGAAGCTTACATATCCATTTATGCATGTCTGCTTTCTATTTGCATATACCTTGTGTAGTTAATGTTCAACATACCTTTGCATACTTATTTGACACATAGTTTGGTTTCATTTGATTTCATATGACTTGTTTACATTAGAATTGTACCTTAGCTTGTGTATACTGACCTTGCATGTTTCTTAGCCATTAAGACACTTCTCTTTTGGTTTGAATTGCACTTTCTTCTTGCCTAGTCTTATTAAATCAACTAGTCTTGTTTTAGTTTGTTTTCTTTCACCCCTTCTCATTACTTGTGATGATTATGTACTAACCTTTTGTGTAGGGGCAGAGGTAAGTCACTTGAGTAAGTGGATGATAATCCATACTAATCTCTTCTTTCATCTCTCATCTCTTTTACTTATCATTCTCTTTTGTGAATAGCATGATATAATGCTTGTTTGTGTGGAACTTTCTCACAACCCTTAGGGATCCTAGCTCATCCTTAATTTTTGATTAAGGTGGGGTAGGATAAGCCTTAGGTAGTGCTATCCCTCTCTTTTATTTAGGCTTAGGCAGTCCTTATACCTCACACAACCATAGGATCTCCATGCATGATAACGTTAGGATTATTAGTCTCCCTCTTAGATTTTGTCCTTTCTACCCTTTGAGTCTCTCTTTCACTTCTCAAAACAAAAAGCAAAAACATCTAATAAAGGATTAACGTACATTGCGCTTGAGCCTCAAGTGTAGGAAATGAAGAACGAGGGGTCTCCCCTACGCTTCTAGAGTGAGTAGCATACGTCCCATTTGGGGGCGACCATGCGACTCATTCGTTCCCGCATAGTAGACTTTGGTGCAATGTAAGTTATGAACTAACTTCAATCCAATTCTTCTTAAAAAGACAAAAACAAACAACAATTATCTTCTCGTCTCCTTCACTCCACTCATAAAGGATGCGTCACTTCCGTTCTACCACAAACAGGTAAATGCCTAAGACTCCGTACAACGAGCTGTGACACCTAACTGCTGGAATGCGAACTGTGGCATCTTTCGCTAAAAAAGACAACAAAGCAAAGCCATTCCTAGTGAGGGGAACTACGACGCTCTGATTCTCATTCTCGATGAGATACGTAGGCACGATATGCGACGTCTTGGCGAGCAAATCTTCCCCCAAACCATAGTCCGAACTACGTTGACTCTGAATTTCCCATTGCACGAGGGAATACGTAGGCCTAGGACTCCGAGGATGTCCTACCGAGTCTCTTATTTTCCTTTTCTTCCCCGTTTCTTCGTTCTTTTCCGTTCCTGTTCCTTTTCCTCTCCAGTAGCAGTGGAGCTTCAGATGACAACACCCTTTGATCGAGACAGCAAGCATGGATCCCATCAAGTACGATGGACGCGTGGGGTGCTAATACCTTCCCCTCGCGTAACCGACTTCCTTACCCGTTTCTCTTGGTCACGAGACCGTGTTCTTTTCCTTCCCTCAGGTTTACGCAGTGTTTCCTTTCCCTCTCTTGGGATAAATACACATTGCTGGCGACTCTGTTTCTGCACCACTTTCGCGTTTGTACTTGGATGAAAATCCTCGGGAGCGACAGCTGGCGACTCTACTGGGGACAGGTTGACCTCTTGCTGGTCCATCCCTTTTGCGAGTCAATCCTAGCGCTTGTTTGTTTTTCTTTAATTGGGTGTTTACTGTGGTGCTGTGTTTTGCAGTTTTATTATTTTACTATTTTTCTATTTACTGTATTATCGCTTTACTGTATTACTGTATTTACCACATTTATTGCATTGCATGTCATTATTATGTTGTACTGTTCTGCTGCTGGATTTCCTGTTTGTAGGGTGGGTTGGATTCATGAGAGAAAAGCCCAATACCCAGGCTTGAGCATACACCTATGATTAACGTGGAAAGTAGTGTGACTTGTTTGGCATTTAGCCAGACTTAGTATACATGAAAACTCCACATCCAGAAGAGGTTTTCTTTGGTAATATTCTATCCTGCGCATTTGGGGCAGATGATGGAATATAACGTGGAAAACTGTCGACTCTGGCGACCGTCTCCTGAGAACTCAGCAACGCCTCTCCTCCCGACATGTGATAATGGCAGACCAGAAATGGTAAACCCATTACACTTGTCGATCCGAGGACCCAATGCTGAGAACTTGCTATAGGATAACCTTATTATTGGGGGAATCAGTGGACGACCTCTTTGTTTGGTGATAGTATTGTACCCCGAGGGATGAATGTACTATTTCTTCTCAAATCGAGAATCCGAGACTGAGGATCCCGTTTTCTAGAACTCACATGTGAGAGGGGATGGGTGTTTGCAGGGTTGCAGGTGACTTTGACCTTCAACCTACCTGGTTTTCTGGATTTATCATCAGTGTACTGTTGTCATCCTGATGTTCTGGCAGTTCGAGTGGGCCGTTATTCTGGATTTCTGGGTTTCTGACATTTGGGGTCTTATTCAGTCAGTAGAACAATAGCAGTTTTGTGCATCATGGATACCTTGGTTCCATGTTTGCATTTACATCATCATTTTGCATTCTAACATGTTTGTTCATTTGCAGGGTTGCATCCTAACTTTGATTCTGGTTGTCCGAAGGTTGTCCATGATGAATACTAGCACTGAAGAGAGAAAGAATATCATCCCATACAAGTTCCCCGAGCTTCATCTAGATGTTGTTCACAAGATCTCGGCTATGGAAAAACCTGGGGTATTGGCAGACTTTAGAGGAGAATATGGGAGGATTCTGAGTTTCGCCCGAGATGTTACCAACTATGAGTTCAGGGCTTTGCACACTCTGGTGCAGTTCTACGACCCTCACCTACGGTGTTTTCTGTTTGCGGATTATCTTTTAGCTCTGACATTGGAAGAGTATGCTTGCATTTTGGATGTTTCTGTCAAAGAAGAAGTTCCCTTCTACCCTTCTAAGGAGCTTCCAGATCTAGAAAAGGTTTCTGCTGCTTTAAGTTTGGATCAGTCTTTGTTGAAGAGAAATGTTGCTAGTAAAGGAGGTTATAAAGGCTTTCACACGAAGTTTTTGATCGAGCAGGCTGCTATTTGTGCTAAGGCTAAGTGTTGGTCGGTGTTCAATGCAATCCTGGCTATGTGTGTTTATGGAACGGCATTGTTCCCTAATGTGAAGGATTTTGTAGATGTGCACGTTGTCCGGATTTTCACCACGAAGAATCTGGTACCCACCTTGCTTGGGGATCTGTACTATTCATTGCACTATAAGAATGAGAAGAGAAGAGGAGGACCTCTTTACTTTTGCGCTCCAATTTTCTAAAAGTGGTTTGTCGATCGCCTTCCCAACTCTGGGGCATTCGTAGACACCAGAGAAACATTGGATTGGTCAAGGAGATTGATGGGATTAAGGGCTGACAACTTGATTTGGATCAATCGTGATTTGTTAGGCCAAGAGATCCTGATTAGATGTGGAGGTTACCCAAACGTACCTCTAATAGGAAGGAAAGGGGGAATTAATTACAACCCTATTCTTGCTATTATGCAATTTGGATATGCTTTGAAAGAGCCGCCGAAGGACCAAGATGTTCAAGAGTCTCTATATGTGAGTGGGGAAGCCAATCTGGAAGTGTTAAAAGAAGCCGCAGACACTTGGGGAGACCGCCACAAGAAAGGAAAGACTTCTTTTGGAAAGTGTAACAACAAAGCCTTCCCTACATACGAGGACTGGATTCAGAGGAGAGTAGAGAATGTACTTCTACCATTCTGCAAAGAACCAACATCTTACCCCCTGCTGATTGAATCTCCGACCACAATTGAGATAGAGAAGTATAATAAACTATGGGTTGAAAAGGAAAAGCTTCGAGAGAAGAACGGTGAGCTGCAAAGAGAAATCTACCAGTTGAAGCATGAGCGAGGTGAAGCTATTCACATTGCCAAGTTGAAAACAGAGTTGCTCGCCAAGAAAAAAAAGGAGTTGGCCGATGAAATCACAGCCAGACAGAAGGTGGGACAAGCCTTAAAAAGTGTTAGCAGAGTTTTGAAGACTAAGAAGGAAGACTTGGCCAAAGCTTCGCTAAGAATTCACAGGTTCAATGCTAATCGAAACACTGCAATCGCAGCCAACAAGCAGAAAGAGGATAAGTATTTGGAGAAGATTGAGAGTCTGAAGTTGAAGCTCAGGAAGAAAGAAGAGGAGATATTATCAGGGACGTTCCAAAGACACATAATTGAGGAGAGACTGAATGAGGCCATAGCAACCATAGAAGAGCTGAAGATACGAGATGAAGTGAAGAGGCCAAGGGGTGAAGGCTCTAGCTTAGGCAGGGGGTGATACTCTGTAGTTTGTTCTTTCTTTGTTGTATTTTGGGTCACCACCAGAATTGTTGGTTGGGATCTTTGTTTCTCTTGTTTCAGACTTATTATCTTGGGTTGTAATTTCTGACAGTGATTTTCTCTAATATATGAGCAGAAGTTTTACTCCATCTTGTCTTTAAACTGGAATCAAGGGGTGGATCGCCCTGCAAAGATTCAAGCATGTTCATTTGCATTTACATCCTCATAACATATCATTTTGCATAACAGGTGCTCGTCTCAGGGGGTTTCTAACCTTTATTTGGTTACAGGCATAATAGCTGATCTCAACATTCATCGCTACACAACTCGCCAAAATCAAGCCAGAATCATGGAACAGGTACAGGCAGAGCTCACTGAAATGAGGACTCGTATGGAGCAGTTCATGAACCTTATGCAGGGCTTAGCCCAGGGGTAGCAAGATTTAAGAACTACAGTCCAAAGGTTGGAAGTGGGAATCCCCAATGCTAATACTCTTGGCGGAGCAAATATTAATCCTCCTGGAGGAGCAGCAGTTAATCCTCGGGGTGGAGCAGCAGTTATTCCTCCTGGCGGAGCAGTAGTTGATCCTCCGGGCGGGGTTTTGGGTGGTGTTGGCCATAACAATCATCAACAAGTGGAGGACCATCAAGATGATCAGTTCTCTGTGGTGAATGCTGACCTGGGTGTTCATAATGATGGTAATGATAGAAGGTATGAAGAGTTGGTTGAGAAAGTAAGAGTTATTGAATGTCAAAACTCCATGGGAATTAATGTTGCTGACATGGGGCTGGTGCAAGGGGTGAGGATCCCTCCAAAGTTCAAGCCTCCCACTTTTGACAAGTATAATGGCAATACCTATCCTAAGACCCACATTCAGGCATATTTTAGGAAGATTTCTGCATACTCTGATGATGAAAAGTTGTGGATGTACTTCTTTCAAGATAGCCTGTCAGGAGCGTCATTAGAGTGGTATATGAAGCTGGAAAGAGCTTATATCAGGAATTGGAGGGACTTAGGCGATGCTTTCTTGAAGTAGTATCAGTATAACATCGACATGGCCCCTAATCGTACACAATTGCAGAATATGACACAAGATCCGAAGGAAGGATTCAAATTATATGCCCAAAGGTGGCGGGAGCTAGCTGCTCGAGTACAACCCCCGCTGATGGAAAGGGAAATGGCTATATGTTTATGAATACTTTACAGGGCCCATATCTGGATCGTTTGGCCGGATGTCTGTCCACTGGGTTCTCTGATATTGTGATAGCAGGAGAGAGAATTAGGAATCTATTGAAATTGGGGAAGATTCAGGATGGAAGCGGGGCAGGATCTTCCAATATGAAGAGGCATTTTGGAAATGGTTCGAAGAAGCGAGAAGGTGAAACTAGTGCTGCATATGGGCAGGGAGGCAAAGGTAAAAGACGTTAGGACTTGTACCATCAAGCAGCTGCTGTAACCATTCCGGTTCCGGGTACCGAATCTAAGCCACAACCTCAAAGACAATACCAACCGAGGCAGAGAATGAGTGACCGTCACTTTGACACTTTACCTATGACATATGCCCAGATGTTACAGAATTTGCTCCGATTAAAGCTGGTGCAATTGAGAACTCTGGCACCGCCAGCAGGCAAGTTACCTTATGGTTATGATGCAAATGTGAAGTGTGAATTCCATTCGGGTGCGTCGGGCCACCATATAGAGAACTGCAAAGCTTTTAAGCACGTAGTTCAGGACTTGGTTAATTCAAAAGCTATTAATTTCGCTCCTCATCCTAATGTGATCCAAAACCCCATGCCCCCGCATGGCGGACCAAAATTCAATACAATAGAGGAGGATAAAGGCTTGAATCTGGTGACAAATGTTAATCAGGTCCTGACACCTTTAGCAGTGGTAAAAGGGCGTTTGTTGAAAGGGGGCGTGTTCCCTGGTTGTCAGGAAAATTGTTCAGGATGTTTTTCCGCGGTGAATGGTTGTGATAAATTGAGGAATTGCCTTCAGATGATGATGAATGAAGGTCGTCTACAGTTTGATCAGATGGGGAAAAAGGATGATACAATTTCAACAGTCACTATTTACTTTACTCCAGCAGAGATTCCTGTACCTGCACCTACGCAGACCCCTGCGCCTGAACAGGTAGCCCCGGTAACTATAACTATTCCAGGTCATATGCCATACGAAAGCACAAAAGCAATCCCATTGCATTATGGAGCTGATGTTTATTATCAAGGGCAAAAGCAGGAAGTGGAGGTTCCCAATGAAACTGGTTCGAGTGTGAGAAATGTAGGAGGAGTAGGTGGTTTTACCCGCAGCAGAAGGCTCTTAGCTCTGCAGACGCTACGAAATAATGATGCCAAAACTTCCGCAAAGGCTAAGGGCAAGCAGGTAGTAAGTGAAGATCCAGTGCCAAGGACGAATCTTGGTAATTCCTTTGAAAAGGATGTTGAAGAGTTTATAAGGATTATCCAAAAGAGTGATTACAAGATAGTCTATCACGTGCATCAAACTCCCTCAAAGATCTCCATATTGTCATTACTATTGTGTTCTGAGGCACATCACAACGCCTTTTTGAAGATTTTGAATATGGAGTACGTCCCACAGGAGATATCGGTAAACCAACTCGAAGGTGTTATCGCCAATGTCAACGTCAGTAACGGGTTGGGATTTACCGATTTTGATTTAACGCTGGAGGGGAGAAATCATAACAAAGCTCTCCATATCTCCATGGAATGTAAAGGAGCAGTGTTATCTCATGTGTTAGTGGATACGGGCTCGTCCCTGAATGTGCTGCCGAAGAAGGCTTTGGTAAAGCTGGATGTTGAAGGGGTTGTACTCCGGCCATGTGATTTAGTCGTGCGTGCCTTTAATGGCTCTAAAAGATCAGTTTTTGGGGAGGTCGAGTTACCCGTGAAGATTGGACCCCAAGTGTTTAATGCCATTTTCTATGTGATGGAAATCCAGCCGGCTTATAGCTGCTTGCTAGGGCGCCCATGGATACACGCTGCAGGGGCTATTTCATCAACACTCCACCAGAAGATAAAGTTTGTCGTGGATGGTCAGGTTGTCACAGTGTGCAGAGAGGAGGATATATTTGTCAGTCATCTGTCATCCTTCAAATATGTGGAAATGGAAGGTGAGATTCACGAAACTCTCTGCCAGGCGTTTGAAACAGTTAATATTGAGAATTACACTCCTTTCGGTGAGGCAAGAGCAAGGACTTCTATAGTTTCTTACAAACAGGCTCTCGAAGTGGTACAGTCAGGTCATGCTGAAGGATGGGGTGAGTTGATTGAGTTGCCGTTCAAAGAATACAAATGTGGAATTGGTTACCAGCCTACTCAAGCTTCGCAGCCAAGGGGCCAAGAGCGACAGGGACCTGTCACTTTTTCTAGTGGGGGGATCATCAACCCTGGTCAAGTCTTTGCTGCAAATGAAGATGATGGGAATAGTGATTATGATATGGATAATTGGGTGCGCCCATGTGTCCCGGGGCAAAAGCTAAATAATTAGTTCTCTGAAGACCTTGTCCAAGTCACCTTGCATAAAGAAAATAATCCTCTGGATTCTGTTGATAACGGTTCTGCTATGGCTCGGTATGACTTTGATAATCCAATTTACCAAGCTGAAGAGGGGGATAAGGAAGATTGTGAACTTCTCGAAGAATTGGCCAGACTATTGAAACAGGAGGAAAGAACTATCCAGCCTCATCAAGAGTCACTAGAAGTCATCAACCTTGGCACCGGGGACGTGAAGAAAGAGGTCAGAATAGGGGCAAGCGTGGCAGAGAATGTGAAGAAAGAGCTGATTGAGACGCTGCGTGAATATGTTGATATCTTTGCCTGGTCCTATCAAGACATGCCAGGATTAGATACAAATATTATTGTCCACGGGTTACCTCTCAAAGAAGGGTGCTCCCCCGTCAAACAGAAGCTTCGAAGAACTAAACCGGAAATGGTCATTAAGATTAAAGAGGAGGTGCAGAAACAGTTAGATGCAGGTTTTCTGGCCATCACCAGTTATCCACCATGGGTTGCGAATATTGTCCCGGTACCAAAGAAAGATGGTAAGGTCCGGATGTGTGTTGATTACCGTGATTTAAATCGAGCAAGTCCAAAAGATGATTTTCCATTCCCTCACATTGATGTGTTGGTAGACAATACAGCTCAATTCTCGGTATTTTCCTTCATGGATGGTTTTTTCAGTTATAATCAGATAAAAATGGCACCGGAAGACATGGAGAAAACAACGTTTATTACCCCGTGGGGCACGTTCTAATATAAAGTAATGCCTTTTGGTCTGAAAAACGCAAGGGCGACTTATCAGCGTGCTATGGTGACACTCTTTCATGACATGATTCATAAAGAGATTGAGGTTTACGTGAATGATATGATTGCTAAGTCGCAAACTGAAGAAGAGCACTTGGTGAATCTGAAAAAGCTTTTTGAACAGTTGAGACAATTCAGACTGAGGCTGAACCCGAATAAGTGTACTTTCGGGGTGAGATCTGGTAAGCTGTTGGGCTTCGTTGTCGGTGAAAGAGGAATCGAGGTTGATCCAGCAAAAGTAAAAGCAATACAAGATATGCCCGAGCCAAGAACAGAAAAGCAAGTTCGTGGTTTCTTAGGGAGATTGAACTACATGGCTAGGTTCATTTCTCATCTTACAGCCACTTGCAAGCCAATATTCAAATTGTTGAGAAAAGATCAATCAATTTGGTGGAATAATGATTGCCAGAGGGCATTTGATAAAATAAAAGAGTATTTGCAGAAACCTCTGATTCTTATGCCTCCAGTTCCAGGGAGACCACTGATAATGTATTTTTCCGTACGTGAACATTCAATGGGTTGTGTTCTCGGTCAACAAGACGAGATAGGTAGGAAAGAACACGCCATATACTACCTGAGCAAGAAATTCACAGATTGCGAGTCTAGGTACTCAATGCTTGAGAAGACATATTGTGCACTTGCATGGGCTGCCAAGCGTTTGAGACAATATATGCTGACTCATACAACCTTATTGATATCCAAAATGGATCCAGTCAAGTACATTTTGAAAACCCAGCTCTCACCGGAAGGGTCGACCGTTAGCAGATGGTGTTGATAGAGTATGACATACAATATACTTCCCAAAAAGCCATGAAGAGTAGTATTCTGTCTGACTATCTCGCTGAGCAACCAATCGATGATTATCAGCCAATGAAGTTTGAGTTCCCTGATGAAGACATCATGTACCTGAAAATGAAAGATTGTGACGAGCCACCAGTTGATGAAGGACCAGATCCTGATGACAAGTGGAAATTGATGTTTGATGGGGCTGTTAATGTGAATGGTGGTGGCGTTTGGGCAGTTCTCATAACTCCGAAAGGTTCCCATATACCTTTCACTGCCAGACTGACTTTTGATGTCACCAATAATGAAGCCGAATATGAAGCCTGCATTATGGGTATTGAAGAAGCCATTGACTTAAAGGTCAAGACTCTTGATGTATTTGGGGACTCCGCTCTAGTGATCAATCAGGTCAACGGAAATTGGCACACCCATCAACCCAACTTGATCCCTTACAGAGATTATACGAGAAGACTATTGACTTTCTTCAAAATAGTAAAGCTGTACCATGTACCTCGTGATGAGAATCAGATGGCAGACGCTTTAGCAACGTTATTTTCAATGATTCAAGTGAATTGGTGGAATCATATACCCAAAATTGATGTGATGCGGCTTGATAGACCTGCTCATGTGTTTGCAGGTGATACAGCGACCGGTGATAAACCTTGGTATCATGATATCAAGCGTTTCTTGGAGAGTCAAGAGTATCTGGCTGGGGCATCCAATAATGATAAGAAGACCTTGAGAAGGTTGGCGGGCAGTTTATTTTTAAATGAAGATGGTGTATTGTACAAAAGAAATTTTGACATAGTCTTGCTCAGATGCGTGGATAGACACGAAGCAGACATGTTAATGCAAGAAGTGCACGAAGGTTCTTTTGGTACCCATGCTGGTGGACATGCCATGGCAAAGAAATTGTTGCGGACTGGTTATTACTGGATGACCATGGAGGCTGATTGTTTCAAACATGCTCGGAAATGCCACAAGTGCCAGATTTATGTGGATAAAGTGCATGTGCCACCAAATCCTTTAAATGTGATGAGTTCCCCTTGGCCATTTGCCATGTGGGGAATTGATATGATTGGGAAGATTGAGCCCACCTCCTCTAATGGACATCGTTTTATTCTAGTGGCCATTGATTACTTCACCAAGTGGGTGGAAGCTGCTTCTTTTGCAAATGTCACCAAATAGGTGGTTGCCCGGTTTATCAAGAAAGAGATTATTTGTCGATACGGGGTGCCCGAAAGAATCATCATTGATAATGGTTCTAATCTTAACAATAAAATAATGCAAGAGCTGTGCCAGAGCTTCAAGATCGAACATCACAATTCTTCTCTGTACCGCCCAAAGATGAATGGTGTCGTCGAGGTAACCAATAAAAATATCAAGAATATTGTGTAAAAGATGGTCGTGACATACAAGGATTGGCATGAGATGTTGCCTTTCACTTTGCATGGGTACCGTACATCAGTACGTACGTCTACTGGGGCGACCCCATTTTCTCTTGTGTATGGCATGGAAGAAGTCTTACCGATTAAGGTTGAGATTCCTTCTCTGAGGGTCATGATGGATGTCAAGCTTGATGAGGCTGAATGGATTCAAATAAGGTTCAACGAGTTGAGTCTCATAGAAGAGAGAAGATTGGCAGATGTATGCCATGGACAACTGTATCAGAGGCAGATGAAACGGGCATTTGATCAGAAAGTGCGTCCTCGGAATTATCAAACAGGTGACTTGGTGTTGAAAAGGATTCTTCCTCCTAATACAGATCACAGGGCCAAATGGACTCCTAATTACGAAGGTCCATATGTTGTCAAGAAGGTTTTCTCGGGCGGGGACTTGATGCTTACAACTATGGATGGTGAGGATTTTCCGTCGCCTGTGAACTCAGACGCAGTTAAAAATACTTCGCATAAATGGACCCGCTGGACAGTAAAAAGAGAGTCCAGGCAAAAAATTGGCATCCCGGTGAACCATAAAAAAAAGGGAAAAAAAGAATAAAAAGGTTCGGGCAAAAATTAGGGATAAAATAAAAATCAGTGCACCCGGTAAGTTGAAAACCCGAAAGGGCAACTTAGGCAAAAATGGGTATCCCGGTGGATCGAAAACCCGCAAAGGGCGATCCAGGAAAAAGAGGGATTTAGCGAAAGGCTGCGATCTGAGTAACCTGTATCCCGTCTCGTTTCAACAAGAGGCATTCTGAAGGATAGGAATTGGTCTAATCATCCTCCTCGGAAAACGAAGCACTTGGAGAGTCTTGAAGACATATGAACCATAGCAGGATTGAAACTCAATGGATTTCTGTTTTCCACATTGCCATTAGGATAATTTCTTTTCTTTTTCAAGCAATTACCTCTTTCGAGGAATTGCCTCTTGATGTAAACGCCTATTTTCGGGCTTTTCAATCAATAAAATTTTCGTTATTCAGAATATCTGTCTCTTTTGTTTTCCTTTACAGTTTGTTTTGGTTACAAAAAAAATGTCCGAATCTTTTATAAACATTGCATTTGAAAACATAAAGGTTATACAATGACATGCGTGCAAAAGAAAACAATTAAAATTGCTTTAAATGTCAGGTGTTCTTGGGTGATGAATTCAAAACTCAGTGATACTCTGGGGTATATGTGTACATCCTTTTGTTTGCAGGTGGTAATGTTCGTTGGATAGCTCATCAAGAGCACATGTTGTCTTCAGTGTTTTTCCAGCAGGACTTAGATAATAGTCCTCCCCAAGCAGAAGTGGGTACATCTACAGGAATTTCTTCCTTGAGGTTGTCATCCCCAGCAGAAGTTGGGTTGATTTCAGTCCCCTAGGAAATGGTTATTCCCTCTAACAGGGAAAATGGTTGATCTCAGTTCCCCAGCAGGTATTTCCTTCCTCAGCAGGAGTTCATGTGGTCCTAACTCCCCAGCAGCCAGGTTGGAGGATTTTGATTTCCCCAGCGGAGTTCTATGGTTATAGTTCATCCCCAAGCGAATTGGTTCAAATGATACCTCCATAGCAAGGTCATCATTCCTTACAGCGATCAGCAGCAAGGGTGGCAGTTCAAAGCTCAAAAGGTGTCAACATTACTCCCCACCTGAGTTGATGTTTCTCCATAGAGTGTCAAAGGATCAGATTGGTGGTTACTTACTCAGCAGAGTGTTTACTGATATCCCCAGCGGAGTTATCTTCTTTTCCCCAGCATTTATTTTGCTGAGGGACCTCCTTGCATTTTGCATATAGTATTCATTGCAACCTCAAAAATGCGTAGCATTTCCATCCGAGATGGAGCATTAGCCATGGAAAAATTCAAACATATGCATGTGAAGCATAGGCCAGTTTTGGTACCTCGTGCGAGGGCCCAAAATTGTTTCCCTTATATCATATTGACAGAACCGAAAAGAATGCCTCGCTCATTCCCAACCAGATATCTCAAAAGCAATACCAGGGTTTCATCATTGTTTTCCCCACAGAGTCCTATTCCTCGATTTGTAAATCTTTTGATCTTACATTTTAACCGTGTCTTCCTGGAACCATTCCCGATAGGTTTCCTTCCGCCATTCCCGATAGGCACCTCCCATGTTTTGAACCTTAGTCATTCCCGATAGACGTATAGGTCAACCGTAACCATTCCCGATAGGATTCCCTTAGCCATTCCCGATAGGCACCTTCTAAGTCTTAAACTTTAGTCACTCCCGATAGACGTATAGGTCACTTTTACTCCTCAGAAACCGTTTCTGACAGGCACCTTCACCGTTCCCGACAGGTTGTTCAGTCATTCCCTATAGGCACCCTTAGAGTTTTAGACCTAGTCGTTCCCGACCAGTCCACTTACCATTCCCGATAGGTAAGCCATAGGTTATAAACTTTACCCATTCCCGATAAGCATTCTTTGAGTTTTAAACCTAGTCGTTCCCGACTGGCCCATTTACCATTCCCGATAGGTAAGCCATAGGTTGTAAACTTTAGCCATTCCCGATAGGCACCCTTTGAGTTTTAGACAGTACCGTTCCGGATAGGCGCATTTGCCATTCCCGATAGGTAATCGAGGTCAAAGCTCAGCCGTTCCTGACAGGCCCATTTATCGTTCCCGACAGATTGTTCACCGTTCCTGACAGGTTGTTTACCATCCCCGATGTGTAAGCCTAAGCTTTAACCTTAGCCGTTCCCGACAGGCAACCTTTGAATTACATTTGTTCCAGACTATTTCCCATAAATCTTTTATCACAACTGCTTTGTCTGTCGTATATCCATCATTTTCACCCACAGAGCGCAAATTTTCTGGTTATTTTTGTATTCAATCCCTATGTACGTTGAATTTCTGACAGCCGTTGCTCTCATCCCTTCAGGTCCATAGTTGATTGAATAGGGGCACCTGTAATACCACAAAATTTTCCTTTTTATTTTCTCAATAATTGGCTTATGTTTCACTCATTTGCATGGCATAATGGGTCATACTAGATCATACACATCATTGGTTGCAAGGCATGGGATCAGGTGTTGCAAGGCATAAACAGCTCAAGGTCAAAGGACAAGAGAAAAGTTTTTCCAAACAATGCACAAAGGTTTTTTTATATCTCAATTCATCTCATTTAAGCCCTCAGGGTATCATAAGATGGGAATTCAATGGAAGACTAAAGGAAGTTACACTCTCCTAACCAGTGCAAACTAGGGTTTTGGAATTCTGAAGTATAATACCCCAATGGGTAAGACCTTTGAGCTTTTATCATCTCCAAATGGCATATCTAATCTTTGTTGGAGAGGATATACATCATATTCAAAGGAATTTGGGTTTGGAGGATGTGCTGATTTCTCCTAGACTGAGGGGTCAAAATTAGGGTTTGCCATAAAATCAGTTTATTTCTGATTCTTTGGGCAAAACTTGATTCTATGGTATTCTACATATCCTCAGGGGTTTATGAATGAAGAATTGTCCATCAATTTGATTTGAAAGGGTTTCAATTAATTTATTGATTGAGAATCAGGAGAATTAGGGAGAAGTCAACTATGCAGAGGAAAAAGTTAACTCTTGACTTTTGGAGGTCAAATCCATGTTCCTCATGTCAAACATGATCAGTGGTGAGGGTTTGGACAAGAAATAATGAAAGATTCATCAAAAATCAAGAAATGTGCAAAGTTGCCAAAAATAGAAATTAGGGTTTCTATTTATGGCAAGTTTTGGCAAGGTGAGAGGTCAACTTTGGGGCTTTCTTTCTCCATGCTCCAAGAACCAAATGGAGGGGCTAGGGAGGCCTATCAAAAGTTCACATTTCAAGCTTCAAATCCATACCAAGAACATCTTCATTGGATCAAAACTGAAGGAGTTATGATTGATTAAAGTTGGAGGTTTGTAGGGCATTTTTTACCAGCAAGGCAAGTCATGGGCGAGCCAGCACGCAGTCATTTCATCAAACATCTTGTGTGCATGTTTTGTCCAACTTCCAAGCCAAATTTCTCATTGATACAAGCTTTAAATTGAAAATTGTTCAACATCAATCTTGTTCATTTCCATCTCCTCTTCAATTTTCATGTTGGACAATTTTTCATTTGAGCAATGTATGAGGAGTTATAATGAGTCAAAGTAGGCAGCTTTGCACTGATTCAACCATAGGCACATGGGCTGGTCAAGGTAGGCCCAACTAACTTGCTTAGGCAGTTTGGAGTATCCATTTTCATGGCCAATTTTGGGGATGTTAGAGGCTTTATTTGCTTTTATTTTGAACATCAATTTTGTTCTATGTCATGCCCTCTTTCCAAAGAGCCATCAACAATGCCATTTCATTCCATGATCATAAGTTATCATGCTCCAAAGATCATTATATGCTAACTGATTTTCTTACATGTCAAGTAAACCAAACTAAAACAAATTTTGTTCTTTCTCCATTCTCATGCGCATGCCATACAAACCCAGCCATGACATGTCCAAAACATTGCCATTTTGAGACCAACACGCTCTTACATCAAATTCCATGACCATGCACATCCATTCCTCATATGTTCAAACATAAAATGAAAGGGGAAGCTTGTGAAGCAAGCTCTGCAAGCTCAGAACAACATCACCACCTCTCATTGCATGTTAATCCCCACCATAACTCCATGGTCTCTCTTCACTCTAACCCAACACCATGACTCGAGTATAACAGAATTGACTCATCATTGAACTTAGTTAACTTGAGTTCTAACTATTAACAACTTTGGTGAAAATTTAACTCATCCTATATAAACTTTCCTCTAACAGAAATTAAGGAACTTTTGGCTCATTCTTCATTTTTCTCTCAGCATTCTACTCTCTTTCTTTGAGTATCTCTCTCTCTCACGAAAATTGTTTCTCTTCAATCTCTGAAGATTTCTCTTGAATTTTCTCCAAAAAGCATTAGTGAAATGAATAGAGTGAAGTTTAACATCACACTTCATCTTCTGCATCTTTCTTTCCAACTGGATCTGCAAGCATAACAAGAGATTCCACAGCCTTTATTTGGTTAGAGTGAAGTTCAAGAAGCTAGGAGTCTCACCTCTGGTTTTCTTTGAAGTTCAAGTGCATCAAAAGTACAGGTTCAGTTCCAAATTCTTTGCTCTAATCTTTCCTTAATTCTACTTGTTTTGTGTGTTTTGGAGCTCAGTAGGAGCAATGTAACATCCGACTAGTTGATAGGCACAATAGGTGCGTAGTTTCAATTTTTAGGGCATACTTTTGTGGCTTCGATTCTCTCTGTGTGATTACTATTTGTGAATTTGGAAACTAGATTTGGATCCTGCATGGAGAGAGGAAGAGAATGATATAAGTTTTGTCCATTTCTGTGATGATTGATGATTGAACACGGCGGAGATGTCACCAGAGAAGGTGACCGGAAAGACCAGTCCGGCCACCAGCCATAAACCCTAGCTCATCACCAGGTTAAGTCCCAGCCGTTTGATCTATTTGATCCAAGGGCTTACATGCTGCCAGCGAATTAATGGAATACGCTCCCTCTCACGTGACTCTATTTTGTGGCTGATGGCTTGTGTGTGCGTATTCCATGTTAATTATCATGCACGTGTGTTGTGGTCCATTCGTTTGCTTTACTTTCCTGATGATCATACGTGGACTTAATCTGATGGTTAAGATTGAGTCAACAAGTTGACTACTCCCTATGCCATGGGCCTTAACTGAATAGGTGTTACTGGACTGGATTGCTTTGATATGTGCACCCCTGAATTTTGAGCCCAATTGCTTTTGAACTGAGTTTTTGCTTTCGTGGCACCCCCCCTGGGTTTTTTTTTTTATTTTTTATTTTTCTTTTGCATACATGTTTGGTTTTTAATTTTTAAAATTGCCTTTAGGCATCAGAAAATTCTAAAAAAATTCATAGAGCATAATAAAACATTTAAATAATTTTTGGTCATTTTATTTTCTGATTTTATTATATTTTGACATATTTTCATGATTTTTCTTTCATTTTCTTTTGCCTGTGCCTTTCATCATGACATATGCTACTTTGTGATTTTATTTGACATAGTTATGCATTGATTTTTGGCATGATATTTGGTACATGTAATCATGATATGTTGTGGCATGTTAGGCATTTTTTATGGATATTCTAAGTCATTTCTTGATGACTTTTGATTGTTGTTTTAAGCCATTTGTGTGCATGCCTTGTATGACATTGTGAAACATGTGCGTGTATGTTTGATAATGATTTTTAAGCCACTTTTTTGTGACATGATCACCCACTGGTTGCACTTCAAATGTCTTGAATCTCACAATTTATTTGAGCCTTTAACTATGCTTTTGGATTCATTCTAATGACATCAATGAATATGTATTTGTTAGATGACTTCTATTAGGGTTTTGTTTGCTTTGAACAAGTTCCTTTGTGATGTGTGGTGAGATGTTTTGACATCATGAGATATACATATTAGAGGTCCTTCATGTTGCATTATAGGTCCATCTTGGTTCATACTTGCATGATTGGTGTATACTTGTTTGATCATGGAATGTTGTGTGAACTAATACATCTTAACTTGCCTTTCTTGGATGACTTGTGTATGCCAACTCTTGCATGACCTTCATATGCCACTTCAAAATGATTACACTGCTGTTTGCCATCACTCTTGACTTCATAGCATGAATTTTAACTTCATATGGTAAGTTTGGAGCTTAATGAACACAAGTAAACTTGTTGGACTTAATGTGAGCTTGTTTGTTTTAACTCTCAAAGTACTTCAATATGGTAATGATATGAACTTGGTGCTTGCATAACTTCTAAAAGTCATTTCATTTATCATTAGCTACTGGTTTGTAATCATTTTACATGTTTGATTCCATTGCATGTTCATCCCTTACTTGCATTACAAGTTTACATCTTCTCGTTAAACTCCAATAGTTGTTTGCTCACTTCTTCTTGTTCTACTTCTTTGAGTGCATACTTTCATGACTTGTATGTTCCTTTAATAAAATTCATATACATTCCTAAATGCCATTATATTCTGACTTTGATACTTACATATCCTTGTGTAGTTAATGTTCAACATACCTTTGCATACTTGTTTGACACATAGTTTGGTTTCATTTGATTTCATATGACTTGTTTACATTAGAATTGTACCTTAGCTTGTGTATACTGACCTTGCATGTTTCTTATCCATTAAGACTCTTCTCTTTTGGTTTGAATTACAATTTCTTCTTGCCTAGTCTTATTAAATCAACTAGTCTTATTTTAGTTTGTTTTCTTTCACCCCTTCTCATTACTTGTGATGATTATGTACTAACCTTTTGTGTAGGGGCAGAGGTAAGTCACTTGAGTAAGTGGATGATAATCCATACTAATCTATTCTTTCATCTCTCATCTCTTTTACTTATCATTTTCTTTTGTGAATAGCATGATATAATGCTTGTTTGTGTGGAACTTTCTCACAACCCTTAGGGATCCTGGCTCATCCTTAATTTTTGATTAAGGTGAGGTAGGATAAGCATTAGGTAGTGTTATCCCTCTCTTTTCTTTAGGCTTAGGTAGTCCTTATACCTCACACAACCATAGGATCTCCATGCATGATAACGTTAGGATTATTAGTCTCCCTCTTAGATTTTGTCCTTTCTACCCTTTGAGTTTTTCTTTCCCATCTCAAAACAAAAAGCAAAAACATCTAATAAAGGATTAACGTACATTGCGCTTGAGCCTCGAGTGTAGGAAATGAAGAACGAGGGGTCTCCCCTCCTCTTCTAGAGTGAGTAGCATACGTCCCATTTAGGGGCGACCATGCAACTCATTCGTTCCCGCATGGTAGACTTTGGTGCAATGTAAGTTATGAACTAACTTCAATCCAATTCTTCTTAAAAAGACAAAAACAAACAACAATTCTCTTCTCGTCTCCTTCACTCCACTCATAAAGAATGCTTCACTTTTGTTCTACCACAAACAGGTAAATGCCTAAGACTCCGTACAACGAGCTGCGACACCTAACTGCTGGAACGCGAACCGTGGCGTCTTTCGCTAAAAAATACAAACAAAGTAAAGCCATCCCTGGTGAGGGGAACTACGACGCTTTGATTCTCATTCCCGGTGAGATACGTAGGCACGAGAGGCGACGTCTTGGCGAGCAAAATTTCCCCCAAACCGTAGTCCAAACTACGTTGACTCTGAATTTCCCGTTGCACGAGGGAATACGTAGGCCTAGGACTCCGAGGATGTCCTACCGAGTCTCTTCTTTTCCTTTTCTTCCCCGTTTCTTCGTTCTCTTCCGTTCCTGTTCCTTTTCCTCTCCAGTAGCAGTGGAGCTCCAGATGACGACACCCTTTGATCGAGATAGCAAGCGTGGATCCCATCGAGTATGATGGACGCGTGGGGGTGCTAATACCTTCCCCTCGCGTAACCGACTCCCTTACCCGTTTCTCTTGGTAGCGAGACCATGTTATTTTCCTTCCCTCAGGTTTACGCAGTGTTTCCATTCCCTCTCTTGGGATAAATACACATTGCTGGAGACTCTGTTTCCGCGCCACTTTCGCGTTTGTACTTGGATGAAAATCCTCGGGAGCAACACATTGCATCAATCATTGTCATGTAGTAATCAAGTCGCTTCGCTTTAGCATCATGTCAGGCATATCACCCCATTCATCTGGCATATTCCCATAGAATAAAAATCAAACATCTACAATAAAAGACCATTTCTCATTTGCTCACAAACATGCATTGATCAGTCATTTCATGTGTCTTAACATGTGTGGTATTCCCAAGAGTGTTTTGAATTACATTGAGTAACCATAACATTGCATCATATGCACATCAAAGCATATTCAATCATAAGCATAACATGAACCATCACTCATCCATATATGAAGACAATCATTGTTACTACAATCAACTACTCTATGCTTGTAAGCTGAATCTCGGTAGAAGATTCCCTGTTTGATCTCAGCAGAAGATTTTCCAGTTAAACCTCAAAAGTATGTATTCTTTTCATTGATTCTCGGCAGAAGATTCCCTAGTTGATCTCGGCGGAAGATTTCCCAGTTAAACCTTGGCAGTAGATATGTATCTCTCAAAGTGAATCTCGGCAGTAGATTCTATATTTGACCTCAGCATAAGATTTCCCAAGTAAACATCAGCAGAAGGTGTTTACACATAGAATCTCGGCAGAAGATTCCTTGATTGATCTCGGTAGAAGATTCCCCAGTAGACCTCGACAGACGGTATTTCCCACCAGAATCTTGGCAGTAGATTCCCTGGTTGATCTCGGCAAAAGATTTCCCACTAGGCCTCGGCAGTGGGTATTTTCTCAATAAAACCTCGGCAGTAGGTATCTCCTAGTGAGTCTCAGAAGTAGATTCCCTAATGAGTTATCATTTAAATCTCCCCCAAGGAACCTCGACTGTAGTCTTCCACAGTGGAACTTCTTTAGAAGATTATTCTCGAAGAGCATGCAAGCAGTCAGAGTAATTGATCATTTTTCTCCCCAGTGATTTCACCCTGCATTTCCCTTCACCAGTAAAGGCATCTTGCCAAGCCTCTTTTCATGTCATTTCACGAATGCCAACATTTACATATCATGAACATTCATATGTCATGCATAAAAGCAAATTCCAACCATGCATAACCCAAAAAGTGTTTCGTTCCCATTTTGCATTGAAATAGGTCCCGTTGTTGATTGTTATCCCTTGACCTATGATTCAGTCGTTTCTAGTACCTTTTTAAGTCCAGTTTGTCACTGGCAATCTTTTCCAAAGCCCGATTGTTACTGGCACTCCTTTTAAAGTCCAATTGTCATTAGCATCTTTCAAAGTCCAGTTGTCACTTAAATTTCTTTTTGTAGTCCAATTATCATTGGTACCTAAAGTCCAGTTGTCACTGGAACCTTGTTAAAAATCCAATTGTTATGGGTATCCTCAAGATCTGGTTGTCACCAGTATCTTTTCAAAGCCCAATTGTCATTGGCGTCTCCTAAAATCCAGTTGTTACTGGTTTCATTTACAAAGTCCAGTTGTCACTAGAATTCCTTTTGTAGTCTAATTGTTATTGGTACCTAAAGCCCATTTGTCACTGGTACCATTGTCAAAATCCAATTGTTATGGGTATTCAAAGTCCAGTTGTCACCGGCATCCTTTTCGAAGTCTGGTTGTTATCGACATTATTCTCAAGTCAAATCATTATTGGCACTCGTTGTAAAATCCAATTGTTATTGGTACCCCAAACTCCAGTGGTTACTGGTAATATTCACAAAGTCCAGTCGTCACTAGCATTCTTTTAAAAGTCCAATCATCATTGGCATTCACTTTCCTTAAAATTCCAGTTGTTACTGGCATCGTTTGTAAGTCTAATTGTTATTGGAATCTTCAAAACCCAATCATTATTGGTATATTTGAAAGTCGAGTTGTAACTAGAATCAATCTGTTAGAATCTGGTTGTAACTAATGCTTGTGGTCTAAGCCCAATTGTTATTGGCACATACATAGAGTTTGATTACCCTGCCAGTTTTTTCCTGATGGCTCCTAAAAGGTCATATATGAATCTTCATTTCAGAGAGTTTCCAGAAGCTTGGATGTTATTCTTGTCAGAAAACTCCAATGATGTTTGTTTCGATTGATTTCTTTGTAAAGAGTCATCATATACCTTGTTTTATGTTGATGATCTTCTTGTAAGAAGACTCCTGATCTTGTCTTGTTTTGTGTGGATGATCTCCTTGTAAGAATACTCAAGTTTTGTTAACTATGCTCTATGTCTCTTCAGGTCATATCTGAAGCTGTTTGATAAAGTGCTTTGAATTTTCCCCAGTGTCTGTTCTCCAGCAATTTGTCATCCCCAGTGAGTTTTCACTCATTATCTTTGATATTTTTTTGTGGATCGCAACCATCATTTGTCTCCAGAATTCCCCACATATTTGTTCATCATTCATGATAAGGTTCATTTCATCTCACCTTTTATCCATAGCAAACAAAAGAGTCCTTCATGCATACACTTATTGAATATCATATCATTTCATCTGCATCTAGGGACAAAATTCTGGTCTTTTTAATATTTAACTATCTCCTAATGCGATCATATGAAGAGTATCCTTCTCCATATTCTCTGGTTGAAGATACTTAAATAGGGGCAACTGTCATACCGCAATTTTTACCCTGAACATTTGAATCAATACAGTTATCATAGCATCTTCATCATATGCAGAGCCTATCATGTTTTTCTTCATGCATAATGCCCAAATTATCAGCCAGAATAAATTGTTGGATTTACAAGCGAATCGGTCAAACTAAAAGTCAACTGTGCATAAAATCAGTAGACGAAAAATTTCAAAATCGAGCTTGCATTCATTAGCTATATTAATCTACATTTCACGTAGTTTAACCTGACGTGCTAGCTTTTATTTTTAGTGACTTTTTGACAATGTTTTGATCAGTTTGAACCTTTTAACCGGGGAAAATTTATTTCGAAATTTGACCAAACGTTGTACTTTTCCGAGTTGTTTATTTCGCGTTGGTCATTTTGGTGTTTTTATTTTATTTTTTCGAGCACTTCATATCGGATTGTTTATTCCATTTTAAACATTTTCATTTATTTATTTAGTTAATTAAGCATTTTGTTCATTTTAATTTAATCAAATTTTTATTTAGGTTTATTTAAATAACTAATTTTATTTTAATTCATTTATCACATTTTAATTTTTCTAATATTTAAAACTTGTTTCTTATCTCTTTTTGGAAACCCTTAGTTCCTAAGTTTAAAAAAAATTCTTTTTTATTCTTTTCATTTTGGAAACCATGACCTTGACTTACACCATGCACCATATATTGACTTGTTCCCAATATTAACATGATCTTCTCGTTCAAAAATGGGGAGGGAACTCACCTTTCATTCTCTTCAAAAAAATCTCTCTCTCTCTCTCTCTCTCTCTCTCTCTCTCTCTCTCTCTCTCTCTCTCTCTCTCTCTCTCTCTCTCTCTCTCTCTCTCTCTCTCTCTCTCTCTCTCTCTCTCTCTCTCTCTCTCTCTCTCTCTCTCTGCTTTTATACCACATAACAAGAAAAAAAAGACTTCATCTCTCTTCTCACACCTCACTTTCATTCTTAATTAATTTCCAACACAAAACACTTTCCTCTTTTCACTAAACACAAAAACCAACCCAAACATATACTTCACACCATATAATCTCTCATTACCTTCACAAACCTCGTCATCTTCTCACCAAACCATACTTAGGCTCTGTTTGATAAAACTAACTGATAGCTGGTAGCTGATAGCTTATAACTTATAGCTGATGGCTAGTAGCTGATAGTTTATAACGTATAGCTGATGGCTGATAGCTGATAAGTTAATTTTAGTGTTTGGTAAATTAGCTGTTACACTAACTGTTAATTGCAAAATGACCTAAAAGGACATTTTTAATTAAGAAATTGTTGATTTCATTATCTTATTGTATTATATTATTAAAATGATTTTTATTCGATAAAAGTAAATGTATTAATAACAACATGCAAAATAATTTTAATATATATGAAAAATTGAAGATATCATCAAAATATAAAATTTGTATATAAGTTTTATGAGCTTTGCTATTTAGTATGAATATATTGACAACGAAATTCAATAAATAAAATAATAAGCAAACTATACATGATGCAGGGGTATTAATCTAAAATAATAACAAGAATAAGTTTATTGTCTAATATTTTATAATAAAACTGCAATAATATTTTTTAATTTTCTTCACCTTGTTGATTTCATTGATTTTTCTCTGATATCTCGTTAACTTGAGATTTATCAATACTATTTCTAAATTAATTATATAATTTATATTTAATAAATAAAAATAATTTCTAATAGTAAAGAAAAATAGTAAAAATATGCTATATCATTCTTTAAAATCTTTATAAATTCAATTTTTTTAAAATAAATTTTTAATAGTAAATATATATATATATATATATATATAATTGGAATAAAAAATCATAAACTAAAAGCTACAAGTTCAAAAGCTATTTTAAATAGCTTTTGAAAAAAAACTAAAAATTAATTAAAAAATTATAAGCTAAATGCTAAAAGACAGTTACCAAACATAATTTTTTTATTAATATATATTAAAAAACTATAAACTATAAATTAAAAGCTTTTTTTATGCCTTACCAAACAAACGACTATTAGAAAAACAATATAACTTTTTTCTCTTTAAGGAAATAAACTAAGAAAAAGCTTTTTTGTTACGATGAAAGTAACAACCATCCTCGATTTTTTATACTCCAAACACACCTATCATATGACACTACCACCTTCTACTTCATTTTAAACCTTTATATATAAATGTTCAAGTTTTAGTTATATATATTTCTGTTTTTAGTTTTATATGTATATGTTTTTGTTTATATAAAATACAGTTTTGATTCTCCTATTTGTTAAAATTCACAGTTTTGATCCCCCATTTTTTTTTTTAACAGTTTTGGTCCCCCATTCTAATTTTGGTCCAAAAATATAATGAACAGTACCTAGTCCGTACATTAACAGTATATGTCCGTACATGAACAGTACATGTCCGTACATGAACAGTACATGAATAGTGAGGGATGGGGGACCAAAATTGTTAAAAAAGAAAATGGGAGGACCAAAACCGTGAGTTTTGACAAACAAAGGAACCAAAATTGTATTTTAGCCATATATATATAAATATATATATATATATATATAATTTGTTTGTTTTTAATTTATATATTATATAAATCTTTTTTATGTCTTAAAAGTTTATATGTGTGTGTTCCGCTAGTTACTGTATATATGTGTTTTCTTTTTAACTTTATTATATAGTTTTAGTTAATATATACTACTGTTTTTAACTTGTTATAATATATTTATTTTTATCTTTTTTAGTTAAAACATATATATCTACTTTTACTAATTATAATATATATTTCTTGTTGTTTAAGTTATAATATAGTTCTCTTTTATTAGTTACTGAAATATATTTCGGTCTTTTTTAGTTGTATATATTAATTTTTTTTTTGTATATATATAGTGAATTAATTTTGTTTTCACTTTTTTTTTTCATTAGCTCTATTTCAACTCTATAGCAATGTAGATTTATTGTAAATAGCATGTGTGTCTTGTGTTTGTTTTTCTATTTTTTAGATTTTTTGAGTTGATGTAAAAAATTGTGACACTACTGTAATAATAATAATGTGCTTGATTGTTGTTTGGTTTATCAATGTGTTGTGATCTCGGAGTTAAAATTAGATTTAACTTTTGAAAGTCGTTCGAACGCATAAATTTTGTTACTCGACTTCTTATAGAGTGATTCTTACATGAATCAACTCTAAGTTAGCTAAGAGTTAAATTTAGTTACTTTCGATTTCGTTTGATTTTCGGTTCCGTGGCTTACTCTTGGGTCATCTTACAATGAGCTCTTTTATTTTTGTGTTTGCACTTACTTCCTTGAGTGTTTTGTATTTTAATCGCTTTGTTATATTTCTCAATTGTTAAGTGTATCTCTCATCCCTTGTTTGTAATTTATGTTATTTCTTTTATTTCCTTTAGATAGATCATTAACCAAAAACAACAAAATATAAAAATCAATCTTTCAAAAAAAATCAAAGAACTTGGTCAACACCAAGTTCTATTTTCAAAAACATTGATCAACACCAATTGATCACTATTCACCTTCATTCCATAACCCAACTTGTAAGTCGATTACTTCATGCATCGTCATTAACCTTTCCCTTCCAATCACTTCAAACTCTTTCATAATCATGAATAAACCTCGATCAACATCGAGTGTTTTTTCTCAAATAAAACCTCAAAATACCTAAAAATATTCAAACACTTTTCATTAATAAAGATGAAAAAGGAGCGGGTGTAGTAAATGTCTCCCAAGAAGGAGGAAATGAGATGTAGTTCTCGACTGTCCAAGCTCTCTCATCAATTCAAAACACTTCAACACATCAAACTCTATTTTTCGCCGCCGTGCGACCTTTCAAAATATTTTTATAAACGTGAGATATTGTGTCTCGAGACGACGCAAAATATTGCTTCATCGATAAGCTACTTGAGTTGAGATAAGAGACGTTTCCCGCGAATGTTGATTTGTAAATCCATTCTGTTGTGATGCAAACTTCCGCTCCTCACCTGTTTTGGGTAAAACAATGTTTTATATCGAATGTGACTAAATATCTTTCGCTAAAATCGACCAACAAAACTCTTTTTACCCAGAACTACGAACACTTTAATTTCTCATTTTACAACGAGGATACGTAGGCACAAAAGCCCCAATCCTTGACGATCAACTTTTTTTCTTTTTTCACTATAGTCCCTGAACTACGAATGCTCTGATTTCCTCATTGCACTGTGAGGATACGTAGGCACGAGATTGCGAAGTCTTGTCGAGCCCCTTAGTAATAAAAACCTTTAGGTTCCCTTTCTCTTTTCTTTTCCATTTTAATAAACCGAGAAGCCTAACATTTCAACAAACACTAACCTGCACAACTAACCTAACAATTCCCGTTGAGTACGACGGACATGAGGGGGTGCTAATACCTTCCCCTTATGTAACCGACTCCCAAACTCAGATATTGGTTGCGATGACCATATCATTTCCTTTCTTTTAGGGATTTTATTCGATATTTTTTCTTTTCCTCTATGGGAATAAATAAAGATTGGTGGCGACTCTGTTAAGTTCATCCCGCGGGCGTGCGATTGCGCTTCCTGAAGGTGTTCTCATTTTTCGAGGTACAATAATCAGGTTGTCGGTAGCTGTCATACCCCAAATTTTGACCACTAAGATTTCCCATCATTGTGCAAGTCATCATCACAATATGGATGGGTTGTCAGGCCTCCTCAATCTTCTCAAGGAATTATTGAACATTCACCACTAACAACAGATTAGGGTTTCAAGCCCTCTCTGAGCCCTAGACAAAGAATCAATCAAGAATTGACATGATCTTCAACTTGTCTAACCTCTCAAACATCCACGAAGGATCAAGAGGACTCCCACATCAAGAATCAAGCACAAGGTTGCAGCATTCTGTGGATCAAGCCTCAGGATCGCCAGTGTCACCAAATTAGGGTTTTGGTCGACCAGGGCCTCCAGATGGAAGTTTCCCTCTGAGCATGAGCCAATGCTTCAAGGGGAGACCAAAGAGGTACAAACACTGATCCATAAGCCTCTCAAGTCTTTGGAACCAAAAGTAGCATGCCAAACCTAGAAATCCCTAAAAGAGGGACAAAGCTCCAATTTTGGCTTGGAGCATTTAATGGATGCACCAAGGTGGCATGGACTGAGCCTCTTCTAACTGAATTCAGTCAAGACATATCCAAGACCAAGGGAGCCAGCAGCCTATGCCCTAACCTCTAGTCAATGGCTAGAGGAGACTTGGATTCTCATTGATCAACATTGGCCAAACCTCTGCAGCAGTTGCCAATCACTATTGCTCCCAAAACAAACTTGCTCTACTATAAATAGAGCTCATTTGTGCTCAGTTTAAGTACACCAAAGCACTACAACTGATGCTTTCCTTAAACTATCTTTCTCTTGGCAAAAATGCCTTCTTTAGCAAGGTAACTCTGAGTTTTTGAGTTAGAGAGCAATTCTACCATAGCTCATAATCCAAACACATCCAATATGTCATATCTAAGCTGTCCAACCCTTCACAGGTGACCTGTAACACCAAAATCACAAAGTCTCATCTCAAAACCTCAAAATAGGACTTTTGTGCATTTTTTAAGCCATGTCTTGATTCATTCACTTTCTAAACCAGATAAAACCTCAAACACACTCCAAATATTATCCTTGAACTATCCCAAATGGTTCCCCCCATCTGGAACACCATTTGAGAGAGTTGATATTTTGGCCACTTTTGCCCCTTTTGCAAGAAAGAGCTCAAACTTGTTCGTGAGGTTTCCAGCTGATTCCAACCATCCTAAAAGCTTCTAAGAGATCATTTGAGGGTGTCTAAAGCATCAAATCATGTATGGAACAAAGCACTTGGCAGATTGCACAAAAGCTCCAAAAAGAGGTAAGCATCACAACTTAAACTCTTTGAAATATGCATTGCTTTGAGGTCCACTGATCATGCACATCTTGTACATGTTATATGTGTTGTGTTTGAACCAATTCACCATGTAATTCATGCCTGTACCAAGAGATAGCACAAAAAATGCAAATCATGGCCTATTTCAAAACCACTATCAGGTTTTTCAATAGGAGCATGATCTGAAGAAAACACCGCCACCATTGGATTCCTTGTGAAATTCTAGGCAGGATAGACCTAAATTTTGTCTCAATCCATGGAGAAATGATAAAGTTATGGCCTTCACATTTCTAACCAAAATCTTGCCTTGCCTTGCCTTGGGCCAGGTCAAAAACAAGGCAAGCCTTGTATATTTGCGGTTGTGTTTCAATCAACTGATGTATCACCACTCCTAGTGGTAAGGCACGCGCCCTATACACAAGAGGTCTGGGGTTCGAATCCCCCTCGCCCCAGACCCTCTTTTTGCTATTTTTTCCACTTTTCTATTATTTTTCATATTATTTTTAATAGTTTGGAAAATTAATAACTCTCTCAATTTTAATTATTTTTTATTGGTTCTTTTGCAAAAAATCACAAAAATGTTGAAATATTTTATTCCACAAAAAAATCAAGTTTATATTATTTATTTAATATAATTAGTATTTTTGTGAATAAATTCCTTTTTAATTGTTTTTAAACATTTTAAAAGTGAATATTTACCTTGAAAATCAAAACCAACTGAGTTTTAATTCATCTTGTGATTAAAACCTCATTTTGCAAAACTTAAACAAAAATCACAAGTGGTTTATTCAAACTCATTTGGTATTTTTATCATTTTATTGATTTTCTTTAAATATTTACTTTTAAAGGAAAATAAAATTAAGTTTTCTTTGATTTCAAGTCTCATCAATCATTTTCCAAACCTTGGGCCTCTTGGTAGAGTGTAAGACGCAATCCTTCGTAAATAAAAACCTTTTTGGGCCTCAGATGTTGTGTAAGTCCCGTCGTATTTTCAAAATCACGGCGCGATCGTCGCCTTTTAAAAAGAAAACTTTGGGCATCTCCTTGAGTTATAAGACCCATTCTTTAAACTCTTTGGGCCTCTAATAGAGTGTAAGACCCAACCTCCTTTTAACCAAAACCTTTTTGGGCCTCAGTGCATTGTATAAGTCCCAGTACGTTAAAAAATCTCGGCGCAATCGCCAGTTCAAAAAACAAATCATCTGGGCCTACCCTCGTGTTATAAGCCCCATTTCTTTTCCTTAAACTCCTTGGGCCTCTCTTTGAGCTGTAAGCCCCATCACTGTTCCAAAAACACTTTGGGCCTCTTGAGAGAGTGTAAGACCTATCCCTTTGTACAGAAAACCTTTTTGGGCCTCAGACATATTATATAAGTCCCCCTGTAGAATTTCAAAACAACAGTACAATCAATGATAAAACCTTGGGCCTCTCCTTGAGCTGTAAGCCCCAACAATCCTTTTAAAGCACTTTCTCCTTTGATTTTAAATATAATATTGTTATCAAAGCTTTCTTTGTTGAACAACTAACAAAACAGCATGGAAGCTCTACAACCGAGTAAGTATTTACCCGCTTTCATTTATCGCTTTCATATGTATATAACTGTATTGTGGGGTTGTTTCACTGTAAGTCTTGTTTCACAAACTCTTATATACTCGTCAAATATCCACTGTGTAATACTAGTATAGCTATTTAGAGTTTTCCCCGGCAACTATGTCTAGCACTAGGTAAAGCCCTGTTGGTCACTCTTAAATACAAACAAAACTAGATCCCCATAGGATTACCAGACACAGTCTTCCCTCCTCTTGGGGTTAAACAATATGGAGACGTGAAAGGCAGCATTCTCGGTGAACCCTTTCTCAGACCGTCACTCTTAGAAATCGTCAAAGAGACTCTACTCCCCAGAGTTGGTCTATTCTCTGTGAATAGCATCTCTTGAGTTTCTTCCAAATTCAAGAACTTTCCTGGTTTTATCTATTCTCTGTGAATAGCATGTCTTGAACTTCTCTTGGTTGTGGGAGCCACGGGCTTCCTAAAAGCATCTCCGCCTCGTCTTGGGGGTTGTACAAGGGCCCTTCGGCTTCTTAAAAGCTCACATGCCTTCTCTTGGGCTTAGTACAAGGACCCAGAGACCTCCACAGGTATAGGAATAGAACCTAGTCATCAATTTGCTAGAGCTATCTTTCTGAGTCAAATGTCAGCCCTGTTAATGGGTTGACCTTCATCCCTTAACATACCAGCCTTCTCTTGGGCATCATACAAAGATCATTCACTACATGAGACTCGATTTCTCAAAACACCAGTAGACTTGGACAGTCTCAGTACCCTTTGGATTTTCCATTTCCTCAAAGAACAGGAAATAACCCTGATCCTCTGATCAATCCCAAAGCACAATGATACCTTTAATCTTTCCCTCTATAAGAACTGGTTTCCTCTTTTATCCAACATACTGGACCTGTCACTAAACTGAAACGGTCACCAGCATAGATAGCCTCTTCTTGGGCTTTGTACAATGATTCTCCCCAGCGGAGCAAACCTTTTCAGACTCTCTTGTTAAGTCAAACTCCTTTTAGCCTCCATCTCGGGCTTCATACGAGATAGCAAAACACTCTCTTGTTGAGTATAAAGGACTCTCTCATTGAGTCCATCTTCCTTTTTCGCCTCCGTCTCGGGCTTCATACGAGACACCAAATTACTCTCTTGTTGAGTATAACAGATTCTCTTGTTGAGTCAAACCTTTTAGCCTCCGTCTTGGGCTTTATACAAGACACATAAAAAGCACTCTCTTGTTGAGTCATTCACTTGTTAGCACTCTCTTGTTGAGTCAACCCTTTCAGCCTCTATCTCGGGCTTCGTACGAGACAACAAATAAAAAGCACCCTCTTGTTGGGTCATTAGCCTCCTCTTAGGCTTTGTATAAGAAAACCCCAGGTTGAGTCAATCAACCTTTTAGCATTAAAGTCATGCCTTGCTCACATTATGCAAACATCAACAACTCATTTTCTTTCATCTAATTGCTGTAAGCGGCAAGCCTTTGGATTATTTACATCCACGCCACTGTCTCTCTTTTAGCATGAGGAATTCCTAAGGAAAGATAGCATTGCTCTACACTGAGTTAAAGTCTTCTCCTTCAGGTTGAAAATCCCTTATAAAGGAAATTATGGCATTTCTGGATTCACATATCCCAGATAAAGTAATTCTCCTTTATAATTCGTCACCCAACAGTTGTGATAAACGAACCAACTATTCCCCTTTAGAGATGACAAATTCTCTCTAAAGTAAAAACCCTTCAGCTTCACATCTTGGGCTTCAAACAAGATACAAATAGACCCTTCAGCTTCACATCTTGGGCTTTGAGCAAGATACAAATCACCCCTTTAGCTTCACATCTTGGGCTTTGAACAAGACATCAAAACAACCTTTTTCCTCCCATAGAATAGGAGGAACTACAATCGCTCTGATTTCCCTGTTTCGTTAAACGGGAATATGTAGGCATAAGATTGAAAAATCTTAGCGAGCATACTAATAAAAATAACCCAAAATCCAGTATCTCCACCAAATCAACCCAAAAGCATCAAATATAAACACATTACCAAAAACCTCACAAATAATCCAGACAATGTGTTCTTAACAAAACAACCAAAGATTGGGCCCCCAATCCACATAGCATATGTAACCTAACAGAACGCTGTTCAAACTCAGTATGCAAGCAGGGTTAATTGGAGACATCTATGTCCCTTCCTTAATCAACTCAAATAGGATAAAAAATGAATCGAACTGTAGTGCCCAAGCGATAGTGACTCAGGACCATAAAAATCGCGCTACAGTAGCCAATATCTCGAAGTTCTCTTCATTTGTATAGCCCAACTTTGTTGTTTCCAAATCTCTCTGAGACAATCTAGTTACCATCACATCTTCTAATTTTTCTTTCCAAATGTTGTACCCAGAAGCAATTTGAGCCAAGTCATTGGGCTCCTGGTTCTTAAGTCGAGAAATGTATCTAATATTCACCATTTCGAACTTTCGTAATAGTCGATTTGTTATCACAAAGTACATTATTAGATTACATTTTCTTTGATTCATTTATATTCTATTATCATTTGTTTTACAACTAATTCAGAGCCACCAATTATTTTGACTCTAGCTACCCCTAACTCCAACAGAATTTCAAGGCTGACAATCAAAGCCTCATATTCAACCTCATTGTTCGAGCAAGGACCTTCGATCCTATACTTGAATCTTGTTGGAATTTTATTAGGAGAGTTAAGCAATATTCCAATACCCGTTCCATCTTTGTGACTAGAACCATCGAAATATTATTTTCAAGGCTCAAGCTCTAGATAATTTTGGGAATTTTCGACGATGGAGTGGTTAACTATAAAGCCTGCGACCACTTATCCCTTCATGGCCTTTAAAGGCACATAAGTTAGGGAGTATTTTGTTAAGACAAGTGCCCATTTTCCAATTCGACTGTGCAGGATTGGCTTAGACAGCATATGCTTAATGATATCAAAATGAGATAAAACATACACATCAACAGGATTTATATAATGTTTTAACTTTGTACAAGAAAAATACAGACACATACAAAATTTTTCAATCATACTACATCTAGTTTCTGCATCATTGAGGACTCAACTAAGATAGTAAATGGCTATTTCGACGCCATTTTCATCCTCTTAAGCAAGCATGCTTCCTATAGTTACATCAGAGGCAGGAATGTACAACCTCATACTCTTACTTCTTCAAGGAGGCGACAGAATCAGAGGACGAAGATAATCTTTGATTTTGTCGCAAGCTTCCTGCTGCACTTACCCCCATTCGAAACCTTCCTTCTTCAGTCGAAGTAGAGGAGATAAGGTCTGAGTCTTGCCACTTAAGATTAAGATGAACCTCCTTAGGAAGTTGATCTTTTCCAGCAAAGACTACAACTCCTTCTTTGTTGATGGTGCTTTTGCCTCCATAATTGCCTTGGTCTTATTTCGATTAATTTTGATCCCCTTATTGTGGACCACAAAGCTTAGAAAATCCTCGGCCTGCACACAAAATGCACATTTGAGAGGATTCATCTTCAGACCATGCTCCCTCATCCTTTCGAACGACTGTCGAAGATGATCTATGTGATTTTTTCCTGACATAGACTTGACAGTTATATCGTAAATATAAATTTGCATAAATGTTTCTATGAAATCATGAAAATGGAGTTCATTGCTCTTTGGTAGGTTGCCGCAGCATTTTTAATCCAAAAGGTATCACCAGGCTCCAGGAGATCAAAATGTCATTTTCGGCACATCTTCCTCAGCAATGAATATTTAATTGTATCCAGAATACCCGTCGAGCATACTAAGATACTCGTAGCCTACAGCATAATCAACAAGCATCTTTGCCACACGCATTGGATATTCGTCCTTTGGGGTCACAATAGTAAGATCTCTGAAGTCAACGCAGACCCTCAAAGTCCCATTATTTTTAATGACGGGAACTATAATAGCAATCTAGTCAACATACCTTGTTGTGCGGATAAACTTACATTTGAGGAGCCTTTCTGTTAGTTCCTAGATTGGCTGGAATTTTGGTAAAACAAAGTATATTCAATGTTGATGTCAAGGTGCTGATATTGCAACATTGAAGTCTTAACACTGGGCTGTGTTAAGTATTTAAATGCTGAAGTTGGATGTCTGATGTCACACAGGTAATGTTGTAACATCAGACCTGCAGAATTAACAACAGCAGGATATGTTATTAGGGCACGCGTATTAGCTGGAATTGTGGAGAGTGGTTGACTCATTGGATGAGAATATCTTGGGATAGATATTTTCTGTTACATAGGAGATTTGATTGCAGGTCTGTTGGAGAATTAAAAGGTTGAAGATTTAAAAAGATTTTGGGGATAAAATCTGTTTTGAAGATTCAGTTTTAATTAACAAATCTGATCAAATATTGTGACAAGTCCAAGCCCAATTCAGGAGCTATATAAAGCGCACTAGACCAAAGGAAAAAGTACAGATTGAAGATCAAGAGCAGAGGCTGAGTGTTTTAGATATTTGTACGAATCGTGAGTAAACCATTCAAGGGTGAATTGGTGATCTGTCCTCTCTAAAGCTGTGAAGCAAAGAGAGTTGTGTGACTTGATCGAAGCTAGGAAGTAAGATCAAGGGTACTCAAAGTGGGTTCTTTGAGTGTTTGTAAGGGATTGAGTGGTGTTCTCATACCTAAGTGGTTTCTTAGGTATGAAGTCATTAGTAGAGTATAAGTTTAGGAGATTGTCAACGGGTTGTTGAGTCTGTAAATTATATCTACAAGTAGTGAATTTCATCCCTGGCTTGGTAGCCCCCAGAGTAGGTTGGTTGTAACCGAACTGGGTCAACAATTCTTGGTGTTATTTTACTGTTATTGTTGTCCATTATGCAGAGTGTGTTGTTGTGACATCACACCTTAACATCACACGTCTGATACCAGAATTTCAATTGGTATCAGAGCAGGCATCCTGTCTGTCTCTGGGTGAGATCTAGGGAAGTTACTTTCTGGTGAAAAGATGGACAAAGAAGTTGGAGGATTCGTCAACGGACCCCTTATTTTGGATGGATCCAATTATGACTATTGGAAGCCAAGGATGACCACCTTCTTAAAATCCTTGGACAGTAGGGCTTGGAAGGCTGTTATTAAAGAGTGGAAAGCACCTGTCATGTGTGAGAAGGATGATGTTGTCAAAGATAAAGAAGGCACCTCTAAGCCAAAGCCTGAAGAAGAGTGGACCAAGGAGGAAGATGAGCTTGCCCTTGGAAATTCCAAAGCTCTGAATGCTATCTTCAATGGAGTGGATAAGAACATCTTCAGGTTAATTAATACCTGTGAAGTTGCTAAGCAAGCATGGGATATCTTGCAGGCTACTCATGAAGGAACATCTAGAGTCAAGATGTCAAGACTTCAGATTTTAACATCAAAATTTGAAAGCCTGAAAATGAAGGAAGATGAGACTATTCATGATTTCCACATGAGTGTTCTTGAGCTGGCCAATGCATCTAGTGCTCTTGGAGAGAAGATGTCAGATGAAAAGCTTGTGAGGAAGATCCTTAGGTCCCTACCTAAGAAGTATAAGATGAAGGTTACTGCCATTGAAGAATCACAAGACATCAGCAAGATGAGAGTAGATGAGCTCATTGGATCTCTTCAAACCTTTGAGCTTGGGTTGAATGAGGAAGAACCAGAAACGAAGCCAAAGAGTATAGCCCTTGTGACAAATGGTGAAGAAGAGAAAGGGAAGAAATCTGAATCCCAGGAGGATCTGTCTCAGGCCATAGTGATGTTGGGAAGACAGTTCACCAAAGTATTCAAGAGAATGAATAATAACTCCAGGCCTAATGTCAAGAACATGACTTCTGACACCAGCAAGAAGGATGAAGAGAAAACTGCCCAAGATAAAGGAGTGCAGTGCTTTGAGTGCGAAGGGTATGGACATGTCAAGAAAGAATGTCCCACCTTCTTGAAAAAGCAGAAGAAGGGCATGACAGTTTCCTGGTCTGACTCTGATAGTGAAAGTGAAGGCGAGTCAGCAAAGCATGTGAGAGCTTTAACAGGAGCTGTGGTTTCTGATGATGATTCTAGTGATGGAGAAGTAACTTTTGAGGAGTTGGCATCCACCTATCAAAAGCTGTGTTTAAAGAGTGCTGAGATTTGTCAAGAAAACAAGTGCCACAAGCAACAGATTGCTCAGCTAGAGAATGAAAAGACTGATCTTGAAAATGAAGTGGTGCTAGTTAGAGCTCACCTTGATCAAATGACCAAGTCTGTTAGGATGTTGAGCTGTGGTACAGACACACTCGACAAGATCCTTCAGTCAGAAAAAGCTGCTGGAGACAAAGCTGGGATAGGTTATGTGCCTGAAGACAAGGGAACTTCAGAAGGAAGCACTTCAGGTTCAAAGAAGGAAGTGTCACAACTTTCATCTCAACATCAGCCAAAGAAGCAGGATCCTACCCCTAAGAAAGCTGATGTTTCACAACCTAAGAAGATTGAGAAGAAGACTGGTCCCTATCAGAAGAGAAAGCAGCCACAGGGAGCTAGCCAATATATGCCCCCATAATACCATGAGAGCATGCAAGCTGCTCAGTTCAAATAGCACATGTCTCATCAGATGTCTCAACATTAGGACAACTGGTATGGTTATGGTTATGGATACACCAATGTTGTTCCTTATATCTATGGAAGAAGAAAGCCACACCATCATGGGAGACAATCCAGGAAACAGCATTCTCAGCCGTCTTATGGGAGAAGTTATCAACATAATAGATGGCAGGGCAGTTATGGTAGGAGGAGATCACATTATGGATGGCAGCATAGGCAATCTCATCATGGCAGAAGATTCAGAGATGAAAGGGTGAGATGCTATTATTGTGGAAGATTTGGACATATGCAGTACTCTTGCTACAAGCTGCATGGATACCCTCAGCCTCAAAACAGATGGAGAGAGCACAGGCCCAAAGTTGTTAAACAATGGGTAGCTAAGGAGAAGGTGAAGTGCTTATTGGCTCGCTTGGATGACAAAGAGGCTAAAGAAGGAACATGGTATTTTGACAGTGGGTGTTCCAAACACATGTCTGGACATAGATCCATGTTTGCTGAACTTAGTCATTGCCCCTCTCATGAAGTTATATTTGGCAATGGAGAAAAAGGTACTGTTGCAGGAGTTGGGAAAGTGCAAGGTGATGGTGACCTGAACTTGACAATGTTATGTTTGTTAATGGCTTAAGTGCAAATTTGATTAGCATAAGCCAGTTGTGTGATGAAGGTTACAAGGTAAACTACACTAAGGATGATTGTGTGGTTTCTGATGAGCATAATCAAATTGTTATGAAGGGTGCCAGAACCAAAGACAACTGTTATCAGTGGACCTCTCTTGAAGGAGATTCAACTAGTGATGTACAAGTTGATGTTATAACATCAGACTATGACATCAGGATGCTGAAAGGTCACTCAAAGTTAAAAAGTTCTGATGTAAGTGTTTTAAAAGGAAAGTCTTTGTGGAGGGAGAAAATTAGTAATTGGTCTTTAAATACTGAAAAGCTGGCGCCATACCTCAGACCATTATTCTCTAGTGCAGCAAGATCACGGTTCATCAAAGAGCATATCTTCCGTCCGTTCGTCTTCTTCTACAAGAAGAATCATCTGAACTCATACTGCCTCAAGGAAACCATGTCAAACCAGACGTCGTCTCCATCAAAGAAATCTGTCGCTCAAAGCTCTTCGCGAGATAAGGCTAGGGTTTCTCCAGAAGAGGGATTTGCAGAAGAAGCTTTGAATATAGAACCTATCTCAATGATGCTCCCATAATCAGGTACTTCGAGACCCACTAAACTAACTCCTAAGAGACCTGCTACTATTTTCAAGAATCCTGAAACAAAGAAGGTTGTTACTAGTGTGTTGTTTGGGGACAAAACTGTGCCGAAATCATATACGTCTCAGACTATTGAAGAGAAGTTTGATGTAGACAAAAGGATGGGTAATCTTGCCTCAAAGATTCTGGACAAAGGCATCCCTGTCAAAGGAATTTCAATCCCACTTAATCGGATGCCAGCTGAGAAAGACAACATGCAGGAAGGTAAGTCAAGTCTTCAACAACTTGCTATGACAGCTATTGAAGATGCTGATCAGAGTGAAGACATGCATGAAGAAATAAATGTTGAGGAGAATGTTAGGACATCTGCTGAACCCACTTCTGTTGAAGCAGATGTTGAAGAGGAGGTTAGAACATCACTTAGTAGGGATGCTGAGACTACTGATGTAATTGATGTTGATGACTTGTCTGATAATGAAGTCATTGGAAGAGCAGTGCCTAGTCTGTCCAAGAGACTAAGAACAAGAAAAGGAAAGATGGTTGAATCGTCGTCAAAGAAAGCTTCTGATGAGAAGAGGAAAAAGACTGTTGTTGGGCCAACAAAAGCATGGAGTAAGGTTGATGTGAATCCCAGAAAAAGGAAGCTAATGGAAGAATCTGAATCAGAGTATGATGTTGAGGATGATGTTCAAGACATCACTCCTGTCAGAAAGATAATCTTGAAGAGAATTGCTGATAAGATACCTGAAGTTCCAGTTGATAACATTTCATTCCATTATGCAAGCAGTGCGTCGATGTGGAAGTTCATCTGTCAAAGAAGACTTGCTCTTGAGAGAGAGATTGGGAAAGAAATTATGAAGATTAAAGAAATCATAGAGGTGATTAAGGCTGCTGGTCTGATGAAGACGGTTCATGGGTTCTCCGAGTGCTATGACAGCCTGGTTAAGGAATTTGTGGTAAATATTCCTGTGAAGATTTCAGACAAAAGCAGTGTGGACTACATGAAAGTGTTTGTGAGAGGAAAATGTGTTTATTTCTCTCTTGAAGTTATAAACAAGTATCTAGGAAGAAAAGATGAAGAATTTACTGAGCTAGAAGCCACTGAGAATGATGTCTGCAAGGAAATAACTGCTGGTCAAGTTAAGGTGTGGCCCTTGAAAGGGAAACTGCCAACTAGCAAACTCAGTGTTAAGTATGTTGTCTTACACAGAATTGGAGCCGCAAATTGGGTGCCTACCAATCATAAAACCACAACAGCTGTGGGACTAGGGAGGTTTATTTATGTTGTGGGTACTAAGAAGAAATTTGACTATGGAGCATATGTGTTTGAGCAGACTGCGAGACATGCCACCACTAATGCTATCAAACTGCCTATAGCATTTCCTTCGCTCATCTGTGGAGTTATGATGAAACAACATCCAGGCATCTTAACAAGTTCAGACACAGCATGTAAGAGGAAATCAGCTTTATCTTTGCATCCCAAACTGTTTGCTGGGAGCCATGTTCCAGACATTGTTGAAACATCAAGCTCTGGGATTAAGAAGGTCAGTACAAAATCTGAACTGATTAAAGAATTAAGGGAGACCTGCAAGGATCTTGACATGGTTATCAAGACCAACACTGACAGGAAAATGAAGATTGAGCAGATGGTTAAAGACTTGGAACAGGGGAAAGACAATGGTGACACTGAGGACTCCAGGTCAGATGAAGGTGAAGAAGATGTTGATGGTACCAGCTCGAATGAAGACTAATCTCTATCTGTTGTCCTTAGATATTAGTTTTGTTATTAGTTTAGTTTTTGCTTTTATAATTTGAATATTGTGCTGTTTTATGCACTGTTTATGCTTTTAGTTTCCTTCTATGATTTGTTTTGCCTGTTTACTAACTGAGAGGCTAACAATGAGAGCTAGGGTATACTGACTATAGTTAATAGGGCTTCTAACTGAAGTTTGCCTAATTGTGGCTAAAAAGGGGGAGAAAATAGCCAAGATAGTCAAGAGTATTATTGTCATATGCTGCTAATGTGATGCAGATATTAAGGGGGAGATAGATTGATGCTGCTAAAAGGTGTTTAGTTGAAAAGTGGTAATGCAGTTATTGAGGGGGAGTTTTGAAGATATCATGACATTTGAAGAGTGCAGCCAAGCAGACATCTAGGGGGAGTAAATTGCTGCACATTATGAGCTATTGTACAGCTGTGATGCTGGTTCATGTTTTCAAGGGGGAGCACCAATTGGCTGTTGTCAATAATGAAGATGGTGCTGCAGCAGATCAAGTGATGAAGACTATGCAAATTGTCAAACTGCTGCTGGTTATGAGTTTCAAATTTCTGAAGATTATTCCGCTGCTGAAATCTCTGAAGGTGCAGAGTGCAGAAGTTGATTGCAGAGTGCAGAGGTTGTTTTAGCCAAAATTAGCCAAAGGGGGAGATTGTTAGTTCCTGGATTGGCTGGAATTTTGGTAAAACAAAGTATATTCAATGTTGATGTCAAGGTGCTGATGTTGCAACATTGAAGTCTTAACACGGGGCTGTGTTAAGTATTTAAATGCTGAAGTTGGATGTCTGATGTCACACAGGTGATGTTGTAACATCAGACCTGCAGAATTAACAACAGCAGGATATGTTATTAGGGCACGCGTATTAGCTAGAATTGTGGAGAGTGGTTGACTCATTGGATGAGAATATCTTGGGATATATATTTTCTATTACATGGGAGATTTGATTGCAGGTCCGTTGGAGAATTAAAAGGTTGAAGATTTAAAATGATTTTGGGGATAAAATCTGTTTTGAAGATTCAGTTTTAATTAACAAATCTGATCAAATATTGTGACAAGTCCAAGCCCAATTCAGGAGCTATATAAAGCGCACTAGACCAAAGGAAAAAGTACAGATTGAAGATCAAGAGCAGAGGCTGAGTGTCTTAGATATTTGTACGAATCGTGAGTAAACCATTCAAGGGTGAATTGGTGATCTGTCCTCTCTAAAGCTGTGAAGCAAAGAGAGTTGTGTGACTTGATCGAAGCTAGGAAGTAAGATCAAGGGTACTCAAAGTGGGTTCTTTGAGTGTTTGTAAGGGATTGAGTGGTGTTCTCATACCTAAGTGGTTTCTTAGGTAGGAAGTCATTAGTAGAGTATAAGTTTAGGAGATTGTCAACGGGTTGTTGAGTCTGTAAATTATATCTACAAGTAGTGAATTCCATCCCTGGCTTGGTAGCCCCCAGAGTAGGTTGGTTGTAACCGAACTGGGTCAACAATTCTTGGTATTATTTTACTGTTATTGTTGTCCATTGTGCAGAGTGTGTTGTTGTGACATCACACCTTAACATCACACGTCTGATACCAGAATTTCACTTTCGACTTCTTACTTGATCTTCGACAAGATTTCTGGCGTAAATCACCTTGGAGTATGTTTAATTGGCTTCCTTCCAGGCTTGATAGGTAATTTCATTTCTACCAACTCTCTACTCAATCCAGGCATCTCGTCATAATCCCAAGCAAAGCAGTCTCTATACCCCTTCAGAAGTTGGATCACTTTGATTTTGAGTTCTAGGCCAAGGTTGACGCTTATATACGTTAGTCTTTTGATTATTCCATCTCCTAAGTCAATTTCCTCTAGGGGATCCTATGTTAACATTTTTATGTTGGGTGCCAGCGGGTCCCTTTCGAATCCTAAAGGCTCATCATCATAGATGGCATCGAGCCTCTGGCTTGGCACCTCATCTTGAATTTTATCGGGTGGCTCTGGTTCGAAGTCCATCACAGGCTTTTCAAGGTGAACATCACTTTCGTTAGCTTCGACATTCATATACTTAACTTCGGCCTCTAAGGCCACCTTTAATCTCTTTTCGGCTATATAAGCCGAAATCTTTTCAAATGTCTTAGACTCAGACATAATCATCGTCTTCGTCTGCCCAACCAGTTAACTGGAGGCCTAACGTCCCTTTGAATTCAAGGTCTTCTCCCATGACCTCTCTGTCCCACTGAAAACCATAGGTTGGATGTAGATGAAGGGAGTAAAATGTTGTATCAGTAGGCGCAAATGCAAAACCAGCAAGACTGCATGGAGCAATGTTCGCCAGATTTTTATCGAAATGACGCATATCCACATTATTAACCTCAGCCATAAAATAGATATGATCCGCTTTAATTTTTTCCACTATACCATCATTCCTCCATATAGAGATTCTTTGGTGGAGTGAAGAGGGTACTGCTCCGATGCCATGTATCCATTCACGACCCAAAATCAAGTTGTAATTAACCTTTGATGTAATAACCATAAACATGGTTGGCCTATTGATACTACCAACTATTAAATCCACTAGGTTTATTCCTAAGGTATGGTCAATTTTTCCTTCGTAATTCGACAACACCATGTTATGGGGTTTGAGATCTGTGTCGAATTTTCCAATTTTATTTAACATAAAGTGTGGCATCAGGTTTACTACCGCACCACCATCTACCAGAATCTTATTGATTCCTACATTCTCCACCTTTCCTCTGATGAAAATGGGTTTCAGATGATTCCTCATTACTTCATCAGGCCTTTCGAAGAAAGCATTCTGTTCCTCGACACAACCATTGTTTATTATATAGTAACATATTGGCCTATGTTTGGCCTTTTCAGCATCAGTAATTTCCTCGGACTCTTCGACCTCTGTGACTTGGTCATACTTCACTGGCATCATAGAAACCATGTTACAGTAGATGTCTAAAGAGGACTCTGACCCCGTGTCGAAGTTATCTGTTATCATATTGTCATTTGCCGTTAGTTGTTCCGATTTATCTGCAGACTCTTCCTTTTGAGCTGGGAAAACTTTCTCCCTGCTGGATTTTTCTCTTCGCCTCTATCCTTCTTTGGAGGCTGGTTGGTGCTAGACTCTGCCATCGCTTTCTCGTTGGCATCTCTTTCTACTTTCCTCCTCCTCAGTTGCCTTCGCCATTGAGACCTTGACATGGGATTCTTGCCCTTTTAATTCTCAGATCCATAAGTTTGTTGTTTTGACACTTGGAACTCCCTTCGATAGGCTATTGAGGAGCCTCGACCCATTTCAAAACTCTGTCATCTCTCTTGGCCTCACTCTCTCTTCTCAGCAGGCTTCACCCATCTTCCTTTGGGAGCACCAGCAGTTGGCTTAAAAGTAGATGGCCTATTAGCCTTGAGGCATGATTGGACCTCCTTGCTCCTGCCTTTGAGGGACTCCCCTCTTGTCGAAGATGTAGTGATTATAGGTATATTTCCAATTTCTTTTATGTCTAGCCACTCAAACTTTTTATATGTTCTCCGCAGCCTTTTAGACTTCTTTCGCTGGCAGCGGTGGATAAACTCCACTATTTGGGTAAGCCACATTCACTTGCTCTCTGCTTCGTTGGGTGCTTTCCTCGTTAGCCTCCATCTCAGTCTCTTTGCTCACCTCGACCATGTTAACTTCTAGACTGGTGTCATCAGTGATCTTCAACTTTTGCAATTTGATTCTAAGGCCGTCAGTAGCCTCAACCATGTTGGTTTCCTGATTGAAACCCTCAGTGGTTTCGATCATAGTGGTATTCTTGTCACAACCTCCAGATACCTCGACCATGTTGATAATGGAAGGCTCAGTGTAATGGGCATCTGCCACCTAGAGAGGGTCTGAATCAATCTTCATCTGGGACTTAGCTTTGTCCCAAAACTTTAGTCTCCCATCCTTAATCGTATTCTGCACCAAATCCCTGAAAAGAAAATACTGTGAGATTTTGTGGCCTAAAAAATTGTGATATTTACAAAAACCTATTTTCTTTCGCTGTTCTAATGGAGGCATTTTAGCGCCAGGAGGCACTACCATTTGGCCATCTTTGACTAGTAAGTCAAAAATTTTGTCACATTTGGTGACGTCGAAAGTATATGTTTTCTTAGGGAATTTGTCGTTCTTTTCCAATTCGACGGAATTTTTCTCATTCGAAGAAGCAAGAACCTTGCTTGAATAGGGTGGCCCTTATTTTAATTCAGCCAAATCGACTTTGCTTTCGTCGAAACTTATAGGGTCACTATATGTTTCTTGACCATCTTCATCTAATTCGACATATGCTACCCTTTCTCTCCTATTATTCTTATTTTCTCTGGCTTTTTCAGTCTTCAGGCGCTCTACCTGTCGAACTCTGTCAGTCACCTGGGCCATATCCCTCAAATATTAGGTATATAATTTCTTTCTGATGGAATAATCTAAACAACCAGCGCCCATTTCGACCAACTCGTACTCAGGCACTTTTGTGAAACACCTTGCCTTTAGCAAACAGAATCTATTGGGATAATCATCTATTGGCTCAGTGAATTTGCGTTTAATACTAGCCAATTCCTTCAAACTAATCTTCGAATGCCCCATGTAAAATTGTTCATGGAACAATCTTTCTAGACGAGTCCAATCATAAATCGAATTCGCTGGGAGCATGGTTAACCATGTAAAAAGGCATTCTTAGTGAGAGAACTGGGGAAGTATTTTATTCACAAAATTCCGTTATTCGTAATGTCCCCTGCCTCAGTTAGATACCTTGCCACATGTTCGACGGTAGATTCACTAGTGTCTCTAGAGAATTTCATGAATTTTGGGACCTTTCACCCCTAGGCAATTTGGTCTGCAAAATGTACTCATACAACAAGGGGATATAGTTTGGCCTATGGAGGCCAATGTTTACCCCATTTCGCTCCATAATCCTTTTGACCATGACAACCAAATTGTTATCTCTTGTCATATCATCGTGTTGAACTCGATGTATAACTTCGTCTGCGACTTGACTCCTATTAACCATTACCACCCTTGGTTCCCTTTCCCTTGGCACTGGCTGTTCGACCCTAGGGGGTTCGACTCTAACTCCTTGATTTGCCAAATCTACACAGGGGTGATTTCGCCGGGCTTGGTTAATTGTAGGATCCTCCTTAAGGATTGCTCCTTGGGTTACTACCACCAGTTCCCTGCAAAGTTGTCGAGGTGCTTGTGGAACCCCAAAGAAGTCTGCAATTCACGTCAACTATGCTGCCATCTGTTGGTTTATGTGGGTGGTATTTTGAATCAAGGGGTTGAATATTGTGCCTATCTATTGGGCAAGCATATGGACCATGTCATGGTTACTTTCGTCCATTTGCTGCCTTAAGACTGCTGCAGAGTTTGTAGTAAAATTGGGCATTTTTTGGGTAGAAAATCCATCCTTGGGGTTGGTTGATTCGACCCATATTTTTAACAACCGGTCTAGACCCTTGCAAAGGTGAACACGCGTTCACCACTGGGTCAATGAATGTTAAGGTTGCATTATGCAAATTTTCCATCATCGAAGTTGGCATACCATAAGATTGTTCGCGACCATACAAAGGTATTGTAAATCCAGACACATAAGGCTTGAATGTACTAGTTCCTACTAGAGGGGGAAGGGGGTTATTGGTTGACCCTGCATCCTCACAGAAGATAAAATTGGTCCACTGTGAGTACTCAACGGTATGGTCGTCGTACTCTCCATGGATGGAATTGCTTCGGACACAGATACTACGGTTGTAGTCTCGTATGTCGAAAAGAGGGTTGTTGTCCATTGTTACTTGGAGGATTCACAATCCTTCTTACGTATTTCTTTCTTTTTATTACGTCGTTATTAGTAGCTATTTTACCATTTCTTAATCTCATGCAACGATGTTAGAGAAACCATAAATGAAGAACTTTCAAATATTTTCATAAACTAAGTACAAGGTGCATGTGGAAACAACTGAAACTAAATGCCTTAGTGCAGAAGGTGCTGAAGGTGACAGTGAGTTGTGGTACAAAAGATTGGGGCATCTGAATTTCATAAGTTTAGGGCATCTGAGTTCTAAGAATCGAGTACATGGAATCCCTAAGATTGTAAAGCTTGAGAAATCATGTGAGATATGCATGAAAGACAAGCAACCTAGATTACCATTTGCATCCAAAGTGGCTCCGAGAGAAAAACAAGCTTTGGGAGTAGTTCATTATGATGTATGTGGACCATTTGAAGTACCTTCACTTGGAGGAATCAAGTACTTTGTGTCATTTATGGATGAGTTCACAAGAAACACATGGGTAGCACTCATCAAGTTTAAGCATGAGGTATTTACCGAGTTTCAGAAATTTAAGGTGAATGGTAAAAAAACAACGTGGTCAGAGGCTGAAAGTTCTCAGAACTGATGGTGGAGGTGAGTACAACTCGTCAGAGTTCAAAAGGTTCTGTGAAGAGAATGGAGTTAAACAAGATATGACTGCTTCATATACTCCACAACAAAATGGTCTTACTAAAAGAAGAAATGTGACTTTGATTGATATGACAAGGAGCATGCTGGAGAAGAATAAGCTCCCTCACACCTTGTGGGTAGAAGTTGTTGCCACTGCATCATATGTGCTCATCAGATGTCCAACCAAGAAGTTGAAGAAAAATGTTCCTATTTAAAAGTGGATTGGAGACAAGCAAAGTGTGAGCCATTTGAAGATGTTTAGTTTTGTTTGTTATAAACATGTCCCAGATGCTAAGATAAGAAAGTTGGATGACAAAAGAAAAGTAGAGTTACAAATTGAGTACCACAATATAGGTGCTTATAAGCTTTATTTTCCAGTCACTAATAAGGTTGTATTCAACAGAGGTGTCATTGTGAAGGAATCATAATATATGGGATTGGAACAAGTCTCAATCCAACTCTGGTGCAGTGTTAACACCTGAGTTAACTTTTGATATTTCATACTCTGAAGGAGAATTTTCCTCATAATGGGATTTTGCCTCTAAAGATGACTCAAAGTCTGAAGGTGACTTTGATGCTGAAGTTGAGTCTGAAGATGAGTCCGACTCTGAAGGTGAATTTGATTCAGATCCAGATTCTGATAGAGGTCCAGACTATAGTGGTAATCATGCCTTTGAAGGTGGTCCAACCCTTGAAGGTAGTCTAGCATATGATATTGTTCTAACATCTGAAGAAGATTTTAAACAAGTTCACAAACCATAAAGAATTAGACAAATACAAGGAAGATTTGCAGAGTTTGACATGTTGCAAGATACTGAGATAGACTCTGAAAGGGAAGTCATTCAGTGTGCCATGTTGGTAGACTTTGAACCAGTTAGTATTGAAAAAGCTCTTAAGAAGAAAGTGTGGATGAATGCCATGAAAGAAGAACTTGAGGCTATAGAAAGAAACAAGGCTTGGGATTTGACTAAGCTTCCAAAGAACAAGATCAAGGTGAGAAAAATACACAAGAAGAAGGGGTTGAATTGTGTTATGTCTTTTCTTTAGTTTTCTTCTGAACAAAGTTCAGATTCTAAACCATTGTTCAAATTCTGATGATTAGTTGCAGTGGAATAATAACATAAGCAAATAAATAACAACAGAACACACAAAGATTTATCTTGATTCCTCCCAAACTAAGAGTAGCTAGTCCCCTTACAACACAAGAGATTTTCCACTAGAATCAAATCATGATTACAATTGCTTATGCCCTAAGCACAAGACTTTACATCTTAGACGCTTAGCCCCGACTTTTTTCTTAGACCCTCAGCCCAAGACTTCCTGCTTAAACTCCTCAAGTTCAAGACTTCCTTTCTCAAGCCCCCCAGGCTCAAGACTTCTGCTCAGACCCTCGGTCTAAGACTTCCCTGCTCATATTCCACAAATCTAATACTTTTTCTTAGACCTGCAGTCTAAGACTTCCTGCTTAAATCCCACAAATTCAAGACTTCCTTGCTTAAGCCATCAAAGCTCAAGACTTCTGCTTAGACCCATGATCCAAGACTTTCTTGCTCAATCAAAACTGATTAAGACTTCAATGCTCTAGAACATATCAGAAGACTTACTTGGCTCAAGCTTCACAGTAAGAGACTTTGATACTCAAGCACATAGCAAGAGACTTTATTTAAACTACTAAATAACTTATTTAGCACAATAGAGAACAAGGTGTACTTGATACATAATTAGAGGTATAGGGAAATAACCATAACAAAGATCACAACACTTAAGATTTCTAAGATATTTAATGTTTAAGAAATCTTAAGGCTTTGTACAATTTGCAACATACAACCGAAATTCTGCATACCGATTGTGTAGCCATTGTTGATCTTGTTATTCTTCCATTCTGGTAGAAGCGAGGAACGCTTCTATCCTTCTTGGCTCTTCTTATTTTTTTCTCTTTGTTCCTTCTTGAAAATCCATGTTGAATCTTCAGCTACTTATAGCAGTTTCAGAGGAATCTTCGTTAGAAGAGATAACTTGTGCAAGTGTCTTTGTTACTCCATGGTACAAGAGACGTTGGAAATAGATACACCAAAAGATCTTGATCCATTGTGTAAATTGTTTAACCACTGCGTCTTACTTGTGATTTTGTACTATAGATCCATTGAGAGTTGATTTCCGTAAAGCAAGTCAACTCTTCTTGAGCCATGCGAACACATACTCTAGCTGACAACAGATTTGACAATGTAGCTTGCTTTCTGCAGTACAAATAACTTTATCTTTATTGTTGGTTCTAAATGATCACCAGAAGTTGATACATTCAATAAGCTTAGAGACACTATATTTATATTTTGATGCTAAGGACTTCAGCTTCAGAGTCTATACAAACCTATATTATCAGTCTTTACTTAAAGAACATTCTTCAGATTCTGAGCCACTAGAGGCCAGTGACTTAGCTTCTCTCAAGTGCGACCTTATATCAGATTATGACTATATTCTTCTTTATGCTTTAGAACCTGTACACTTAGAACACACATTAGATAACACCATTGTTATTTCAATACTTTTGTATCATAAAAACCCAAAGGATATGTCATGAACAAATCTTGTTCTAACACAAGAAAGCCATCAATGTTATATGGGTTTTGGTTGTTGTCAAAATTGGTAAACAAGCGCTAGTTTTCCAAATTCTATAACCTTGGTTACTCGCAGGATCGACTAGATTGATCCTAGGACATGTGCTTTTACTTTTCTTCAATTTTTATTACTTATGAACATTTCGACAATGTTCTTTCAATTTGTTAAAAATAATGTTACAATTCGTAAAGAGGTGCAGAAATGTAAATTGCAATGTAAACGACTTCAAAGTAAATTTATACCAAATGTAAATGACACGTACATTGCACTCAGGAACTCGTTTCTCAATAACACGGATACTTTGAGTAATATTTGAGTCTTTGTACAATTTTGAACACACGAATCCTAATCACTAAGATCCTTATTTATAATAAATCGAAAATAACGGTAATCAAACGGTCTTTTCTCCAGAAGATGACGCGTTCTCGATTGCATGGACTTCTCTATCTACAATTTTCCACGTGTCTTCTCAAGAAACAGATAAGGCCAAAAATGATTATTTGCCTTAGTTTGAATTACGCTCGTCGAACGCAACTCCAAGTGAACTTCGTCGAACTTAAGTATGAACTCAAAAATATTTCTAAGTCTCAGACTAAAATCTTCCTTCTATGTAAAGAGTCTTCTTCGACTATGTCCTCACCAACCTTTTGTTGATATCAATACATTCTTTTTCAAAATATCTTCTTTGGCTTTACTGGATAATTTTATATATTCATGAGCGTCGAAATTTCAGCCAACAGGTTTACAAGTTGAAACTGAAGCCATATGGATCAATTGGCAAACACAAATCAAGGTTAGTAGCTAGAGGATTTCTACATAAATCTGGTTTATACTACTTTGAAGTGTTTGCACCTGTAGCTAGGCATGAAACAATGAGATTGGTGATTGCTATAACTACTAATAGAAATTGGACTCTGATGCATTTAGATGTGAAATCTGCATTTTTGAATGGTCCTTTACAAGTGGAAATTTATGTATCACAATCTATTGGATTTGTGAAATAGAATCAGGAAGGGATGGTGTACAAGTTTCATAAAACTTTGTATGGAGTGAAATAAACTCCTAGAGCTTGAAATTTGAAAATTGATTCATTTTGCAAGCTTCAGGGATTCATAAAATATGAGATGGAGTATAATGTTTACGTTCAACATACATCTGATAGAAATATGATTCTGGTGTGTCTCTATGTTGATGACTTATTGCTAACAAGGAGTTATTCATATGAGATAGTCACGTTCAAGAATGTGTTGATGAATGAGTTTGAGATGACCGATCTAGGAAATATGGTATATTTTTTAGGGATGGAGATTTTGTACTCTGATAAGGGTATAATTTTGCATCAACTGAGGTACGAACTTGAGCTTCTGATGAGATTTGTGCTAATAAATTGCAAGCCTGCAATCACACCTTCTAAAACAAATCACAAGCTGGATTTTGATGTAGAGAGTGATGATGTAGATGCTACAACTTTCGAACAATTGGTTGGTTGTCTGAGATATTTGTGAAATACCAGACTTAACATCTTTTATGCAGTTGGAATAGTGAGTTGGTTTATGAACAAACCAAAGTGGTCACATTACCAAGGTGTTGTCAGAATACTGAGGTATATTAAGGGAACTCTGAGATATGGAGTTTTGTTCCCTTCTGGTACTAAATCTGATTCAGGGTTGATATGTTATTCATACTCTGATTGGTGTGGAGATAGAGTTGACAAAAGAGGTACTTTTAGATATTTCTTGAAGTATCTGTGAGGTCCCATTTCTTGGTCTTCAAAAAGCAACCAGTGGTTGTATTGTCAACCTGTGAAGTTGAGTACATTGCAGATGCTTTGTCTGCATGTCAAGTTGTTTGAATTATGAACTTATTGCAGGATATGAATATCAAAGTGAGCAAGCTTGTGAGGTTGATGATTGACAATAAATCAGCTATAAGACTTGCCAAGAATCCAGTGTTGCATGGAAGGAGCAAGCACATTGACACAAAGTTCCATTTTCTGCGCAATCAGGTTCAGAATGGAGTGCTTGAAGTTGTTCAGTGTAGAACTCAGAAGTAACTTGTAGATGTACTAACTAAAGCTATCAAGACTGAACACTTTATTCATTTGAGGAAAGCAATTGGTGTTGTTGATTTTAGTATTGAATGTGGATTAAAGGATTGTGTTAAAACGTAATCCAAATTCACATTTAAGTTGCATTTAAATTTTATATTTGAGTTTCATTTAGTGGTTCTGATAATATAATACTGAACTCAAATTCAGTTTGTAATAGATTTCAGTGTGTAACTGTTTTCAGTTAGAGTAAAAGTTAGTTATTCAATATCCTCTCTCTTCTATCTTCTTCATCTCTAACATTGTGCTCCAACCGTTCTCCTTAACGGAACTCTTTTCTTTTAGATAAACAAATTTTCTTAACTAATAATATAAAAAAAATCCTAAAAATAAGGAAACATACTAAAATTATAAAATATAACATATTATACCCTGAATATTAAACTCCTTAGATGAAATCAAAAGAATTTCATGCTATGAAATATGTCATTTACTAGTATTTTGCAAAGCTAGAGCTATGATTAAGAACTAATATTTAGTAAAGAAACATAGCTAGCTAGACAAGAGTTAAAACCACTACGGACAACTCATATTGAAGCTTCAATATGAACTCTAATTGTATGGAGTCATTTTCATATGCCTAATAGGATCTTCTGATTTTTAGTCAAAAGCTGGTAATAATTAGATGGTGTTAGATTGAAAGATCTTTATAATGAGATTTTCTTGATTTAAGATAATATATTAATCTTTGTCATGATTATAGAGACAATGTTAGACTAAGACATGCTTAATAAAGTACAACATATGTAAGACCCTTTAAACCTCATTGGAAGCTTATAATAAAATTAAACCAAGCTATGAACAATTTTTTTTAAAATAAATTAAAGTATGCTTATCTAAATGAATATTATAAGCTATCCAGTTATTGCGCAAGTCAATAATTTTCTCTCAATTTATCATAAGAGATGAAACAATATATTATATTTTTTGTTATGTTATAGCTGTAAAATGAGATAAGAAATGGATAGATTCTTATGCTCCAATTCGATGAGATTATTCTAATTCCCTTTCAATGTGGTAGCCCTATTCGTTCACATTCGCAAATTGAGTTTAAGAAATATTATTTGATAAATTACAACCTAATTTTTGTCTTCTCTCAAAAAGCATATAACTTAAAGAATAAGTCTTTGTCATGCAATGAAAAGTTAATTAATGTTAGGGGAAGTTTTTCACCGGGGGCATTTAACATTGTGAGATTTTTTTATTTAGAGTAATATTTTTGTGAGAGACACATCACATACTCATCCAAAGTCTTAGAGTGTGTTTGGATGAAGGATTTTGATGAGGAAAATTAATTTTTTGAAGAAATTTGAAATGACTTGATCAAAATCTATTGTTTGGATAAAAAATATGGAGAATTGTTAAAATGATATAAATTTATGGAGTATTTTATTCATGTTAAATTTAAGAAATTTAAAATGACATAAAAAAGTAAAGAATTTCAAATTACTTTTTAACTCTATATAATATGAATGTTAAATTGTTTATTATTAATTTTTCAAATTTTACAAGATGGTCCTCATATTTTATGAAAATTTCAAATTCACCTCCAAAAATTTAAAAAATTGCAAATAAGTCCCTACTAATTTTCAAATTTTACAAATTAGTCCCTTTTAATTTTCAAAAATTATAAAATGGTCCCTATTTTTCATATTTTAAATTTGACCCAAAGGCTTTAAAAATTATGAAAATGACCCCAAATTTTTTACATTGAATCATTTTAATACTCCATCCAAACAAAAGAATTTAAAAATAAATAAATTTTAATTGAATCATTTGAATTACTTAAAATTTTAAATTCCCTAAAAATTCTCAAATTCCTCATCCAAACACACTCTTAAGGTAATAAGTGTGTTGGTTCTCTCACTTACAAATGCTCAAGTCACCACATTTTTATCCAATGTAAGATTATTATCCACACTACTCACATTTGTTAATACTTAACACTCCCCCTCAAGTGTGAGTCTATCCACAATATTTTCACAATGCTCCTCCTTAAGTGGAAACTCTCAAGTGTGAGTCTATCCACAATGCTTTCACAATGCTCCCCCTTAAGCGGAAGCTTCAACTATGCAACTGCACTTTCTGTTGTGTGTTTCTTACTTAACACCCTTATACCTCCGTTGACACTCTTCAACGGAACACCTCCTAACCACCACTTGTGGGAAGTACTTTCGATACAAGTAAGTCGATCCTTTACTCGAACCAGACTCTGATACCACTGTTAGGGGAAGATTATCACTAGGGGGCATTGAACATTGTGAGACTTTCTTTTTTAGAGCAACACTTTTGTGAGAGACACACCACATACTCACCCAAAACCTTAAGGTGATAGGTGTGTGGGCTCTCTCACTTATAAATACTCAAATAACCACATTCTTATCCAATGTGAGACTATTATCCACACTACTCACACTTGTTAATACTTAACAATTATTATCTATAAACTCAAAGTAAAACGTCAATTTACTTGCTCTATTGTATTGAAGTTGAAGCTTCTTTGTAATTGAATCTAGTCAAATAATTTCTCACTATATTTAAAGCATGTTTGTTAAAGATAAAAGTTGAAATAGTTAATGGTATTAATGCGAAATTATAAAGCATGTCAACCTGTTGATATGTAAAAAATTCTCAAACTTTTATGGACTTGAGAAGCAAGTAAAACTTTGAGTTAACGCAAAATCAAATTTTTTAACAGAAAAAACAAAATAGTGATTTTTATGGACATTGTTAACAAAAGTTATTAATGCACAATTTTGTTTTTAATTTGAAATCTTCTCTCTACTATGGTCTATACAGACATTGTTAACAAAAGTTATCAACATCCTAAGTAGGACGGTTAAAAAACTATTGAACCAAACCATCAAATCGAATTAAAATTAAAATAAATAAATCATTATATTTGATTAATGTATCAAATATGTGTTACACAAATAATATCTAAATCAAATGATAAATAAATTGAACTGAAACTAAAATCGAATAGAAATGAAACTGAAAATGGAAAAACAAGTTAAAAAATTTTTATTAATTTTTTTAAGAAAGTATAACAATTTGATTCTTTGACATATGGTATGGTTTTAAAAAAATTTGTTTTCTAACGATTTTGTACAGTTTGGAATTCTGAATTGCTATATCAAACCAATAATTTTAGTTCGGTTTAATTTTAAGTAAATTAAAAAGATTCGATTCGATTTAGGTGACCTTTTACAATGGTTCAGTTTGATTTTCTGATTAAACTATACCACGAACAACCCTAGTGACAACAATATCATTGTTACCTTATAGTCTGTTTATAGAGAATTGTAATTGTTTTTTAGAGATTACATTCAAGAAGGAGTTTTGTTCCTTTCAGTTATGAATTTCTTGATGTACTGGTCAAAAAGTACAAGTGTTTGTTCCTCCTACAAGGACAGGGGGACTCAGAGCCCTTAGTAGGCTTATAACAATTGTATAGTAGTTAAGGATTGCCCACAGCGGCGAAAAACCCTATACGGTGGTTGTATGAGTCCTGCTCATGTGAGGTGAGAGGCTCTGTAGATGGATGATGTGCTTGTTATAAGCATTTGAGGGGTGTGATCAATATGAGTTATGATTAAGTTAAGTGTTATGCTTTTAGGGTGTAATGATTTATCCATCCTCTCTTGAGGAAGACATATTTATATAGGCCTATAGGGCTTAGGGTCTCTTGGAAAAGGTCATCGTCTACATAATCAATGGTAGACCATTGAATATCAATTTCTAAGCAGGTCGTGGATCCGTTATTGTTCTTAAATTCTCCTTGCCCTAGGAACGTCTCTTCCCACGTTTCCCATGACTGGGCGATAGGAAGACTTTTGGAGGCGAGGCAATACCTTCACTTTGGGAGACGTGTTAATATATTGCCTCTCCTTGGGCGGCCTATAACTAGTACTCTACTATAGTCCTTTTACAAATATAACACTACATAATCCCTCAAGCACAAGGCCTTTTGACAGAGAATGAAGTGTTTTAGATCGCGCGACTCAGGGGAGCATCCTGACTACCCAGGCTTCTCGAGGACACAATTCCTTAGGTGAAGTTAGACCTCTTAGACGAGACTATAAGCCCCTCAGGTGAGGCATTTGACCTCTTAGGCGGGACTTCCATTGAGTCCTCATGCAAGACTTGTGATCTTAGACTGAATATCGATCGCGCCTCTTAGGCGTGATTCCTTATTCTAATCTCGCCCGGGGAAACACTAAGTCCCTTAAGCGAGAGTTTAGTTAGCACGGGGAATCTAAGTCCTTCAAGTGAAATTATATGTAGCTCGAATGATGGGACTATAAGTCCCTCAGGTGAGGCGCTTGGCCTATTAAAATGGACTTCCATCGAACCCTCATGCAAGACTTATGAACAAGTCTCTTAGACTAGATATATGTCGCGCATCTTAAGCCTGATTCCTTATTATGATCCCGCCCGAGGAAACACTAAGTGCCTCAAGAAAGAGTTTAGTTATCTTGAGGAATCTAAGTCCTTCCAGCAAAATCATATGTAGCCCAGTTGACGAGACTATAAGTCCCTCAGGCGAGGCATTTGACCTCTTAGGCGGGACTAACATCGAGTCCTTAGACAAGACTTGCGATCAAGTCTCTTAGACTGGATATCAGTCGTGCAGCTTGGGCATGATTCCTTATTTTGATCATGCTCAAGGAAACACTAAGTCCCTCGGGCGAAAGTTTAGTTAGCCTGGGGAATCTAAGTCCTTCAAGAGAAATTATATGTAGCTCAGCTGACGGGATTATAAGTCCCTCAGGAGATGTGTTTGACCTCTCACTATTGATAATGGTATTAGTCATGTATACATTTCAATTACATATGTCTTTCCTTATGATATATATTTCTTGTTGTTTTGATTTTGTGTTTTTTCTTTCTATATGGGTTGGATGAGTTTGATTATCTTTGATTTGCTTTGGGTTGATTTGGTTTAGATCGACTTGACTTAGTTTTATTTGGTTTGGTTTTATATTATTCGTTTTTGTTCCGTTTGTTTAGTTCATTTGTTTGATTGTCCCTATCCCTATTGTTCTTAGTTTTGATTTCTCATCTCCATATTGGTTTTTTTTTCTTTTCTTTTTTTGCATTCTTATCTTCCTATTGATTCTTATCTTTGTTTTCTCCCATCCTTATTATTTTTTTATTACTTCTCTCTATGTTTTCTTCTGTTTGATTGCTTCTCTTCATGAGTTATTCTGTTTGGGTTGTTGATTTGGTTTGATTCCTCTCTTTGTCTGTTTTTCACACTTTGTGTTGGTTCTTATCTCTAGTTATTGCTCTTGAAATTACAGTCGATATCACATTTTATTTTGATGTTCTATTTGAATTTGATTTGCGTGTAACTTAATTTCTTGTTATTTATAATTCTTTTAATTTGTGTCAATAAGATAATCATCCTCTATCTAATGTAGTTTAGATGAAGACAAAAAATTGATGAAGACTATTAAAGAAGAAAAAGCCTAAGAAGACACATGATGAATGCTTTCTAATTATGAATCTAATTAAGAGAAATATCAAGTTGATAGATTATGATTAAAATTCATTACAATTCATGATATAATACTTTATGTGCTAAGAAATTCACTTCCTATTTCATCTAAAAATTTCTTACATGTTTATGCATAAAAACCATCCATGTCAAACCTTTAAAAACTGCATTTTTCACTTCTGGTACAGTGGTAATCGATTACCACTTGCTCGTAATCGATGACGATTTAATTTTGTAAATTATGGAAGTTGAAACATGCATAATCACACTTTTTCAGAACTGCCGTAATTTACTTATTTTTGAAACAACATTCAAAATTTAAAATTTCTGAAATGTTAGCTATAATCGATTACCAATTTGTCGTAATTGATTACGAGATTAACAATTGCACCTTTTCAAAAATAGAATTGATGTAAAATGATGCAAGACTTCATGGATTACCTTTAAACTCGTATATCTTCATAAATAGGTGTCTTAGAATCTATATAAGGCTATTTACATCATAAATGTAATTAACCTCTTTCATTCAAATTTTACAAACAATTCAAATATTTTCTAAGTGTTTATACATAAAAAATATTGAAATTTTCTACATAAACTTTCATTAAAATTTATGAGCACTTAAGGTTCATATATTATTGAATTGTACATCGAAAGATAAGATCAAACTTTATTTAGGAATTCATTCTAGATTCAAATTCTTAAGTTTATTCAAAAGTGTGTTGTAACTTAATCACCAAGATTATAGTGATAAGTTGTTTGTTGTAAAAGGTTCTTTGAATTGGTGTAATTCAAAGTCCACCATAGTGTTTAGTGTGTGTGAAAAATTCCTTTGAACTGGGTTGATTCAATGTCCACCGTATGTTTTATGTTTATGTTGGAAGATTGTAAGAGGAATCTTGGTGGGATACTTGTGCAAAGATTTAACTAGTATAATTTCCTTATGTCATTTACATTTTCTTCATTTTAACTTTCTGCACTTTATATTGCTAAGAACATATCATTATCATATATGTACTAGTAAAAAAGTATAGATGATCCTCAAGGCGATATATCCCTTTACATGTACATGTTCTTCGCATAATCCAATTAGCGATCCTCTTAAGGGCTTTAGGCCTTCTGGGTCGAGGAAAAGTATTTTAAACACCTCTCAGTATAATATATCTGCAGAATTCCCTTGGTCAATGAGAACTTTTTAATCTCCCTATCTTCGTATTCGAATGTAATGACTATGGGATCGTCATTGTGAGGGTGAATGATAGCTGCATCTTTCTCCGAGAAAGTGATTGTGGCTTCTAAAGTTTTGCGTTCACCTTCGATCTTTACCTCAGAGAGGTTTTTTACACTCAAGATCTAGCGAGCATACCTTTTTTTGGTAGAGTTGGTTTCCCCGCCTCTTGCGAACCCTCCTGTTATTGTGTTGAGTGTGTGGCACACAAATTTATTATCCTCTCCCTGAGTGTAGCGAGTGATTTTTGGATGTGGTTGCGAAGCACGATCGCTCTGGTACTACAGCTCGACTCATTTTTTATCATATTAAAGCTGATGAAGGAAGGGAAATAGATGTCTCCAATTAACCCTGCTTGCAAACTGAGTTTAAACAGTCAAAACTGTTGGTTTACAGATGCTACAAAGATTCGGGGTCTCTCCTAGGTTATTTTGTTGAAAAGGGGTGCTTTAGGCTATCGGTTAGGATGTTAGGACAGATATATGAAAGTATGGGATTTTGGGTTTTTGTTTAGTGTGCTCGCTAAGATTTTTTCTTTCAATCTTATGCCTACGTATTCCCGTTTACCGAAATAGGGAAATCAGAGCGTTCGTAGTTCCTCCTATTCTATGGGAGGAAATTGTTGTTTTGGTGTCTTGTTCAAAGCCCAAGACGTGAAGCTAAAGGTGTTTGTATCTTGTTCAAAGCCCAAGATATGGGGCTAAAAGTAGTTTGTATCTTGTTCAAAGCCCAAGATGTGAAGCTAAAAGGGTGTTGACTTTAGAGAGAATTTGTCATCTCTAAAGAGGGGGTTGTATATCACAACTGTTTATAAAGGAGAATTACTTTAACCGGGATGTGTGAATCCGGCAATGCCATAATTTCCTTTATAGGAGATTTTTAACCTAAAGGAGAAGACTTTAACTCAGTGTAAAGCAATGCTATATTTCCTTAGGAATTTCTCATGCTAAAAGAGGGACAGTGGCATGGATATAGATGATCCAGAGGCTTGCCGCTTACAGTGATTAGGTGAAGGGGAAGGAGTCGTTGATGTTTGTGTACTGTGAACGAGGCACAATTTTGATGCTAAAAGGTTAATTGGATCAACCAGTGGTTTTCTTATACAAAGCCTAAGAGGAGGCTAATATGTGTCTCGTACAAAGCCCGAGAGAGAGGCTAAAAGGTTTTTGACTCAACGAGGGAATCTTTTTGTATCTCGTATAAATCCCGAGATGAAGGCTATTTGACTCAACAAGAGAGTTTTTGTATCTCGTACAAAGCCCGAGATGGAGGCTAAAATTTGTTTGGTTCAATAAGAACCTTTTTGTATCTCGTATAAAGCCCGATATGGAGGCGAAAGGGGTGATCGACTCAACGAGGGAGTCTCTTAGGTGTCTCGTACAAAGCCCGAGAGAGAGGCTAAACGTTGTTTGACTCCGCTGGGGAGAATCATTGTACAAAGCCCAAGAGGAGGCTATTGTAACTATTTCAGTTGAGTGACAGGTCCAGTATGCTGATTTAAAGAGAAAATCAGTTCTTATATGAGTAACACTATACTCAAGGATTTGATTCGAGGATCAAGGTTATTCCCTGTTCTTTAAGGAAGCGGGAAATCCAAAGGGTATTGAGACTGTCCGAGTCTACGGGTTTCCTTCCTATTTAATGAAGGGGTCACTTGAGAATGTCTTTGAGAATCAAGGATATTAGACTGTCCGTGTCTAGAGTTTCATCTTTTGTACTATGCTTTGTGAAATAGTAGTAGACTCTTTGAAATGATTGTTCTATGAAGATGACTAAGTTCTGTTCTTATACCTCTAAGAGGTCATCGGGACAATTTGTACGAAGCCCAAGAGGAGGCTGGAAACTTTTAAGAAGCCGAGAGGTCCTTGTACGAAGCCCAAGAGGAGGCTATCATTCCCGGAGGAAAAGATCATTATACGAAGCCTAAGAGGAGGCTGTGAATACTTCTAAGAAGCTGACGGGTCCTTGTACTAAGCCCAAGAGGAGGCTGGGTTGCTTTTAGGAAGCCTGTGGGTCCTTGTACGATGCCCAAGAGGAGGCCGATGCTTTTAAGAAGCCCGTGGGTCCCCAAACCCCAAGAAATTCAAGACAGGCTATTCACGAGGAATAAATCAAGCCAGGAAAGTTCGAGAATTTGGAAGAAACTCAAGAGATGCCATTCACGGAGAAAAAATCATCTCTGGGGAGTAGAGTTTCTTGACAAGTGCTTTTAAGAAGCCTGTGGGTCCCCAAACCCTGAGAAATTCAAGACAGGCTATTCACGGAGAATAGATCAAGCCAGGAAAGTTTGAGAATTTGGAAGAAACTCAAGAGATGCCATTCACGGAGAAAAGATCATCTCTGGGGAGTAGAGTTTCTTGACAACTTCTACGAGTGACAGTCTATGAAAGGGTTCACCGAGAATGCTGCCTTTCATATCTCCATATTGTTTAACCCCAAGAGGAGGGAAGACTGTGTCTGGTAATCCTATTGGGGATCTAGCTGTCTATTTCTACGAATAAACGAAACGGCTTTACCTAGTTCTAGACGCAGTTGTCGGGGAAACTCTAAATATCTATACTATTATTACACAATTGATATGAGTTTATGAAAGAAGACTTACAGCGAAACAGCCCCACAATACAATTATATGTATATGAAAGCGGTAAATGAAAGCGTATAAACACTTACTCGGGTGTAGAGCTTCCATGCTGTTTGGTTGGTTGTTCAACAAAGACAGATTGAAAACAACAGTATATTTCAAAATCAAAGGAGAAAGTGCTTTGGAAAAGAAAGATTTGGAGCTTACAACTCAAGAAGAGGCCCAGGGTTTTATCAGTGATTGTACTGTTTGAATTTGTACAAAGGGACTTATACAAGTGACTGTGACCCAAAAAGGTTTTCTGTACAGAGGGATGGGTCTTACACTCTCTCAAGAGGCCCAAAAAGATTAAAGAAAAATAGTGGGGCTTATAATACGAGGGTAGGCCCAGATGACTTTTCGTTAAAAATGGCGATCGCGCCGAGGTTTTCTTTTAACGCAGAGGGACTTATACAATAAGTGAAGCCCAAAATTGTTTTGGTTAAAAGGGGATTGGTTCTTACACTCTAATAGAGGCCCAAAAGTTTTGAATGGGTCTTATAGCTCAAGGAGAGGCCCAGATGTTATTTTTCAAAAGGCGACGATCGCGCCGTTTGTTTTTTACGGTATCGGGACTTATACAATACACTGAGGCCCAAAAATGATTTGGTCAAAAAAAAGGATTGGGTCTTACACTCTATTAGAGGCCCAAAGTGTTTTGAAAATGATTTATGAGAGTTGAATTAATCCAAAAACCTTAATTTGTTTTCAAAATGTGTTTAAATTGAATAAAAATTCAATTAAAATGATCAAAATTGTTTAACACATGGAAAACAAATTGTGATCTTGGATTAATGCTTCAAAAATTAAGTATTGACCTACAAAATAATTAGAAGGCATTAAAAGTTGCAAAATCAAGGTGGAAAAAATATTTTAAATGTCAAAAACAATTAAAACATTAATTCTTTGCAAAAATATCAATTATATAAAGTAAATAATATTTTTGGGATTTTTTGGGAAAATAAAATATTTCAACATTTTTGTGAATTATTAAAAAAAGAATCAACTCAAAATCATTAAAACTCAGAGAGAAATTAATTTTTGAATCAATTAAATAAAATCACAAAATTCAAATATTTGAATTTTCAAAAAATGGCGCCAAGAACACGCCAAGAACACGCGCGTGTTCTGGGTTTGCCCAGATTTGCATTTTCTATCCAGTCTCACTAAATACTTGATCATATCATGCAATCCACATACCAATCAACTCGTTTCAACCTCACGATCATGTCTATGACAATTAATTTCGTTTAAATTAAGCATAAAACAAGAAATCACGAAAAATCCTCAAGAACCCCAATTTCTGCATGAAGGCTGGGATTTTTGATACACGATTCAAACAATGCAATTAATTGAGGGGAAACATTCCATGCATGATTATGAACATTTGGCAAAAGTATTGTGAGAGGAAATATGCATAGATTGAGAGATGACCAAGTTTAGGCTTACCTCTAGGTCGTGACAGCAAGAGCAAATTGATTTCTGAGTAGGAGGTGTTACAGATGAATTGTGATGATCTGAACAGCTTCCCTACACCCTATGGAGTGTGTTTGAATGCTTGGACTTGATGGAAATTGGCTGGATCACTTTATGGCACCTCAACTGCAACTTGGTTAAAACCTTGAGCAATTGACTGGTGATTCTGAGAAATCAGTGTTCCAGTTGTTGTTTAAGTGTTTGATCAGCTCATATGTGATGTATATGAGGTGTGTGTGTGATTGGTTTGATTGGAAAAGCTCTCAAACTCAAAACCCGATAGTGACTTGCCTTAGAAGGCAAAATTGGAGTGAAAGAAGAGATTTTGAGGAGAGCATCTGTTTGATGGCTTTGGTGTACTCAAACTGATCACAATTGAGCTCTATTTATAGTAGAGCAAGTTTGTTTGGCAAGGAATAGTGAATGGCAACTGCTGAGTAGGTTTGGCCAATGTTGGCAAATGAAAATCCAAGTCTCCTCTAGCCATTGACTAGAGGTTAGGGCACATGCTGCTGGTTCCCTTGGTCTTGGATAAGTCTTGACTGAATTCAGTTGAGAATGGCTCAATCCATGCCACCTTGATGCTTCCATTGAATGCTCCAATCCAAAATTGGAGTCTTGTCCCTATTTTGGCAATTCTAGGTTCAACATGCTATTTCTTGTTCCAAAGACTTTGGAGGCTTGGCTCAGTGATTGTCCCCTTTAGATTCAATCCTCAGAGGTGTCCAAGTGGATCGGAGTGTGTGGATTTGGCTGATTTTGGCAAATCGACCAAAAGTGCAAAAATCTGCCTTGCCTTGACAGATTTCAGCAAGGCATCTTGCCAATGTCATATCTCATAGCCCAAATTGAATTTGGTAATGTTCTTGGCCATTTTGGAAAGCCCTTACATGATACAACAACTGTTTGAACATGTTTGGTTTTGATCTCTTTTGAATCCAAGTGAAAAATCCCCCTACATTTGGAAAAAAGTAAAGGCAGATTCTGATTTAGTGAAATTTTCACTAAGTGTTGGAACAAAGTGACTTTTCTTGATTTTGATCACTCCATAACTCACAATCCATGAGGAATTTGGACATAGGTCAGTATGAAGCTTTTGTAGAGGGCAATGTGATATACAAATCAAGCTTTGAATGGGGAACAATGGCCTTGTGGCTTAGGAGTTATGGTCCTCCAAAGGTTGCACATTAGTATCACTTTTTCCATAACTTAGAAATTTTTCTAAGTTTTTATGGTTACCCCTTTTACAAGTTATCCCATTTTCTTTGATTTTTCTTGATGAATGATGATTCAAATCATATATTAACATCATTTTAGGGTTAAAAATCCATTTTGGTGAAAAATCTCAAAAAGTCAAAGTTGACTTTTGTGCACAGTTGACTTTTTATCAGATAAATTCCAAACTGTACAATTCTTCAGGAAATCATGTCCTTGACCTAAATCAAACTTGATGGACATGTTCCATGGGTGTCATAGGGTATATTGAATCATGTCTTAGGGTTTGGGAGCATGTCCTGGTCAAAAGTCAAAGTTACAGTTGACTTTCCTCACGAAACCCTAATTGTGGTGCAGATGAAATTGAGACTTGTTGCTCAAGCTTCTTGGATTAATCCATTGTTGCAAATGGATCAATATAGTATATTAAAGACCCTCAAATCATATCTTGAGGTCTTGGCTCATGATTTGTCCCAAAAGTCAACTTAGGGGTGAATTAGGTCAAGAAACCCTAATTCCTGATTTTTTATGAATGCATCCCCTGAGGTCAAATTGACTTGATGATTGGGTCCATGAGGTTCCATGGAGTATATTAGGTTATGTTTTGGATCTTTAGCTTGTGCCCAGATGAAAATTTTCCATCTGGAGGCCCTGGTCGACCAAAACCCTAATTTGGTGACACTGTCGATCTTGAGACTTGATCCACCTAGAAGGGAGCAGCCTTGTGCTTAATCCTTGAAGTGGGAGTCCCTTTTGATCCATTGTGGATGTTTGAGAGGTTAGACAAGTTGAAGATCATGTCATTCCTTGATTGATCCTTTGTCTAAGACTCTGAGAGGGCTTAAAACCCTAATTTTGATTGTAGTGAATGCTCAACAACCCTTGAGGCATTTGATGAGGCATGATGGTTCATCCATATTATGATGATGATTTGCACAATGATGGGAAATCTTAGTGGTCAAAATTTGGGGTATGACAGATGCCCCTATTTAATCTTCTTGGACCCGAAGGTGTGAATGACGAAGGTATTCGGGCATTCGGGGTGCAAGAGGATTAAATATCGGAATACCCGAAATTTTGATGGTGGTTATGAATGGTAGCTTACGCATTCATCTTCTTTTGATAAGCAATGATGCTTAGAAAAGGTAAACTTCCCCTCGATCCTGGTCTTCAGCCAAGGAGCTGGTCTCAGTTTTCTTTTGAAATAAACCTCCCCTCGATCCTGGTTTCCTACCAAGGAACTGGTCTTAGTTTCTTTTGTCAACTTCCCCTCGATCCTGGTTTCCTACCAAGGAACTGGTCTTAGTTTCTTTTGTCAACTTCCCCTTGATCCTGGTTTCCTACCAAGGAACTGGTCTCAGTTTCTGAAGTAAACTTCCCCTCGATCCTGGTTTCCTACCAAGGAACTAGTCTCAGTTTCTGAAGTAAACTTCCCCTCGATCCTGGTTTCCTACCAAGGAACTGGTCTAAGTTTCTTTTGTCAATAAACTTTCTTGACAAGGAACGCTGTTAGTAGCGGTTTTCCTTCAAACTTCTCGCCGAATTTTCCTGGGGAGATGCCATTTGAGTGGAAACAGTTTTGATGTCAGACTTACTGGGGAACCCATTCGTCTGAATTGTAGAGGTACACAAACTTCTCTATTTTGGAGACGTCATTTGTCGATTCTATTGGGGAAAGCGAGTCTCTTGAGAGACTGTTTTCGTTTGGGGTCTTACATCATGCTTTTTTCGGGATCTTCCCAGAGAAATGCCATATGTTGGGATCCAATTTTGAGGTGCCGATGATCTTTTCATCAGCGGTCTTTCGGAGAAAGGCAGCTGTACTGCCAAATCTCTGCTTAGGAGGCTTTCTCTGGGGATTTTTCTTTAATCCGGGAAAGCAAGGATATCATCTTCAATGGCGAAGAGTGACATTTGTAGAAAGCTTCTCTGGATTTTCATAGGTTCAAGTTATCAAAGTGATCGAGTGCCGGCTCTAATCCAGAGATACATTGGAGGCGAGATTGTTCAAACGTAGCATTTCCTGACGAGGCAAGAACTGACAACTCGATTGAGAGGACTGTTATCACTAGGGGATAAGACCGACTAGAGTGATAGTGATACAATATGAATATGAATGCAAATCAAATGCATGATGTATGTATGTATATGCTGACAAAACTGACGCGACATACAGACTGACGAGTGAACACGACTGGATACTCGGCCATCGCGGGGCGAAGAAGTACCGTTGGTAAAAAAAGTAGCAATTCTACCTTGCTTAGGAAAGATAGTCCCTGCGGGGAATACCGTTGATTGGGCTAGGAGATAAGAACTCTGCCGAGGGTATCAGATGGGAAAGCTGCATCTCATACAGTTGATCCTTCGTTCAGGCGTACTAGCCTAGAAGGAGTACTTTGATTCTGCACTTTGAAATTCAAATGCCTTTGGAGACGCAATCGACGTTCTTTTGATGTTCAACAGTCAAAAACAATTGCCATCTTTAATTTAAAAGCAGAAAAAGTTTTAACAAGTAAATTCATTTTTGTTTCATTTCAAGAATCGCTAATCATGTTAAAACGCCATTCTGTAAAGCTAAAACAAATAAGAATTACAAACAAAAGCACAAGGGCTCAAATTTTATTGATAAGATGGAGATCAACCAAACGCGTGATTCCAAAGAGTATATACAAAGTTTGAAAATGGTAATTTACAGGGAAAAGGGCTACGTTGAAACATAACGACAACTATCCTTCTACCAACTTTGAATTCGGGACATCCTGAGCTTCTGTCGAAGATGACCTTGACTGGAGTTTTCCTCTGATGGATGATATAACTGCTGCTGAGGGACTTGCCTCTGTTGAACATAGTTACTTGCCATTATCCCTAATTTTTTTCCTGGATTGTACTATGAGATTTCCAATCCATCGGGATGATTTTTTTTTTCATGTCTTTAACTTTTGCCTGGACCGCCCTTTCGGGTTTTCAATCCACCGAGACATTTTTTTTTAGTTTAGGCGAAGTATTTCTTGACTACATCAACATTCGTGGGGTAGGCAAATTCCTCTCCGTCCATGGTTGTAAGTCTCAAGGTACCGCCTGAGAAAGCTTTCGTGACCACATAGGGGCCATCATAATTTGGGGTCCATTTGCCCCGAGAGTCAGTGAGAAACGATTGTATCTTCTTGAGCACGAGGTCTCCTTTTCTGAAGACACGAGGTCGGACCTTTTTGTCGAACGTCTTCTTCATTCTCTACTGATACAACTGACCGTGGCATAATGTCGTGATTCGCTTCTCTTCGATCAGGTTTAATTCGTCGTGTCGACTTTGACACCATTCAGCTTCTGTAAGCTTTGCTTCCATCAATACCCGAATTGATGGAATCTCTACTTCTATGGGGAGAACTGCCTCCATGCCATATACTAGAGAGAAAGGGGTTGCCCCTGTTGAAGTGCAGACATATGTTCGATAACCGTGAAGAGCAAAGGGTAGCATCTCGTGCCAATTTTTATAGGTTACAACCATCTTTTGAACAATCTTCTTGATGTTCTTGTTAGCCGCTTCTACCGCTCCGTTCATCTTGGATCGGTAGGGAGATGAGTTATGGTGTTCAATCTTGAACTCAACGCACAACTCTTTCATCATCTTGTTGTTCAAGTTAGATCCATTATCTGTAATGATCTGGCTCGGAACACCATAACGGCAGCTGATATTGTTTTTGATAAATCGGACCACCACTTGTCGGGTTACATTGGCGTACGACGCTGCTTCAACCCACTTGGTGAAATAGTCAATGGCTACCAGGATGAACCGATGTCTGTTTGAAGCCTTAGGTTCGATCAAGCCAATCATGTCGATTCCCCATATGGAAAAAGGCCATGGGGAAGAAAGAACTTTGAGATGCGTTGGCGGTACATGAATTTTGTCGGAGTATATCTGACACTTGTGACACCTCCTCATGTACTTGTAGCAGTCGGATTCCATTGTCAACCAATAGTACCCTGCTCTCAGAATTTTTCTCGCCATTGTGTGTCCATTGGCATGAGTGCCAAAGGACCCTTCGTGAATTTCTTTTATCAGCATGTCTGCCTCTGGTTTGTCTATGCATCGGAGCAAGACCATGTCAAAATTTCTCTTATAGAGTGTATCACCACTCAGGAAGAAACTGCATGCCAGCCTTCTGAGGGTTTTCCTGTCCTTCCTTAGTGCCCCCGGTGGGTACTCTTGTTTCTGAAGGAAGCATTTGATATCGTGATACCAAGGTTTATTGTCTATGACTGCTTCGATTGTGAAGATGTAAGGGCCGTTCAAGGCGCATTATGTCGATCTTAGGTAGGTCATTCCATTGACCTACACTAATCATGGAAGAGAGAGTGGCTAAGGCATCAGCCATGTGATTCTCATTACGAGGGACGTGATGAAACTCGACTCTGTTAAAGAAGGGTAACAATCTTCTTGCATAGTCTTTGTAAGGAATCAGTCCTGATTGGTATATGTTCCAATCTCCTCTTATCTGATTGATAACCAAGGCTGAGTCGCCGTATACGTCCAAGTTTTTGATCCTTAAATCAATCGCTTCCTCGAGACCCATAATACAAGCTTCGTATTCGGCCTCGTTGTTCGTACATTTGAACGTAAGTCTGGCAGTGAAAGGAATGTGGGTACCCTGAGGGGTAACAATGATTGCCCCAATTTCATTTCCATAATGATTAACTGCTCCGTCAAAGATAAGTCCCCACTGGAAACCTGGTTCTGGCCCTTCACTGGGTAACAGTTCATCGCAATCTTTCATTTTTAGATACATGACATCTTCGTCTGTGAAGTCAAACCCGATTGGTTCTTGATCGTCAATCTGTTGATGAGCCAAATGATCGGCTAAAACACTCCCCTTAACAGCTTTCTGGGCGTGGTACTCTATGTCATATTCTGATAATAACATCTGCCAACGGGCAATTCTTCCCGTGAGAGCAGGTTTTTCGAAGACGTACTTGATTGGATCCGTCTCGAAAACCAACCAAGTAGTATGACGAATCATGTATTGGCGAAGACGTTTGGCTGCCCAAGCCAAAGCGCAACAAGTTTTCTCAAGCATCGTGTACCGAGTCTCGCAGTCGGTGAATTTCTTGCTCAGATAGTAGATGACAGACTCTTTCCGTTTGGTTTCGTCTTGTCGGCCAAGTACACGTCCCATTGAGTCTTCTAAGACTGTGAGGTAAATGACCAGTGGTCTTCCTTCCACTGGAGGTGATAGAATCGGAGGATTCAACAGATATTCCTTAATACTGTCGAAGACGGTTTGGCAATCTTCTAACCAAACGCAATCCTGGTTCTTTTTTAGTAATTTGAAAATCGGCGCACACGTGGCGGTCATAAGGAATATGAATCTGGAGATGTAGTTCAAACGTCCCAAGAATCCTCTGACTTATTTTTCAGTTTTCGGAGAAGGCATTTCTCGAATGGCCTTGACCTTGTCAGGATCGACCTCAATCCCTTTCTGGCTGACGATGAACCCTAAGAGTTTCCCCGAACGGACACCGAAGGTGCACTTGTTGGGATTCAAGCGGAGTTTGTGCTTCCTCAAACGCTCGAATAGTTTCGACAAGTGGGTCACATGCTCCTCTTCTGTCTTAGATTTTGCAATCATATCATCGACATACACTTCGATTTCTTTATGTATCATGTCATGAAACAGAGTAGTCATGGCCCTTTGATAGGTTGCCCCGGCGTTCTTCAAGCCGAACGGCATCACCTTGTAACAAAAGGTACCCCATGGGGTAATGAACAAAGTTTTCTCCATGTCTTTCGGTGCCATTTTGATCTGGTTATAGCCCGAGAATCCATCCATGAAGGAGAAAATTTTGAACTTTGTTGTACTGTCTACCAGCATGTCAATGTGGGGTAAAGGAAAGTCGTCCTTTGGACTTGCCTTGTTTAGATCTCTGTAGTCGACACGCATTCTGACCTTTCTGTCCTTTTTGGGAACGGGTACGATGTTGGCTAACCATTGAGGATATTCAGATGTAGCGAGGAAACCCGCGTCAATCTGTTTCTGTACCTCCTCTTTGATTTTAATGGCCATGTCCGGGTGAGTCTGTCTCAACCTTTGCTTTACTGACGGACATTCCGATCTTAACGGTAAGTGATGCTCCACGATGCTGGTATCCAACCCTGGCATATCCTGATAGGACCAAGCGAATACATCGGGAAATTCTCTGAGAAGCTTTATCAAACCCTCTCTGGCAGTTGGACTGAGCAGTGCCCCAATCCTGATTTCTTTTCTCTTATTTTCTGAACCCATATTGATTGTTTCCAATGGCCCTTTGTGAGGTTCAATGGACCTTTCCTCCTGTCTGAGTAGTCGAGAGATCTCTTCTGGAATTTCGTTGTCAACTTCTTCTTCAGCCCCAAATACCGGGAACTCAAAGTTGGGAGAAGGCATCAGATCATATGTTTCAACTGGGTTTAAAACAAGCAATCTGCATGACGTGATGATTCGTGTTTAGAAGAGATAGAGAGAATGCGAGTGTGTGCAGTGTATTTATTTTACTGCTTATTTTTATTTTTAATTGTTTTTTAGGATTACCATTTTCTGAAAAAGCAAAAAGAGAAAACATCAATTAATGCGGAAATTACAGAACGACGTTATTTTATTAATGAACAAGTCGATTCTTGAAACTACAGCCCTATAAAACAAAACTCTGTCGCTTTGGGCGGAGCGAAGAGGGAAAATTTACAGAAAGCGAGCCCTATCAAAACATCCGTTTCACCTGGGCAGGGTGAAAGGTTAAAGATGGCAATTACTTTGACTGATGGACGATCTTCGGAACCTCGACGGCAACCCATTGGCGGCGAACTCCTCGGTGAATCACAAAGTCTGGCACCTTCCTTGATTTGTCTTCAGAAATAACACTGATTTCTGGTGGAGTAGGATCTTTGGAATCTGTCTCCCAGGAAGAGTTGTCGTAGGAGGCTTCCTCTATTATATTTTGCATAGCATTTGTGCTCTCAGCTGTATCTCCCCATCCAGTTGGCTGGACATCTTTGAGCCTGATACGAGAGCTTTCGGGAGCGGTGTACTTGACCATATAGTCAAATTTTCCACTTGGTTATCCCAGGGTATCCCATACTTCTCTGGAACTGGAGGAGTTATCCCTCTCAATGACGTTGACCTCGGGAAAAGCATAGTTGATGAATTCAAGTCCTGCAAACGTTGCAAATTCATCGTCGTGTTGAGTAGTTTCTGAATGACCTGAGTGTTGATCCCATGACATGGTGGGGACACAGGTATTCTGTTTAATGACGGTCAGCTGATTTTCATTGTTCGGATGACTCTCTTGCCCCAAGTCTCCTGGATAAGGTTGCCACATTGGCAGGCCATCCATTGGGCCATAGTAGGTGTAGTCAAAATTGTCTTTCATCGGAGTGTCTTCCTGTAATGAATTTGGCGGAGCACGACATCCTTCTGGATCACAATCCCCGTATATCATTTCGACGTCTGACCTTGGTATAAATCTCAGACTCTGTGCGGGATAGCAAAATGGCATAGGCACCTCTTCCTGAGACATATAACCGTCCTCGTTGATATAGGACTTTTATTCCTCATCTATGTCAGAAGAATCCTCCTCATTGATAGCATGAACTATTTGAGACACCGGGTGATGGAAACCTCCACTGTGGAAGAAATCCTGAATGGGATAAAGACTTTCATTGTTAGCAGATGTCCGGGTATAGGTTGCAGAAAAACCAAGACCCTTCTTTGTTGTATTGCCAGTAGGAATGACAAGTTGTCCCCATCCGGTTGTATCGGTACTCTCGACCGCTTTGATAGCATCTTTGTATGAGGAAATCGAGGTTCCTCCTTGGGATTGATTGTCCTTGCCCACCGACAGTGCTTGGAACTGCATCCCAATAACCTCCTCGGGTTCTACACAAGTTGATGATGATAAGTTACTCACGAGCAAGGCCCGTTCTCCACAGACTGTGACAAGTTGATTGTTCTGAACGAACTTTAGCTTTTGGTGGAGCGTTGAAGTGACCGCTCCAGCCTGATGTATCCAAGGTCTTCCTAATAAACAACTGTATGTTGCCCGGATGTCCATGACCTGGAAAGTGACTTGGAAAGTGTGAGGACCGATAGTTATGGGAAGATCAACTTTGCCGATAATTGTTTTTCGGGATACGTCGAACGCTTTGACGATGACTTCGCTGGTTCTCATCGGAGGGCCTTTGAACGATAATTGCATCAAAGTGGACTTCGGCATAACATTCAGGGCTGACCTTGTGTCTACCAGTATGCTGGCTAAAGCATCGTCCTGGCAGTTAACTGTAATGTTGAGCGCCATGTTATGACGGCGACCCTCTTCAGGTAATTCCTCATCACTAAATCCCAAATTATTGCAAGAAGTGATGTTAGAGACAATGCTATCGAACTGTCTGATTGTTACATCCTGTTCCACAAAGGCTTGCTCCAAGACTTTCTGTAGAGCCTCCATGTGTGCTTCTGAACTGAGTACCAGTGATAATACCGAGATCTTTGAAGGAGTCTGTAACAGCTGATCAACAATGTTGTGTTCACTCCTTTGGATGAGCTTCAGCATCTCATCATTATTTTTCGAAAGGTCGAGATTACTGGATTGACCGACTGATGGATCGGGAGCTTCCGTCTGAAGTTCCTTTTCTATGTTGGACTCTCCAACTCTTTTGTTGAAGATTCTACCACTCCGTGTTACACGACTGATGTCTGCAATATTCACGAAGGAGGGTAATGGAATTTCATTTCCATGTTCAATTATTGTTGCACCGTATTTGTAAGGGATTGCCTTAGCTGATTCATACGGTAGTGGTCCCGGCAGATAGATGACTATGGGAACCTTCTGGTTTTTCTGACCATCGTACGTAATCTCGATCCGTTCCCGGTTGGGAATTATTGATTCGTCAAGCCGAGGGATAATGGAAAAAACATTCCTGGTCCTCTGGTGATCATAGATCATGACAACATCCTCAATTTGATTGGCAAGGTAGTTCGGTGACCAATTGATGGGTCTGGAACCTGGATATGGGCGAATCTCTCCACGATCCACCTGCCCTTGGAGAGCTGCTCGCACAAGGTAGCACCCTTGGTTACTTTCCGAACAGACTCCACAACGTTCATAATTGTGTGGTGGCACCTGGCCACGCCCACTTTGAATACAATGTAACCTCACTAGGTTAGCTTCCACAAGTCGGACATCCTGACTTTGACGCCGAGTGGGATTTCTGTTATTGATACTAATTTGCTGAGTATCTTCATCCATGTAGATTGGCATCCACCAATGATTTAAAAAGTGCTGAAGTGCTTCCTGGACCAGGGCACAACCCTGATCGTTTTCGCAACCTGCTTTACAACTTTGATAGTCGTGTGATATTAAGAATTCGAGCCGGACCTGCTCAGCATGTAACTCTACCATGTTGGTATTCATCACGCGAATATCGAAGATCTGAACCATGTTGATCTGATAAGGGTTCCTATCATGGTAGTCTTGGATCCATCCAAGATCCATCTGACGCTGGAGGGCCTCTTGTATGAAAGAGCATCCCTGTTTGTTTACCGAACAAGTCAGACAGGAACTGTAATCGTGTCATGGCAGATTATGATACTGGCTTTATCTTGAGTGCATCGCCACCAAGTTGACATTCATTGCACAGATATCGTGGTTCTAAATGACGTTGGAATTAGTATAGACCATGTTAACTCTACGAACTCGGTACTCTGGGATCCATCTGCTCCTGTAGAGCTGCTTGCACTACAGAACATCCTTGATTGTTTTTAGAGCAGACATCACATTGATGATAATTATGAGGTGGCACATGGCTATATTCACTATGTCTGCAATGCATCTTGACCAAATTGGTCCTCATCAAGAGTACATCGTGAATTTGATAGACATTGTTAGACTCTCTCTCAATCAGGTTGACTGCAGCTTTCTCGTGTTAAGGTAGCGGGTTCGTGAGAACATTGGGATTCGTATCTTTAAAAGATAAGAGCCCGCTCCTAACAAGCTTTTGCACGTCAGATTTGAAATTGAGACAATTCTCTATGTTATGCCCTGGTCCTCCTTGATGATAAGGGCATGTCTGATCCACCTTAAACCAAAAAGGCAGATTTTCCGGTACTGTAAGAGGAGAGTTAGTCTGAATGTACCCCATAGCCAGTAGTAACGGAAATAGTTCTGCGTACAACATGGGTATAGGATCAAACCCTGATGGTCGTGTTGTACGGTTGTTGTTATATGGAGGACGAGTCTGCTGAAGACGCTGTTATGTCCTTTGCTGATTAGGTTGGCTCTGCGCAACCTGAGGTTGATACGTAGGAATAGGCGCAGGGCTGATAGCAGGAGTTACAGCTGCTACTAGTTGATAACGTCGCCTTTGCTTTCCGAGAGAGATATTCCCAATATCCTGCTCTTTTTTCTTAAGGAGAGCACTACCGTATCGTTTTGGACTACTTGATGGTCCAGCGTCTTTTGCCAAACGTCCTTCTCGGACGGCTTCTTCAAGACGAACTCCCATGCCCACCATCTCGGTGAAGTCATTGGGCACACTGGCAACCATTCTGTCATAGTAAAATGAGCTTAAGGTCTTTAAGAAGATCTTTGTCATCTCTTTTTCCTCAAGAGGTGGACAAATTTGAGCGGCAATTTCACGCCATCTCTAGGCGTACTCCTTAAAGGTTTCCTTATCCTTTTGTGACATTGATCTGAGTTGATCTCTGTCTGGTGCATTGTCCAAATTATATTTGAATTGTTGGACGAAGGCAGTACCATGATCTCTGAATGTGCTAATCGTAGTACGGTTTAAACCCATGTACCATTTGAGTGCGGCACCGGTTAAACTATCCTGAAAGTAGTGAATCAACAGGTCCTGATTCTCAGTCTAAGCTGACATTCGCCGAGCGTACATCACTAAGTGACTCTGAGGGCAAGAATTACCCTTGTACTTTTCAAAGTCGGGCACTTGAAATTTGTGCGGGACTTTCACATTGGGGACCAAGCAGAGGTCTGCGACGTCCTTTCCAAATAGATCCTGACCGCGAATGGCTTGCAGCTCCTTCTGCATTTCCAAGAACTGTTCCTGGAATTCATCTATTCGGTCAAACATAGTTTCCTTCTTGCCAGAAGCTATCTGTGGAATCTGTCCTTCCGGGACAGTGTGCACCACAGGGGGTGGTACCGTGACTACGGCAGTGAGTCTTGGCATTTCCCGAAGTTTGTAACCTTCAGGAGTCTTCAATATGCCCATGGCATCTTCGCTTTCCCGAAGTTTGTAACCTTCAGGCCCAGCGGCTTCTGTTATGATTCCCTGATCTTCAGTGATCGACGGAACATATCCTTCCGGGATATAGTTAACAGGCATGCCCCAAGGGCGATCTTTCGGCATTTGATACCTAGGATCATACTTCTTCACTATGGGCGTTGAGGTGATCTCTGAGATCACAGTCCTTTGTAGCTGAACTTTTGCCATGGCTTGCATGTCGTTACGAAGCTTTCTCATATCCTCTCTAAGAGCGTCGATCTCTTCTTTCAACTCTCTATTTTCTTCCTCAAGATCATCCATCTTTTTCTGACGATTGGCCCGAGTATTGTACGAATGAGACAGTTTGACTCTAGAACCGAGACACAAACGTGAGATTCGTAGGTAAGAAGAATATGCGATGTGAGAATGATGAATGCAATGAATATATTAATTGTTTTTTGGTTTAATCAAAATAAACTTCGACAATTAGATTGCAAATATCAAACGGTGGGGAAACCCCTTTTTATTGAAATTCAAAGGATTGCGGAAACGAAAATACAGCAGATTACAAAGTGTAGAAACAGAAACCTAAGCTAATGGGTCCCGAGAGAACTCGGGTGCTGATTCTGGTATCTTCCTTTTCTTTCACCGGGGCTCTTGAGCCGTTGTCGGGTTGTCATTCCTTTGCCAGGTGAAAGGAGCAAGCAAATTCCTTTGGTCATCCTGATTATCCACAGCATGTTGCTCTAAAATCTCGATCAGAGCATCCTTATCTTTCAGTAGTTGCTGTATTTTGATACACTCTACATTAAGGGTGCGGTACTTGTTCTTCCAAGACCTCCTCTTCCTTTGAACTTTGTTGAGAGTAACCTGAAGCTTTTCAGTCTCAGTCATGAAGTACATGATAGATTCCCTCGGCGGAAGAATTCCGTAACGAGGATAAGGCATCTTTAGCTTGAGAGCTCTAGTTTGTACCCGGTGGAGATAAGGCTCCACCGAGACACAGTCCGGTTTTCATAGTGACTCTCGTCCTTTCTTATGAACGTGTTTCCAAGCGTGCACTATTTTTGTCTTTAGTGCTCTGTCACTTTCTCCTTCCTTGAAGAAAAGACCTTCCAGATGAACACCCCGTGGGACGTGTCTCATCGGGTATCCAAATTGACGACGAACAAGAATTGGATGGTAATTGATTCCTCCCTTAGTTCCTATAAGGGGTACGTTGGGGAAGTTTCCACAACGGTCAATGATCTTGATTCCATCATAAATCCTATTACACCAATCAATGTCAGAGTTGGTGAGAGACATGATTTTTTGCGCCCAACGTAAGGCACTCTTGTGATCCCAAAAAGCAGCAGACTTAGGAAAATGGGAGATAAACCATTTATAAAGCAGAGGTACACAACATGTGATATCCCCTCCACTGTACAAATTCCCTAAGTAGACAAAATGATACGCATCTGCGAGCAAAGTTGGCACAGGGTTCCCAATGAGAAAAACCTTAATGGAGTTGATATCGACGAAGTTATTAATGTTGGGCAACAAAAATAACCCGTAGGTGAGTAAAACAAAGATGCTTTCAAAAGCAGTCACGTTCCCGATACTGGCGAAGTACAAGGCTTTCTTTGTCAAGAACTGGGCTGGAAAACCTTGTATGCCACCCTTGGTAGTCATGTGAATCCTGACTTCAGACTCGTCCAAATGAATTGCTCTTGCAATGGTCTGATTCTTTGTAATTTCTTCCAGTCCAGAAAATTGAGCTCGATCAGTGATATGTAAATCGATTAGATGAGAATATTCCTCCAGCGTTGGTGTTAGCTGGTAATCCGGGAATGTAAAGCAGTGATAAACTGGATCGTAGAATTGAACGAGCGCGTCCCTGATTCCCTCAATCATGTGGACCCTTAACAGAGGTAGCAGACCTCCGTACTTGGCTCTGAAGGCCTCTTGGTTTGTGATCATTCTCGCCAAACCTCTCAAATCCTCTAGTTTTGGAACCTTGAAGGTGTACTTATGAGTTCTCCTTCTACCGAAATCCATTAGCGCAATCTTTTTCTCTGATATTTGCAATCACAGTCTTAGTTTAATTTGAAAAACAGAGAGACTAGAAGAGAATTTTTTTTTTAATGTTTTAATGTTTTTTAAATGAATGCATGAATGCAGCACACAAAAACATAGAAAAAACAAGGGGTCAAAGGGTCGTTGTCATGGAGTCAAGGCTCTACCCATCCCCAAAGGTTTATACTAGGGTGATTTTTTGTACCTGTACTCAAAATCATCAGCTCCTCCCAGGATAACAAACAGCAAGCGGATCGCCAGCGAGCTGTATGAAATCATAGAGTAAGTGTCATTCACCGAGAGGGAATGGGTTGCATTGGTCAGCCTCCACTGAGGTTGATGGTCGACCACGTCGCAATCACCTATCTTAAGTGTATACTCAATCTTTCCACATGCGGCATCACACGCATTCCCATTAGCAGAAAAATAAACACATATATCAATTAGGAAAAACAGTATATATATTTGTCCTAATGTCCTAGACCTTTTAAAAGCTAAGAATCTTATGTTCCTGGCAGAAAATGGCTCCCCGGCGGAGACACCATCCTGTGGTTTCATTCCAAATTAACGGCATTTGACCTAAGATCCTAGTGACGTCAAGGTTTCTACCTAGGAGACGAGAAGAGAACAAGATCCCTAAGGAGTCGTCCCCAGCAGAGTCGCCATTTTTCTGTAGCGAGTGATTTTTGGATGTGGTTGCGAAGCACGATCGCTCTGGTACTACAGATCGATTCATTTTTTATCCTATTAAAGCTGATGAAGGAAGGGAAATAGATGTCTCCAATTAACCCTGCTTGCAAACTGAGTTTAAACAATCAAAACTGTTGGTTTACAGATGCTACAAAGATTCGGGGTCTCTCCTAGGTTATTTTGTTGAAAAGGGGTGCTTTAGGCTATCGGTTAGGATGTTAGGACAGATATATAAAAGTATGGGATTTTGGGTTTTTTTTTAGTGTGCTCGCTAAGATTTTTTCTTTCAATCTTATGCCTACGTATTCCCGTTTACCGAAACAGGGAAATCAGAGCGTTTGTAGTTCCTCCTATTCTATGGGAGGAAATTGTTGTTTTGGTGTCTTGTTCAAAGCCCAAGACGTGAAGCTAAAGGTGTTTGTATCTTGTTCAAAGCCCAAGATATGAATCTAAAAGTAGTTTGTATCTTGTTCAAAGCCCAAGATGTGAAGCTAAAAGGGTGTTGACTTTAGAGAGAATTTGTCATCTCTAAAGAGGGGGTTGTATATCACAACTGTTTATAAAGGAGAATTACTTTAACCGGGATGTGTGAATCCGGCAATGCCATAATTTCCTTTATAGGAGATTTTTAACCTGAAGGAGAAGACTTTAACTCAGTGTAGAGCAATGTTATCTTTCCTTAGGAATTTCTCATGCTAAAAGAGGGACAGTGGCATGGATATAGATGATCCAGAGGCTTGCCGCTTACAGCGATTAGATGAAGGGGAAGGAGTCGTTGATGTTTGTGTACTGTGAACGAGGCACAGTTTTGATGCTAAAAGGTTAATTGGATCAACCAGTGGTTTTCTTATACAAAGCCTAAGAGGAGGCTAATATGTGTCTCGTACAAAGCCCGAGAGAGAGGCTAAAAGGTTTTTGACTCAATGAGGGAATCTTTTTGTATCTCGTATAAAGCCCGAGATGAAGGCTATTTGACTCAACAAGAGAGTTTTTGTATCTCGTACAAAGCCCGAGATGGAGGCTAAAATTTGTTTGGCTCAATAAGAACCTTTTTGTATCTCGTATAAAGCCCAAGATGGAGGCGAAAGGGGTGATCGACTCAACGAGGGAGTCTCTTATGTGTCTTGTACAAAGCCCGAGAGAGAGGCTAAACGTTGTTTGACTCCGCTGGGGAGAATCATTGTACAAATCCCAAGAGGAGGCTATTGTAACTATTTCAGTTGAGTGACAGGTCCAGTATGCTGATTTAAAGAGAAAATCAGTTCTTATATGAGTAACACTATACTCAAGGATTTGATTCGAGGATCAGGGTTATTCCCTGTTCTTTAAGGAAGCGGGAAATCCAAAGGGTATTGAGACTGTCCGAGTCTACGGGTTTCCTTCCTATTTAATGAAGGGGTCACTTGAGAATGTCTTTGAGACTCAAGGATATTAGACTGTCCGTGTCTAGAGTTTCATCTTTTGTACTATACTTTGAGAAATAGTAGTAGACTCTTTGAAAGGACTGTTCTATGAAGATGACTAAGTTATGTTCCTATACCTCTAGGAGGTCGTCGGGACAATTTGTACGAACCCCAAGAGGAGGCTGAAAACTTTTAAGAAGCCGAGAGGTCCTTGTACGAAGCCCAAGAGGAGGCTATCATTCCCGGAGGAAAATATCATTATACGAAGCCTAAGAGAAGGCTGTGAATACTTCTAAGAAGCCGACGGGTCCTTGTACTAAGCCCAAGAGGAGGCTGGGTTGCTTTTAGGAAGCCTGTGGGTCCTTGTACGATGCCCAAGAGGAGGCCGATGCTTTTAAGAAGCCTGTGGGTCCCCAAACCCTGAGAAATTCAAGACAGGCTATTCACGAGGAATAGATCAAGCCAGGAAAGTTTGAGAATTTGGAAGAAACTCAAGAGATGCCTTTCACGGAGAAAAGATCATCTCTGGGGAGTAGAGTTTCTTGACAAGTGCTTTTAAGAAGCCTGTGGGTCCCCAAACCCCGAGAAATTCAAGACAGGCTATTCACAGAGAATAGATCAAGCCAGGAAAGTTCGAGAATTTGGAAGAAACTCAAGAGATGCCATTCACGGAGAAAAGATCATCTCTGGGGAGTAGAGTTTCTTGACAACTTCTACGAGTGACAGTCTATGAAAGGGTTCACCGAGAATGCTGCCTTTCATATCTCCATATTATTTAACCCCAAGAAGAGGGAAGACTGTGTCTGGTAATCCTATTGGGGATCTAGCTGTCTATTTATACGAATAAACGAAACGGCTTTACCTAGTTCTAGACACAGTTGCCGGGGAAACTCTAAATATCTATACTATTATTACACAATTGATATGAGTTTATGAAAGAAGACTTACAGCGAAACAGTCCCACAATACATTTATATGTATATGAAAGCGGTAAATGAAAGCGTATAAATACTTACTCGGTTGTAGAGCTTCCATGCTGTTTGGTTAGTTGTTCAACAAAGACAGATTGAAAACAACAGTATATTTCAAAATCAAAGGAGAAAGTGCTTTGAAAAAGAAAGATTTGGAGCTTACAGCTCAAGGAGAGGCCCAGGGTTTTATCAGTGATTGTACTGTTTGAATTTGTACAAAGGGACTTATACAAGTGATTGTGGGCCAAAAAGGTTTTCTGTACAGAGGGATGGGTCTTACACTCTCTCAAGAGGCCCAAAAAGTTTAAAGAAAAATAGTGGGGCTTATAACACGAGGGTAGGCCCAGATGACTTTTCGTTAAAAATGGCGATCGCGCCGAGGTTTTTTTTTAACGCGGAGGGACTTATACAATAAGTGAAGCCCAAAATTGTTTTGGTTAAAAGGGGATTGGGTCTTACACTCTAATAGAGGCCCAAAAGTTTTGAATGGGTCTTATAGCTCAAGGAGAGGCCCAGATGTTATTTTTCAAAAGGCGACGATCGCGCCGTTTGTTTTTTACGGTATCGGGACTTATACAATACACTGAGGCCCAAAAATGATTTGGTCAAAAAAAAGGATTGGGTCTTACACTCTATTAGAGGCCCAAAGTGTTTTGAAAATGATTTATGAGAGTTGAATTAATCCAAAAACCTTAATTTGTTTTCAAAATGTGTTTAAATTGAATAAAAATTCAATTAAAATGATCAAAATTGTTTAACACATGGAAAACAAATTGTGATCTTGGATTAATGCTTCAAAAATTAAGTATTGACCTACAAAATAATTAGAAGGCATTAAAAGTTGCAAAATCAAGGTGGAAAAAAAATTTTAAATGTCAAAAACAATTAAAACATTAAATCTTTGCAAAAATATCAATTATATAAAGTAAATAATATTTTTGGGATTTTTTGGGAAAATAAAATATTTCAACATTTTTTGGAATTATTAAAAAAATAATCAACTCAAAATCATTAAAACTCAGAGAGAAATTAATTTTTGAATCAATTAAATAAAATCACAAAATTTAAATATTTGAATTTTCAAAAAATGGCGCCAAGAACACACCAAGAACACACGCGTGTTCTGGGTTTGCCCAGATTTGCATTTTCTATCCAATCTCACTGAATACTTGATCATATCATGCAATCCACATACCAATCAACTCGTTTCAACCTCACGATCATGTCTATGACAATTAATTTCGTTTAAATTAAACATAAAACAAGAAATCACGAAAAATCCTCAAGAATCCCAATTTCTGCATGAAGGCTGGGATTTTTGATACACGATTCAAACAATGCAATTAATTGAGGGGAAACATTCCATGCATGATTATGAACATTTGGCAAAAGTATTGTGCGGGGAAATATGCATAGATTGAGAGATGACCAAGTTTAGGCTTACCTCTAGGTCGTGACAGCAAGAGCAAATTAATTTCTGAGTAGGAGGTGTTACAGATGAATTGTGATGATCTGAACAGCTTCCCTACACCCTATGGAGTGTGTTTGAATGCTTAGACTTGATGGAAATTGGCTGGATCACTTTATGGCACCTCAACTGCAACTTGGTTAAAATCTTGAGCAATTGACTGGTGATTCTGAGAAATCAGTGTTCCAGTTGTTGTTTAAGTGTTTGATCAGCTCATATGTGATGTATATGAGGTGTGTGTGTGATTGGTTTGATTGGAAAAGCTCTCAAACTCAAAACCCGATAGTGACTTGCCTTAGAAGGCAAAATTGGAGTGAAAGAAGAGATTTTGAGGAAAGCATCTGTTTGATGGCTTTGGTGTACTCAAACTGATCACAATTGAGCTCTATTTATAGTAGAGCAAGTTTGTTTTGCAAGGAATAGTGAATGGCAACTGCTGAGTAGGTTTGGCCAATGTTGGCAAATGAAAATCCAAGTCTCCTCTAGCCATTGACTAGAGGTTAGGGCACAGGCTGTTGGTTCCCTTGGTCTTGGATAAGTCTTGACTGAATTCAGTTGAGAATGGCTCAGTCCATGCCACCTTGATGCTTCCATTGAATGCTCTAATCCAAAATTGGAGTCTTGTCCCTATTTTGGCAATTCTAGGTTCAACATGCTATTTCTTGTTCCAAAGACTTTGGAGGCTTGGCTCAGTGATTGTCCCCTTTAGATTCAATCCTCAGAGGTGTCCAAGTGGATAGGAGTGTTTGGATTTGGCTGATTTTGGCAAATCGACCAAAAGTGCAAAAATCTGCCTTGCCTTGCCAGATTTCAGCAAGGCATCTTGCCAATGTCATATCTCATAGCCCAAATTGAATTTGGTAATGTTCTTGGCCATTTTGGAAAGCCCTTACATGATACAACAACTGTTTGAACATGTTTGGTTTTGATCTCTTTTGAATCCAAGTGAAAAATCCCCCTACATTTGGAAAAAAGTAAAGGCAGATTCTGACTTAGTGAAATTTTCACTAAGTGTTGGAACAAAGTGACTTTTCTTGATTTTGATCACTCCATAACTCAAAATCCATGAGGAATTTGGACATAGGTCAGTATGAAGCTTTTGTAGAGGGCAATGTGATCTACAAATCAAGCTTTGAATGGGGAACAATGGCCTTGTGGCTTAGGAGTTAGGGTCCTCCAAAGTTGGCACATTAGTGTCACTTTTTCCATAACTTAGAAATTTTTCTAAGTTTTTATGGTTACCCCTTTTACAAGTTATCCCATTTTCTTTGATTTTTCTTGATGAATGATGATTCAAATCATATATTAACATCATTTTAGGGTTAAAAATCCATTTTGGTGAAAAATCTCAAAAAGTCAAAGTTGACTTTTGTGCACAGTTGACTTTTTATCAGATAAATTCCAAACTGTACAATTCTTCAGGAAATCATGTCCTTGACCTAAATCAAACTTGATGGACATGTTCCATGGGTGTCATAGGGTATATTGAATCATGTCTTAGGGTTTGGGAGCATGTCCTGGTCAAAAGTCAAAGTTACAGTTGACTTTCCTCGCGAAACCCTAATTGTGGTGCAGATGAAATTGAGACTTGTTGCTCAAGCTTCTTGGATTAATCCATTCTTGCAAATGGATCAATATAGTATATTAAAGACCCTCAAATCATGTCTTGAGGTCTTGGCTCATGATTTGTCCCAAAAGTCAACTTAGGGGTGAATTAGGTCAAGAAACCCTAATTCCTGATTTTTGATGAATGCATCCCCTGAGGTCAAATTGACTTGATGATTGGGTCCATGAGGTTCCATGGAGTATATTAGGTTATGTTTTGGATCTTTGGCTTGTGCCCAGATGAAAATTTTCCATCTGGAGGCCCTGGTCGACCAAAACCCTAATTTCGTGACACTGTCGATCTTGAGACTTAATCCACCTAGAAGGGAGCAGCCTTGTGCTTAATCCTTGAAGTGGGAGTCCATTTTGATCCATTGTGGATGTTTGAGAGGTTAGACAAGTTGAAGATCATGTCATTCCTTGATTGATCCTTTGTCTAAGACTCTGAGAGGGCTTAAAACCCTAATTTTGATTGTAGTGAATGCTCAACAACCCTTGAGGCATTTGATGAGGCATGATGGTTCATCCATATTATGATGATGATTTGCACAATGATGGGAAATTTTAGTGGTCAAAATTTGGGGTATGACACTGAGGCACCTCTTTGACTTTGTTGTATTTGGGGCTTCTAACGTCGTCTCGCCCACACGAGCTAGGTTTTTTAGATGAAAGGGAGGAAATCCCCTTCACATATTTCTTAAGGAGCCCCTCATATGTTAGTCTTTCGATTTCCTTCTTGGGTTGGTAGAAGTCCTCGGTGTGATGTCACTTGACCATATGGAACCTGCACACCATATTCTTGGTTCGGGACCCATCACATCTGCCTTAGGAACAAGTGGCATAGGGATGTTGTGTAGGTGGAGCACATCGCGCCAGATCTGCTCACAGGGAGTGTTGAGAGGCGTGATGTTCTCTATCACCTTACCTAACCTTTTGAATGAAGTCTTGTCCTTTATGGGTGAGGTATAGTTACTCTTCCTATGGTGGTGTGAACTCTCGGCGTTTGGGGCACGCACTTTGGCATCATGTGCCTTCTTTTCAGAGTTGTTTTCCTCTCCCTTTATGTAGCACTTAACTCTGGTGAGCATTTCTGCCAACAAGAATGTTGGCTTCTGAGTGAGGAACTCGTTGAAGTACCCCCGCTTTTAGTCCATTTTGCAATGCTCTCACAAATATTTCTTGTTTTAGTGGACGATCTAGATGGTGGCTTCGTTAAAGAAACCGATATAGTCTCTTATTGATTATGATAGACCCTAACATATATTAAATAGGCTGGTAGTAGATATATTCCTATGGATGCTAGTGGTGATCTAGTGTACCAGTTTCTTTACCAGATTTTGATAATTATTGATAGAGGCACGGGGGGTAAACCCATATACCATCTAAGGGTGGCGTCCCTAAAAGTTTCAGATAGCAGCTTTCATTTCAGGGAGTCGGGTGCTCCTATGTTGACCATCTGTGTATTGATGGAGGCAACATGCTCATAGGCATCGTTGTGCCCATCAACCTTGGCCAAGGAGGAGGGTTTGAAGCCCTTAGAGATAGACGCCCCCCATATCTCATCCGAGAGTGGTTGGGGTTCAACACTTTTATCTCTTTTAGGGGATTGGAATCATGTTGGCGTTGTCTAATGTCATGGACGTCGTCGTCCAGTGTCTGGTTATGGGGCATAATTCGTCCATGGCAGCACACATCTCCGCTAGAGTGTCGCCATCACCGCTACCGATGGTACTTTCTGGCATAGGAGATAAACATCTCTTGTTAACCATAGTTAAAAGTGAAAAATTATAGGAGTGAAAGGTAACAGCGGGAAGGGTGATGGTGATAAAGAGGGTGTGACCCAAGTTAGTTTTATCAAGGGCCTACGGTGGGCGCTACTCTACTAGTAAAAAAGAACATGTGTGTGTATTCCCTTGAAAGGGCAAGGAGATTCAAAGGCCTTAGTAGGTTTATAACAATTATAGGTGGTTAGAGTTTACCCACGACAGTGAGAAACCCTGTGTGGTGGTGTTTTACGGTGGTTTTAAGAGTTTTGCTCACGTTAGGTGAGAGGCCCTATATATGAATGGTGTGTTTAGGTATAAGCTTCTGAGATGTGAGTTAATGGTTATGCTTTATAAGGTGTAATGATGTGTATGACTTAAGATATGTTTCCTTCTCCCTTTAAGTGGAGGAATATTTATATAGACCCTTTGGACCTAGGGTTTGGGTAATCCTGAATGGTGGCAACAACTCCCTCTAATCAAGAGAAGTTATTGACTACCTATCTTTCAAGAATAATGGAGGATTCCCTCTCTTTTGACTGACATCCTTACACGTCATCGGTACCCCTGGGCGAGTCTTCTAGATATCGCCTAGGAGATACAAATTTTTGGCCGAGGGCACCCTAGTTTAAGACCTTCACAAATATAACACTATAATATCCAAAGAAAAGTAATAACATTGCGCAAAATTGTGAAAAATCAGGCAAACTTAATTCACCCCCTCTTAGGTGGCATCTCATGATTGCAATTTATGTTTAGTTATGTTATTTTGATTATTTGATTAGGCTTGTAGCTTTAAGCTACCATTACATTCAATAAACTCATTTAGGACCCATGGCAATGTGTTTTTATCCTAATCAATTTGGTCTCAGTCAAAGTGTTAAGTGTAGCTTGAATCACAAGTTAGAAAATTTAAATCAAAGTTTTTGTGAAGCTTGATTCAACTCAAACCATCTGGTGATTCGAATCAACCATCTAGCTAAAATTTGGAATTTGAATATGTTAATCTAATTCGAATAAGAGATGTGTGTGATTTGAATCACAACACTCCTTGACTAGAATCATAAGAAGCTTTGATTTGAACCATGAAAATCAAGAATTTCTTAAAATACAACTATGATTTGAATCATGTCTTAGCTTGACTTTAATCATAAACATAAATCTTGAGTCAAATCAAAGTGTCAAATTTCACTTTTACTACTTTAACTCAAATCATTTCTTTCTTTGATTCAAATTATGACCTCGTGATTTGACTCAAATCATTTTATCTTTTCTTCATCTTTTTGGTTTTAACCTCTAGCACCTATTTAAATCATTTTAATGTCTCTTTCTAAGGTACATCAATTAATGAGTAAGATAGTTAGTCATTATTCATTAGCTTGTGAGTTAGTGCATGAATATTGTTAATTGACCAAAGGATGTTCATAAAAAAAGAGAAGTATCACAATGAGATTTTTCTGGAGTGAGATCTAGTGAGATCTATACACAAACTTTCAAAAAGCTTGAGAAAAGCTATGAGAGTTATTCCATTCACAGAAACATTTCCTCCTTGATCCAGCCTTGTGAAAAACTTCATAGAATATTGATATTGTGAGATTTTAGTTGTGTTATGTGAGATTCTTTAGACACCCTTCATCATCTTCATCCTTGTACCAAGAAACCATTGTTGTGGTACTGAACTCTAAAGATTGAGTGTGAGAATTAGATTCAAGGTACATTAGAGAAACTAATGTTTTTTGTGAAGTTTTGCTGCGTGTATCAGGAAAAAGAATCACTATTTATGTGGCATCTGGTGGTGATTATCTAGCAAGATAAGTGTTCTATTTACTCCATGTAAGACTCTGATGGAATTGGGTAAAGGTTTCTGCATAACAAAGTTAGGAGTTGTCCAATCATTATTGATTATAATAATCGCTCAGACAAGAAACATGTATGGCCGAGTAAAGTTTGCTACATAATGGAGGCTTGGAGAATGATTATTGTGTCTAGTAAAATCGTTGGATCAAGATCATTGAAGATCTTGAATATTTTCAGTTTGAGTAATCTGCTTCAACAAAAGGGAAAATTAATTTAGATATGTGTTGGGTAAAGCATTGAGATTGAGTATTCGAATTGTTAATTATTCATTGTACTAAAATACGTGTATATTAAATTTTCAAATAGTGAAAGACCTTACAATTTTCAATGGTGAAACCATTGAAGAGTGGACTAAGTTCTAGCGAGGACGAATGAGCTAAACTACTATACATATGACGTAATTTTTCTTTTTCCTATCTATTTAATTTTTTGCATTTTATCATATGCTTTAAATTTTTTTCATCTTTAGAATGTCGTCTAGATTTTTGATATAAGCATTTTATTATATAAATTTAGGATTGTGATGCATCTAGTTCAATAACCACTCTATTCTTTGATTACAATTGTAAAGACTTTAATGTTGAATTTATTAATCTTTGATATATTTCAATTTTGAGCTATACACAAAATTGAATTATGATCAATGTAATTGTTTGGAAAATCAACTTCTTTCATCTCGATTATGTTGAATATTGATTGAATTATGTATACTAGATTGACATTGAAATATATAATTCTTCAAATCATCCACTATATCCACTTATGTTTTTGTTTATTGTATTATGATTTTACATAAGAATATTTTTTTGAAAATGGTTAAGAGGATTGGTTTATTCAACCCCCCTTCTAGACCATGTAATCTCTATATTCTCGCCCAACAACTCGTTTCTATGATGATAGGGGTGGAAATAGGCTGTGCCGAGTTAGGTTTTGTCAAGCTGAAGCCCAATCTGCTAAAAAAAACTGAAGCATGGGTTTGGCCTGTAGTCTGTCATAGGCTTAGTTTTAGGCCTGAATCTGACATTTTCTAAGTTAGTTTGTTAAGTTTAAAAGATTTTTTTCATGGCCTGAGGCCTAACCTTTTAACTAAATAGACTTACAAAAAAACCTAGGTCTTTTTTATTTTAAAAAAAAAATTGGTTTGACCTGAGCCTGTGTAGGTTAAACCGGAAATTCCTATTATCGGTCTGCCATATTTCCACCTCTAATGATGTTTCATCTCTTCCGTTGTTGTTTCATTTTTTGTTGGTTACAATGTTATTTTTCTGAGTTTGATTTTTGGTTTGACAAAATTTTCAATGATTCATGTTAATGATTCATGTTAATTCATTATGAATTTGAGAAAAATTATTAGATAATATATAATATGATTTTTATTATAAGTGGAATACTGATAGTTTTGTCTATTTATAATTTATTATATATTTACTTTGAAATAATGTCATTTATTATAAGTGGAATAATGATAGTTTTGTCTATTTCAATAATGTCATTTACTATAAGTGGAATAATGATAGTTTTGTCTATTTATATTTCAATAATGGATCATTGTTAGTCTTTTAGATTAGAGTTGATAGGGAATATCTCTTTACTTGTAAGGGATTGAATATCCCTTGTATTCTTGTTTTAATATATTTCATTGGCTTTTAAAAAAAATGTTATTGATATTATTGAAATATTTTTCTCTTTCTTTTTTTTTACTTTGATATATCTATTGTTAGCACAAGTGTGATATATATAGACAACAATAGTCCTACAAGCCAACACAGGTGTGACATAAAATTAGGCTTTGTTTGCCTATTTATATGGGCAGTGTGTAATTATTTATGAGTATGTGTCACCACATATTTTACATAATTTTTCCTCCTTCGCGGTATTTTTTGTTTCCTTTATGCACGTGTATACTCTTCTTAAAACGATGTTTTTGTGCCAATAGTTTCTTTAGTTAGTGAGTTATAAACATATTACATTTAGCATATATTTTATGATTGTGTAAAGAAATTCAATTACCTAATGGAATATGAAGTTAAGCTGTAAAGTAAACGCGGGGGAAAAGGCTTCAAGGAATTTCAATCACGCTCTTTCTTTCAATTTACAAAAGAAGATTCACTAACTTAAAGCTAGAGGGTATATGCCTATTTTTTCCATCTTTTCTAGGGCGGGACGCAAGAAAATTTCACCTCAACAAAGTTCAAATAAAAGGATATATCAATATCATAACCTTAACTTCCCATATTGGGAGTTAGAAGAATTTTTTTAAAAAAATTAATGATGAAAAAGGAACCCTCTAGGAACCTACCTCAAAGAAAGGCCTTTTTGTTAGGTTGGTGCTAGCTAGAAGTACTATTGTACTTACTAATTATGCAAAGCAACAAAATTCATTTTGGAAATGTCTATTTCATGCCATTTAAAGTTTGTTACTTTTTGCTATTTTCATGACAAGTGGATGCTTATAGTCCCACCATTTGGCATTTTCGCTTGTGGGTGATTTATGGCTTCTTAGATGCAGACAACTTATCAACATTATGTCTTTTTGTTTCACAACTCTTTAGTTAAAGCTTGTCTATTTATGGTGTGTTTGGATTGACGTTTGCACTGTTAAAACCACGTCCCAATGCACTTTTACCGTGAAAATACAGAAGCTAGTAATTGGAGCTTCTGCTAGACGTGCGTTTTCTTGATTTTCCACCGCGGAAACAAACACACCATTAGATTATTTATATTTAAAAAGAACATGAGTACCATTTTGGGCAGACGTAAGATTCACAAAGAAGACTTAATAATAAACATTGAAAGGAAAAACACATCAACCGTGTCGAATCATATGTAGACGATTTTAACCGTTCAAATTATATAAGATTAGGTTGCATTATTTTAAATATTTAATTTATTTTCATCCACATACTACTTTTAACTGAATAACTGACTTGCGTATTGTAGTGTTAATCTTGTGTAACTACTCACTTTATTAGAAATTTGCTCTACCATTTTAAAACTTTATTTCACCACTTTACTACACATTTCTGATTCCTAAATCGAACAAGTACTAGCATCAGATGAACATTCGGGATATATTGTACATAAATTTTCTATTATAGAAAAAACATTTGGTTGAAATTAGTTCAAATTTTTCTTCTCCACTTTTGTGGGTCGGAAACGTGTTTTATTTATTTTGGGAAGGGGAGTGGAATGTGAATTATGGCTTTTGGCATTCTTTAGTGATTCGTTGATTCAAAGGGGAATAAATTCATGTGAATTGAAGTTGTAATTGGTATGTATTGTGAAGAATCAAAGCATGGGATTGGCCTACAACTCAATTGATTGGCAGCAAAAATTATTTGTAAAGTTGACTTAAAGAAGTGGATGATTAAATTAATTTGGTATCGTTGATTATGCTAAATTAGAATTTTGTGTAGTGTCGCCACTCATTATCACATTAAATTTCTTCACTTACTGAATAACCGTAAACACTTACTATTCCTTTTTCACACCAAAATATTGATTCATTTATAAATAATATTTATTATAAAATAAACCATTATTCTCAATTATTATTATAATATTTATTGGTTTATAATGTGGTGAAAATAAATATGTCAATACATAATAAATATATTTTATTAAAAAATATGGTAGGGGTAGAATATAGAAATATGCTAGATTGGTAGAGTAGACAGATGTAGAATATTTAAACTATACTAAACCTTTATAAACACAACCATATAGACTTCAACATTTTTTATTCTTCTAGACTTAGGTCATACAAAATCTAACTTAACCTAGTCTCTTCTACTTCAAGTGAGGGTATTAGAATTATTAGATGTGTAATTTAATTTTTTTTATGTGAACCAGTAAGTGGTTAATAATAGTTTAATAAGTGGTTATTGATAGTTAAACACATGTTTACTAATAATTATGTATGTGGTTAATGCTAGGCGTGCATATGATTATTATAAGTTAATTAGTTACTAGTATGATCTTATATAAAGAATGTAACACATGTTTGTAAAAATCTAATTTCCTCAATTTCATTCAAATAATATATCATTCTCTCTCTCTCTCTCTCTCTCTCTCTCTCTCTCATCATCATCATTTGTTAAGTAACTTTAGACAGAAGTTACCCAATATATTGGCATCAAGAGCACTGGTTCGGTCCTCAATCTCTAGCCATCATGAATGAAAGCATTTCCTCAAACCAATTCCTAGTCAATCTACCAGTTTTCAAGGGAGAAAACTATGATAGATGGTGTACACAAATGAAAGTCATATGCAGATTTCAAGATGTGCTTAAAATCGTGAATGATGGTTTCTCGACATTAGAGAAAAATGCTACTGAGGCACAAAGGGTTGCTCATTGTGAAATGAGCAAGAAATATGGGAAGGGCTTGTTCTTGATCCATTAGTGTGTGAATTTGAATATCTTTGAGAAGATTATTAAGCAAGAAACGATCAAGGAGGCTTGAGATACTATCAATAAATTGTATGGTGGATATGAGAAGTTAAAGAAAGTAAAATTGCAATCTTTGAGGAAACAATATGAGAACTTACAGATGAAGGATGATAAAACCATTGTTGAGTTCTTCTCAAAGATGGTTGCTTTGATAAATCATATGAAATTATATGGAGAAAAAACCTCTGAATTGCAGAAGGTGGAGGAGGTGTTGAGAGCTCTTTTAGCCAAGTTTTATCATATTGTTGTAGCCATTGAGGAGTCTAAAGACTTGTCAAAGATGAAGCATGAAGAATTGCAAGCATCTCTTGAGATGCGTGAGTTGAGGCTGAAACAAAGAGATTTAGAAAAAGGTATCTCAGCAAGCATTGTAGGCCAAATTCTTTAAGAAAATGAAATAAAGCTCCTCAAATAACAACAAAGTGAAAGAAAAAAGGAAAAAGAAGTTGAATGATGATGGTTATGCTGGTAAGGCTTCAAGAAGACAAGGTGAAACTAGTAAGAATGGTGAAAATCAAAATCAGAAAGTAAAAAAGAAGGTTGACATGAAGGAGGTCCAATGTTATTGTTGTAAGAAGTTCAATCATTATGGTCATGACTGCTACTTCAACAAATACAATGGTGGTGACAATGGTGTGGCTCAAGTTACTAATGCTGGTAGTGGTGATGCTGAAGAGGCCATCTTGATGGCTACAACACATTTGCATTCATATAAAGAAAATGTTTGGTACCTTGACATATGTTGCAGCACTCATATGACAAGTAACAAGAACTGGTTTACCAAGTTTGATGATTCAGTTAAATTAGCAGTTTGATTTGTAGACAACAACACTGTGCCATCATAAGGAATGTGCAATATTAGGGTGAGAAAGAAAGATGGACATGAAGCTACCATCAATGATGTCTTGTATGTTCCTTTAATGGAAAGTAACTTGATCGGTTTGGGTCAATTACTTGACAAGAATTACACAATGAAGCTAGAAGGAAGAGAACTTAAGGTGTTTGATGAAATGTGTAGGCTAATTATGAAGGCACTTTTGCCAACCAACAAGACATTCAAGGTCATGATAAATATGCTTGATCATCAATGCCTTGCATCAACCATGTCTAAAGTTAAAAATTGTGTTTGGCACTATAGATTCAACTATATTAATTTTAGGAGTCTTAGCTTGATACACAGGAAGAATATGGATTATGGAGTTTTAAGGGTTAAAGTGCCAAAGCATCTATGTAAGGAAAGTTGCATAGCCAAGTAGACCAGGAAGTCATTCAAATATGACTTGTCAATGAAGTCACAACAAAAGCTTAAGACTGTGCACTAAGATGTGTGTGGTCTATTTGAAGTAAATTAAGTAGGAGGTATTGCTATTTCTTGACCTTCATAGATGAATTCACTAGGAATTTGTGGATTTACTTGTTAGAAAAGAAAAGTGAAGTTTTCAACAATTTCAAAAAATTTAAATTGTTGGTTGAAAAGTAAGCTGGACACACCATCAAGAGTTGAGAATTCTTGGTGGTGGTGAGTATACCTCACCTGAGTTTTCTCATTTTTATGAGAAGGAATAGATTGAGCATGAAGTGATAGCACTATACACACCTCGGCGCAATGTCATTGCTGAAAGGAATAATATAAGCATCTTAAATATGGCTAGAATCATGCTCAAACCAAAGCAGGTGCCTAAGCACTCATGGGGTAAAACCACTTCAACTGTAACACCCACATATAACATCATACATCAAAGCATAAATATTATACATGAATCTAAGTTTTGGTATTGAAATACCATAAGTTCCTAGTTAACACATTGTACATATACATGCCCAAAATCCAAGATGCTAAAGTCTATGGAATAAAATATATACAAGATGTTCTAAACACTAAGAACTAGATCAAACAAGATGATCTCAAAACAAAACGCCATAGCGGAAGCCATGCCATCCCAAAAATCTACGATTTGTAAGGAAAGTCATACAACTTTATCCTTACTCTTCGCGGAACCTGTAGTACTTGTAATATAATCAACAACACGGGGTGAGATATTAAATCTCAGTGAATTCCCTATCTTATTGGTTCTCTCGGCTTTACATGGTTCTATTAATCCTAACTCAAGTCAAAGGGGAAAGGAAATGACCTTGAGTTCACAATCTCACACTATATGGAAACATGTTCATGAGTTTTCCAACTCACAATATCACTAATCGATAACCTTACCAAGGCATCCCCTTTTCCCGTCCGCTTCTACGTCTAGAAGTCGACCCGAGTCATGGATCCTTGTAACCTACTTGACATACGAATGGATTCGGGTTCTACGGGCCATTAACCCATTATGAACCGTCACTTCACACGGGCCATTAACCGTCACAAGCATACGCTCCATGGGTGCCATTCGTACTGCACGCAGGAATCAAACCTGCCAAGTAGTCATGCATACATTTCAGAGGAACTCGAGACTCATGAAACTGCAACTCAAGAGAAACGGTTACGATTACGTGATCTCACTCACAACGTGATTGTATTCGACAATCACAAGGCCACAATGCCTTAAGGCCACATTCACCTTTCACAAAGAACACAAGGTTCACACACATGTTTCATACTAGTGTCTCACTTTCCTCTAGACCATTACTCGCCAAGGATGCACATCTATACATCGAATGCACGAGCATCGCCATCTAGATTTCTCTATCACAATCTTAGTCAACACTAATACACAACCTTAAACTATACCATTTGTTTTGGGGTAAGGTTTCCTCACTCTTCCTAATTCATTTTAAGCATGCATATTCACTCAGACATACATAACAACACATAGAAAAATATAGCATGTTTAATAGCATAACATGTCAAACATAATCCACATAGTAGTTCACACACATTTTAAGGCATACAAGTCACTACTGTCCTCTACCAAGCATCCTTGGTTAAATCATGGCCTAACATTACCATTTAATAGCACATTGGATTCTCTTTCTAAGGCTTTAAGTCCCATATCAATCGGGCTCCCGGTTCATGAATTATGGTAGGAATAAGGATCCATACCATTCACATTCATTACATTTCCATCTCTATCTCATCAATCCATGGCATAAACATATGTTTCTACTTCACTATCACAAATATCATTGGAGTAGTTTTCCAACGCTTCTGACCGTGCCTCAATCCGAGTTACGGATCAAAAGTTATGAAAGAAACAAAATGGAAAATCGGTCATGTTTGCACGGCGAACCCTGGCGAACAAAACAGAACAGAAAGGGCATAAAGTTCGCTAAGCGAACTCTAGGCGAACCTTCGCCTTCCCTTCGCCTTGGCGAACCCTCGAACCCAGAAATTCCAGCAACGCATAAATAGGTCATTTGGGGCCAAAACTCTCATTTCTTCACCCAAAACACTTCCAATTCATACTCTATCAACCCCAATCATAACCCGACTATACTACCCGACGATTTCTACATTTTAACCGTTAGAAACATCGAATTCATATTATCATTCACAATCCAATATTTCTAACCTAACTCTAACATTTCCAAAATTTCTAAAACTAAAGTTCTAACTAGAACCCACCTCAATACAAGATGATGATGAAGATTGAGAGATGATTTGAAGAAAAGATGATGGATATCCAAACTTTCTTCTTCTTCTTCTTCTTGGTTTCTTTCTCTTTTTCTCCTCTTGCTCCTCCTTCTCTCTAACTTCTCTCTCTCAAAAATTACTATGTTTGGCAAAGGAGGAAAATGAAATGATATAAAGAAATTCAATTAGATAGTAACACTACTAAATGTCCAAAAAGTCTCTATAGCACCAAAAGTTAAAACCTCAGAGTCAGATAATATTAATTTGATCTGCTCTGAGCTCATCAGTTTACTCTAATTATCTTAACCGGTAATTTCTCAGAGTACACCGAAACCCAGTTGATCATACTAATATTATCCAGAGCAAATAAAATACGGGGTATTACATCAACTATAGTGTACATCATAAATAGATGTCCAACAAAGCATTTGAACAACAAAACACCTAATGAATCTTGGTCAGGGTTGAAGCCAAGTGTAGGTCATCTCAAGATTTTTGGTTCACTATGCTTTAGACATGTACCTTAACAACTTAGAAGAAGGTTTGATGATAGAATCCAAGTTATGGTTATGGTTGAATATCATTCAACATGTGCCATAGCAGCTTACAAAGGTTGGAAGATGCACTTACTGGATGTAAAGTTTACATTCCTCATTGGAACTTTAGAGGAAGAATTTTATGTGAAGCAGCGACCTGGTTTTGAAGTAAAATGGCAAGAGAAGGTGGTGTATGAGTTGAGAAAATCTATGTATGGATTGAAGCAGACACCTATAGCTTAGAACAAAAGGAATTGTAGCTTCTTGATCATGCTAGGTTTTAGAAAATGCACATTAGAGCATGATGTATATGTCAAAGGGCTCAAATGAACAAGACAAAATCATTCTATTTCTTTATGTAGATGATTTAATGGTTACAGGTTCAAATGAAAAAGAATTGACAAGTTTCAAATCAAGCATGAACACTACTACGTAAAACCCCTTTAACAACGGTTGAAAAATATATATAATAACGCAGATCAAGGCGTTGTTATGTAGAGTGTTGTGGTAAATGTGCTACTTATAATCACAGCCCTGGGACCGTTGTTGTATTCTGGAAAGCGCGCGGTATATCACAACGGTAATGCTTAACAACTGTTGTGATAGATAAGGTACTGTTTGCCTTGAAAATTTTCAAACAACCGCTGGTTTCCTAATTTGTGAAAATTAGTTTACTTGTAGGATCGACCATACAAATCCTAGGACAATGTGCTTTAAGAGTTTCGACAATTTATATAGAAATCAAACCTTTTATTCGTTATGTTCATCGTTGTTTTTTTTATAAATTGATGTGGTTTAGACAGAAATGATAAAGTTTGGTTCTTAAAAAAAAATAACAAAAACGTAATAAAAGTGCAGGAATGAAATTGCAGAAATGTAGAATGAATTACAAATAAATAACTTAAAACTTCATTGAAATATAAAGAATGAAACTGGTGTTTTTCCAAACGTACATTTTCTCAATGTTAACTTTTTTCTCTCACACGGTACTTTGAGTATTTCTGAGTAACTTGTACAAATTTTGAATACACACACAGAAATCTAACACTACGACTCCCTATTTATATGCAGTCGAAATAACCACCACTAACGGTCACCGTTTCTAACGAAGACAAATGGCATTCAGCGTGCCTTCGCCCTTTAGATGCATTTCACGCGTCTTCCTTTCAAAATAACAATTCCCTCCTTTATTTGAATTTCAAACCTTCATGTCGAACGTCACTTCCTAGTCTTCGGTCGAATATTCCTCCAAACTTTTAGAAATATTTCTAAGTCTTTTGAGTCTTCTCTTCTTAGCAAGAAGATAGCTTTCAACTGAACCTCCTTATAACCACGTTTCTGTCGAAGCTCCATAAACTTCAGATATTTTCTTCCTTGGGAGAGAGAGACTCTCAACCCAGTGTCAGGCGTCGAAATTAAGAGCCAACGGATACTGAGCTCAAAACCCAGCAACAACAAATTAATTACATTAGATGACAGTTAATGTAGACAACCGTCGTGGAAAGTACCCATAGTTTATTATATAAAAATGTATAATGATTGGTTTACCATGCACCTATTTAAAGAAATACAACCATTCAAATTGGCAAAGAAATATATAATCTAAAAATTAAACTATTCTTGAAAACCAACTTAAACACATCAATTTTTTTCGAATTAAATCCGTCTCATTCAGCACATTTTATGTTCTTTAACACATAATATACGATTCAATGGTCTGATTCCTTCAATGCATCGATATCTTTTATTATAGTTTACCTCATCATCATTGCTTATCAATGCGATTGTAAATTATATTGATGAATTGAAGCAAACAGGCCATTAAACCATATATTATCTGTTAAGGAACATAAAATGTGCTGAATGAGACGGATGCGATTCGAAAAACATTGATTGATATAGGTTGGTTTTCAAATACACCTTAATTTTCAGAATATAAGTTTCTATGTCAATATAAATGATTGCATTTTCATTAAAAGGCAAGTGAAACAAACAATATACATAGTATATAATAAACTAAACTTGTCAACCTGTATAAGAATTTAAAGAACAAAACATTGCTAAGTCACAAGAAGCCTCTATCTTGTGACTTAGCAATGCTTTGTTCTTGTTTTGAGAATATTTGTCAACAACAACAACAACATACAACAAATCCATGCAACACAATAAAAAACATACATTATTTAAGCAACAAAATCCCAAGTGGGACTGTAACAAATCAAGATATATCAAGTTCATCTAGTTTGTGAAGCAATGAAGAAGAAATATAAGGTGGATGAAGTTTATACAATAACTTCATACTTCTTATATTTTTTTTCATTGCTTCAAAAACCATATGAAACTTCACCATAGTATACGCTTGCTACCACTATCATCATCATGTATCTACAAGGAAACACAACAAAAATCAAACATAACCCTAAAACATCAATAACATAATGTTTTCCACAGCATCCTAAAACCAAACCCTAAAACAATAATCCTAGAAAGAAGAGAGCAGGAGAACATACCATCTTCGCCGCCGTAGGAGTTTGCGCCAGACGTTGCTCCCGTCAGATATCCTTTAAGCTTATTTTCTCCATTCACTTGTAACAATATTGGTTAAGATTCCTGAGAGGAGAGGGTTGTGTTAGGGTTTTCTTTAGAGAGAAACGATAGTTATGTACCGGGTAACAGATAGTTTCGTTTATATATTAAAAACTATCACTTTTTGTTACGGTTTAAAACTATAACTGTAATTACATTTTATATTTTAAAATAATAGAAAACTATATCACGACGGTTACTCATAATAACCGTAGTGATATCCCTTATTTAAAAATAAATAAAAAAGAAAGGAGCGTCTTAACCTTAAATGAAAAACATTTTTGCCACAGCTGAGGTTCGAACCCATGAAAGATTGATTCTATCATATCGGTTATACTTACAACCGTTATTATACCCTATAAATTTTTAATTAAAAAACATAATATAAAGTTAGCGCCTAAGTTTAGAGATATCACCACGGTTTTTGGAAGAACCGTGGTGACTTGGGCGTTGTTGTTTGCGCGTTTTGTAGTAGTGGGAGAATGAGTTTGAAATGTCAGATGAAAAATTATTTGACAACACATTATACTAGCAGATTATTGGATCAGTAAGGTATCTTTGCAATATAAGGCCAGATATTTGTCATAGTGTGAGATTAGTAAGTAGATTCATGGAGAAACTAAGGTTATGTCATATACTTGCACAAAATATAATCCTACGGTACATTAAAGGCACAGTAGGTCATGGAGTTTTCATGCCTCATCAACAAAGCACCAGAGCTGAAGTTATCACTACTACAAAAAGTGCTTTTAATGTCGAACGCATAATACATTTTACCTCGACTGCAATAGAGAGGTAATGAAGGGCGTCGGGAAAAGTAACAGCGTTTCACCTCGGTTTTTTAAACACTAAGGGGTAAATTAATTTGCACATGGGTTTGAACCTTAGCATCTGCATTTTTATCATTTACAAAACTAGCGCCTCATACATCTCGGTTTATAATAAAACTGAAGGGTAAGATAGATTGTTTTTAATTGAAATTCGTTACATTGTTTACACAGAAAATAAATAAAAATAATTTGTTTACAAACTACAATGTTTACCCAGAATATTACATTGTTTACACACAATATTAAAATAAAAAGTAATTTATCCCTGAAGATCATATGTTGGATCTTCTACTCCTTGATATTTGGTCAAGATCAATGCTTCACCTTGCAGTTATTTGTTTCTGAAATAAAAGAAAAAAAGGTTAGAAAAAAAAGGTTTAGAAAAAAAAAAGGTTTAGAAAAATAAATGATTTTCTGCTCAAATGAATATTTAAAAACGCATACCTTAAACCCATATAATTTTCTGCACTTGCAATCCATCATAGAGAACTTTTAATGGTAAAAGTTAAAGTGGAGGATGTAGATAGTTTCAAGCGCTTGATGACATTTCTTTATCAATTATAGATATCAGAAGGTCTTTATAATGGAATTTTTTTAGGTTTTATGCGCATCACTAATGGTAGTGTCTTGAGCGTTGATAATCATGAAATGGACGACAAATATTTGTTTAAAGACGATGAAAAATATCTAAAATTATCACGCTAAGTTATCCCCTCGGTTTTGTTAAAAACTGAGGTGAACATGATTTTTTTTAAATTACATTGTTTACACAAAATTATGAAAACAATAATACAGCAAAAGAAGAATTTTGTGTATGAAGTTATTTGTTCCAAATATTGCACGCATCCAATTTTTAGGAGTTATTTGTTCCAAACATTGAATGCATCCAACTTCTAAAGGAATTATTTGTTCCAACTATTGAAAAAATGTTTTTCTGCATTTGCAATCCATCATAGAGAACTTTTTCAAGCTTCTAAATACAAAAACAACATCAACACCATTTTGTGAGATGGATCCCAAAAGAATGATGCGTTCGAGTTTGGAGCGGTTACATATAAGTTAGGATTAGGGTCAAATGTGTTTAGTGAGTACTTTTATAGTAAAATATGATTATCTTATCCCTCGGTTAATAAAGAAACCGACAGGATATATCATTTAGTTTACAAAAAAATTATAATAATAAAAAAAGGTTCCTGAATTATTTTTCCCCTCGGATTTTTTGAATAATCGAGATAATAAGTTGTTTGTACCCTCGATTTTGTTAAAAATCGAGATAATATGTGGTTTCTATTTCTAAAAAAATAAACCACGACGCGCATTGGAATCATATCACTAGAATAGGAATGATCACCCATATTAAAAAATGTAACGTATTTTTTGGGCCATCTGGTCATGATGCTGAGTCGATTCAGTCCTATGTCAATGGCTCTCCTATCACAATTACTTAGCCACTTATTGCTCAAACAATAAACTGTGAAGGTGAAGGTTGTTGTGTTAAACATTATAGATTCAACAAAGTCTACTCATATCACATTCGCCTAATTTATACCAACTACGATAATCTCAGCAGTCCTTCTACTATACTACCAATTAGAAAAGTTATGTATCAACTTCTAGTGCCAAATCTTCGTCCAAGAGAGAAACAGCTAGAAACACTTACTTTGGATGAAAAGCATCTCTTGTTATTCCTTACCAAGAATATCAGAGTTAATCTTCCTCTTACCATTTTTAACTTCTTAAAGGAAATGATAATCATCTCTAGGGAGGAAATGACTTTCCTCATACTATATGGAAGAGTTCTTTATGAACTTTTCTCTCAGTTAGAGTGTCGCGGTGAAAATTGGATACCATAGTCATTTGTTAACTAGGATCGCATTTTTTAATGTCACCACCGGTCTTTGATTTTATCCAAGGGAAGGGAGAAAAACCGAATTCCCACAATGCAATGCAAATGCACTAAGATTCTAAGTTCGGGGTTGGTTATACCTAAGGAAGGTGTTAGCACCCTAGATATCTGTAGTACTCTACAGGAACCTCTTGATTTTATTTATGTTATTTGTTATCTGTTTTGCTAAGGGTTTAAGGGTAGGTGATTTATTATTTTTATTCCTAAGTGTGCTTGACAAGATATCGCATCTTGTGCCTACATATCCTGTCAGGAGGGAATCAGAGCACTTGTAGTTCCTTATTTAAGGATACTAAATGTTTAAAGGTTTTAGGAGAGAAGATGAGTCATCATCTTAAGAAGACCACCACCGTTTTTGAAAATGTTTGTATTTTGTGGGGAATGGGATTGTATGTCCCTTCTTTGAGATGATTAACATCTAATTCTCTTGTGTGGAGAGTTTGGTGAGCTAAAGTTTGATTTAAAAATCAAAATTAAGGGGGGACTAACCTAAGAAACCTATCCTAAGTTGTCTAACGAATTATCTTAAGGGTGTCAATTATGATGCAAATGATGTGCACCATGCACAATAACATGGTTATCATGCATGGGATTTTCCCTTGGATATTAATGCGATTAAATTATTGTTATTTAGGCGAGGGTGCTAGCAAAGTGATGCTAGACTTGTGTCCAGTGACCGGTAGGTTGAATGCGATGCCCTAAGGCAATTGACTTACATGGGTAGAAAATGGGCTCGACGTTGGATCGAAGATTTTTCAATTTTTGAAAAGGTTTGTGTAATAACATACATTCATCACATACAATAGTAAACACACAAACGCATAAGTATGGCATAACAACTAAAGGTTCTAGTCAACGTCACTCAAGCATACGATATATCGCGAGGGATTTTAACGGGGAGCGGTTTATCGAGAAAAGAGTTTGATAATTTTTTTAAGTTATTATTGAGGATCATGTTAGAGGTTATTTTGATTAAAAGTTTAAAGTTTTCTTATTAATAAAAAAAGGTTTTAGTTTTTATATTAATAAAGTTAAAAAAAGGTTTTGTTTTTAAACGCTTAATTATTTTAAAGTTCTGATTATTATATTTTTTAGTTTTTAAAGTTATGTTAAGAAAGTTAATTAAAAAAATTCATATTAATTTAGAAAAAAGGTTTTAATTTTGATATTTTTATAAATAAAAGTTTTATTATTACTTAATTTTAAAGTGATATTAAAAAAAAAGTTTTTCTTATTAAAAAAAGAGTTTTGATTTTTAAAGGCTTATTATTCTGAAGATTTTATGTTAAAGATTATTTTAATTTAAAAAAAATGGTTAAAAGGTCTTCTTATTAATGAAAAAAGGTTTTAATTATTTAAATTTAAAGTTGTATTTTTAAAAGGTAAAAAAATCCTGATCAATTAGAAAAGATTTTAGAATTTATCAATTTATTTTTTAAAGTTATTATAAAGAAAAAGGAAAAAGTTAAGGGGCTATTAACTGATAAAGAGTTTAATTAAGGTTTATTATTCTAAAAAAGGTTAAAGGTTTTCTTATTGAAAAATTATATTAATATTTTTTTAGTTTTATAAAGGTTTACTAATTTAAAGGTTCTTAACAAAGTATAAAATTAATTAAATTTTTATTGTTATATTTTATTAAAAAGAAGTTGTTATCATTTTAACAGGTTAATAAAAGTTCTACATATTTATTTATTTTAAAAGTTCTGTTTAAAAAGAACAAATTTTAGTTATTTTTTAAAAAAGGAAAAATAATATAAAATTATGATAAAAGGTTAAAAAAATTAGAAAATATTATTAATTAACTTATCGGAGGGATTAGGTGTGTCAGGGAAAGAGAGGGTCTATCGCAGACCCTCAGATCCCAAACGTCGGATGCGATCGTGGCAGATCTAACGCATGTTAAGGAGAGGATGCACAATTGTTATGGTGTGTGCGCATGTATGTGATTAGAACGATAATCAAAAGAAAAAAGAAAAAGAAAACCAGACGGACTCTCACTCTCGTCTTCCTCTCCCTCTCTCAAAAATTAGGGTTTCGCAACCCCTAATTACGCCGCCACCACTCTCATTCTTCTCATCTTCTCTCTCGAACAAACAAGCAATAAACCCTAATCCCACACAGTCCCGATACCCCAATTCACTATAAGTTTGATTACAAATTACAATGATAAAGGAAGAAAAACGGCAAAAAAAGGAGGAGATGAAAGCGAGGCGATGCGGCGCGACTGGATCTTCAGGATTTTCTCACAGATAAGTTTTCACTTTCTCTTTCTGAATCCTTCCCCTTTTTATGCTTTGTGTTGCCGTCTCTGGTGTGCGTGTGTTGTGGAGTTCTCTGCTTCCTCTTTCTCGGTTCGAAGCATCTGGTGAAATTGATATTGTGGGCGATGCAGAGTTTGAAACTCTGAGCCTTCTCCCGATTTACGTATTATCGTGCCTCTGGTTTATTGAATTGATGGCGATTTTTCTGATGTGAAATGGTTTGTCAATGAGTGTTTTTTTTTGGCTCGTGGTTTGATATGAGTTGGCTGTCTGGTTTAGGTATAATGAGCTGATTTTCTTTGATAGAGTTTGATGAATGGTTGCTGGTGTAGCGATTGTTTGTAATCGATGAATGGTTTGTGCGACTGGTACAGAAAATGGCTGGGTGTATTTGGTGTTTTGGTTTTGGTTTTTATGAATATAACCTTGGTTTTCTGGTTTAATTGATGTCTCTCCTGATGGATTGGTTGTTACCTTGTGGGCTTGGTTTGTAAACTTGTTGTTTGTGATTTTTCTGGTTTACGGTTTGGTGAATTGTGAATGATTTGTGTTGTTTTTCCTTATGCGTGTGAATTTCTTTTTATAAGCTTCAGAAATCGGACCTTGAATGTTGATAACCATTTAGGAAAGAAAATCGAATCTGTCTGAAACATGCTTGATCTGGTTTTGGAAATATTTCAAAAATTTGTCTGAAACATATCCTGATTTTCCTTTCTAAATCCAGCATGTTTTAGCACGCTTTGAAAACAATTGATGATGATGGCATTTCCTGATTTTAATTGATTCATCATTAAATGTTTGATTGTGTTTACTGAATCAAAACCTGCCATGATAATTGTTTACTCATGTTTGGAAGGAAATCGTGGCTGTTACGGAATGTGATTCTTCGCCCTTTTCCTATATCTTGCGTCTTGACATCAAAACTCGTATTATGAATTCAAATTGAGTCACACGTGTCATGGCTTGCTTATTGATAACGATTTGTTGTTTTTCTTTGATAGGTGATTGGTGTTTCCAAAAACTCTATACACTTCTTTCTTGATTTTAGAGTGTAAACAACATCATACACACTAACAACGATGCTCACCAACAACGTACAATTTTAACTTTGCTGCTTTCGCTTTTGACAGGTTTGAATCGTATGAGGCAATGCGAAGGGAAGGTGATGGAGTTTAGCTCAATATTTGAGAGGTTTTGGTAAAAGCTGATTTGGGTTAACATTTAGGATTAGGATTTGTGATTTTGGAATTTTGGATGCAAAACATGTTAGGAGTTGCATTTCTAACTTGCAGATTTTCGTTGATTTGTGAATTAGTTGCTTATAATACTTGAATTCATTTTGGATAGGTTATGGCGTGTACATCAAGAAGGAACACTCCAAATGCTGCAAAGGTGACAGGATGATGAAGTTGCTCGAATACTGTGGATTCCTCCTAAGGGTGTGTCGAGTAACAGGTTTTGTAACTAGTTCTCTCGTTGGAGGTATAGCATTCTTGTGAAGAGGATGTTTGGACGTTTGTGATTCAACCTCACAGGCGAGATGCTTGAAAAGCTGCTTAACTAGGTTTTGGAACTGTCCTTTGTAAGCACTTGATATTTCCTTTGTGCTTTGACAAGGATTTGGTAATTTGTGTATGCCGTCATATTAAATGCAGGGGTCCTGTCGTGTTCATGACGTATCTTTCCAACCGGAATCAAGTGCATAAGGATTACGTACCAGTTTGTGCGAAATGGCCAAGTAATATCACCACTGATGTGTTGTGCATTGCTTTTCCTTGAACATGTAAGATTTGAGTTCTGATGTCAATGGCTGCCATTGCAGGTCCAGTACAAACCAATTTTCCTTAACTTATCACTAAGGTCACATAGCAATTTCACGAGAATCAGTGTCGATCGGCTAGGTAAAGTGGAACTACCGTATTCATGATGAAACGGTAAGACCGTACATAGCTTTATCAATGTGCCCTTATTCTCCCTTGCCTATTTCAATTTTGACTTGATTTATACTGTTGTTAATTTCAGAATTTCCACATCTTGAAGCTCGACGGTGTCACTTTGGTGTCTTATGTACTTTTTGTAAAGTTAACCGATGTTCCTTGACACTCACCATGAGCGGCTCTTTTTGCAAGTGATCCAAATCCACCAAATTTGGAGGGTAGTCTTAGTGAAACGTGGTAGCAAGCAAACATGGGCATTACCAAAATGGATACCACTTGAATTTTACCGACAACTTAGAGTGTACTTGCAGGATACCTAAGATGTAATTTTAATGTAATGAAGCATCACCTATACCTCTTGTACTTACTGTTAAATAGAAAAGCCAACTTAGTATTATGGCATAACATTATTACATGTTGTAAACATGTTAACCTGATCGTACTAGATGGTTGTACTAAATTTGTGAAGAACAAATCCAATTTTCTTTACACTATTTATCACTTAACAATCCGCCGTGGCTTTCGGAAGGATCCCTCAATATGTCAATAGAACACCATGGGTTTCTCTCTTTGGGACATACTTGTAAATGAAGCTAATATTTCTTTTCCTTTCAAGACTTGTAACTTCATCTTTCATTGTATCCTGAATTTGAGCTTGACGTGTAAAAAAGGAAACTAAAAATCTTGTGGGTGACCTTTATTGAATTTATGGTATGAAGTCCTTTGTGTATCTTGTAACTTGACGTAAGGTCATGAAATGAGGTCCTGAATTATAAGGGACTTTGAATCTTGGATATGGCGAAGAGAAAAAAGCTCATTAAACATGAAATTGAATCTTTTGCGGCAAATGGCTTAATTTATGAGTTTAGGCCTTTGGTTAAGGATAGCCATGGTTTTAAGACACGGGTTATAAATTGGATATTTTGGGTAAAGAAAGATTATGGAAAAGTAGCTATGGACACGGATATAAAAAGGGGATAATGGTTTGTGGACTTTGTTACTTAAATTCCAAGAGAAAACCACGCGAATACTCGATCTTTGCGAATTTAATGCCACTTTAAATGTTCTCGCATCCATGACTGTCTTAATCTTCGACCAATCACATAAGGTCTCCCTTGTATCGGTTCTTATTCTTCTTTCATCTCCACAAGAATCCAACACAATTCGCAAGGGACCAGAATCAATATGAGCACACGCACAACCTCGACGACCTTTGAGCTTCTGTAGTAGCACCTAACTTCACAAACGAAACAACAAACAAAGTCTAGATAAAGTTATTAGTTATGTATGAATGATTGACCTAATATGTTATGCAAAGAGCAAAGCGGGGATCTTAGGGTCAAAAATTAGGGTGCGACAGATGCCCCTATTTAAGTTTCTCCTATTCGGAGATATGGAGATTGAAATCTTTGTCTCGACGAGATAGGAGAGACTTAAATACAAACATGCACCAATTTTTGGCCCTAAGATGCCGCCAAATGCACATGATATGAAATGATACGAAATGCAAGCCGAAGATCCTGCGAGGAGATAATGTCACAGGGGATAACCGAAGTTAAAACACAAAAAGAAAGACCCGACGAGGACGACTCAGCGAGACAAGACTCCACGAGAAAAGATCTAACTCCACTGGGAGAAAGAGACTACCATCTGACAATCACGAGGTAGCTTAAGCATAAGGCAAAAAAAAAAACTTGAAAAAGAAGGATAACTTACTACCAACAGCTGGTAGCCTAAGCAAAGGTATCCAGTTGAAATAAAATGGCGTATATTACCTACTATCACACAGGATAGCCTAAGCAGAGGTAATAAACTAGGGAGGAGAGATCACCTACTACCAAACACGGTAGCCTAAGCATAGGTGTCCGACCCAGAAGAAAGGTGTGTTACCTACTATCAAGCATATGATAGCCTAAGCGAGGTAAACACAACAGGAAAAGATGACCTACTACCATCACGGTAGCCTAAGCGAGGCATCTGATCAAAATACAGACTTGTTACCTACTATCCCACGATAGCCTAAGCAGAGGTAATAGACTAAAGAAGAAGGATCACCTACTGCCAACTTGTGGCAGCCTGAGCAAAGGCGTCCGACCAAAAGGTGTGTTACCTACTATCAAGCATATGATAGCCTAAGCCAGGTAAACACAAGAAGGAAAGATGACCTACTACCACCACGGTAGCCTAAGCGAGGCATCTGACCCAAAATACAGACATATTACCTACTATCCCCATGATAGCCTAAGCAGAGGTAATAGACTGAAATAAGCTTCAACAATCAAGATGATGATTCAGCTTCCTCTGAATGTTCCATTTAGAAAAGGTCAATACCGGGGAATCTGCTGCCGAGAAAAACCAGAGAAATACCTACTGCCGAGGTCTTCTGGAAATCTACTGCCGAGAATAACCAGGGAATTAAAAATAAAATACCTTCTGCCGAGGTCTTTTGGAAATCTACTGCCGAGAATAACCAGGAAAATAAAAATGAAATACCTTCTGCCAAGGTCTTCTGGAAATCTACTGCCGAGAATAACCAGGAAAATAAACGACTGTTTGTCGAAGTTTAATGTAAACCGGGGAATCTACTGCCGAGATCCTGGAAAGAGACGACTGTTTGTCGCAATTTAAAATAAACCAGGGAATCTACTGCCGAGATCCTGGAAGCTTCACCGGGGATCTTCAAAAGAGATGTGGGTCGGCTGACTTGTAAATATGTCTTCTCAAATAAAGAGAAAGACCAATTGAATCTTCATCAAACTTCTCGAAGAGATGCCATTTGACGGAAGCAAATTGAATTGTTGACTCACTGGGGAGAATACCACTGAGAAGCAATATTGCTGTAGTTGAAAACTGTGTTGAAGCTAGTACAATTCTTGTAATAGAGATTCTAAAAAAAAGAGAATACTTGGAAAGTCTTCAACAATTTTCTTTTGAGAATAAGCTGATAAACTTGACAACTTCACCGAGGATAGACGAACTATTTTGAGGAGACTGCCATTTTTCATCCAGATAGAAGACTGAGCTCAAATAAAGAGCTACCACTTGTCGTCTGGTATAAATTCCACGAAAATGTTGTAATAACACTGCTGGAGGAATAATATATGTCTTTCATAGAGGTCTTCAAATAGATTCTTCCTGGGGAGACAAAGTGCAAAATAAATGCGCGCTCAGTCCAGGTTCAAAAGCCTAAAGATATCCAAAATTATGATTGTCAGGGACCAAAGTTCAATTTAGGAAATAACTGAAAAGAAACGGTCAAGCAAGACTCCATCCATTGAGGATTGAACTCAACGGGTTTATCTTCGTCCAAAAATGGAAAAGAAAACTAAAGCAACCATCTTCCACGAGGATCGAACTCAGTGGGGAATTTAGAAAGGATGTGTTCTTTCTGCTTAGGGCTGACGACTCTACTTGGAGGGAGCGGACAAACCCACTCACTTGGAGATAAACGCAACCAAAGTGAAAGAACAAGACAAACAACACAAAAATGTAAGATGCAAGATGCGCACAAGCCATGAATCTATATGAATGTATGCCATGCTATGCTTATGCTGACAAAACAAAACAAAGAGCAGACTAGAGACGGAAACAAACATCTCGATACGGATACTCGGCCGATCTTCGCAATATAAGAAGCATCGTTGGGGAGGAATGGAAAGCCATATATGGGATCACAGTCCTACTTCAAGGCTTCGAACTTCTCTGGGGAAAATAGGGCACTCCACTCGAGGATGAACATCATGACTTCACTTGGGAATTGTCAAGATGAACCTTGTGATTCCGTTGGGGATGAGGAAGATTCACTGGGAATGAATCAAACTCAATGATCGAAAAGAATTCATGGGGATAAAATAAATATCCGCTGCGAACTGAAGTAGCCCGAATGAAAGTTGTAACTGGATAAAATAAATATCCATTTCATCGGGGAAGCTTGAATTAATAGTAGTTGAAAATATCAGATATAAAACTTCGAGGGGATCAAATAAACATCCGCTTTCACTGGAGAGGGTTGAGATAGTCCAATGAGGGGTGAAATAAACACTCGCTTCGCTGGGGAAGGTTGAAACCGAAGAAGTTCACCGAGGATTCTTAGGTTGCTGACTGGAGAAACCTTGCATCAAACGTGCCATAACTTCTTGTAGTAGAGATTTACCGGGGAATAGTCGTGACTACCTGAAGTAAAGATTTACTGGAGAGTCATCACATCACTTAGGATAGAAACCCTTTAAGGTACGAGTGAATAAAGTCGTGAGACTGATGTAACTCTGTATTGATAACCTGCATGGTAGTCGCCATTTTGAACAATAATTGTTGTGGATGAGAAGCAATCTTCACTCCTCAAATTCCCCAGATCACTTGGTTTATGAGAAGAAGTCATCCCAAGAGGATTTTACAGAAAACTTGGCATCCAACTGTTCCAAAGTCTTCAAACTCTTGGAGAGATTTTCCAAATCTCGACGTAACTGGCCCAGATTGACGGTGATCTTGAGTCTCCAAACTTGTTCTTCAGGCTGTGGAGAGATTTACCAAATCTCAACGTAACTGCCCCAGATTGACGGTGTTCTGTATAACCGAGTCTTCAGACTTGCCCCTTGGGGTCAGACTATGAAAGAAACAACTGGGCAACAACTTGCCCCTGCTTAGTAGAGTCTTCAGGTAGCATGCCCCTGTATATGGTCATCCTTTTGAAATAATCTGCCATTTACCCATCAGAGTCACAGGTCTCAAAGGATTAAGTTCATCGCTGATGCTCGTATGCTAGCTTCTATGATGTCGAGCAATGTTAGCAAGCAGAAAAAGGTTAATTCTGAAACTAATAATGCAACATATGTTTATCTTGAAGTTTTTATTTAAAAATATTTTTGTGATTGAATTACCGATTTTATAATGCCAACGCGAATTCGGGCATAGCTCATAGGAGTTAGGAAATGATATCTCAATGAGTATGCTTTTGAAATAAACCCTGCTTCAATTAGGTCTTTTAAGGGTTGTATCTTGGTTTGGTTCATGGTTTAAGAAACAAAGGATATAAGGCTCAAAGTTTGTTTATGCCCACCCAATCTTCGTGATATTTTACTCCTCTTTTTTTGAAAATTACCCTGCCCCAGGTTAAAAATGAGGGTTTTTTTGATTTGGATGAAGAAAACTCCTACTTCAAAGGCTCAAAAGGGTTAACAAGGGTTTATCTCCTTATGCCTCCGGTGTTTAGGATTTTGAAATAATGCCTTATATCACCAGCAGAGTTTTATTCAAAAGGATACAACAAGAGATCTTGCGTTTGATTTTCATCACCCTCCATTCAATTCTCTGCCGAGGCAAGAGATTGGACTGCATTGGCATTATAAAATAGAAAAAGCATTTTAAAACGAGTGAAACGAATGGATTTCTTCAAGACAAACATTATCATTACCTTAATCGTTCAAAACAAACAAGTTCTTATTCGCACAACATGCTTATAATCAAAGAAATAACAACGAATGCGAACTTAATGATTCTAGGAGTGAGCTCTACTCTTGATTCCACTGGTTTGGGAAGAACTCTCGTAAGTCTTCACGTCCATCAGCACAAAGGTGCTCCATTCACAACTGGGCTTCCTCTCTTGAAGGTCAGCACTTCATCGTCAATCATTTCTTGGACCTTTTCTTGGAAAACTTTACAATCTTCAATCGAATGCCCTAACACTCCATCATGAAATTCACAACTGGTATCTGGATTGAACCAAGGAGGGCGAGATTTCATGGCTCTGGTCTTTCTGGGTGTCATTACTGAGTTTCGGGCAAAATACGACCACAATTGACTGTAAGTTATTGGGATTTGGTCAAACCGACGAGTCTTTTCTTCTGGACTATTCAGAGGTCTCTGTTGATCCTGACGCTGATTCTGGTGATTCAGGTTCTGAACTTGTCGATTCTGACGTTGATCCTGATGAGTCAACCTTTGTCGTTTGTACGGACGTCCATGAGGTAGTGATTGCCGGCACTGAACAGGCGCTGCAACCGACGTTTGTGATAAGGCACAGGAACTGGAGCTTGCAAAGTCTGAGGAGAGCCCAAAATTGCATTAACTTCAACACTCCTTTCTTCTTGGGAAACACTAGCAGACTTTTCTTCATTAGCTTGTCTATTCGAGACATCTTTAATTTTCCCACTTTTGAATGCGTTCTCGGTGTTTACTCCGACTTCCACAATTTTAGAGAACTCTAATGGAACAACGCCTATCATTCTGACATAATAAGAGCCTGACAGTGTCTTTAGAAACATCTTGGCCAGCTCCTTCTCTTGAAGCGGTGGCTGAATTTGGGCTGCCAATTCTTTCCACCTTTGTGCATATTCCCTAAAGGATTCGTTGTTTTTCTGACTCATGGTCATCAGTTGATCACTGTTTGGAGCCATGTCTACATTATAATTGTATTATCTCATAAAAGCGTTAGCTAAGTCTTCCCAAGACTGAATATGATTCCTTTCTAACTTCATATACCATATCAAGGATGCCCCAGATAAACTTTCTTGAAAGCAATGAATCATCAGCTTGTCATTATCGGCATAAGTAGTCATCTTTCGACAAAACATTGTCAAATGGTACCTTGGACAACTAACACCCTTGTACACTTCGAAGGTAGGCATTTTGAACTTCGGTGGAATAACCACGCCTGGAACTAAGCACAAGTCAGGAGCTTTAAGACCGGATGCATTAGGTCCTTTCAACATCTTCAATTGTTCTTGGAGGTCATGAAATCCTTTTTCAATTTCTCCCAATCTAGGATCATTCACAGTTGTCACTGGACGGATGTTCTGAGAATTTGGCATATACCTCAGAAAATGGGAAGCTCTTTCATTAACTTGACCAACCAGGTTATCTTGCACAGGCTGAGGTCGAAAAGGAACATCTATTTGTGGAGTATTGTCGTCAGGAGAAAAACCAAACATTGAATTAGTCATCACTCTGAAGCCTGACATGGGATCCATACTTTGTGTTCTATCCATTATCCCCAGTAAACACTTCAAGTTCGGGGCGAATGCCAGAAGATCAGCTGAGCGACAGGAAGATAGAAGACTGAATAAGCTGAGGTAGAGAAAAGATGTATGCAAAAAGGATGCAATGCTAAAGATGCAATGCGAATGCAGTAAGTTTCATGGAACTCAGCTATTTATAATCATCAAGGAATATCAAAAGACTCATTTTTTTTTTAATTATTAAAATGGTTACAACTATTAGTATTTGAATACTAAAAGATTGATTTATTACAAAATTGTTTTCAACGCATTGCTACACTTTCCAAGAGTCATAACGGAAAAGCTAAATAAAAGCTAATAATGATGGATCTAAGGAGACGCTTCCAACGGTCTTCGTTTGACTTCTTCCAATTAAGGACTAGGGTAACTTCTTTCAAAAATTTCTCCTTTTGTAGTCATATTAGCTCGGACATTTGCCGAAGATAGTAAATGGGTTCTTGTCTTGAATAAGTAACTCCATTAGCTGAGAATATTCTTCAAGAGTTGTCACCAATAGTGATGGACTGGAGTAGAGTAGATAGTATTTCCTTATCAATAAGGGCTTCCCAATATAAGGTCTTGAAACTTCCTTTATTCGTTAATAAGGTCTCCAATCCCCTTAGGTCGTCCAGGTTATGACTCTTGCAAGTGTACTCCAACGTTTTTTCTTTAAAATTTTTTAGAGTTCATGGTATCCTTATGATGTTTATAAATAAGACTAAGTTCCATGAATCTTTATGAAATGATGCTCATGAATGCAGGGATGCAAACACATAAAGCACACAAGCAATCAAACAGACAAAGAGTCCTAGGTTTGAAAGGTCACAACATGGAGCCAAGGTCTAACCATCCCAATAGGTGTGTACTATGGTTTCAAATGTATCTGCCGAACGGGTTCTACAAAGTTCCCAGAGTCTACAACCCATCTTTCGGATATTACCGATTTCCCAATTACTTGGTAGTCAATAATATTCTCAAGAGAGTCTCGTCTAAGTGTAGTATCGCGTATCAACCATTTTGGAATTACTCCCTCATAGTCATCGCACTACATCCTAAAAGGCCAAGTTGGGTTAAAGGTAACTACGGTTCTCAATATCCTGGGCTCCTAGGTCGAAAGTAGTAATATATTCACGATAGCTTGTTCAACAAATACCACCTTTGAGAGGGCCTCAACTGAGTGTGGAATCAAATCGACTTCTTTGGAATTACTCCCTCGAAATCTCCTCGATCGTATCCACGATCCTATCTTATATGTGCTCTCAAGTCCGGGTTAGGACTTATCTCACCACTCAAAGATAACCCTGCATAGAGAAAAACCAAGCAAACAGATAGACAAGTATACAGATATATACAAGTATAAATGAATAACATAAAATAAACAAATTAGGGGGAACCCTCTTATGAGAGTCCCCAGTGAAGTCGCCATTTCTATCGCGGTGAAAATTGGATACCATAGTCATTTGTTAACTAGGATCGCATTTTTTAATGTCACCACCGGCCTTTGATTTTATCCAAGGGAAGGGAGAAAACCCGAATTCCCACAATGCAATGCAAATGCACTAAGATTCTAAGTTCGGGGGTTGGTTATACCTAAGGAAGGTGTTAGCACCCTAGATATCTGTAGTACTCTACAGGAACCTCTTGATTTTATTTATGTTATTTGTTATCTGTTTTGCTAAGGGCTTAAGGGTAGGTGATTTATTATTTTTATTCCTAAGTGTGCTCGACAAGATATCGCATCTTGTGCCTACATATCCTGTCAGGAGGGAATCAGAGCACTTGTAGTTCCTTATTTAAGGATACTAAATGTTTAAAGGTTTTAGGAGAGAAGATGAGTCATCATCTTAAGAAGACCACCACAGTTTTTGAAAATGTTTGTATTTTATGGGGAATGGGATTGTATGTCCCTTCTTTGAGATGATTAACATCTAATTCTCTTGTGTGGAGAGTTTGGTGAGCTAAAGTTTGATTTAAAAATCAAAATTAAGGGGGGACTAACCTAAAAAACCTATCCTAAGTTGTCTAACGAATTGTCTTAAGGGTGTCGATTATGATGCAAATGATGTGCACCATGCACAATAACATGGTTATCATGCATGGGATTTTCCCTTGGATATTAATGTGATTAAATTATTGTTATTTAGGCGAGGGTGCTAGGAAAGTGATGCTAGACTTGTGTCCAGTGACCGGTAGGTTGAATGCGATGCCCTAAGGCGATCGACTTACATGGGTAGAAAATGGACTCGACGTTGGATTGAGAATTTTTCAATTTTTGAAAAGGTTTGAGTAATAACATATATTCATCACATACAATAGTAAACACACAAACGCATAAGTATGGCATAACAACTAAAGGTTCTAGTCCACGTCACTCAAGCATACGATATGTCGCGAGGGATTCTAACGGGGAACGATTTATCGAGAAAAGAGTTGGATGCAAAACATGTTAGGAGTTGCATTTCTAACTTGCAGATTTTCGATGATTTGTGAATTAGTTGCTTATAATACTTGAATTCATTTTGGATAGGTTATAGTGTGTACATCAAGAAGGAACACTCCAAATGGTGCAAAGGTGACAGGATGATGAAGTTGCTTGAATACTGTGGGTTCCTCCTAAGGGTGTGTCGAGTAACAGGTTTTGTAACTAGTTCTCTCGTTTGAGGTATAGCATTCTTGTGAAGAGGATGTTTGGACGTTTGTGATTCAACCTCACAGGCGAGATGCTTGAAAAGCTGCTTAACTAGGTTTTGGAACTCTCCTTTGTAAGCACTTGATATTTCCTTTGTGCTTTGACAAGGATTTGGTAATTTGTGTATGCCGTCATATTAAATGTAGGGGTCCTGTCGTGTTCATGACGTATCTTTCCAACCGGAATCAAGTGCATAAGGATTACGTACCAATTTGTGCGAAATGGCCAAGTAATATCACCACTGATGTGTTGTGCACTGCTTTTCCTTGAACATGTAAGATTTGAGTTCTGATGTCAATGGCTGCCATTACAGGTCCAGTGCAAACCTATTTTCCTTAACTTATCACCAAGGTCGCATAGCAATCTCACGAGAATCAGTGTCGATCGGCTAGGCAAAGTGGAACTACCGTATTCATGATGAAACGGTAAGACCGTACATAGCTTTATCAATGTGCCCTTGTTCTCCCTTGCCTATTTCAATTTTGACTTGATTTATACTGTTGTTAATTTCAGAATTTCCACATATTGAAGCTCGACGGTGTCACTTTGGTGTCTTATGTACTTTTTGTAAAGTTAACCGATGTTCCTTGACACTCACCATGAGCGGCTCTTTTTGCAAGTGATCCAAATCCACCAAATTTGGAGGGTAGTCTTAGTGAAACGTGGTGGCAAGCAAACATGGGCATTACCAAAATGGATACCACTTGTATTTTACCGACAACTTAGAGTGTACTTGCAGGATACCTTGGATGTAATTTTAATGTAATAAAGCATCACCTATACCTCTTGTATTTACCGTTAAATAGAAAAACCAACTTAGTATTATGGCATAACATTATTACATGTTGTAAACATGTTAACCTGATCGTACTAGATGGTTGTACTAAATTTGTGAAGAGCAAATCCAATTTTCTTTACACTATTTATCACTTAACAATCCGCTGTGGCTTTCGGAAGGATCCCTCAATATGTCAATAGAACACCAAGGGTTTCTCTCTTTGGGACATACTTGTAAATGAAGCTAATATTTCTTTTCCTTTCAAGACTTGTAACTTCATCTTTCATTGTATCCTGAATTTGAGCTTGACGTGTAAAAAAGGAAACTAAAAATCTTGTGGGTGACCTTTATTGAATTTATGGCATGAAGTCCTTTGTGTATCTTGTAACTTGAAGTAAGGTCATGAAATGAGGTCCTGAATTATAAGGGACTTTGAATCTTGGATATGGCGAAGAGAAAAAAGCTCATTAAACATGAAATTGAATCTTTTGTGACAAATGGCTTAATTTATGAGTTTAGGCCTTTGGTTAAGGATAGCCATGGTTTTAAGACACGGGTTATAAATTGGATATTTTGGGTAAAGAAAGATTATGGAAAAGTAGCTATGGACACGGATATAAAAAGGGGATAATGGTTTGTGGACTTTATTACTTAAATTCCAAGAGAAAACCACGCGAATATTCGATCTTTGCGAATTTAATGCCACTTTAAATGTTCTCGCATCCATGTCTGTCTTAATCTTCGACCAATCACATAAGGTCTCCCTTGTATCGGCTCTTATTCTTCTTTCATCTCCACAAGAATCCAACACAATTCGCAAGGGACCAGAATCACCATGAGCACACGCACAACCTCAACGACCTTTGAGCTTCTGTAGCAGCACCTAACTTCACAAACGAAACAACAAACAAAGTCTAGATAAAGTGATTAGTTATGCATGAATGATTGACCTAATATGTTATGCAAAGAGCAAAGCGGGGATCTTAGGGTCAAAAATTAGGGTGCGACATAGAGATAGTTAATAGTGATACTATTGAAGTTGAGTGGAGTCTGAATTTTGAATATGTGGAATAGTTATTTGTTGTCCTATTTTTAATTAATGAAATATTTCCTTTCATATTATTGCTTATTCATTTTTATTGATAGCATAAATTTTGAGAATTACTAATTAACAAGAAAAAAAAATTAACTAAGAAAAAAGGGAAGATTGGAAGGCTCTAAGTGAGATATCATTGAAAAAATCTTAAATAAAATTACAGGGATTTGAAGCGTGTTCCCTTATAGCTATATTCCACTAGTTTTCAAAAATACTGAGGTAATAGGTTTATTATTTTTTATGGAGAAAATCGGGCGCTCACTTATAGCTATATTACCTCGGTTTTTTATAATACCGAGTGAAAAGGTTGTTTTTTTTAAACCAAACATGTCGCTCCCAGGACCTATACCCTCGATTTTTAGCATATTCAAGGTGAAAGTTTCGTTATAAAAAGTGTTATTTATCGTAGTGTATGGTGTATGGTTATTCTAATTCATATTAGAGTAGTGATCAAGATTATATAAAGAGCACAATAGGCTACTTTTTTCATGCTTGGATAAACATCAATCTTATTGAGCTCAAAGAAACAAGAAATTATGTCGTTGTCTTCATGTGAGGCAAAGTATGTTGCAACCTCTTATGCTGCTTGTCAAGCAATTTGGTTGGAGATGTTGCTTGAAAAGTTGAATGTGTGCAATCGCGAGAAAATCAAATGTCTAGTGGACAATCAATCAGCAATTAATTTAGCAAACAATCATATGAGCCATGGTAGGATAAAACACATATAAATGAGGTATCACTTTTTAAGAGATCAAGTGCACAAGGGAAGATTAAGCATTGAACATTGCAAAGTTGAGTTGCAATTACATGATATTTTGACAAACCCTCTAAAGCAAGCAAGATTTGAAGGTCTTAAGAGGTTAATAGGAATGACAATTTTAAAGAAACTAAATTAGGAAGGGTATTAGATGTGTAATTCAGTTTTGTGTATGCGGTTACTGATAGCTCAGTAAGTGGTTATTGATAGTTCAGTAAGTGGTTACTAATAGGTTAGTAAGTGTTTAATGATAGTTTAGTAACTGGTTGTGGATAGTTCAGAAAGTGGCTACTAATAGTTTAATAAGTGTTAAATGATAGTTAAACATGTGGTTACTGATAACTATGTATGTGGTTAATGCTAGTTATCCATGTGGTTAATGCTAGTTGTGCATGTGGTTACTAACTAGAAGTTAGTTAGTTAGTAGTATGATCCTATATAAAGGATGTAATACATGTTTGTAAAAATCTAATTCCCTTAATTCGATTCTAATAATATACTCTTCTCTCAAAGCCTGGTTTGGAGAAACAAAATTAGGAAGGGTATTAGATGTGTAATTTAGTGTTTTGCCTGTGGTTATTGATATTTCATTAGGTGGCTAATATTTCAGCATGTGGTTGTCGATAGTCCATTAAGTGGTTACTTATAGTTCAGTAAGTGGTTACTGATAGTTCATCATGTGGTTATTGATAGTTTAGTAAGTGGTTATTGATAGTTAAACATGTGGTTATTGATAACTATGTAGGTGGTTAATGATAGTTGTGCATGTGGTTACTAACTAGAAGCTAGTTAGTTAGTAGCATGATCCTATATAAAGGATGTAACACATATTTGAAATTTTTTAATTCCCTCTATTCCATTTTAAAATCTCTCTCTCTCTCTCTCTCTCTCTCTCTCTCTCTCTAATTCTCCCTTTATCATCATTTGTCAAGTAACTCTAGACACAAGTTACCTAACAAGAATTGTTAAATAACTTTGATGAGTTGAACCTTTGATTCATTTTTATTATTCTTTGAGTCAAAGCTTAAACTTTTACATGGTGGTGAAGGAACTATATATAGAGTTAGTTGAAGTTGGTTGGACCCTAACAAACTCTAATTGCCACAACCATTTCTAACTAATTCTAACCAACTTTCTAATAACAAAAAATAATTCCTAACTAACTTCTTCAAACTCATACTTGTATTACTCTACCTCAATCTTAGGGGTGGAGGGAACCCCTTAAGCTTAACACATAAGTCATTGATAAATGTTGAACCAAGTGGTTTTATAAGGGCATCTGCAATCTTAAAATAAGCTGGAATATGTTGAATGGCGAGTTTCTTGGAGGCCACGTATTTTTGTACAAAATGAATATTTAATTCAACATGCTTTTTGTGTGTATAAAGAATTGGGTTACGAGAGAGATGGACAACCATCTGGTTGTCACACAGCAGTATGTAAGGAAAGAAAGGAACACAAAGTTCATTGAGGAATGACCCAAGCCATAGGAGCAATAAAATGGTATGTGTTAACACGAGTTAACTGCCCTCAACTTGACCTAGCCACAAGTGATTTCTTCTTAGAACTCCACGATACCAAGTTAGATCCAAATAATATAAATGAGCCAAAGGTAGACCTCCTATAATCCACATCACTCACCTAAACACTATCATTATATGCATGAAGAGAAAACCTATGTAGTGCATTGGAGGGAAGTATAATGATACCAATATTTATTTTGCCACTTATATATATTAGGATGTGTTTGATAGCCACCCCATGTGTAGTTAAGGGGGAAGACATGAACTAGTACGCCTTGTTGAGATTGAATACAATATCAGGGCATGTCAAGGTGGCATACTACAATACCCCAACTATGGTCATGTAATGATGATGTTTTGATCATACATTACGGCCAAACTTGTTAAGTTTGAGACTAATGAGCATTGGAGTGGATCTCCATTTGCATTTGGAGTATGAGCATGATTTAGAAGATTTTTAATGTATTTTGACTGAGACAACACAATAGAGCCTTGATCATGATGAGTGACTAGAATGCCAAGGAAGTATTTAGGTATGGAAATCTTTTTCAGGGAAAATTTTAGCCGAATATTGGTGATGAGAACATGAATAAAAGTGGAGGATGAGCCAATAATTAGGATGTTATCCACATAAACCAATGCATATAGGACAATCCCTTGATGAAAATAGGCAAACAAGTAATTACCATATTTGCTTGAAACAAACCCAAACTGGAACAAGGCTTGATGAAGTTTCTCATACCATTTACTTGTAGCTTGTTTAAAACCATACAAGGCTTTGTGCAATTTGAAAGCTAGAGACTTGTCAGAGCTAGTGAAATCAGGAAGTTCCACCATGGAGACCTCTTCTTGTAAAGTACCATTGAGGAATGCATTATTGATGTCAACTTGTTATAATTTCCAATTATGTGTGATAACAAGTGTAAGCATAACCCTTATAGATGTAGCCTTGATCACATAAGGTTTCATTGTAATTAAAGCAGGTTGTTGATGAAATCCTTTAGCAACTAGGTGAGATTTATACTTATTTACACTTCCATCAGGATTTTTCTTGACCTTAAACACCCATTTTCAACCAAAAACTTTTCTATGAGAATAGAGTGTGGTGAAAGACCAAGTTTTGTTATCTAACAGGGCATTGTACTCTAGTTCCATAACTTTAGACCCTAAGGGCTAAACAAGGTTTCCTTGATTGAAGTAGGCTCAGTGACAATGAGTAATGCTTTAGGTTTAAAGTGACAAATCTTAAATCTAGTAAGCATAGGTTGAGTATTATGAATATAGACAGTTGGTACAGTAGAAACAACTTGTGTAGTAAGCATAGTCTCACAAAGAGGTACCTCAAGTACATGGGATAAAGTCCTAAGGTTGACAACTCATACCTCTGGTGAAAACAAAAGCATAAGCACCCAAACACTTTGAGTGACTTGTAACTTGGTAGCTTCTTGTGTAAGGCATAATATGGCGAGGTAAAGCCAGATAGATCTGAAGTATGAAGCTTGTTGATGATGTAAGTAGACATAATGAAGTTATGATCCTAGTAAGACAAAGGAATAAAACCATGGGCCAAGAGGGGAATGTTGGTCTTCATCTCGAACCCTCTTTACTAGAGCAGGAGATAGTGGTGTATCTTCCACAGATAGAGTAGCAACAACACTAGTAAGTTGGCCGATATTGAGGGCAACGACGGTAACCTCGGTAGCTGGACTAGGGGCAGAAGGAAGATGAGGGGTGTAACGACCCGACCTATAAAATTGGTCTTGATGCCTTGAGAATTGGAGAGGTTTTAGAGCAATTACAATTTATCCTTGTTATCTGCAAGGTACAATCACAACATGTAAAAAAACCATGGGAGCAATCGATCGCACTTAAGAACATATAGGTAACAATTTTCTTCATCTTCTTCTTCTCAGAAGAAGGCACTTTACCAGGGACAAATCCATATTTATATCCAAGTCCTTGAAACAAGGAACACAAATTATCTTTCATTGTGACCTCTTTTCAGTAGAGAGTGGACCTAGTTTGAGGTGGTAAAAATTGATAGTATAATGGAAGTGAGGCCAAGATTAATACTTCAGAAATTTACTTTTGCAGAAGCGAAGGCCAGATGGGCCTTTAAAGTGAGTAGTTTCACCAACACAAAATGCCTCAAAAAATTTCCCCAGTCACTAGTGAAAGGGTTGAACCAAGGATCATCCATGTGAAAGGTAATAAGCCCCTGAACACGAGTGTCACCCCGGAAGGTGTGCATCATGTAAAACAAGTCAAAGAACAATCAGAAGAAAGGCTTCCAAGACTTGTGATCAGTCTAAAATTAGAACACCTTAATGTAAGCTCAGGCCCCCAGATGAAATTCGAAGGGGCAAACTTCGAGTGTTTTAGGACAGTCATCTCAAAGTCAAAAAGGGCAGCCACCGTCCTATCTTGGTGAGCAAGCACTCATAAAATGGGACCAAACACTCATCAAAACCGGCACATATCCTTTTTCTAGGATCACAAGAAAGGTTTACTAATCTAGAGGGTCACCGACTGCAATGTCAGCAACATCTATATCTGCTTCAGTATTCATAATATATGGGGTTCCCACCACTTATGTAGCCACACAACCGTACTTGCTTGCATCGTCCGACTCCACCAACATCATGCCCATCCAAGAAAGCTCATTTACTTTAAAATTATAATAAGGCTTGATCCATGAAACTACATCTGATCTACCCCAATACACCTTGTGGGTCCTAATTTCAACATCATATGGTTTGCAGTTGTGGGATCTCCGGTAAACTTGGACGAAATCATCAATGTGTTCCTCGTCAACTTAGCGGCTTGTATTTTCGCATCAGACAAATGGAAAGTGCATAAGGACCTTAGTGTAATCTGCCTCACCATCATCACCTGAAAAGAGAGCCTCGAAAGTTTCTAAGGAAGAAGCTCTCTAGTCGAAGGAGTTCCCAGACACCCTTTCTGAATCAAAATCATCGGTTAGGGATACAACTTCATGGCCCGGGTGGTCATGAGAAAAATGAGGGAATTGTGAATCAGGAGATACCCCCATTCCCGTAGCAAAAGAAACATCACTCTCATAATTACTATCTAGGCGAATATGACTATCACTCATATTGACTAAGAGAAAATAGAAAATGCTGAAGGTAAAAGCGTGAGTGGAGCAGGATACACGAAGAGACGAGATTGAGGAAGTGAAGAAATGAAGAAAGGCTGAAGCTTTGAGCTAAGAACTACAATTTTTCTTATAAGTTCTTTCAGAAAGGAAGAAAATAAGGAATTTGTTAATAAGAAATGCTTGTAAATTGGAAAGTAAATATCAAGGATTGTGAAAGGTTTCTTAGGGGCCCAACCACTCCTATATATAAGTAAAGATAATTAGACGAACCAGATCAACCATAAAAATAAATTACAAAATCAATGGTTAAATTTTTCCCTGGGAAACGTAAATAACTCGAGTGCACCATTATAAGCATCGCCATGTCCTAACTAGTCACTTTAGGCCACGTGTCAGAAGTAAGTAGCAGATCATTTCAATGATGCAAATGCATTTAACGCAATTGTTCCCCGCTACTTTTTCAACTGAATCCAAATGTTTCACTTTTTGTTCAATTCATACGCATCTTTAGAGACCAACCACGGCCTATACAGATTTCTCCGACTCCCTAAACGTTTGACAAGTCTTGGGGGCAAGTGTTCTAGGCTATGCAAAGGCTCAAATAGTTGAAGCTTAAATCAATGCAAATCAACTCCACTCGACCCAATATATAAAAGTCATTTATATTCTGTGTTATTTAAGATCAATTTCTCCAGTTAAGGTCAAACCAAATAGAAAAATTATAAACGATGTGCTATATGTTGGGTACTAGAGTAACAAGATAAATATCACAAAAAAATAAGAGATCAAGGAGTTGTAAATTGACATAGAATATTTATGTGGAAAACCCTAAACAAATAAGAGAAAAACCACGGGCACCGGTAGAAAATATTTTCAATAAGTGGAAAAAATTACAAAACTTCTCTCTAAATACAAGGAGAAAACAAATTACACTCTCTCTTGTAATAAGAGAACACTCACTAAAAGAACCTTATAGGAGAAAATACAATATATTCTTTTTCTCTAAATTTTTCTTCTATGTTATGTTGCAATGCTTTTGTTTGTGTTATGAATGAGAAATGCACCTCTATTTATAGGTGCTCATCTTCACAAAACCATGGGAGTTGTTACAAAATCATGGGTGCAAAACCATGGTTGTTTCTTTCTTTAGTCCACAAATTGTGACTTTATTCAACCATAATCTTTGACTATGACCGCAATATTTGACCATGACCACAATCTTTGACAATCTCCCACTTAAAGTCATATTTTTTATTTTCCAAAATTTTCTCTACCTTACCAACTCCATGCTGATTACGCCTCTAATAGGCCATAAGAATACCTACACCATGCAAACTTATCAGAGTTTATAGGCTTCGTCATTGCATCTGCTAGGTTATCTTTGGTGTGAATTTTTTGCATATCCACACTTCCTTCTTCTACTACCTCTCTGACAAAATGGTATTGAACTCCAATGTGTTTTGTCCTGGAATGAAAATCTGGATTCCTTGTAATGTGCAAGGCACTCTGACTGTCACAGTACACAGTAATCTTTTGTTGCTTGTGCCCGAGTTCTTCCAATAACCTTTGAATCCAAATTGCTTCCTTACATGCTTGGGTAGTGGCCATGTATTCAACTTCTGTAGTAGACAAAGCTACAACAGTCAGCAATTTGGATAACCAGCTTACCGCTCCTCCTACAAGTGTGCACACATAGCCAGTAGTAGATTTTCTTTTATCAAGGTCGCCTAAAAAATCTGAATCAGCATAGCCTCTGATAGTGAATTTTGATTCCCCAAAACATAATGCAGCACCTGAGGTTCCTTTGATGTATCTAAGGATCGTCTTAACAACATTCCAGTGTTCATTACCTGGATCTGCAATAAACCTACTGACTGTTCCAATTGCTTAATCTGTTATATCCAAGGCTCATGATGAAGGAATCAAATCTCTTGTACCAACACCTTGGCGCCTGTTTTAAACCGTACAGAGATTTGGTAACCTACAAACCAAGTTTTCTTTTCCTTGTTCTTCAAAGCCTTCGGGTTGGAGCATAGCATATATATTTCCTCTTCAAGTTCTCCATGAAGAAATGTAGCCTTTACATCAAGCTACTCTAGATTTAGATCGAATGCAGCACACATCGCAGAGACCACTCTGATTGTGGTGAGTCTTACCTTTGAAGAAAATATCTCATTGAAATCAATACCTTCTTTTTGAACATATCCTTTGACCACCAATCTTGCACGATATCGTTATACCTGATCGTTGCTATCTCGCTTAATTTTGAACACCCATTTGTTGCCGATGGATTTTCGACCTTTAGAAAGTTCAACAAGTTCCCATGTGTTATTTCTATGTAAGGCTTCAATTTCCTCTTGTATTGCTGCCATCCACAGAGAAACATCTGAACCATTTAATGCCTCATGAAAGGTTGATGGTTCTCCATCTTCTGATAGAAGACAATATGCATCATGACTTGCCATCACATATTCTGAGTTCCAGGATGGTTTTTTTATCTGACATGTTGTTCTTCTGGGAGCTACATTATTGACCTCATTTGGTTCTTGTTCTTTGTGCTCTGGCTCTACTTCAGAAGAATCATTTTCTCCTGACTTTTTTCCATTTCCACTGTAGTAGTCTCTTTTATAGTGTTGTCTTCTTTTTCTCCTTACGTAGTTCATTTTCTACAAAGATTACATATTTGCTAACAATAATCTTGTGGGCAACGGGATCCCACAGACGACACCTCTTCAAATTGTCAATGTAACCCAAGAATATGCATTTCCTGGATTTTGGGTTCAGCTTTGTTCTTTTTTTAGAGTTCTACATCACGTAGACAGGACATCCAAATACATGCAAAGAAGAATAATCACCTGATTTTCCCTTCCACATCTCAATTGATGTCTTTAAATTAATTGCAGTTGATGGCGATCGATTTATCACGTAACAGACAATTTTGACAGCTTCTGCCCAGAAAGACTTTGCCAATCCTGTTGTTTTCAGCATAGCTCTCCTCCTCTCCAGGAGAGTTCTATTCATCCGCTCTGCTACACCATTCTGCTGAGGTGTATGAGCAGTAGTAAACTGCTGCTTAATACCTTCTTGCTTGCAGAATGTCAGAAAATTACCATTTGTATATTCTCCTCCATTATCTGTCCTCAAGAACTTAATTCTTTTCCCAGTTTTAAGTTCTACTTGTGCTTTGAACCCCTTGAATATTAAATACACATCTGACTTCTTCTTGATTGGATACACCCATAGTCTCCTGGAGTAATCATCAATGAATGATACAAAATATTTTGCTTCTCCAATGACATTTCCCGTGACTCCCACACATCAGAATGAATCAAGTCTAGTATGTGTTTGCTTCTAGCAGCTGACTTAGCAAACTTTAGTCTATGCTCTTGCATATCACACAGTGCTCGGATAAAGGTAAATTTACCGACTAGAGCCCGGGTATGAGATTACGTTCTGCACGAACTTTCAAGCCTCGTTCTGACATATGGCCTAGTCTGCGATGCCATATCATTGTTGTTTCTTCCTGACTTCCAGCTGCTACTAATGCATCTGCTCTTTTCAATGTGTCTCCCAAAAACATGTATAGATATGCAGCGACCTTCTCTGCTTTCATCACTACTAGCAAACCATTCAACACTTTCAAGATCCCATCTTGAACATGGGTCTTGCATCCGAGGTCATCTAGTTGCCCAATAGACAACAAATTCTTCGTCAATCCTTTCATATGTCATACCCCTGGAAGTGTGCGGTTAGTACCATCATACATTTTCATTTTGACAGTACCAATTACAATAATTTCTAAAGCATGGTCATTCCTTATCAATACATATCCTTCCGAGATAGGTTCATAATTGCAAAACCAGTATCTTCGTGGAGTCATGTGCCCTGTTGCTCCTGAATCTACTATCCGACCATCAGTGAGTTGAATTCTGCCTTTGGTACTAACTGCTGCTCCGCTGTAAAAGATTTCTCATCGGAGGTACTAACAATACGTCCTTGAGATGTACTTGCTTCAGAAGACTTCTCGCCATTATTCTTGTTGAACCAACATTCTTTCTTCAAGTGCCTTCTTTTGCCACAATTGTAGCATTTGAGATTTGTTCTTCTTTGAGATTTTGATCTACCATGATTTTGACTCCCACTAGGACCACGTTCCGTTGATCTACCTCTCGTAATCGTCAAAGCTTCTATTCGTTTTGAGCTTTATTGTCGGTCTTCCTTATTTTTACGCTTGGATATTTCTTCAAGAACAGCTCTAGCGACATCATTAAAGGATAGACGGTCAACAATATTACTGTTTGTAATATTGATGACGAGTTGATCATACGAATCTAGTGAACTCTGAAGAAGCTCTACTCGTTCATTTTCCACTATTGTGAAATCTGATGCAGATAGCTGAGCAAATAATGTATTCAAATTATTGACATGATCTGGCACCAAAGTGGATTCACTCATTCGAAGAGTGTAAAGTCTCCTCTTTCAAAAAATTCTGTTGTGAAATGACTGGATCTTGTACAGTTAGATGAGAGTATCCCAGATCTCCTTTGCAGTTTTCTTTTCTGCTATACTTGACAAAACTGAATCTGTCATTGCTAAGTGCAAATTGGCAACAGCATTGCCATCCATCTCTCTTCACTTTTCATCAGTTATATATGTGGGCCTACCTTTTATTGCTGGTGAGCAATTATCCTTCATCGGGATTGCCTGCATCTTCAATTTCCACAGAGAGAAATTACTCCCACTGAATTTTTCAATCTCAAATTTTGCAGCCATTTTTTAAATTTTTTTTCATTGAACTGGTTTACACAATTTCACCGCGAATAACACAGTATACGTAAGCAGTATTGTATATTTTTACCGCACACTAGAATAAATCTAGTATACGTTAACAATCACTGCAAAAGTATACAACCACACGTGTAAAAGGTAACTGTACGCCACATCGGAAATAGAGACCGACACCAACAGCTATGATACCACTGTTGGGTACCAGAGTAGCAAGATAAATATCACAAAAAATAAGAGATCAAGGAGTAGGAAATTGACACAGAATATTTACGTGGAAAATCCTCAACAAATAAGGGAAAAACCACGGGCACCGGTAGAAAATATTTTCACTAAGTGGAAGAAATTACAACACTTCTCTGTAAATACAAGGAGAGAACAAATTACACTATCTCTTGTAATAGGAGAACACTCACTAAAAGAACCTTATAAGAGAAAATACAGTATATTCTTTCTCTCTAAATATTTCTTTTATGTTATGTTGCAATGCTTTTTGTTATGTTATGAATGAGAAATGCACCTCTATTTATAGGTGCTCATCTTCACAAAATCATGGGAGTTGTTACAAAACCATGGTACAAAATCATGAGTGTTGCTTTCTTTAGTCTACAAATTATGATTTTATTCAACTACAATCCTTGACCATAATCTTTAACCATGACCACAATATTTGATCATAACCACAATCTTTGACACTGTACCCAATTAAAATATAAGGATACAACTATAAACTCTGAAGAATGGGTACTTCTAAAATAGTGAAGTACTGGTACCGGGTACTTGTACCGTACTCGTAGTACTTCATTTTTTCTCATTATTCGATTTTGAATAAAATTTGTAGTTTTCTCAAATATTAATATAGTATACTTATGTGTTTTAATTTTTTTGTTATTGTATCTTATTATTATTTTTTATTTTTTCAACTTTTTATTGTTGTATTTTGTTATGAACCTAACAATTTAGTTATGTGCATATATATTTTATATAACTTTTTTATTTCTTATTACCGTACTCGTATTTTGATTTTTTTATAAAATATTGTATTCCATACCGGTATCAGTACCTGCACCGGATACGTACCCGTACCTATGCATCATAGACTATAAATAATAATATTATTAAGGATTAAATCAATACTTTAATCCAAATCATATAATTTAAAACGGACCAAGTAATTAAATTCATATATTTTATGTTGCTATTAATTAGACAGAAATTTTTATCATGTTAAACAAACTTAGTTGGTATACATAGATATTCGATCATAGAGACGCAAAGTTAGAATAGGCAACATGCCTATAAAAAATGAAATTCTGACTTTCAGTTTTAAATTTTCATTGCATTTAGTTTAAGAAAAATAAATTGGAGTTGGAATCAAACGGAAACAAAAACAATTAAGTAAAAGAAACAGCTGTAGGTATTGTCTGGTTGTGGTTTGTCTCTTTTGAGATGAATTGTGATTGGAATTGTTATGGTAAGTGGGACCCTATAGACTTCCTTTATGGCCCAAACTTGAAGGCACTTTTTGGATTCTTTCAGGTGTAAACCTTCGTATTACGTCTGTGAAAGTGAAAGGACATCAAAGTGGAGTGGTGCTCAACTCAACTAGTGGTAGAGCATGAGCATGACAAGTGACATTGACAACAAGTTAAACTTTCATTTCTACAAGTCTTGTACATCAGTGCAATTTGGAACTAGAAGAAAAAAAACAGTCACTTTCAGGATTAATTTTGTCTTTTATACTTTTCATTTTGAAAATTCAAGTTTTATTATATGTTTGGTTGTATTTTTAGTTTTTATTTTAACATGATTAGGAAAATTGTCTCATCTTTTCAAAATCAAAATGTTCGGCCATTTTTAAAGAGAAAGTATTTGGAATATTGTAAATGAATTCTATTCCACTATTCAAAACTACATAAAAAGGTTAAATATGTATCGAATGTATCGATACACTTCTTCTCATATGTTTTTATTTTGTATTAAAAAAAAACTCATTTAGAGCCGGATAGCCCGAAGTCCATTTATGGCCGGACTCGGGTAGTAATTTTCGAATCCATATTAAAAATGGATTTTTTTTGCCCAGCCTTCAAAAGTCCGAGTTCATTAGGGCCGGCCCGTTTAGGGCCGGATAGCCCATTTTGACAGCTCTAAGAATAATGATCTAGGTTGTAAAAGTGAGTAATATTGTTAGCTATTAAAGCAGAGTTCATTTTCATTACCGAAACATGCAAAGATTCATTATGGTTGAAATTTTTTTGCATGGGTTTGAATTTGTTCAAGACAAATATATGTTTTTTATAAGTGTAATTCACCTTGGAAATAATCTAATTTTTCATAATAGGTTCATGCACATTGATGTGAGAAATTATTGAATACATGAAAAAAAATTGTCAAATAGCCTAATGGTTAAAATTCACCATTTAAAGATAAACAAGTGGAATGTTGTGGGTTCGAACTCACGCCCCCACACTCAATGATCTTGCACAGTTACCAACTGAGTTGACTTAACAAGACTAATATATGAAATTTTAGATTCTAAATTGTTGGAGTTAGCTAAACCTTATAATGATGATAATTATTTTGATATGATAACTAAAGATTTGCCAATTAATTTTTTTTGCATTTTAAGGTGACGACTTTCTAACATTTATAAATACATAGTAAGAATAAATCTCATTAAATATAATTTACTCTTAACATATTCTTTTATGGCTAGAGTTTAGAATTTAGTATATGACCTGACTGAACTGATAGTTATGATATGATATTTGATGGTACAATAAATATTAGATAAGTTTTAATACCATTTTACAAGTTGGATTGAGTTAAACTCAACATATTTCCTTAAAATCAACACTATTGAATTTGGTGTATTGATATAAATGGTAATTGTTTCATCACAGAATCAAAATTGGTTGGAGAATCGGTGGTTGTAGTGGACAATAATGGATATGAGCTTTTGATGCAGAGGAAGAGGGGGCTGAGTTTGAATTTGAAGTTGTGTACCTAAATTCTTTGTATGTATCCTTTATATAGTATGACAGTTACAACAATCCATAATTTGTTAGGCATGTGATATGGAGAACCATTGGATGTATCTTGGATTTGGATCACCTGTACTCTTCCGTAGGGTAGTTTCCCTGAGACACAGGTACTCTAGAAAAATTATAACTCCCTCTAAGTGGTCATTCGACGATCATTCCAGTCGTTCCAAAACAGTTGCCCCCAAACCCTTGTTTCTGTATAGCAATGCAAGGGTTTGTCATATCTGCCTCGTTCACCGGTCATATTTTTATCTTACATGGAAAATCAAGAGAAGACATTATAGTCTCTTAGGAATTCGATACTTTAATGTGCCCCGTGCTTCAAATGTTTTTTCGGAGAAACCCTCATAATTATCTTTGGGAAGTAAAACACCTGGGTGTTACGTGTAGGTTATCTGAAGCATTGATAGGGTCTATTCCCCTTAGTATGACATCATCAGATTCTTGGGTAGCATGTTTCTCATTTCTTTGAGGTGTCATTTCTATTTTATTTTTATTTCCTTTCCTTCAACATTTTCCTTTTCCAGTACTTGGAGAATGTAGTATTTACCATGAGTCAAAAGTCAAAATAAGATGTTTAAGCTTACTGGTTAGATCTTGTATATTCCTCAACTGTTTATGTCTTTGCTCGAGAGATTAGTTTTGATGAAGCCTTTCTAGATGTTGGTCCATATTCGGATTGAGGTATCTTTACCCCTAGTGAAAATGAAAGAATTTGTAGTGAGTATGTGTAATACCCCAAATTTTGACCACTTAGATTTCCCATCATTGGGAAAATCATCATCACAATATGGATGAACCATCATGCTTCATCAGTCTCCCCAAAGATGGGTGAGCATCCACTATAATCAAAATTAGGGTTTCAAGCCCTCTCTGAGTGCTTAGACAAAGGATCAATCAAGAAATGACATGATCTTCAACTTGTCTAATCTCTTAAATATCCACCATGGATCAAAAAGGACTCCCACTTCAAGGATTAAGCACAAGGCTGCTCCCTTCTAGGTGGATCAAGTCTCAAGATCGACAGTGTCACCAAATTAGGGTTTTGGTTGACCAGAGTCTCCAGATGGAAATTTTCATCTCGGCACAAGGCAATGATCCAAAACATGACCTAATATGCTTCATGGAACCTCATGAACCCATGCATTAAGTCAATTTTGCCTCAGGGGATGCATTCATAAAAAATCAGGAATTAGGGTTTCTTGACCTAATTCACCCCTAAGTTGACTTTTGGGACAAACCATGAGCCAAGACCTCAAGAGATGATTTGAGGGTCTCTAATACACCATATTGATCCATTTGGAACAATGGATTGATCCAAGAAGCTTGAGCAACAAGTCTCATTTTCATCTGCACCACAATTAGGGTTTTAAGGGAAAAGTCAACTGTAACTTTGACTTTTGACCAAGACATGCTCCCAAACCCTAATACATGATTGAATATACCCTATGACACCCATGGAACATGTCCATCAAGTTTGATTTAGGTCAAGGACATGATTTCCTGAAGAATTGCACAGTTTGGAATTCATCTGATAAAAAGTCAACTGTGCACAAAAGTCAACTTTGACTTTTTGAGATTTTTCACCAAAATGGATTTTTAACCCTAAAATGATGTTAATGTATGATTTGAATCATTATTCATCAAGAAAAATCAAGAAAAGTGAGATAACTTGTAAAAGGGGTAACCATAAAACTTAGAAATTTTTCTAAGTTAAAAATAAAGTGGCAAAGGTACCAACTTTGGAGGACCATAACTCCTAAACCACAAGGCCATTTTTTCTCATCCAAAGATGGATTTGTAGCCCTCATTATCACCTAAAAAAACTTCAACTACAAGTCATTCCAATTCATTAAGGATTTTGAGTTATGGAGTGATCAAAGTGGCTGAAAAGTGAAAATGTCACTTTTTCCAACACTTAGTGAAATTTTCACTAAGTCAGAATTTGCCTTCACTTTTTGCCAAATGTAGGGGGATTTTTCACTTGGAATCAAAAGAGATCAAAACCAAACTTGTTCAAACAGTTGTTGTATCATGTAAGAGCTTTCCAAAATGGCCAAGAACATTGCCAAATTCAACCTACATCATGAGATACAACATTGTCAAGTTGCCTTGCTGAAATCTGTCAAAGCAAGGCAGAATTTGCATTTTGGCTCGATTTGCCAAAATCAGCCAATTTCAATTGCTCCAATCCACTTGGACACCTCAGAGGATTGAATCCAAAGGGGACAATCACTGAGTCAAGCCTCCAAAGTCCATGGAACAAGAAATAGCATGTTGAACCTAGAGTTGCCAAAATAGGGACAAGACTTCAAATTTGGAATGAGGCATTCAATGGAACCATCAAGGTGGCATAGACTGAGCCATTCTCATCTGAAATCAGTCAAGACTTATCCAAGACCAAGGGGACCAAAGCTCTGTGCCCTAACCTCTAGTCAATGGCTAGAGGAGACTTGGATTTTCATTTGCCAACATTGGCCAAACCTACTTACCAGCTGCCATGCACTATTCCTTGCAAAACAAACTTGCTCTACTATAAATAGAGCTCAATTGTGGTCAGTTTGAGTACACCAAATCCATCTAACAGATGCTTTCCTCAAAATCTCTTTCTCTTGGCAAAAATGCCTTTCTTAGCAAGGTAGCTATCGGGTTTTGAGTTTGAGAGCAATTCTGCACAAACCAATCACTTACACACCTCACATACATCACATATGAGCTGATCAAACACTCACATAACTTCTGAAACATCAATTTCATGAAATCACCAGCTGGTTGCTCAAATTTTCAAACAAGGTGCAGCTGAGGTACCACAAAATGATCCAGCCAATTTCAATCAAGTCCAACTGTCCAAACACAATCCATAGGGTGTAGGGAAGCTGTTCAGATCATCACCACTCATCTGTAACACCTCCAAATCAAAAATCACTCTGAACTTGCTGTCACGGCTTGGAGGTAAGCACATACTTGGTCATCTCTCAATCTATGCATATTTCCTCGCACAATAATTTGGCCATATGTTCATAATCATGCATGGAATGTTTTCCCTCAATTAATTGCATTGTTTGAATCGTGTATCAAAAATCCTAGCCTTCATGCAGAAATTAGGGTTCTTGAGGTTTCTTCGTGATTTCTTGTTGTATGTTTAATTTAAATGAAATTAAAGTACATAGACATAATCGTGAGGTTGAGACGAGCATAATGATATGTGGATTGCATGATATGATTACGTATTCATGGAGATTGGATAGAAAACGCAAATCTGAGAAACCAAGAACACGCGCGTGTTCTTCAGCTTGTTCTTGGCGCCTTTTTTTCAAATTCAAATATTTGAATTTTGTGATTTTGTTTAATTGATTCAAAAATTAATTTCTCTCTGAGTTTTAATGATTTTGAGTTGATTCTTTTTTTAATAATTCACAAAAATGTTAAAATATTTTATTTTATCAAAAAATCCCAAAAATATTATTTATTTCATATAATTGATATTTTTGTAAAGAATTAATATTTTGATTGTTTTTGGCATTTTAAATATTTTTTCTACATTGATTTTGCAACTTTTAATGCTTTCTAATTATTTTGTAGGTCAATACTTAATTTTTGAAGCATTAATTCAAGATCACAATTTGTTTTCCATGTGTTAAACAATTTTTGATCATTTTAATTGAATTTTTATTCAATTAAATACATTTTGAAAACAAATTAGGGTTTTGGATTAATTCAACCCTCATAAATCATTTTCAAAACACTATGGGCCTCTATTAGAGTGTAAGACCCAATCCTTTTTTTTGACCAAATCATCTTTGGGCCTCACTTATTGTATAAGTCCCGATACCGTAAAAAAACAAACGGCGCGATCGTCGCCTTTTCAAAAATCATCTGGGCCTACCCTCGAGTAGTAAGACCCATTTATTTTTCTTCAAAACTTTTTGTGCCTCTTGAGAGAGTGTAAGACCCATCCCCCCTTGTACAAAAACTTTTTGGGCCTCACTCATTGTATAAGTCCCTATGTACAAGTAAACGGCGCGATCGTCGCCCGTTTAAAAATAAAACTTATCTGGGCCTCTCCTTGAGCTATAAGACCCATTCAAAACACTTTGGGCCTCTATTAGAGTGTAAGACCCAATCCCCCTTTTAACCAAAACATTTTGGGCCTCACTTATTGTATAAGTCCCTCTGCGTTAAAAGAAAACCTCGGCGCGATCGCCATTTTAAACGAAAAATCATTTGGGCCTACCCTCGTGTTATAAGCCCCACTCTTTTTCTTTAAACCTTTTTGGGCCTCTTGAGAGAGTGTAAGACCCATCCATTTGTACAGAAAACTTTTTTCGGGCCTCAGTCACTTGTATAAGTCCCGCTGTACAAAGTCAAACAGTGCGCTCACTGATAAAACCCTGGGCCTCTCCTTGAGCTGTAAGCCCCAGATCTTTCTTTTTCAAAGCACTTTCTCCTTTTATTTTGAATATACTGTTGTTTTTAATCTTTCTTTGTTGAACAACTAACCAAACAGCATGGAAGCACTACAACCGAGTAAGTGGTTATCGCTTTCATTTACTGCTTTCATATTATAAACTGTATTGTGGGGATGCTCACTGTAAGTCTCCTTTCATAAACTCATATCTACTGTGTAATAATAGTATAGATATTTCGAGTTTCCCCGGCAACTACGTCTAGAACTAGGTGACGCCGTTTCACTTATTCGTAGAAATAGACGCCTAGATCCCCAATAGGAGCACCAGATACAGTCTTCTCTTCGGCTGTCCTCCTTAGGAATCGTCAAGAAGCTCTACTCCCCAAGATGAATGTATTCTCCGTGAATGGCATCTTTGAGTTTCTTCCCAATTCTCGAACTTTCCTGACTTGATCTATTCCTTGTGGATAGCTTGCCTTGAATGTCTCGGGGTTTGGGTACCCACTACGGTCATAATCTTGGACCTTAACTAAGGAACCCTCTTTAAAAGCTAAAAGTCGCTGGATAGTAAACCTCGCACGTTTACCAGTGGTTTTCATCTTTAAAAGAGTTATCTCTCCTAATGGAAATGAGATGATAGACCCACGGGCTTCTTAAAAGCATCGGCCTCCTCTTGGGCATTATTCAAGGACACTACGGCTTCTTAGAAGTATTCACAGCCTCCTCTTAGGCTTCGTATAATGATCTCTTCCTTCGGGAATGATAGCCTCCTCTTGGGCTTCGTACAAGGACCCGTCGGCTTCTTAAAAGTTTCCAGCCTCCTCTTGGGCTTCGTACAAATTGTCCCGACGACCTCCTAGAGGTATAGGAACAGAACCTAGTCATCCTCATAGAACAGTCCTTTCATAGAGTCTACTACTGTTTCTCGAAGCATAATACAAAAGATAAAACTCTAGACACGGACAGTCTAACTTCCTTGAGTCTCAAAGACATTCTCAAGCACCCTTCGTTAAATAGGAAGGAAACCCGCAGACTCAGATAGTCTCGATACCTTTTGGATTTCCCGTTTCCTCAAAGAGAAGGAAATATCCCTGATCCTCAAATTAAATCCCTGTGTACAGTGTTACTCATATAAGAACTGATTTTCTCTTTTAAATCAGTATATTGAATCTGTCACTCAAGTGAAACAGTTACAATAGCCTCCATCTCGGGCTTCGTACGAGATACCAAAATTCTCCCCAGTGGAGTCAAAATAACCTTTTCGCCTCTCTCTCGGGCTTTGTACGAGATACAAAAACACTCTCTTACTGAGTATAAAAGATTCTCCAACTGAGTCAACTCTTTGCTAGCCTCCTCTTAGGCTTTGTATAACGATATGCCCCACTGGGTCAAAAAAATTTAGCCTCTCTCTCGGGCTTTGTACGAGACACAAAATAGCCTCCTCTTAGGCTTTGTATAATCATTTTCCTAGCGGAAATTAGCCTCCTCTTAGGCTTTGTATAAGAAAACCACTGGTTGATCCAATCGACCTTTTAGCATCAAAGTTGTGCCTTGTTCACAGTATACAAACATCAAACAACTCCTTTCCCTTTATCTAATCGCTGTAAACGGCAAGCCTCTGCATCATCTACATCCATGCCACTGTCCCTCTTTTAGCATGAGAAATTCCTAAGGAAAAATGGCATTGCTCTACACTGAGTTAAAGTCTTCTCCTTCAGGTTAAAACCCTTTCTTCGAAAATTATGGCATTGCTCGGATCCGCGTATCCCAGTTAAAGTAATTCTCCTTCTCCCCTCTTTAGAGATGACAAATTCTCTCTAAAGTCGAGGTCTTTCAGCTTCACGTCTTGGGCTTTGAACAAGACACAAATAGACCTTTCAGCTTCACATCTTGGACTTTGAACAAGATACAAACCACCTTTCGCTTCACGTCTTGGGCTTTGAACAAGACACCAAAACACCAAAAACACCCCTTCCCTCCCATAGAATAGGAGGAACTACGAACGCTCTGATTTCCCTGTTTCGGTAAACGGGAATACGTAGGCATAAGATCGAAAGAAAAGATCTTAGCGAGCGCAATCAACAAAAAACCCAAATCCCATATCTTCGTCAATCAAAAGCAGTAATTCAAAAGCACCAGTCCTAACATCCTAATCCTTATTCCCCGCCAGAAACCTTCTGCCCAGGTAAAAAGAAAGAGAACAGTATTGGCGAAAATACAAATAACCAGTACAAAGGCCCCCCCACATTGATAGCATCTGTAACCTAACAGACCGCTGTTTAAACTCAGTATGCAAGCAGGGTTAATTGGAGACATCTATTTCCCTTCCTTATTCAGCTCACAATAGGATAAAAAATGAATCGACCTGTAGTTTAAAGCTCAAACCGCAGAGAGCGACCAGCGCTTAAGAACCGCGTCCAAAATCGCTCGCTACAGAAAAGTGGCGCCCACCGTGGGGCCAATCTCATTTTGCTTTAGGGCATCATCCTCATTTTCCACGGAAAATGGCAACTCGGCTGAGGAGAAAGATTGACCTATGCTGGTCCATCTCTTGGGTTGAGAACCACAGATTGGGGCTTCCACCGGGGAACCCATTTCTGTCAGGAACTTAAGATTCATAGCTTTATAAGTCTAGGATGATTAGGACAAATATATATACTGCTTTTCCTAAATGCTATACGTGTTTATTTTTCTGCTACTGGGAATGCGTGTGATGCCGCATGTGGTGAGAATGAGTATACACTTAAGATAAGTGATGGCGACGGGGTCGACCATCAACCTCAGTGGAGGCTGACCAACGCAACCCATTCACTCTTATAGCCAATGGGCCGGTTGTTAAGTCTGAGAAGCTGAGGAGCCAAACCCTTTCGTAGTGCGGAAACTATCGGAAATAGTTGTTACGCGATACTACCCTCATTTGAGGCTGGTGATCTATTCTCGGTGAATGGCACTTACTCTAAGATTGCTCTACAACTCGCTGGCGATCCGCTTGTTGTTTTGCTTTCCTGGGAGGAGCTGATGATAATGAGTACGGGTACAAAAATCACCCTAGCATAAACCTTTGGGGATGGGTAGAGCCTTGACTTCATGACAACGGCCCTTTGACCCCATGTTTTTACTATGTTTTTGTGTGCTGCACTCATGCATTCATTTAATAAAACATTAAAACATTCAAAAAATTTCTCTTCTAGTCTCTCTGTTTTTCAAATTAAACTAAGACTGTGATTGCAAATATCAGAGAAAAAGATTGCATTAATGGATTTCGGTCGAAGGAGAACTCACCAGTATACCTTCAAGGTTCCAAAACTAGGGGATTTGAGAAAGTTAGCGAGGATGATCGTTAACCCAGAGGCTTTCAGAGCCAAGCACGGTGGTTTGCTACCACTGTTAAGAGTCCATGTGATTAAGGGGATCATGGACGCACTCATTCAATTCTACGATCCAGTTTATCATTGTTTCACATTCCCAGATTACCAGCTATCACCAACGCTGGAGGAGTATTCTCATCTGACTGATTTACATATCACTGATCGAGCTCCATTTTCTGGACTGGAAGAAATTCCAAAGAATCAGACTATTGCAATAGCAATTCATTTGGACGAGTCTGAGGTCCGGACTCACATGACCACTAAGGGTGGCACCCAAGGTTTGCTAGCCCAGTTCCTGACCAAGAAAGCTCTGTACTTTTCTAGTATAGGGAACATGACTGCTTTTGAAAGCATCTTTGTCTTGCTCACCTACGGATTATTTTTGTTTCCTAACATCAATAACTTCGTCGATATCAACGCTATTAAGGTTTTTCTCATTGGAAACCCTGTGTCGACTTTGCTCGCAGATGCGTATCATTCTGTACACTTAGGAAATTTGTACAGCGGAGGGGAGATCACATGTTGTGTACCTTTGCTTTACAAATGGTTTATCTCTCAGTTGCCCAAGTCTGTCACTTTTTGGGATTGCAAGAGTGTCTTACGTTAGTCGCAGAAGATCATGTCTCTCACCAACTCTGATATAGATTGGTGTAATAGGATTTATGAGGGAATCATAATCATTGACCGTTGTGGAAACTTCCCCAGCGTACCCCTCATAGGAACTAAAGGAGAAATCAACTATCATCCGATATTAGTTCTTCGTCAATTTGGATACCCGATGAGACACATCCCACTGGGTGTTCATCTGGAAGGTCTTTTCTTCAAAGAAGGAGAAAATGACAGAGCACTAAAGATGGAAATAGTGCAAGCTTGGAAACAGGTTCATAAGAAAGGACGGGAGTCTCTGGGAAAACCGGACTGTGTCTCGATGGAGCCTTATCTCCATTGGGTACAAACTAGAGCTCTCAAGCTAAAGATGCCTTATCCTCGTTACAGAATTCTTCCGCCGAGGGAAATTGTCATGTACTTCATGACGGAAACTGAAAGGCTTCAGGTTACTCTCAACAAAGTTCAAAAGGAAAGAAGATCTTGGAAGAACAAGTACCGCACCCTCGACGTAGAGTGTATCCAAATACAGCAATTACTGAAAGAGAAAGATGCTCTGATTGAAATTTTGGAGCAGCATGCTGTAGAGAATCAAGATGACCAAAGGAATTTGCTCGCTCCTTTCACCTGGCAAAGGAATGACAACCCGACAACGGCCCAAGCGCCCCGGTCAAAGAAAAGGAGATACCAGAATCAACACCCGGTTTCTCCTCAGAGAGGACTCGGGACCCATTAGTTTAGAGTCAAACTGTCTCATTCGTATAATACTCGGGCCAATCGTCAGAAAAAGTTGGATGATCTTGAGGAAGAAAACAGAGAGTTGAAAGAAGAGATCGACGCTCTGAGAGAGGATATGAGAAAGCTTTGTAACGACATGCAAGCCATGGCAGAAGCTCAGCTACAAAGAACTGTGATCTCAGAAATCACCTCAACGCCCATCATAGAAAAGTATGATCCTAGGTATCAGATGCCGAAAGATCGTCCTTGGGGCATGCCTGTTAACTATATCCCGGAAGGATATGTTCCGCCGATCACTGAAGATCAGGGAATCGCAACAGAAGCCGCTGGGCCTGAAGGTTACAAACTTCAGGAAAGCGAAGATGCCAGGGGCATACTAAAGACTCCTGAAGGTTACAAACTTCGGGAAACGCCAAGACTTACTGCCGTAGTCACGGTACCACCCCCTGTGGTGCACACTGTCCCGGAAGGACAGATTCCGTCAACACCTTCTGGTAAGAAGGAAACTGTGTTCGACAGAATGGATGAATTCCAGGAGCAGTTATTGGAAATGCAGAAAGAGCTGCAAGCCATTCGCGGTCAGGATCTATTTGGAAAGGACGCCGCAGACCTCTGCTTGGTCCCAAATGTGAAAGTCTCGCACAAGTTCCAAGTGCCCGACTTTGAAAAATACAAGGGTAACTCTTGCCCTCAGAGCCATCTGGTGATGTACGCTCGGCGGATGTCAGCTCAGACCGAGAATCAGGACCTGCTGATTCACTACTTCCAGGATAGTTTAACCGGTGCCGCACTCAAATGGTACATGGGTTTAAACCGTACTATGATCAGTACATTCAGAGATCTTGGTACTGCCTTCGTCCAACAATACAAGTACAATTTGGACATGGCACCCGACAGAGATCAACTCAGATCAATGTCGCAAAAGGACAAGGAAACCTTTAAGGAGTATGCTCAAAGGTGGCGTGAAATTGTCGCTCAAATTTGTCCACCTCTTGAGGAAAAAGAGATGACAAAAATCTTCTCAAAGACCTTAAGCTTATTTTACTATGACCGAATGATTGCCAGTGCGCCCAGTGATTTCACCGAAATGGTCGGCATGGGTGTACGTCTTGAGGAAGCCGTCCGAGAAGGACGTTTGGTAAAAGACACTGGATCAACGAGCGGTACTAAAAAATACAGTAGTGCTCTCCCAAGAAAAAAGAGCAAGATATTGGGAATATCTCTCTCGGAAAGCAAAGGCGATGTTATCAGCCAGTAGCAGCTGTTACTCCTGCTATCGGCCCCGCGCCTGTTCCTATGTATCAACCTCAGATTGTGCAGAGCCAACCTGACCAACAAAGGACACAACAGCCTCTTCAGCAGGCTCGTCCCCCATATAACAACAACCGTACAACACGGCCACCAGGATTTGATCCTATACATGTAACGTACGCAGAACTGTTTCCGTTACTGCTAGCCAAGGGGCACATCCAGACTAAGTCTCCCCTTTCAGTTCCAGAAAATCCTCCTTTCTGGTTTAAGGTGGATCAAACATGCCCTTATCATCAAGGAGGTTCAGGGCATAACATTGAGACTTGTCTCAATTTCAAATCCGACGTGCAAAAGCTTGTTAGGAGCGGGCTCTTATCTTTCAAAGATACGAATCCTAATGTTCTTACGAACCCGCTGCCTCAACATGAGAAGGCTGCAGTCAATCTGATTGAGAAAGAGACTAACAATGTCTATCAAATTCACGATGTACTCTTATTGGGGACCAATCTGGTCAGGATGCATTGTAGACAGAGTGGATATGGCCATGTGCCACCTCATAATTATCACCAGTGTGATATCTGCTCTAAAGACAACCAAGGATGTTCTGTAGTGCAAGCAGCTCTACAGGAACAAATGGATCTCGGATGGATCCAGGAGCACCGAGTTCGTGGAGTTAACATGGTCTCTACGAATTCTAACGTCATTCAAAACCACGACATCCGTGTGATGAATGTCAACTTGGTGGCGATGCACTCAAGGCAAATCCAGTATCATAATCTGCCGCGGCACGATTACAGTTCTTGTCTGATTTGCTCGGTAAACAAACAGGGATGCTCTTTCATACAAGAGGCCCTCCAGCGTCAGATGGATCTTGGATGGATCCAAGACTACCATGATAGGAAATCCTATCAAATCAACATGGTTCAGATCTTTGACATCCGCGTAATGAATACCAATCTGGTAGAGTTACATGCTGAGCAGGTCCGACTCGGGTTCTTAATACCACACGATTATCAAAACTGTAAAGCAGGTTGCGAAAACGATCGAGGTTGTACCCTTGTCCAGGAGGCACTTCAGCACTTGTTAAATCACTGGTGGATGCCAATCTATATGGACGAAGATACTCAGCAGATTAGTATCAATAACAGGAATCCTACTCGTCGTCAAAGTCAGGATGTCCGATCAATGGAAGGTAACCTAGTGAGGTTACATTGTATTCAAAGTGGGCGTGGCCAGGTGCCACCACACAACTATGACAGTTGTAGCGTCTGTTCGGAAAGTAACCAAGGGTGTTACCTTGTGAGAGCAGCTCTTCAGGGTCAGATCGATCATGGAGAAATTCATCCATATCCAGGTTCTTGACCCATCATTTGGTCGCCGAACTACCTTGCCGATCAAGTTGAGGATGTTGTCACGATCTCTGGTCATCACCAGATCAGGGATGTTTTTGCCATCGTCCCTCTACTTGACGAATCTAGAGTTCCCAACCGGGAACGGATCGAGGTTACTTATGACGGTCAGAAAAATCAGAAGGTTCCCATAGTCATCTATCTACCGGGACCATTACCGTATGAATCAGCTAAGGCGATCCCTTACAAATACGGTGCAACAATAATTGAGAATGGAAAGGAAATTCCATTACCCTCCGTCGTGAATATTGCAGACGCCAGTCGTGTAACACGGAGTGGTAGAATCTTCAACCGAGGGGTTGGGGAAGCTAACAAAGAAAAGGAACTTCAGGCAGAAATTCCTGATCCGCCAGTCGATCAATCTAGTAATCCCGACTTTTCAAAAGACAAAGATGAGATGCTAACGCTCATCCAAAGGAGTGAATATAACATCGTTGATTAACTGTTACAGACTCCTTCAAAGATCTCAGTATTATCACTGTTACTCAGTTCAGAAGCACACAGAGAGGCTCTACATAAATTCTTGGAGCAAGCCTTTGTGGAACAGGATGTAACAATCAGACAATTCGATAGCATTGTCTCTAACATCACTTCCTGCAATAATTTGGGATTTAGTGATGAGGAATTACCTGAAGAGGGTCGTCGTCATAACATGGCGCTCAACATTATAGTTAACTACCAGGGCGATGCTTTAGCCAATGTACTGGTAGACACAGGGTCAGCCCTGAATGTTATGCCGAAGTCCACTTTGACGCAATTATCATTTAAGGGCCCTCCGATGAGAGTCAGCGAGGTCGTCGTCAAAGCATTCGACGGATCCAGAAAAACAGTTATCGGCGAAGTGGATCTTCCCATAACTATTGGTCCTCACACTTTCCAAATCACTTTCCAGGTCATGGACATCCGGGCAACATACAGTTGTTTATTAGGAAGACCTTGGATACATCAGGCTGGAGCAGTCACTTCGACCCTCCACCAAAAGCTAAAGTTCGTCAAGAACGATCAACTTGTCACGGTTTGTGGGGAACAAGCCTTGCTTGTGAGTAACCTATCATCATCTACTTGTGTGGAACCCGAAGAGGTTATTGGAACTCAGTTCCAAGCACTATTGGTGAGCAAGAACAGTCAGTTCAGAGGAGGAACCTCGATTTCCTCATACAAAGATGCTATCAAAGCGGTCGAGAGTACCGATACGACAGGATGGGGACGACTTGTCATTCCTATTGACAATAAAACAAAGAAGGGTCTTGGTTTTTCTGCAACCTGTACCCAGACAACCGCCAACGATGAAAGTCTTCATCCCCTTCAAAACTTCTTCCACAGTGGAGGTTTTCTTCACCCAGTGTCTCAGACAGTTCATGCTATCAATGAGGAAGATCCCTCTGACACAGATGAAGAATGGAAGTCCTACCTTAACAAGGACGGCTATATGTCTCAGGAAGAGGTGCCTATGCCTTTTTGCTTTCCTACAGAAAGTTCGAGATTTATACCAAGATCAGATGTCGAAATGATCTACGGAGATTGTGATCCGGAAGGATGCCGTGCTCCGCCAAATTCATTAGAGGAGGACACTCTGATGAAAGACAACTTTGACCGCAATTACTATGGCCCGATGGATGGCCTGCCAATGTGGCAGCCTTACCCAGGAAACTTGGGGCAAGAAAGTCAGCCGAGTAATGAAACTCAGCTGAGCATCATTGAACAGAATACCTGTGTCCCCACCATGTCATGGGATCAACATTCAGGTCATTCGGAAACTACTCAACATGAAGATGAATTCGCAACATTTGCAGGACTAGAATTCATCAACTATGCTTTTCCTGAGGTCAACGTCATTGAGAGGGATGACTTCTCCAGTTCCAAAGAAGTTTGGGACACTTTGGGACAACCAAGTGGAAAATACGACTTTATGGTCAAGTACACTGCTCCCGAAAGCTCTCGTATCAGGCTCGAAGACATCCAGCCAACTGGATGGGGAGATACAGCTGAGAGCACAAATGCTATGCAAAATGCAACAGAGGAATCCTCCTACGACAATTCTGCCTGGGAAACAGATTCCAACGATCCTGCTCCACCAGAAATCAGCGTCATTTCTGAAGACAAATCAAGGAAGGTGCCTGACTTTGTGATTCACCGAGGAGTTCGCCGCCAATGGGTTGCTGTCGAGGTTCCGAAGGTCGTTCATCAGTCAAAGTAATTGCCATCTTTAACCTTTCACCCTGCCCAGGTGAAACGGATGTTTTGATAGGGCTCGCTTTCTGTAAATTTCCCTCTTCGCTTTGCCCAAAGCGACAGAGTTTTGTTTTATAGGGCTGTAGTTTCAAGATTCGACTTGTTCATTAATAAAATAACGTCGCTCTGTAATTTCCGCATTAATTGCTGTTTTCTCTTTTTGCTTTTTCAGAAAATGGTAATCCTAAAAAACATTCAATAATAAAAACAAGCAGTAAAATCAAAACACTGCACACACTTACATTTTCTCTATCTCTTCTAAACACGAATCATCACGTCATGCAGATTGCTTGTTTTAAACCCAGTTGAAACATACGATCCAATGCCTTCTTCCAACTTTGAGTTCCCGGTATTCGAGGCTGAAGAAGAAAATGACAACGAAATTCTAGAAGAGATCTCCCGACTACTCAGACAAGAGGAAAGGTCCATTGAACCTCACAAAGAACCGTTGGAAACGGTAAACTTGGGTTCAGAAAAAGAGAAAAAAGAAATCAGGATCGGTGCATTGCTCAGTCCAACTGCCAGAGAGGGTTTGATAAAGCTTCTCAAAGAATTCCCCGATGTGTTCGCTTGGTCCTATCAAGATATGCCAGGGTTGGATACCAGCATCGTGGAACATCACTTACCGTTGAGATCGGAATGTCCGCCAGTAAAGCAAAGGTTGAGACGCACTCACCCGGACATGGCCATCAAAATCAAGGAGGAGGTACAGAAACAGATCGACGCGGGTTTCCTCGCTACATCTGAATATCCTCAATGGCTAGCCAACATCGTACCCGTTCCCAAAAAGGACGGAAGGGTCAGAATGTGTGTTGATTACAGAGATTTGAACAAGGCAAGTCCAAAGGACGACTTTCCTTTACCACACATTGACATGTTGGTTGACAGCACAGCAAGGTTCAAAGTTTTTTCCTTCATGGATGGATTCTCGGGCTATAACCAGATCAAAATGGCGCCGAAAGACATAGAGAAAACTTCGTTCATTACCCCATGGGGTACCTTTTGTTACAAAGTAATGTCGTTCGGTTTAAAGAATGTCGGGGCAACCTATCAAAGGGCCATGACTACTCTGTTTCATGACATGATACACAAAGAAATCGAGGTATATGTCGATGATTTGATTGCAAAATCAAGAACAGAGGATGAGCACGTTGAACATCTGTCAAAATTGTTCGAACGTCTAAGAAAATTCAAGCTCCGCTTGAATCCCAACAAGTGCACCTTCGGTGTCCGTTCAGGGAAACTACTAGGGTTCATCGTCAGCCAGAAAGGGATTGAGGTTGATCCTGACAAGGTCAAGGCCATTCAAGAAATGCCTTCTCCGAAAACTGAAAAACAAGTCAGAGGATTCCTGGGACGTTTGAACTACATCTCCAGATTCATATTCCTTATGACCGCCACTTGTGCGCCAATTTTCAAATTACTGAAAAAGAACCAGGATTGCGTTTGGTCAGAAGACTGCCAAACTGCCTTCGACAGTATTAAGGAATATCTGCTGAATCCGTCGATTCTATCACCTCCAGTGGAAGGAAGACCACTGATCATTTACCTAACAGTCCTAGAGGACTCAATGGGATGTGTACTTGGCCAACAAGACGAAACTAAAAGGAAAGAGTCTGCCATTTACTATCTAAGCAAGAAATTCACCGACTGCGAACCTCGGTACACAATGCTTGAGAAAACTTGTTGCGCTTTGGCTTGGGCAGCCAAACGTCTTCGCCAGTACATGATTCGTCATACTACTTGGTTGGTCTCTGAAATGGATCTAATCAAGTACGTTTTCGAAAAAACCTGCTCTCACGGGAAGGATTGCCCGTTGGCAAATGTTACTATCAGAATATGACATAGAGTACCATGCTCAGAAAGCCGTTAAGGGAAGTATTTTAGCCGATCATTTGGCTCATCAACCGATTGACAATCAAGAATCAATCGGGGTTGACTTCCCAGACGAAGATGTCATGTATCTAAAAATGAAAGATTGCGATGAACCGCTACCCAGTGAAGGGCCAGAACCAGGTTCCCAGTGGGGACTCATCTTTGACGGAGCAGTTAATTATTATGGAAACGGAATTGGGGCAATCATTGTTACCCCTCAGGGTTCCCACAAAAGTTAGAGACATAAAAAAAAAAAAATCATCCCGATGGATTGGAAATCTCATAGTACAATCCAGGCAAAAGTTAGGGATAATGGCTAGTAACTATGTTCAACAGAGGCAAGTCCCTCAGCGGCAGTTACAACATCATCTATCAGAGGAAATCTCCAGTCAAGGTCATCTTCGACAGAAGCTCAGGATGTCCCGAATTCAAAGTTGGTAGAAGGATAGTGGTCATTATGTTTCAACGTAGCCTTTTTCCCTGTAAATTACCATTTTCTAACTTTGTATATACTCTTTGGAATCACGCGTTTGGCTGATCTCCATCTTATCAATAAAATTTGAGCCCTTGTGCTTTTGTTTGTAATTCTTAACTTGTTTTAGCTTTACAGGACGACGTTGTTTAAACTTAATCAGCGATTCTTGAAATAAAACGAAAATGAATTTACTTGTTAAAACTTTTTCTGCTTTTAAAATAAAGATGGCAATTTCTTTTGACTGTTGAACATCAGAAGAACATCGATTGCTTCTCCCGAAGTAAGCGAACTTCAAAGTGCAGAATCAAAGTACTCCTTCTAAGCCAGTATGCCTGAATGAAGGGATCAACTGTGTCAGAGACCTTGTTTCGTCTGACAGCCTCGGCCGAGTTCTCATCTCCTAAGCCCGATCAACATAGATCCCAACGGGACTATCTCTCCTAAGCAAGGTGGAATTGCTATTTTGAATCAACGGTGCTTGTTTGCCCCGCGATGGCCGAGTATCCAATTGTGTTTATCCATTAGTCTGTATGTCGCGTCTGTTTTGTCAGCATATACATACATACTTCATGCATTTTATTTGCGTTCGCATTTCGTATTGCATCACTATCACTTAAGTCGGTCTTGTCCCCTAGTGATAAACAGTTTTCTCAATCGAGTTTGTCAGTTCTTTCCTCGTCAGGAAGTGTTGCGTCTGCACAATCTCGCCACCAGTGTATCTTTAGATCAGAGTCGGCACTTGGCCACTTTGATAACTTGAACCTCTGAAAAGCCAGAGAAAACTCTCAATAAACATCACTCTTCGCCATTGAAGATGATATCCTTGCTTTCCCGGATTAAGGAAAATCCACAGAGAAAGCCTCGTGATCAGAGATTCGGCAGCACGCCAGTTTTGCTCCGAAAAACCACTTATGAGAAGGTCATTGGCACCTCAAAATTGGACCCCATCATATGGCGTTTCTCTTGGAAGATCCCGACAAAAGTATGATGAAAGATCCCAAACGAAAACAGTCTCTCAAGAGACTCGCTTTCCCCGGTAGAAACAAATGGCGTCTCCAACAGAGAAGTTTGTACAACTCTACAACCCAGACGACTGGGTTCCCCAGCAAGTCTGACATCAAAACTTTTTCCACTCAAATGGCATCTCCCCAGGAAAATTTGGCGAGAAGTTTGAAGGAAAGCCGCTACGAATAGTGTCCCTTGTCAGTAAAGTTTATTGACAAAAGAAACCGAGACCAGTTCCTTGGTAAGAAACCAGGATCGAGGGGAAGTTCAAATCAGAAACTAAGACCAGTTCCTTGGTAGGAAACCAGGATCGAGGGGAAGTTTAAATCAGAAACTAAGACCAGTTCCTTGGTAGGAAACCAAGAACGAGGGGAGGTTTATTTCAAAAGAAAACTGAGACCAGTTCCTTGGCTGAAGACCAGGATCGAGGGGAAGTTTACCTTTTCTAAGCATCATTGCTTAGCTAAAGAAGATGAATGCGAAAGCTACCATTCATAACCACCATACAAAATTTCGGATATTCCGATATTTAATCCTCTTGCACCCCGAATGCTCGAATCCCTTCGTCATTCACACCTTCGGGTCCAAGAAGATTAAATAGGGGCATCTGTAATACCCCAAATTTTGACCACTTAGATTTCCCATCATTGGGAAAATCATCATCACAATATGGATGAACCATCATGCTTCATCAGTCTCCCCAAAGATGGGTGAGCATCCACTATAATCAAAATTAGGGTTTCAAGCCCTCTCTGAGTGCTTAGACAAAGGATCAATCAAGAAATGACATGATCTTCAACTTGTCTAATCTCTTAAATATCCACCATGGATCAAAAAGGACTCCCACTTCAAGGATTAAGCACAAGGCTGCTCCCTTCTAGGTGGATCAAGTCTCAAGATCGACAGTGTCACCAAATTAGGGTTTTGGTCGACCAGAGTCTCCAGATGGAAATTTTCATCTCGGCACAAGGCAATGATCCAAAACATGACCTAATATGCTTCATGGAACGTCATGAACCCATGCATCAAGTCAATTTTGCCTCAGGGGATGCATTCATCAAAAATCAGGAATTAGGGTTTCTTGACCTAATTCACCCCTAAGTTGACTTTTGGGACAAACCATGAGCCAAGACCTCAAGAGATGATTTGAGGGTCTCTAATACACCATATTGATCCATTTGTAACAATGGATTAATCCAAGAAGCTTGAGCAACAAGTCTCATTTTCATCTGCACCACAATTAGGGTTTTAAGGGAAAAGTCAACTGTAACTTTGACTTTTGACCAAGACATGCTCCCAAACCCTAATACATGATTGAATATACCCTATGACACCCATGGAACATGTCCATCAAGTTTGATTTAGGTCAAGGACATGATTTCCTGAAGAATTGCACAGTTTGGAATTCATCTGATAAAAAGTCAACTGTGCACAAAAGTCAACTTTGACTTTTTGAGATTTTTCACCAAAATGGATTTTTAACCCTAAAATGATGTTAATGTATGATTTGAATCATCATTCATCAAGAAAAATCAAGAAAAGTGAGATAACTTGTAAAAGGGGTAACCAACTTTGGAGGACCATAACTCCTAAACCACAAGGCCATTTTTTCTCATCCAAAGATGGATTTGTAGCCCTCATTATCACCTAAAAAAACTTCAACTACAAATCATTCCAATTCATTAAGGATTTTGAGTTATGGAGTGATCAAAGTGGCTGAAAAGTGAAAATGTCACTTTTTCCAACACTTAGTGAAATTTTCACTAAGTCAGAATTTGCCTTCACCTTTTGCCAAATGTAGGGGGATTTTTCACTTGGAATCAAAAGAGATCAAAACCAAACTTGTTCAAACAGTTGTTGCATCATGTAAGAGCTTTCCAAAATGGCCAAGAACATTGCCAAATTCAACCTACATCATGAGATACAACATTGTCAAGTTGCCTTGCTGAAATCTGTCAAAGCAAGGCAGAATTTGCATTTTGGCTCGATTTGCCAAAATCAGCCAATTTCAATTGCTCCAATCCACTTGGACACCTCAGAGGATTGAATCCAAAGGGAACAATCACTGAGTCAAGCCTCCAAAGTCCATGGAACAAGAAATAGCATGTTGAACCTAGAGTTGCCAAAATAGGGACAAGACTTCAAATTTGGAATGAGGCATTCAATGGAACCATCAAGGTGGCATGGACTGAGCCATTCTCATCTGAAATCAGTCAAGACTTATCCAAGACCAAGGGGACCAAAGCTCTGTGCCCTAACCTCTAGTCAATGGCTAGAGGAGACTTGGATTTTCATTTGCCAACATTAGCCAAACCTACTTACCAGCTGCCATGCACTATTCCTTGCAAAACAAACTTGCTCTACTATAACTAGAGCTCAATTGTGGTCAGTTTGAGTACACCAAAGCCATCTAACAGATGCTTTCCTCAAAATCTCTTTCTCTTGGCAAAAATGCCTTTCTTAGCAAGGTAGCTATCGGGTTTTGAGTTTGAGAGCAATTCTGCACAAACCAATCACTTACACACCTCACATACATCACATATGAGCTGATCAAACACTCACATAACTTCTGAAACATCAATTTCATGAAATCACCAGCTGGTTGCTCAAATTTTCAAACAAGGTGCAGCTGAGGTACCACAAAATGATCCAGCCAATTTCAATCAAGTCCAACCGTCCAAACACAATCCATAGGGTGTAGGGAAGCTGTTCAGATCATCACCACTCATCTGTAACACCTCCAAATCAAAAATCACTCTGAACTTGCTGTCACGGCTTGGAGGTAAGCACATACTTGGTCATCTCTCAATCTATGCATATTTCCTCGCACAATAATTTGGCCATATGTTCATAATCATGCATGGAATGTTTTCCCTCAATTAATTGCATTGTTTGAATCGTGTATCAAAAATCCTAGCCTTCATGCAGAAATTAGGGTTCTTGAGGTTTCTTCGTGATTTCTTGTTGTATGTTTAATTTAAATGAAATTAAAGTACATAGACATAATCGTGAGGTTGAGACGAGCATAATGATATGTGGATTGTATGATATGATTACGTATTCATGGAGATTGGATAGAAAACGCAAATCTGAGAAACCAAGAACACGCGCGTGTTCTTCAACTTGTTCTTGGCGCCTTTTTTTCAAATTCAAATATTTGAATTTTGTGATTTTGTTTAATTGATTCAAAAATTAATTTCTCTCTGAGTTTTAATGATTTTGAGTTGATTCTTTTTTTAATAATTCACAAAAATGTTAAAATATTTTATTTTATCAAAAAATCCCAAAAATATTATTTATTTCATATAATTGATATTTTTGTAAAGAATTAATATTTTGATTGTTTTTGGCATTTTAAATATTTTTTCTACATTGATTTTGCAACTTTTAATGCTTTCTAATTATTTTGTAGGTCAATACTTAATTTTTGAAGCATTAATTCAAGATCACAATTTGTTTTCCATGTGTTAAACAATTTTTGATCATTTTAATTGAATTTTTATTCAATTAAATACATTTTGAAAACAAATTAGGGTTTTGGATTAATTCAACCCTTATAAATCATTTTCAAAACACTATGGGCCTCTATTAGAGTGTAAGACCCAATCCTTTTTTTTGACCAAATCATCTTTGGGCCTCACTTATTGTATAAGTCCTGATACCGTCAAAAAACAAACGGCGCGATCGTCGCCTTTTCAAAAATCATCTGGGCCTACCCTCGAGTAGTAAGACCCATTTATTTTTCTTCAAAACTTTGTGTGCCTCTTGAAAGGGTGTAAGACCCATCCCCCCCTTGTACAAAAACTTTTTGGGCCTCACTCATTGTATAAGTCCCTATGTACAAGTAAACGGCGCGATCGTCGCCCGTTTAAAAATAAAACTCATCTGGGCCTCTCCTTGAGCTATAAGACCCATTCAAAACACTTTGGGCCTCTATTAGAGTGTAAGACCCAATACCCCTTTTAACCAAAACATTTTGGGCCTCACTTATTGTATAAGTCCCTCTGCGTTAAAAGAAAACCTCGGCGTGATCGCCATTTTAAACGAAAAATCATTTGGGCCTACCCTCGTGTTATAAGCCCCACTCTTTTTCTTTAAACCTTTTTGGGCCTCTTGAGAGAGTGTAAGACCCATCCCTTTGTACAGAAAACCTTTTTCGGGCCTCAGTCACTTGTATAAGTCCCGCTGTACAAAGTCAAACAGTGCGCTCACTGATAAAACCCTGGGCCTCTCCTTGAGCTGTAAGCCCCAGATCTTTCTTTTTCAAAGCACTTTCTCCTTTTATTTTGAATATACTATTGTTTTTAATCTTTCTTTGTTGAACAACTAACCAAACAGCATGGAAGCACTACAACCGAGTAAGTGGTTATCGCTTTCATTTACTGCTTTCATATTATAAACTGTATTGTGGGGCTGCTCACTGTAAGTCTCCTTTCATAAACTCATATCTACTGTGTAATAATAGTATAGATATTTCGAGTTTCCCCGGCAACTACGTCTAGAACTAGGTGACGTCGTTTCACTTATTCGTAGAAATAGACGCCTAGATCCCCAATAGGAGCACCAGATACAGTCTTCTCTTCGGCTGTCCTCCTTAGGAATCGTCAAGAAGCTCTACTCCCCAAGATGAATGTATTCTCCGTGAATGGCATCTTTGAGTTTCTTCCCAATTCTCGAACTTTCCTGACTTGATCTATTCCTTGTGGATAGCTTTCCTTGAATGTCTCGGGGTTTGGGTACCCATTACGGTCATAATCTTGGACCTTAACTAAGGAACCCTCTTTAAAAGCTAAAAGTCGATGGATAGTAAACCTCGCACGTTTACCAGTGGTTTTCATCTTTAAAAGAGTTATCTCTCCTAATGGAAAGGAGATGATATACCCACAGGCTTCTTAAAAGCATCGGCCTCCTCTTGGGCATTATTCAAGGACACTACGGCTTCTTAGAAGTATTCACAGCCTCCTCTTAGGCTTCGTATAATGATCTCTTCCTTCGGGAATGATAGCCTCCTCTTGGGCTTCGTACAAGGACCCGTCAGCTTCTTAAAAGTTTCCAGCCTCCTCTTGGGCTTCGTACAAATTGTCCCGACGACCTCCTAGAGGTATAGGAATAGAACCTAGTCATCCTCATAGAACAGTCCTTTCATAGAGTCTACTACTGTTTCTCGAAGCATAGTACAAAAGATAAAACTCTAGACACAGACAGTCTAACTTCCTTGAGTCTCAAAGACATTCTCAAGCACCCTTCGTTAAATAGGAAGGAAACCCGCAGACTCAGATAGTCTCGATACCCTTTGGATTTCCCATTTCCTCAAAGAGAAGGAAATATCCCTGATCCTCAAATTAAATCCCTGTGTACAGTGTTACTCATATAAGAACTGATTTTCTCTTTTAAATCAGTATATTGGATCTGTCACTCAACTGAAACAGTTACAATAGCCTCCATCTCGGGCTTCGTACGAGATACCAAAATTCTCCCCAGTGGAGTCAAAATAACCTTTTCGCCTCTCTCTCGGGCTTTGTACGAGATACAAAAACACTCTCTTACTGAGTATAAAAGATTCTCCAACTGAGTCAACTCTTTGCTAGCCTCCTCTTAGGCTTTGTATAACGATATGCCCCACTGGGTCAAAAAATTTTAGCCTCTCTCTCGGGCTTTGTACGAGACACAAAATAGCCTCCTCTTAGGCTTTGTATAATGATTTTCCTAGCGGAAATTAGCCTCCTCTTAGGCTTTGTATAAGAAAACCACTGGTTGATCCAATCGACCTTTTAGCATCAAAGCTGTGCCTTGTTCACAGTATACAAACATCAAACAACTCCTTTCCCTTTATCTAATCGCTGTAAATGGCAAGCCTCTGCATCATCTACATCCATGCCACTGTCCCTCTTTTAGCATGAGAAATTCCTAAGGAAAGATGGCATTGCTCTACACTGAGTTAAAGTCTTCTCCTTCAGGTTAAAACCCTTTCTTCGAAAATTATGGCATTGCTCGGATCCGCGTATCCCAGTTAAAGTAATTCTCCTTCTCCCCTCTTTAGAGATGACAAATTCTCTCTAAAGTCGAGGTCTTTCAGCTTCACGTCTTGGGCTTTGAACAAGACACAAATAGACCTTTCAGCTTCACATCTTGGACTTTGAACAAGATACAAACCACCTTTCGCTTCACGTCTTGGGCTTTGAACAAGACACCAAAACACCAAAAACACCCCTTCCCTCCCATAGAATAGGAGGAACTACGAACGCTCTGATTTCCCTGTTTCGGTAACGGGAATACGCAGGCATAAGATCGAAAGAAAAGATCTTAGCGAGCGCAATCAACAAAAAACCCAAATCCCATATCTTCGTCAATCAAAAGCAGTAATTCAAAAGCACCAGTCCTAACATCCTAATCCTTATTCCCCGCCAGAAACCTTCTGCCCAGGTAAAAAGAAAGAGAACAGTATTGGCGAAAATACAAATAACCAGTACAAAGGCCCCCCCACATTGATAGCATCTGTAACCTAACAGACCGCTGTTTAAACTCAGTATGCAAGCAGGGTTAATTGGAGACATCTATTTCCCTTCCTTATTCAGCTCACAATAGGATAAAAAATGAATCGACCTGTAGTTTAAAGCTCAAACCGCAGAGAGCGACCAGCGCTTAAGAATCGCGTCCAAAATCGCTCGCTACAGTATGGTAATCTTTCCATCCCTTTCTATGAGAGTATTTTCTCGATCCTGGGTTTTTGGATGCCTTTAAATGGCTTAGAAATGGGCGTTCTTAATCATTTGATTGTGGCACCGTCACGGGTGCAACCTTTTAAATGGGCTTATATAAAAGTCATCCACTATTGGTGCAAATATTTAAATGGAAAACTTTCTTTAGCCCTTTTCTTCCACCCCTTCAAAGTTTAATATGGTTATTTGCCTCATGCATGAGGTCGTGGTTTGATTCACCTGGTGCCAATTGTCTGTGGTTTTGAGGCTTTTTTGGAAAACATAAAGCACTTCAAAAATTGATTCTTTTAGGTTACCCCCTCTTCTCGAAGGCTCATGCAATGGTGTGCATCGTCGAAAACAGATTCAAAGGTAGATGCACTAACGTGTTCCCCAAGTATTGGAACGAGGTACATTTCTTGACGAGGAATGAATTGTATGTCTACAAAGGGGACAACCTTTCACTTTCATGGTTACTTGCGTGAAACAGTATATATAAGATCATAAGGTCTCTTTCATTCCCTGCATTATCCTACTTAGGGTAACCACTATTACCAATTGCCTTTTCTTGGCTGTGAAATGACTTGTGAAGCTCTAGCATAGGTTTGTCGATGATTCGATGGTCTTGTTCGATAGAGCGTTGAGCTACAACCTAGAAAATCTCATAAAAGCGACTGCAAATAGTTTGCATTTGGAAGTTTCCTCGGTGTTAAAATAGTTTAAACGCTCATTGACGAGTTACACATGCTCGTCAGGGTCTTTTTTACCATTATACTTATTCAGCTTATGAGACTTCTCCATAGATTTTGATATTATGCTACCCAAGATGCGTGCATAGAGAGGATATTCCTACGGGTTCTTCGTCAGTTATTTATTTTCCAGCTCCTATGGACGAGTATGGCTACCTCGGTCTCCCATCGGGTTATAAGGAGGAGTTTGAAGCTTCTGGCATTCTCAGGATTTTAAGATCTTAGAGATGAATCTATTAGCTAATGGAATAATATAAGCAAGTGTGAGTAAGTGGGGAAATAGTCCCACATTGGATAGGAATATGGTGACTTAAGCATTTATAAGTGGGAGAACCCACTCACCTATCACCTTAAAGTTTTAGGTGGAAAAGTGGTGTGTCTCTCACAAAGGTGCCTAGTCCTACAATATGTATCAATGTTCCCTAGTGTAATTTCCCCCCAACAAATGGTATCAAGAGCCTTTGGTTCGAGAAAGGGGCCAACTTACTTGTATCGAAATGCCCAGGAAGTTGTGTTCCGTTGAAATCGAAACGTCCAAGGAAGAGGTGTATTTGAAATACCTAATAAGATGTACCTTGAAAAAGGTGTCAACGGCGGTACAAGTATATAAAAAAAGAGGGAACATTGTGGACTCACACTTGAGGGGGAGTGTTGGAATAATATAAGCAAGTGTGAGTAAGTAGGGAAAGAGTCCCACATTGGATAGAAATGTGGTGACTTGAGCATTTATAAGTGGGAGAACCCACACACCTATCACCTTAAGGTTTTAGGTGGACAAGTGGTGTGTCTCTCACAAAGGTGCCTAGTCCTACACAATGTATCAATGCTCCCTAGTAAACTCCCCTCAACAAATGGTATCATGAGTCTTTGGTTCGAAAAAGGGACCGACTTACTTGTATTGAAATGCCCAAGAAGTGGTGTTCCATTGAAATCGATGCCCAGGAAGTGGTGTATCGAAATTCCTAATAAGAGGTGCCTTGAAAAAGGTGTCAACGGCGGTACAAGTATAAAAAAGTGGGAACATTGTGGACTCACACTTTGAGGGGAGTATTGGAATAATATAAGCAAGTGTGAGTAAGTGGGGAAATAGTCCCACATTGGATAGGAATGTGGTAACTTGAGCATTTATAAGTGAGAGAACCTACTCACCTATCACCTTAAGGTTTTAGGTGGATAAGTGGTGTGTCTCTCACAAAGGTGCCTAATCCTACACTATGTATTAATGCTCCCTAGTGAACTCCCTCCAATAAATGGTATTAGAGTCTGGTTCGAGAAAGGGACCGACTTACTTGTATCGAAATGCCCAGGAAGTGGGGTTCCGTTGAAATCGACGCCCAGGAAGAGGTGCATCGAAATACCTAATAAGAGGTTTCTGGTAAAAGGTGTCAACGGCGGTACAAGTATAAAAAAGGGGGAACATAATGACAACTTGGTTTTTACTTGAAAGGGCTTCGTGCACAGTGTTTTCCCTTGGAGGGGCGTTGTGTAGACTTTCCTCAAGGAAAAACAACATCCTCTTTATCTCTTGTGAATTTTGTTTCCAAATAATGTTATACATGTTGTTCATCAACTAATTAGCACCTTATATTCTGAGATTCACTCTCAATAGTTAGAAATAGGACAATATTTCAGGTTGAGACAATGGCGGTGGTACCGTAGGCATAAGCGGAGGTACTAGAGTAGATCCTGCAACTTGTGGAGGTTGGAGTATGTGTGGATGCAACGAAGTGTCTACCACGACTTGATCAGCAATACCTCGAGGAGGAGGAGGAGGTTGAGTTCTCACTGTTTGAGCGGCAGTTGCTTCCCATAGGGCGGTAGAATGAGTAGCTTTAGATCCATCCATTGATGAAAGGTTTGGAAGTTGTCATACCCCAAATTTTGAACACTAAGATTTTCCATCACTGTGAAAATCATCATCACAATATGGATGAACTTTCATATTCATTAGTCTCCCCAAAGATGGGTGAGCATCCACTACAATCAAACTTAGGGTTTCAAGCCCCCTCAGAGCTCTTAGACAAAGTATCAATCAAGGAATGACATGATCTTCAAATTGTCTAAACCTCTCAAACATCCACAATGGATCAAGATGATTCCCACATCAAGGATCAAGCACAAGGCTGCAACATTCCAAGTGGATCAAGCCTCAAGATTGTCAGTGTCACCAAATTAGGGTTTTGGTCGACCAGGGCCTCTAGATGGAATTTTTTCTCTGGGAATGATCCAATGCTTCAAAGCACAACCCAAAATACTCTAAGGGACCTCATAAACCCAATAATCAAGTAAATTTAGCCTCAGGGGATGCACTCATAAAAAATCAGAAATTAGGGTTTCTTGACCTAATTCACCCTTAAGTTGACTTTTGGAACAAAACATGAGCCAAGACCTCAAGACATGATTTGAGGGTCCCTAATACACTACATTGATCCATTTGCAATAATGGATTGATCCAAGAAGCTTGATTCACAAGCTTTAAGTTCATCAGAACCACAGTTAGGGTTTCGCAGAAAAAGTCAACTATGCCTTTGACTTTTGACCAGGACATGCTCCCAAACCTTGGGACATGATTCAATACACCCTATAACACCTATGAAATCAATCCATCAAGTTTGATTTAGGTCAAGGACTTGATTTCATAGAGGATCACACAGTTTGGGATTCATTTGATAAAAAGTCAACTGTGCCCAAAAGTCAAAGTTTGACTTTTTGATTTTTTTTATCAATTATGGTTCCCTAACCCTAAAATGATGATAATGTGTGATTGGAATCATCATTCATCAAGAAAAATCAAGAAAATTGGGATAACTTGTAAAAGGGGTAACCATAAAAACTTAGAAAATTTCTAAGTTATGGAACAAAGTGGCTAGGGTACCAACTTCCAAGGATCATAACTTGAGATCCAATCAACCATTTTGGCTGATCCAAAGATGGATTTGTAGCTCTCATGGCATACTTTACAAGTGTCAACTACACCTCACTCCAATTCTTTATGGATTTTTAGTTATGGAGTGACCAAAATGACAAAAACATGAAAATGCCACTTTTTCCAACACTTAGTGAAATTTTCACTAAGTCAGAATCTGTTTCACTTTTTTCAAAATGTAGGGGCATTTTTCACTTGGATCCAAAAAGTGTCAAGACAAACTATGATCACACATATGTTGTATCATATGAGAGCTCTCCAAAATGGCCAAGAACTCCATCAAATCCCATTTGAGCTAAGAGTTATGACAACGACAATATGCCTTGCTGCAACTGTCATGGCAAGGCAGATTTGTGCATTTTGCTCGATTTGATCAAATTGTGCAAATGACAAACAAGTTTATCCATCTGAACACCTCAGGGTGAGACCAAGGAGGGACAAACACTGATCCATAAGCCTCCCAAGTCTTTGGAACTACAAATAGCATGCCAAACCTAAAAACCCTAAAAGGGGGACAAGACTCCAATTTTGTTTTGGAGCATTAAATGGATGCTTAGAGGTGGCATGTATCAGAGCAAAAATGAACACTTCAGCCAAGCCTTATCCTTGAACCAAAGACACATAGGCCTGTGCTCTAACCTCTAGTCAATGGCTAGAGGAAACTTGAGATTCCAAAATGATCCAATTGGCCACAGACCTGTACCAGTTGCCATTCACTATTCCTTGCAAAACAAACTTGCTCTACTATAAATAGAGCTCATTTGTGATCAGTTTAAGTACACCAAAGGCCTACAACACTTGCCTTTCTAAAAATCATCTTCTCACTCTCAAAAATGTCTTTCTTCGTAAGTCACTATCGAATTTTCCAGTAGAGAGCAATTCCACTTAAACCAATTGCTCTAACACCTCATAAACATCATATGTGAGCTGATCAAACACTAAACACACAACTGTAACACTGATTTCTCAGAATCACCAGCCAGTTGCTCATGTTTTTAACCAAGTTGCAGTTGAGATACCATGAAGTGATCCAGCCATTTCCAATCAAGTCCAAGCATTCAAACACACTCCATATGGTGTAGGGAAGCTGTCCAGATCATCACAGCTCATCTGTAACACCTCCAACTCAAAAGTCACATTGCTCTTGCTGTCATGACCTTCAAGTAAGCCTAAACTTGGTCATCTCTTAATCTATGCATATTTCCTCGCACCATACTTTTGCCAAATGTTCATAATCATGCATAGAATGTTTCCCCTAAATTAATTGCTTTGTTTGAATCGTGTATCAAAATTCTCAGCCTTCATGTAAATTTTAGGGTTCTTGAGGTTTTGTCTTGATTTCTTATTCCATGCTTAAAATAAATGAAATTAAAGACCATAGACATGATCGTGAGGTGAAAACGAGCAAATTGATATGTGAATTGTGTGATTTTATCAAGTATTCAGTGAGATTGGATAGAATATGCAAATCTGAGCAAAACTCCCTTCGCGCGTGTTCTTGGCCCATGTTCTTGGCGCCTTTTTCACAAATTTGAATATTTGAATTTTGTGATTTTGTTTAATTGATTCAAAAATTAATTTCTCTTGGAGATTTAATGATTTTGAGTTGATTATTTTTTTAATAATTCACAAAAATGTTAAAATATTTTATTTTGCAAAAATTTCCCAAAAATATTATTTATTTCATATACTTGACATTTTTGCAAAGAATTAATTTTTATTTTTTTTTTACATTTAAAATATTTTTTCCTCCTTGATTTTCCAAATTTAATTGGTTTCCAATCATTTTGTGGATATAAACATGATTTTTGAAATATTGATTCAAGATCACCACTCATTTCTCACATGTTTTCAACACTTTTTATTAATTTTTTTACAAAATTAATTCCTTTTATAAAACAAAATTAGGGTTTTGATTAATTCAACCCTCATCAATCATTTTCAAACACTCATGGGCCTCTAATAGAGTGTAATACTCAATCCCCTTTTAACCAAAACAATTTTGGGCCTCAGATATTGTATAAGTCCCTCTGCATTAAAAGAAAAATCTCGGCGCAATCGCCAGTTCAAAAATCAAATCATCTGGGCCTACCTTCGTGTTATAAGCCCTATTTATTTTCTTTAAATTTCTTTGGGCCTCTAATAGAGTGTAAGACCCAACCCCTTTTTGAAACCAAAATGATTTGAGCCTCAGATGTTGTATAAGGCCCCCTGTGTTTTCAAAAACCTCTGCGCAATCGCCGTTTTCAAACAAATAACATTGGGCTTCTCCTTGAGTTGTAAGTCCCATCTCTTGTACAAAACTAAATCTTTGGGAATCTAATAGAGTGTAAGACCCCTCCCCTTGTACATAAAAACTTTTTGGGCCTCACATATTGTATAAGTCCCTCTGTACAGTTTTCAAAACAACGGTGCGATCATCGTTAAAACTTGGGCCTCTTCCCGAGCTGTAAGCCCCGACAATCTTTTCAAAGCACTTTCTCCTTTGATTTTGAATTAAAATATATGTTGTTATCAAAACTTTCTTTAATTTCTTTGTTGAACAACTAACAAAACATCATGGAAGCTCTACAACGGGTAAGTGTTTATCCGCTTTCATATGTATATAACTGTATTGTTGGGCTGTTTCACTGTAAGTCTTATCACACATCCTTTTATATACTTGTCACATATCCACTGTGTAATACTAGTATAGTTATTTAGAGTTTTCCCCGGCAACTACGTCTAGAACTAGGTAAAGCCATGTTGGTCACTCTTAAATACAAACAAAACTAGATCCCCCGTAGGATTCCAGATACAGTCTTCCCTTCTCTTGGGGTTAAACAATATGGAACAAAGAGAAAGGTAGTATTCTCGGTGAACCTTTTCTCAGACTGTCACCCTTAGAAATTGTCAAAGAAACTCTAAATCCCCAGAGATGATCTTTTCTCCCTGAATGGCATCTCTTGAGTTTCTTCCAAATTCTCGAACTTTTCTGGAATGATCTCTTCTCTGTGAATTGCATTTCTTGAACTTCTCTTGGTTTGGAGACCCACAGGCTTCCTAAAAGCATCCCCGCCTCCTCTTGGGCGTTGTACAAGGACCCTTCGGCTTCTTAGAAGTTATAATGCCTTCTCTTGGGCTTAATACAAGGACCCTGATGACCTCTTAAAGGTATAAGACAGAACTTAGTCATCCTTTGCTAGAGCAGTCTTTCCCGCGTCAAAACTCTGGCCATTTTAGGGTTGATACTCATCCCTTAATGCTCGCGCCTCCTCTTGGGCAATATACAAAAGGTAAAACTCTAGACTTGGATGGTCTAAAACTCTTGAGTCTCAAAGACATTCTCAAGTTCCTTTCAAACATAGGTAAAAACACTAATAACTCAGGATCGATCTCCAGCAGAAACCCAGTCTCTCTCATGAGAGTTCCCCACACTTGGACCCACTTCAGGATCTCAATAATCCTCAGCAGTAAGTCAGCCTCCTCTTGGGCTTTGTACAAATGATTCTCCCCAGCGGAGCTAACCTTTTCAGATTCTCTTGTTGAGTCAACCACTTTTAGCCTCCATCTTGGGCTTTGTACAAGACATATAAAAACACTCTCTTGTTGAGTATAAAAGACTCTCTTGTTAAGTCAATCTCCTTTTAGCCTCAATCTCGGGCTTCGTACGAGACAACAAAACACTCTCTTATTGAATATAAAAGACTCTCTTGTTGAGTCAATCAACCTTCAGACTCTCTTGTTGAGTTAATCACCTGTTCAAGACTCTCTTGTTGAGTCAACCTTTTTTAGCCTCTGTCTTGGGCTTTATATAGGACAGATAAAAGTACTCTCTTATTGAGTCAAACCATTTCAGCCTCCATCTTGGGCTTTATACAAGATACATTCTCCCCAACGGAGTCAAAATCCCTTTTAGCCTCAATCTTGGGCTTTGTACAAGACAGAAAGAACATTTTCCCCGGAAAAGTCAAACTTCTAGCCTCCTCTTAGGCTTTGAATAAAGAAATCCCCGGTTGAGTCAATCAACCTTTTAGCATCAAATTCGTGCTTCGCTCACGGCATACGAACATCAACAGTTCCTCTTTAGAGATGACAAATTCTCTCTCAGTCAAAACCTTTTAGCTTCACATCTTGGGCTTTGAACAAGATACAAATCACCTTTAGCTTCAATTTGGGCTTTAAACAAGACACCAAAACACCTTTTTCCTCCCATAGAATAGGAGGAACTACGATCACTCTGATTTCCCTGTTTCGTTCAACAGGAATACGTAGGCATAAGACTGCGAAGTCTTAGCGAACATACTAATCAAAAACTCAAAGTCTAGTACCTCCATACATCAATCATAAAGCATCAGACCCAACACCTTACTAAAAGCTTCCTGTACAGTCACGACACTCTGTTCTTAAACGAAATAACCTAAGACAACCCCCCTTTTGATAGCATCTGTAAACCAACAGTTTTGACTGTTTAACCTCAGTATGCAAGCAGGGTTAATTGGACACATCTATTTCCCTTCCTTAATCAACTTCAAAGGATAAAAAATGAATCTAACTGTAGTACCAAAGCGATAGTGATTCGAAACCACAAAAATCGCGCTACAGAAGTTAGGGATCTAGAAAATTAGGAATCCGTGTTGATTTGCTATTTGACTAGGTCGGATGTGATTGATCCATGTTTGATTTTGAGAACTATGATCTGATAAATGGAGGAAGTTTCAAATCGACTGACCAAAGTGAGAATATGAGATTATGGAAAATGCGGGAATCATAATTGGATTCCCATATAGGACACCGATGTTTCGTTATGGAACCATAATTAGTTGGAGAACCCGTGGTTGTAGTGGACAATAGTGGATCTTTGCTTGCGATGTGGAGGAAGAGGGGCTGACCTACAAGGTTTGCACTCCAACACCCAAGTCAGTATGTGAGGAAGAAGAGTGAATGAAATATAAATGTGAAATTGTGTACCTGAATTCGCCGCGCATATCCTTTTTCTATTAAGATGGTTATAATAACCTACTAGTTGTGATACGGAGAGCCATTAGATGTATCTTGGATCTGGATCGTCTGTACTCTTCCATATGGTAGTTTCTGTGTTCTGAGTACTCTAGACGAATTATAATTCCCTCTGATAAATTGGACGATGACTATTTTAATCAGTCTAGAAGAGTAAAAAATTTTAATTAATAATTTCAATTATCATATTAATTTTTAGAGTTAATATCTAATCTTTGTCATATAAGACAAATCTTAAAAATATCTGTAAAAAACACAAACTTTACCTTTGTTTTTTAAAGATTCTTTTATTTTAACTTTGTCCAAAATAAATGAATGACATTATTACATTGACTTTTTTCATTTTTCATTTTAAAAATAAAGTGGATTGCGACTTTAATTTTTTTTTCATTTCAACTTTTTAAAAATAATTAAAAAATAAGGGAGTGCTCTTTCCCTCCTTATGGGTGCTCTCACACCACCGTGAAAAGTCTATAATGTCCTTAGTTTCGGACACACTTATTTTAGCCATTTCTCAAACTAAATTGAAGACACATATTTTTTATGTTAAAATTTAATCCAAAGATGTATCTCTGTATGTGAAAAAGTGCATCTGAAGATGTATCTCCGTAAACAAAATTTATTTAAATGTTAATGGGAGGTCTGGAGATGCATCTCCAGACATTTTTCTTTCATATCTTGCGCCAGACCTTTCCCTCTTCCTCCTTCTTCATTTTCTCAAAAGTTCTAAAAAAATGTCATTTGAACTCTGCACCGATTTTACCTCTACATCCATTCAATCAAGCTTATATCTTCGGAGCTTTTCCAGCATCCCATAACACCCAAGCTTCTCCCTCCCATCAATCAATCTTTATTTGGTAAGTTTTTCAAATGACTTCTTCTTTTTATGATTTGATTTGTAGTTAGTTTTTAGGATACATTAGTTGTTTTAGGCACTTTAGGTAGTAGTGTAAACGAAGCTGGTAGGTTATAACAACATACAATGAGGTTTTCGTAGGATTGTTAAGGAAAAATGTTGTATCTTCCATGAGACAATCGTAGGTTTGTCCGCAGATGCATCTTCGGATTTGACTCAGTCAAAAAATGGGACATTTTTGTGAATTTCTCTGGACATGTTGTTGACATATATCGATGTGGTATACCTCAATTACTTCACAAACCTGATTGCGATTCATGAGTACAACTGGGGGACAACCTGTTTTGTCTACCTTTACTCGAAGTTGGGTGAGATTTGTCTTTGGAAGACAAAGCAGTTGACGAGGTGTTGGACGCTGCTTACGGTAGTTTCTTGTTACTAATATTTTCAAAATTCATTTTTTACACATGTTATTAATAATGTATCCGCAACATTTTCAGGGATGGATCATCTCCCACTTCCCTCGAATCACCGGATGAGAAGTTTCTCCTACTGGCCTCGTGCAGTCGATTTTTTTCGTATAGGGGGAATGGTGTGGTCAAATCATTCAGAGCATCTCTTGACTGTATGGTACCAGATGATGCTTGCTTCTGTCCATATGAGGGTCACCACCAGACACGTCAGTTTGACGTCATTTCCTTATACTCTGGCTGGATAGGATGTAGGGTATCTATTATGTATCCATATATTCTCGAGCGTGTGATGCACCAGTTTAGATACTTGCTGATTATTCTGAGACCTCCCCAAGAGTTTGTTCCTCCCGACGTGCACTGTAGAGATCTATAGGCGATATTGGATGATTTTGAGAGTCACCTGTTCCCAAAGGAGTAACGTTGGGAGTCAGCTCATGTACACTGGGTTTGTGTTGAGGTCTACATGACATGATTCTATAAGGTTTCGCACCCTATCATGACACTAAACGCTCCTAGAGACCCACCTATGCCAACTAACCAAAAGGTACTTGAGGTTCGGGATGAGCAGACAAACAGTGTGACGACAGTATGTCAGCATGTTGCAAATATGGGTATAGCAACCATAGAGTTAGGACTCTTTGTAGATGCCAGTCCCGAGTTGTCCCTAGTGGAGTGCATGGTTTCCGAGTTATAGAATATTGTGTAGTACATGCAGCGGAGGAGACAGACAGTTAGACATACCTAGTAGTTTATATTGGGATGTATTATTTTTTGGGTATTTTCGATGTACTTTCGGACAAATATTATGTATGAATTATCTTGACTTTTTTATTTATGTATGAATTTTCACCCCCCTTTAACTTTAATATAACTGCATTTTACTTTGATTTTACGTTAATATAAGTTAATATAAGTTGGTCTTACAAAAATTGATTTTTTGGACAATGATGTTGTTTTGATATGATTCAGAGATGATTCTTGATATGCGTCTCCGAAATAAATTCCACTTTGTATTTAACACATTTTCAAAAACTTTTACGAGACATTTCTGAGATGCATCTCCGAATACACCAAATACCCATACGGAGATGCATCTCCGAACCATAATTTGGTCAAAAATGTGGTAGATCTCAGAATATCGCATTTTTGTTGTAATTTGAGTTTGTCCAAAGATGCATCTCCAAACATTTGAAGGACAATTTCAAAATTTTCAAGGGTGTGGGAGACACCACCAAAAGTGAAAAGAGCATGATCCAAAAAAATAAACTAAAGTATACAAAATTTAAATTGGCCTAACAAAGTTTTGAACTCAGTCCCACAGACATCACTTTTATTCTTTAAAAATTCTTTTATTTTAAACTTTTATCTAAATTAATCACCAAAATAAATGACATAATGGTTACATTAACTTTTTTTAAATTTTCATGGTTAAAATGAAGTGGACTGCAACTTTGATTTTTTTTTCATTTCAACTTTTTTTTAAACAATTAAAATGAACTAAAGCATATAAAATTAAAATTGCTTCAACAAAGTTGTGAACCCAATCACACTCTTGCAAGACCAATATAATGCTACCAACTAAAGTGAAAGAACATTATGTACTTATATAGAAAGATTATTTCTTAGTCATAGTACCTACACCAATGACTTTATGTTCGAGCTGACTTGGCCTTATGCAAATATTTCGCTACTTTAGTTGACATTAAGCAGAAGCTCAGTTTCTCGGCCAACACTCCACATTACGATCATACATTATATTAGAATCTTGTCGGTGCTTTGCAACATCTCACATTTATTCGTCCTGACATCTCCTATGTTGTCTAGTAAGTATGTCTTCACATGCATGCTCCGTGCACTGAGCACATGTTTGCATTGAAACGCACCCTGTGTGTACATTAAGGGCACCTTACAATATGGTTTGCATCTCTATCCTTCTTCCATTGAGAAACTTGTTTCCTACACAGATGGTGATTGGGGTGGATGTCCTGACACTCGTCGATGTACTTTGCGTTATTGTGTTTTTTTTTGTGACAACATTATTTCATGGTCTTCTAAGAGACAACCCACGCTTTCTCGTTCCAGTGCAGAGGTTGAGTCTCGGGGCGTTGCTAACGCGGTTTCAAAATCATGTTGCCTTTGTAACCTTCTCTTGGAGCTTCATTTTCCCATTTTCCAGACTACTTTGGTGTATTGTGAAAATGTTAGTACTATCTACCTATCTGACAATCTTGTTCGGCATTAGTGTATTAAACACATTGAGATGAGCATTCACTTTGATCGAGAGAAGGTCGCTCATGGTCAGACTTGCGTTCTTCGTGTTCCTTCTAGCACCATATTGCTGATATCTGTTGGATTAATTATTTAATTAATCAAATATGAATAGATATAATTAATTATTAATTTATTATATTATGGTCTATTGTTATTAATCACTAAATAGATGAATTATTTGATTGAGTTTTGTGCCTGGATTGACCGTGATGGGTTGAACCATTCAGTTAAGCCCAATGAGAGGTCTCTGCCCTCAACCATTTAGCTATTTAAGTATCTCCCTATTAGACAATTAACAGACTTTGAAAACCTTAGACGGTAATGAGGGTAGTAATTCTGTCATACTCACTCTTTCGATAACCGTCTCTCAAATCTTACAAAGTACACCGTTCTTATCTTTGTTGATTATTCTTTAATATTCTTTAATATGGTGTATATGTCAAATATGGTGTTATTATATATATATATATATATATATATATATATATATATATATATATATATATATATATATATATATATATATATATATATATTAAAAAATGTAAAAATATATATAATATATGAAAAGTTATTACACTTCTATTTGCCAAAGCAATCACACCAAGTGCTGGATTTTCAGTCTTGGTTTCAATCATAGTTATTTGGATCTTTGCAAGCCACTCTTATCTGATATAGTGATATATAATTTAATTGTCACTTGTGTCGAGTAGAGTATTCAAAATTATTTTACCATGTGTCGTCTCATGAAACATTATTTGTTCTTTTCTCATTATTTCATAGTGAATAGTCGTGGCCATAATCATGCAAACACAATGAGATTTTAAGACTTAAGTATATATATCATGTTAGAATGATAAGACTAAGTTTCTTGTGAATTATTAAGCCAAGTGATTGGTGAGAATAAAGGCTATGATAGGGTTGGTATATAGGCCATATCAAATCAGAAAAATAACTTCAGCTTTGTCCTTAAGTTCAAAAATAGGCCAAATGTTTAATATCAAATCAGAAAAATAACTTCAGCTTTGTCCTTAAGTTCAAGAATAGGCCAAATATTTAATCACTCTTCGACAACGTTGTGGTTAGGGGTGACCAAAGGATCGTGGGTCAAAATAGGTCTATTTTATCCGTAATTTTTTGAAATAGAACAAAATTTTAGACTTACATTCTCTATTATATATTATATATGTTTTATCTGTTGTTTTTAGGTGTGGATATTGATATGAACTTTTTTTACGACTTACATCCTCTATTATAAATTAAAGTTTTAAACTCACTCGTTGGTTTATTCTACTATGACTGTTCTAATTTGCCCTCCTCATTTTTTTTAATCTTTTATAGAAAAGATTTAGAGCATTTCTTAATACACCACCCATATTTCTTAGGCACCACGCGAATTTTTTGTTTTTGCCCTCTAATTCTTAATGTGCACATTCGGACGCACCAATTTTTTAAAAAATGTTGATGTGTTCCGGATGTGTAAATCTAAAAAAATTTCTGATCTGCAGATCTGGAAAAATAGCAGAACTTTATTTATTTTTTTAAAATCAATTTTGTTAGTTGGTCGCATATGTTAATATATTGTCGCAACTTAATATACATTTGAAAACATCCATATATAAAATAAAATAATATATATACATAATAATACTTCTGTCAAAATACAGTACATAAATGTAATAAAAATAGAATACATCAAACAAAAAACTACTGTGTATGGCGAAGGATCTGTCCTGGCTCCCCTGCTCCTCTGCCCCTACCCGTCGTCCTGGCTCGATGTCTGCGGTACTGAAGTGCCCCCCGAGCAATCTCAATAATCCTGTCAACGACAAGTCTGCCACCAGAGCCCTCAGGGAGGTGACCGTCCGCAATGGTCTGCCGCACTCTCTCCTCTATATCACGACAGCGAGGTAGGACATCCTGAGTATGGTCCAGCTGAGACTGCCGCTCCTCTAATATCTCCTGATGAGCAGGTCTCGGTGGCGATCCCTCAGTAGTGGGCATCATGCATGGGTGTGAAACGGTATAGAACCACATGATGTACCTGTAGGTGGCTAATTTCGACGCCAGGGAAATAGTTCAGAAAGAAAGGGAAAAATTCGACAATGTAATTCGACCAGACATTGCAGTTAGAAAGTTTTTGGCGAAAAGATGCAAGTCGAAATAACATGGTACTTAAATGAAGCATTGGCAGATTTTTCCGAGTAAGGAAGATAATTTCGACGAGGGAAGTTTACGGACCGTTCGACGGGTGTTTTGAATTTCAAATTTCTGGAGGGAGTTTCATTTTGAAATGGGACGCGTGAAACGCATCTAGGAGGCAAATACATGCAGAATGACATTTGTCGCTATTAGAAGAGATAGCTGTTATGGGTAGTTATTTAGTTTGTATATAAATATGGGGTCTTGATGTTAGATTCAGTGTGTTCCAAACTTTGTACAAATTACCGTAAATACTCAAAGTAACCGTGTGAGAGAAACGAGTGTTCTGGAAAATGTATGTATGGAAAACACCAGTTTACATTTATGCATTTCAATAAAATTTCAAGATTTCCTTCATTTCTTTAAATTTAAGTCATCTTTTTACTTCAGAAATTTACTTTGTCTTAGTTCGAATTTATCTTCAATTGCTCTTTCGCCATTACCGTGCCTTTGTCTTATTAGTCGAAACAATTGTTAAAAAGAAATCTTAGAAACATAGAACGAATACATTACTTTTCAAAATCAAACACATTCTCAAAAGCACTTTGTCCTAGGATTTGTTTGGTTGGTCCTGTTAGTAAACTAATTTTCATAAATTAGGAAACCAGAGATTGTTCGCCAAATTCACCAACGAACAAATTGGCACACCCGGTGGGACCTAGTGCATTTATTTGTTTAGTTTATCCTTTGTTCTTATAGCAAATTCTTAGAAGAAAAAGTTTTATTTCGTTGTATGATTCTAAGGAATGGCAAGGTAGCCGTGAACAACGAAGAAAGACCAAAAAGTACAAGAACAAGAAAAATGGCGAATCAAAGCGCGCCTAATAATCAAAATGTTAACCCAACGCCTATTCCTTCGACAGGAGACAATACGGCGTCAGTTTCTGTGTCAGAAGCGATACCATCATCAACGGGGTCAATCCCAGCGTTTTCGGCATCCCAAAACGCGCCCAGTATTTCTACAGTGGGACCCCAAGTGCCTCAGATGACTCCTCCTCCTTTAGGGGTGTTCATAGGCCATTTGTGACGAATTTTTCAATACCTCCACATAATAGGGAACAGCCTTATGGAATGCCAACAACGGTGATGGCCAGTTTGCATAATTCGTCATTATTATATTCTGATCCTTTGATGAATGTTACTTCGCCCCTGCAAGGATCAGGGTCTGGTGCGAACCACGTAGGCCGAATAGGTCAGCCTGTGTCAACGGGATACCAAACTTATATGCCTGCAATCACTAATAATTTTGCACAAGTCATTAGGCAACAAATGGACGAAAGTAACCATGACATGGTGCAGATGTTAACACAACAAATGGGGACCGTGTTTAATCCTTTAATCCAAAACACCACCCAAACGAACCACTTATTAGCAGCGCAAATGACGCGCATTGCTGACTTCTTTGGTGTTCCTCAAACCCAACCAAGGGAACAAATAGTTTAGAATCCCAGGGTAGTTGTCGAAGAGGAGCCCACAATAAACCAGAGGACGGCGAATGTGCCTCAAGGAAACCCTAGAAACCAAGAGTTAGTGGTCGAACAGCCTCATGTCGAAATGCCTGTCCAACAAGAGCCTAGAAGGGTGTTAGTCCATAGGGACCAAGATACTGATGAGGTTGTGCAATAATTGCGCCATAACAACATGCCAGCAGAAAACAACTTAGCAGCCATGGTCGAAAGGATTATGGCCAAAAATGGTGTGAATGTGCGACTGCAAAGGCCCAGTTATACATCCCCATTGTCTGAGTATATTTTGCAACAAGAATTACCCCCAAGGTGGAAAGTCCCTAAATTTACCAAATTCTCAGGGGACACCAGCGAATCCACTATCGAACATATAGCCCGTTACTTGATCGAAACGGGAGAAATTGCACGCAATGAAAATTTAAAGGCTTAATTGCAACTTTGGTCCCCCTATTTTGCCTTTTTTTGGGTTTTGATCCCCCATTTTAAAAACCACCATTTTGGTCCCCATTTTAAGTTTTGAGTTTATTATTAGTCCCCTTGGCAATTTGAGTTAAATTTTTAATGAAGTGGCACCTAGAATGAATACGTGGCTTTTCCATGTCATTTCCACATTTCCTAGTCACTTATTTCCATATTTCCATTTCATTTATTTTTTTAACGTTAAATTAAGATCAATATTACTTAATAGCTACTGATATCTACATTACCTCAGAAATTTCCAAATACTTTTGCAGAATCAAACGCGCATAAGAATAACCCTAACCAACGAATCCCAAGTTGTCGTTCCAAATCAAGTTAAAATTCGAGTCTCGTTGCTGATGTAGATGCAAATGTAGAAGCTAGAACAGCGTTGAAATGGCAAATCGCAGCTACGTGTGGAGGTAATTTTCTTCACCCAACTCTGAGTTGAAAACCCTAACACTGTTGTCTTCATTCGTGTCCTGGAATTTTGAAATGCTGTTCTGGAATTTTGAAATGTTTGCGTTAATGTTCTATGAAAGAGTTCTATGTTTTGACAATGTTCTATGTTAGCATATGTTTTGCGTTAATGTTGTATGTTGTGGTAGATGCATTTCGTGTGGTCCCTGTTTAACAGATGATGTGGTCCTTATTTTGACAGTGCTGTTTTGTATTTGTGGTCTCTGTTTAGTCTTTGTTTGATGTGGTCCCTTATTAGTGTGTGTTGTGATTTGTTTATTAACTGTTGTAGGCCCTCTGAGACCCAAGCTGTCAGATTCAGAGTACACCATCGGGGACACTTAGTTCAGGATCCTGTTTTGTTGTATATTGATGGGATTGTAACTGAAATGAATTGGGATTGGGATGTGGACTTGATGTCCTATATGCAAATTGAAGATTTGATCAAGAGTAAGGGGTATTGTAATATAAAGTGTTTATGGTATTGGAATCCTAACTACTCCTTTTCTCATGGACTTCGGCCTCTGAACAATGATAATGATGTCGTAAGGTTAATGGAGGATGTTAGGGGATTTAAGGTAGTTGACATATATGTTGAACACAAAATTGAAGAAATTAGTATTGATGATGAGTTGTTAAAATCAAATCCAAATTCCACTGTTAAAATTAAGTGTGATGATTCTGATAATGGTCCTGTATTTGAAAGAATATATGTGTGCTTAGAAGCTTGTAAGGCAGCGTTTGCAACGACTTGTAGGCCCCTAATAGGACTGAATGCTTGTTTTCTTAAAGGGGACTTTGGAGGCCAGTTAATAGGTGTTGTAGGTAAGGATGGAAATAACAAGATTTATCCAATCGCTTATGCCGTCGTGGAAGCTGAAACGAAAGACTCGTGGCAATGGTTCCTTCAGTTGTTACTAGAAGACTTGCACTCTATTCAAGACAACAAATACGGGTTTATATCAGATTAACAGAAGGTTAGAATGCTATTCATGTTTCAATTGCTGCTATACTGCTATTTTCATTGCTATTCATGTTAAATTTCATGCTGCTATAATGCTTATGCTGCTATAATGTTACATTTCATGTTAAATTTCATGTTGCTATAATGCTTATGCCATGTCTTGAATGCTCATGCTGCTATAATGCCAATGCTGCTATATGACATTTCATGTTGCTATAATGCTTATGCCATGTCTTGAATGCTCATACTGTTATATGACATTTCATGTTAAATTTCATGAAAATTTCATGTTGCTGCTGCTATAATGCCTATGCCATGTCTCAAGTATACACGCTGCTGCTGCTATATTGTTATGCTGACATTGCTGCTATGACATTTCATGTTAATTTCATGCTACTATACTATTATATTCCATGATGCTGCTAATGTCACATTACATTTCCTTTTCATGCTGCTGCTAATGTCACATTACATTTCAGGGATTAGTTCCGGCTATACTTGAGACAAGCCAACATGTTGAACACAGATTATGTGTTAAACACCTGTATGGCAATTGGAGAAAGAAATATCCAGGAATATTGATGAAGGAAGCTTTATGGCGGGCAGCTAGAGCCACAACAATACCTGCATGGGAAAGAGCAATGAATCAAATGAAAGAGCTCAATGTCAAAGCTTGGAAAGACATGATGGATGTACCGGCTGCATGTTGGACTCGAGCTCATTTTAAAACTGATACACAATGTGATTTGCAAGTCAACAATATGTGTGAGGCTTTCAATCGTGCAATCTTGGAGTATAGAGACAAGCCGATCATTTCACTGCTTGAAGGAATCAAACATTACATAACAGTGAGAATCTCTGCTCAAAAGGAGAAATTGAGTAGGTACACAGGTGTTACAAGTCTAACATTCAAAAGGTATTGGAAAAAAACAAAGAGGGCAGCAGAAGGATGGATTGCGACATGGCATTCAGATGATGACTTTGCTATATTTGGAGTTTCAAACGGTGTTGAGACTTATTCTGTGAACTTGCCTCAAAAAAAATGTGGTTGTAGGAAATGGGATTTAAGTGGAATACCATGCTGCCATGCTATTGCATGCATATGGTATAACAAGAAGGAGCCCGAAGATTACGTTTCATCATTCTATAGGTATCAACCTACTCATATTTTATGTTTACTTACTAACATCTTTTTTTTTAACACTTACTAACGTATTCTGTCATTTTGTATATGAAGTCTACGGTGCTGGCTACTTATAGTCATATTATTATGCCAGCCAATGGCCCACAACTATGGCCTATTAATGTTGCTCACCCTATCAATCCTCCAGTCATGCGAAGATCTATCGGGCGTCCTAAGAAGAATCGTAACAAGGCGAATGACGAACCGAGGATACGAGATACACTGCCTAGGACTCTTCAAACAGTCAAGTGCAAAAAATGTGGGAGTTTTGGCCATAACAAGCAAACATGTAAAGGGAAGCGAGCCGCGGAGAGAGTGATTCCTAAGGGTGGCAACAAAAAAGCTAAAAAAAATGGTGACAAGTCAGGCAAGGAATCGGGACAAACTGTTATGGACGGAGGGTCGCAAGCACCGCCACCAACCCAAGAATAGTTCTATGTTTTAGTTTAGTTTTTGTTATGTTGCAGAACTTTGTAAAGGTTATTTTGTGAGGTTGTTTTGTAATGACCAAATACCTCAAGTTCTTTTTGTTAAAGTTCTGTTGCATTATCATGCTATGTAAATTATGCAGTCTTATGATGCTGCTACAATATGTTGTAAAACTCCTGCTATGAATTATGCAGTCTTATGTTATCAAAAGTTGCTGCTACTATATGCAGTCTTATATGCAAAGTTGCTGCTACTACATTACTTAAGATTAATATGACTTATTTCAATTAAACGAATTGTTTCAATTAATAGGACTAATTTATTGGCAATACAAGTTGCAACATTCCATAAGTTGCAACATTTCAATTAAACGAATTGTTCCATAACAGTGACAAACATAACTGTTTCCTCCATAACAATCCATAACAGTGACAAACGAATTGTTCCATAACAGTCACAAACATAACTGTTTCTTCCATAGCTACAACCATAACTTTTCCATGAACATAAACATCTTAGAAATTACAACATTTCAAATTACATCATTTGAGTATTAAGGCAAACACAAGTAAAAAGATAAACATCACAGATAACCCAACAAAATAATACAAAAACCTAATCTTCATCTTCAACAACTCTTCATTTTTCTTGATGTCCTTAATCACATCATTAAGCTCTTCATTCTTGTCTTTCAAAGCTCTTATCACATCTTTAGCATGGCTACTCATGTCTTCATCAAACCATTGAAAATAATTACATCCTTTTTTCTTCATTACCTTAAAATTACCACAACCATAAAATCTTCTTCCCGGATTATCGAATGTCCACGACGTCATCAATGGTGACTCAAGCTCACACCAACATCTATTACCTCTTCTTCTTATACCAGACCCAAATTGGTTTGTTGAGGAAAAGGAAACATTTGTTTCAGACATGTAGGAAACACGTTGGGGTTGTGAAGAAGAGGATGAAGAAACTTTAAAGAGGATGAAGAAGAGGGTTTGAAGACAATGACGGCTGGGTTTGAAGAAAATGAAAGACATGGAGCATGTTAGGGTTTTATAACATGATTGATATTAATTTAACGTTACAAAAATAAATGAAATGGAAATATGGAAATAAGTGACTAGGAAATGTGGAAATGACATGGAAAAGCCACGTAATCATTCTAGGTGCCACTTCATTAAAAATTTAACTCAAGTTGCCAAGGGGACTAATAACAAACTCAAAACTTAAAATGGGGACCAAAATGATGGTTTTTAAAATGGGGGGATCAAAACCCAAAAAAAGGCAAAATAGGGGGACCAAAGTTGCAATTAAGCCAAATTTAAAAATGAAATATTTTCCAAGTTCTTTAACGAAAAATGCCTTTACTTGGTTCACATCGTTGCCTGCAAATTCGATCCACACGTGGGTCCAGTTAGAAAGGTTGTTCCATGAACAATTTTACATGGGACAAACTAAAATAAGTTTGAAGGAGTTGGCTAGTGTTAAAAGAAAATTCTCTGAGCCGATTAATGATTATTTAAATAGGTTTCGGCTACTTAAGGCGAGATGTTTTACGCAAGTTCCTGAGCACGAGTTAGTCGAAATGGCGGCAGGTGGTCTAGACTATTCAATTAGGAAGAAGTTAGACACTCAATATCTGAGGGATATGGCACAATTGGCAGACAGGGTGAGGTAGGTCGAACGTTTAAAAGCCGAAAAAGCTAGAGCAACTAAAAATAAGAAAGAAAGAGTGGCTTATGTAGGGGTATGTCAAGAAGATGATGATGACGAGAGCGAATCGTTTAGTTTCGACGAACAAGAAGTTGACTTAGCAGAATTGAAACAGGGTCTGCCATACTCCTGTAAAGTATTGGCTCCGTCGAACGGAAAAAACCCAGTCGAACCTGAGAAGAATGATAAGTTTCCTAAAAGGACCTATACATTCGACGTCACTAAGTGTGACGAAATATTTGACTTACTGGTTAAAGATGGCCAAATGATAGTGCCACCTGGCACCAAAGTGCCTCCCATAGAACAACAGAAAAAGAGAGGTTTTTGTAAGTACCATAATTTTTTAGGTCATAAAACATCTCAATGTTTCCTTTTCAGGGATCTGGTGCAAAATGCCATTCGTGACAGAAGATTGAAGTTCGGCGACAAGTCGAAGCCACCAATGAAGGTTGACTCAAATCCGATGCAAATGGTCGAAGCCCACTATGCTGAACCATCCACTGTGAACATGATGGAGGTCGAAGAGGGTTCTGACTGCAGCTTTGAGATGATAGAAGCCACTGAAGGTTTCGACGCAAATGTGAACATGGTAGAGATCGCTGAGATCCCAACAGACGAAAGTAATGTGGAAGAAATATCCGAAGATTTCGTCAACAAACCAGTGATGATCAAGGTTATTCAATACCTTGACGAGGGAAGCTTGAAGATTTCCATCAACAAAGAGGCCACTGAAGGCCTCAACCATGTGAGCAAAGATGAAGCCACTGAGGGTCTCAACTTTGTGAAGAATGACGAAGCTACTGAAGGTTTTGTCGAAGACAAAAATAAGGCTACTGAGGGCCTTACGGGAGACAGCATGGAGTTTGGTGTTGCTATCGACCAAGCCAACGAGGCCAGTACTGAGATTGGAGAAGGTGTTGCTAAGGTGAATGGAAAGACTACTGATGGTCCTGCAAAACCAACTGTTTATTGGATTTTACGAAGAACAGCAGAGGATCCCAGAGAGAAATGTGTGGGTTTTTGCTGCCAACATAACATTAATAAGCCAGAAGGGGATTTTGACCTGGCTAAGAAGAAACATGAGATTGAGGAGGGACTCACTTTGAAAATAAACAAGTTGAGTATTGGAGATAGTCAATCAACCAACGTTAATATGGTCGAAGTATCCCAGAAAGCTCCAATGCAGACTGACGAAGAGCACCGTAGAGAAGAATATCAAAAAGTGGCATACCCTAAAGAGGAAGAGAATCTGATTGAGTACCTCCAAAGGTGTCAGAAGAAAATGTCTGAGGTTATGATGTGCCCCCGCTGTAGTGCCGTGTTCGACAAGAAGGCAGCAGACAACCTGGAGGGAATGGAAAAAGCCAAGAGGAAAGGAAACTGGGGGGCAGTTCCACCTGCGAGAACGGAGAGGTTCGACCCAAGGAGAAGTGATCAAAATCAGCAAAGATTTGGATGAAGGTACCCAAATACCTTCAAACCCACCAACAAAGCTCCTAATGACAAATGGGTTCAACCAATAAGGGAAGCCCAGGGACAGAGAAAGTGGAAAAATTTTGAAGTTCAGAGGGGTTTGTCTATGGCTGGCAACAAGGAAGGTGAAAGGCCAAAACCAAGGCCTTATCCCTCAGAAAATTATAAAGGCAAGAATCCCATGTCGAGGTCCCGATGGAGGCGTTTCCAAAGACAAAAAAAAGGCAGAAAAGGAAGCTGCTGAAAAAGGAACTGCTGAGGAAGTAGTCGTCGAAAGAAGCAAACCAGAGTCAAGTAGCAATGCTGAAGTAGCGAATCAACAAGGAGCATCTTACAGCATCAATTCATGCAATGCAATTGAGCCAGTACCATCCAAGGAAAAAGTGGAGGAAGATGACGAAATGACGGATGATTTCAGGTCCGAATCAGATGCATCTCTCGACATTGTGTGCAACGTGGTCTCTGTCCTTCCAAAAGAATACGACCAAATCATGGAGGTCGAAGAAGAGGAGGATGTTGTCGAGAGTGAAGTTATAGGACACAGGCTAGTGTGTTACTATATCATGAATAACGGCTGTGTCGAAGAACAAAATGCCTTTTTCGAAAGGCCAGATGACTCCATGCGTGGCCACCTCAAGCCCCTATTCATAAAGGGGAAGGTGGAGAATGTAGGAGTAAACAAAATCCTGGTGGATGGAGGGGCTGCAGTTAACTTAGTGCCCCATTACATGTTGAAGAAAATTGGGAAAGATGAGTCCGACACAAAACCCCACAACATGGTACTATCAAATTATAAAGGCAAAGTAGGAACCACTTTGGGCATTATCCAAGTGGATTTAACTGTTGGAACAATAACTAGACCAACGATGTTCATGGTCATAGCCTCGAAGGCTAATTACAACTTACTTCTGGGTAGAGAATGGATCCATGGAGCAGGTGATGTGCCCTCGTCGATGCATCAGCGCATAGCTATTTGGCGATCTGATGGTATTGTCAAAAACATAGAGGCGGATCTAAGTTATTTCATGGCTGAGGTAAACCATGTGGATCGATGCAGTTTCGACAAACACTTGGCCCACATAGCTTCATGCAGTTCAGCAAATTTTAACCTGAACGCTACTGATAATGCATTTTGCTTGTTGTATCTCCACCCCACATATGGTTTCCAGTGGGATATAGAAGTGGTCGACGAAGCAAACTACATTTTTGGGGCTGCACATATAGAGCCAACGGGCTAGGGAAGCGAGTTTGGTGACGATGATTAAATCATCAGCGCTCGAAAGGATTACGGCTTATGTAGCCGAAAATAAGCTCAAGGCGGCTCTAGAAGCCGAAGTAAAGTATATGGATGTCGAAGCCAATGAAAAAGATTTCAACAAACAGTGTCCTGAAAGGGACGTTGAAGAAGATTTGTTCAACGTAGAAATTGGCGAATGGCAACATCAAAAGTTAGACGCCATTTATGATGACGAACCCTTGGGGTTTGAAAAGGATCCAGCTTCGACTGATATGAAGATGGTGGCGCAGGATCCATTAGAAGAAGTCGATTTAGGACTGGGGGCAGAAAAAAGGCCAACCTACATAAGTGCCAAGATGGACCCTCAGTTAAAAGTCGAAATAGTCCAACTGCTGAAAGAGTTTAAAGATTGTTTCGCGTGGGACTACGATGAAATGCCTGGTCTCGATAGGAGTTTGGTCGAATTGAAGTTGCCCATAATGGCGGGAAAGAAGCCTGTAAAGCAAACTCCCAGACGCTTCGCACCAGAAATTTTGTCGAAGATTAAAGAGGAGGTCGAAAGACTTCTGAAATGTAAGTTCATCCGCACAACAAGGTACGTCGAATGGATTGTAAATATTGTTCCTGTAATAAAGAAAAATGGCAAATTAAGGGTATGCATTGACTTTCGAGATTTGAATTCAGCTACCCCTAAGGACGAATATCCTATGCCAGTAGCGGAAATGCTTATAGATTCTGCTGCAGGCCATGAGTATCTAAGTATTTTAGATGGATGCTCTGGCTATAATCAAATTTTTATTGCTGAAGAAGATGTCCCTAAGACGGCATTTCGTTGTCCCGGAGCCATAGGCACCTACGAATGGGTGGTAATGCCTTTTGGTTTAAAAAATGCTGGGGCAACTTATCAGTGAGCCATGAATTCGATTTTTCATGATTTTATCGAAACGTTTATGCAGATCTATATAGATGACATTGTAATTAAGTCTGTTTTAGGCGAAAATCATATTGACCATCTTCGACAATCTTTCGAAAGGATGAGGAAGTTTGGTTTAAAAATGAACCCTCTCAAATGCGCTTTTGGTGTGCAGGCGGGAGATTTCCTTGGCTTTGTGGTCCACAAGAAGGGGATCGAAATCAATGAAAACAAGGCCAAAGCAATAATGGAGGCGAAAGCGCCATCGACAAAGAAGGAGTTGCAGTCTCTGCTTGGGAAGATCAACTTTCTCAGAAGGTTCATCTCCAACCTTAGTGGAAAAATGCAAGCCTTCTCTCCTCTACTTCGACTGAAGAAGGAAGATTTTATATGGGGGCAAGATCAACAAGAGGCGTTCGACAAAATCAAGGAATACTTGACTCATCCCCCAATCTTGATGTCTCCTTGTAGAAGTAAAAGTATAAGGTTGTATATAGCGGCATCAGATAAGACATTAGGAAGTATGTTATGTCAAGAGGATGAGAATGGCGTCGAAAGAGCCATCTACTACCTCAGTATAGTCTTAAATGATGCCGAAACTAGGTATAGTGTGATAGAAAAGTTATGTCTGTGTGTTTACTTTTTGTGTATGAAGTTAAAGCACTACATAAAGCCAGTAGATGTATATATTTCCTCTCATTTTGACGTAATAAAGCATATGTTATCAAAATCAATTTTACATAGTCGAATTGGGAAGTGGGCTGTAGCATTGACTGAATATTCCTTAATGTATTTGCCGTTGAAGGCTATTAAGGGACAAGTGGTGGCTGACTTTATAGCTGACCACGCCATAAATGAAGATTATGTTGAATATGTCAAAATAGAGCCATGGAAACTATACTTCGACGGTTCCAGCCATAAGAATGGAACTGGCATTGGGCTATTAGTTATTTCTCCTAACAGAATTCCAACAAAATTCAAGTACAAAGTCGAAGGCTTATGTTCAAACAATGAAGCAGAATATGAAGCTTTGATAACTGGACTTGAAATTTTATTGGAATTGGGGGCAACTAGAGTCGAAATAATGGGAGACTCTGAGTTGGTAATAAAGCAAGTGACCAAGGAGTACAAGTGAGTTAAAGAAAATTTAATCATGTACTTCGTAATAGCTAACAGGCTCTTGAAGAAATTCGACAGTGTAACTGTCAGACATATTCCTCGAATGGAAAATCAAGTGGCGAATGATTTGGCACAACTCGCATCTGGTTATAAAGTGTCGAAAGAAAAGTTGGAAAAGACCATTGAAGTAAGAGGAAGAGTTGTATCAACTAAGTTGTCCCCATCAGATTTGGAGACAATAAGGTTAGGATATGGTGACGAAGAAAGTTTTGAGATATTTAATATAGACGATTCGAGAATCGAAGATTGGAGAAAGCCCATCAAGGATTATTTACAAGACCCAAATCAGAAAGTCGAAAGGAAAGTTAAGTACAGGGCGTTAAGTTATGTGCTTTTTGGAAATGAGTTGTTTAAAAAGACTTCAGAGGGAGTTTTGTTAAAATGTTTGGGCGAAGATTAAGCTTTTATAGCATTGTCGAATGTGCACAGGGGAGCATGTGGTGCTCATCAAGCAGGCCATAAAATGAAATGGTTATTATTTCGACAAGGGATGTATTGGCCAACAATGTTGAAGGATTGTGTCGAATTTGCAAAAGGTTGCCAGGAATGTCAAGTACATGCAGGGATACCACATATTCCTGCAAGTGAGTTACATTCGATTGTGAAGCCTTGGCCATTTAGGGGTTGGGCTTTGGATTTAATTGGAGAAATTCGACCATCATCGTCGAAAGGCCAAAGATACATTTTGGTTGGAATAGATTATTTCACAAAATGGATAGAAGCCATACCTTTGGTAAATGTTGATCAAGAAGCAGTCATAGAATTCATTCGGAAGCATATCATCTATAGGTATGGGATACCTGAGACAATAACAACAGATCAAGGGTTTGTGTTTACTGGGAAGAATATGCAAAACATTTGCAAAAGAGATGGGATTCAAGCTTCTCACTTCGACGCCTTATTACGCTCAAGCAAATGGACAAGTCGAAGCAGCAAATAAGGTGGTGATAAGTTTAATTAAAAAGCACGTGGGGACAAAGCCTAAGAATTGGCATAAGACGTTGGATCAAATCTTATGGGCTTGTCGAATATCCCCTAAAGAAGCAACAAATACTACTCCATTTAGATTGACATATGGACATGATGCAGTTTTACCAGTTGAGGTTTATTTACAGTCGATTCGAATTCAGAGGCATCATGAAATTCCATCAGATACATATTGGAGTATGATGATGGACGAGTTAGTTGATTTGGACGAAGAAAGATTAAATGCGTTGGATTTATTGAAAAGGCAAAAGGAAAGAGTCGAAAAGTTTTACAATAAGAAAGTGAAATATAAGACTTTCCTAATTGGTGAGTTAGTTTGGAAAGTAATTCTCCCCATGGATCGAAAAGACAGACTTATGGGAAAATGGTCCCCTAAGTGGGAAGGACCTTTTCAAATTATACGAGTATATTAAAAATAAACGGGAAATATTTGAAAAAATATAGGCCCACATTACAAGAAATTAAAATAACAGTCGAATAATTATGCAGAGAAAAGCAATATGGCGGATTGAAAATCTTCTCGCCAAATAATATAGATTCATTGTCATTACAAAAGGGCTTTAAAAAGCCAAACATTACAAGTATTCAAACAGGAAAAGATGCTTTTAGCTTCTCAAATTTCGACCTCTGGATTTGGAGGCGACGCTCACAAAGTGCCTTGCCTTTCGAAAGATCCTCAATTTCCTCACCAAGCTTACGAGCCCTATCAACATGATGCACACCAACTTCAAGCTCTTTACGAATTTCCTCCTGGTCGTTCTGTTGCAATTCTGCTTGTCGTTTTTTTGCCTGGGAAATTTTGCTTTGAAGAGCAGCAATTTACTTTTTCCACTTGAGGATATTTTCACCACACAAAGCTGCTTCCTGCTTATTTTGCTCAGACACTTGCTCCAGTTCAATTACTTTGTTGGACGAATTCGATGCAGCTTCCCACTCAGCAAGTTGGGTTTCTGTTTTATTTTCAAGTTTCTTGGAGTACTCTCGAAGTCGATTAAAGCCAGTTACCACAAGATCTATCAAGGTAGTGAGATCTAATACCACATCAGTGACTTCAGGAGGAGCCTCCAAGACATTGATTTGCTTTAAGATTTTCTTCAGGTCGAATTGAGCAGATGAATCATTCTCCAGAAGTTGAAATAAGTCAATATCAAGAACTTTCTGTCAAATGTTTTCCAGCGATTCGTCCACTGATTTGGCATCAAAAGTAGTCCCAGAGGTGGTCGAACTACTGATGGTAGTGTCAGCAAAATTGTAGTGGAAACTGAGCATGGGCTTTAGGTACTCAAAAGGCCTTTGCACCTTCAGATTTTCTAGCTCCTCATGGGAAAGTTGGGTCGAAGTCGTCCCGGTCGAAGCAGTTTTGTTTGTTTTGCCGAGGTTTTCTTCGACGTTTTCTGGCTCTTCGTCCGTAGCAGCTGTGGGAGTTGGCAGTTTTTCGTCTTCTTTTTCTTCTTCCTCTTCAGCATCAGTTTCACCCTCCTCATCTTTCTCTTCGACAGCAAATCCTGAGTGGGGAGGGGATTGGTCTTCAGGTTCATTTCTTGTGGCAGCCACTGCAGTGGGCGTCGCAATATCCCCACCAGTTTCGACTAAGTCTTCAGTTTCAAGACCAGTTTCTTCTTCCACTACCTTTGGAATTCGTGAAGAAATAGCAGTGGGTTGATTTACTTCAGTAGCTGATTCCTTCGCCGAATTCTTAGGAGAGGATTTGGAGGCGCTGGCTGGGTTATAAGTGGGATCACTGCTGGTCTTGGGGAGAACTTGGACCATGGGATGTCCATGAATATCGACAGGTACCTGAAAGATAAACAGATCAAAAGAAGGTAACACAAGTAAACAACCTTTAAGCATCGAAAGGAAGAGGAAAATCATACTTGTGGAATTTTGGTCTTCAAGCTAGAGCTTGCGCTGTCTGCTGGAGCAGGAGTAGTTTCTTCGCCTGGATTTTTTGATAAAGTTTTTTCTAAAAATCTGGGAGTAGGAGGTTTGTGTGGTGGAGGTTTGGTTGTCTTTTTCTTCTTTTTGGTGGGTTTTACTTGATATGGTGACTCATCACCATCATCAGTGTCAGCAGCTTTGACTTCTTTTGCTTTCCTTTTCTTTGGCGTCGATGGCGGTCTCCGACTGCCCTGTGGATCAAGAACATTTTATTAGTAGTTCAGAAAACAAAACATTTGGTGAACTAAAAGAAAAGTAAATAGATACCTTCGCCAAAGGTGTCTTGGCAATATCTTTCTGGGGGTCTGCATCTCCAGCAGTTGTTGCTTCGCCTGTGGCGGGTTTCTTGGTCGGAATCTTGATGGCTAAGAGAAGAAAAGAAGAAAAGAGTCAGGCATAAAATAGCATATATTTGAGTAAATAAAAAAGTTAGATTGAACTGCTTCCCATTTTTCACACCTTCATATATAGGAGTGTCCACGCGAACGTGTTCTATGCCAATATGAAAGTGGCCTTTGAAATTGTCCAGGGTGTACTTAGTCGGAACCACTCGCTTGGCACGTTTCTGGTTTTCTTGGCGAAGAATTTTCAGAGAATCCCCACAAATGAACCAATATGGAAATGGAGGGCTAAGAGCCACGCCAAATTCAGCAGATGGTAGAGGGGGAAATTTTGGGCGATAAAGTTTAAAAGCTACCTCATAACGTTGTTCTGGTCGAACATACGTAGGTAGTTTTAACTCATCCAATTTTTCTGTAAACTTTTGTTTCAAAGTAACTGCTGCTTTGCGTATGGTTCGACTAAGATCATTAGGCCTTTAGGCAGTTTCAAAGTATTTCTGGAAAGCTTGGATTTCTTTGATGTGTCGAGAAGTACCTTTCTTGGTCCTGTCCTGCACAAGGGCAAAGGCTCTAGTCAGTTGAGTGGTGAAAGAATCCACGTTAAACATTTGAGAATCATAATAGGCCCTCCACCATTCGTCAAACTCTTGAGTGCAGAGGAAGCAAGGTCGAAAGACCACTGGTTGGATTTCGACCAGGTTAGAATATTTCGCCAGCAACTCAAAGCATTCATCTTTAGTGTGGGTCATGTTGTAATGAATCAGAGAGCCTTTTCTAGAAAAAAGAGGTTTTGGTATTATCTGTATCAACCCAAACTGTCGAGAAACCAGGTTGGGCTGATAGTTGACAAGGGAAACTTTGAGTTTCAAAGGGCCAAGTTTAGAAACTAGAAGTCGTGGAGTAAGGAAAGATTCCCAGACGTTGAGAAATTCGTCTTCCAGAGATTTCAATTCCAGAGGAAGTTTTCTAGTAAACCATGAGGGTCCAACCTTCCTCTCAGCAAAGGGAGCCATGTTGGGTGTAAAACTATAACGCTTAGCAAATATCATGACGTATCTGGTAAAGGTTTGTTGGAGACTCAGACCTTCGTCATGGGGTGTTAGTTGCACCAAACGAAGACCTTCGACTCTTCTGTCCCCTAGAGCAGCTATATCCACAGTTGATTTGTTGGGAAGGGAAGCTTCGGAAGTGGGATTGAGCCACAATTGTAAAAGCCAAAAAGGCCCTGATAACAACAAAGTCTTCTTTTCCTTGATGTTCTTCAAGATGGTGACTCCTTCGCCAAGGGATTCGTATAGATTCGCCAGAATCATCTCGCTAAGACATAGTCGGTGCCTAGCATGAAGCTGATTCGCTATGGTGATATAGCGCTTCGCCACCTGGAGAGATCTGGAGCAAAAAACGCACCTCGACAGCCAAAGGGCCAGGAAGGCTACATGCTCTTGATCAAAAACTTCCTTGGTTTCCTTATCATGGTAGTTGGCAATATAGGCTATAAAGGTGGCCTTGTTGGTGTCGAAACCTATTGAATCATCAGCAAGCAAGTTGGGATCATAGTCGACTCCTAAGGGGCTTAAGCCAGTGATAGCAGCTATGTCGAAAAGCGTAGGAGTAATCATCCCACAGGGAATGTGAAAAGTGTTGTAAGTACTATCCCAGAAATAGAGGGAAGCAAGAAGCATGGAAGGGCAATATCCTGGCCCTACTTTCGACAGCTGAATGAGATTGTAAATGCCCATGGTTTTCCAATCATTGCTCTTAACCTTTTCTATATTTTCCAACCAAGCCAGATAATCAGAGGGGTCTTTCGACAGAGGACAAGATCTAAAAATTCTAAAATTATTCATGTATTCTAGGTTTATGACTTCGTCAGAAGGGGCCCCTTGGCCATCTACTTTGGATTTCTCATCTATGATTTTCTCCTTATCCGTTCTAGGTCTAACACCATTTGCTATGGGTTTATAGCGATGGTAGGCTGGGAAAAATTCTCGTACCTTAACTGGATCTAATGTTAAGTCAGGTAACAGTCCTAACATGGCATGGGATTTTCCAAAAATTAAGATGGGAATAAGTACCTGGGATTGATAAATGGAGCGCTTTTCTTCTTCATTGGGAGGTTCTGGAACATACTCTTGGTTTCCCACCACCCTGGGACCGAAGATCCTTTCCACTGGTGCTAAACTGTTGGACTTCCGAGAATCTTTACCGGCGACCTTTTGAGTAGCGGAAGACGCCATTGTTGATTGCAGAGAAGTAAAGAGAAAATGAGGAAGATGAAGTTTGAAAGAGCTTTTGGAGAGAAAGAACGTAAAAGGTGGAAAAAATGAGGTCTTTAGCTTATATATAAGTTGTGAAAGTGGAAGCGGTTGGTATTCTGGAATTAAAATGGGAAAAGTAGTGGGAAGATTATGGGACACGTGGAGAGTGTGAAGTGGATAATGCTAACGGTGGCAGTTAGGGTTTGACCCACGATGTGATAGGGGTTAGAGTAGGAATGATGAAGATCTAAAAAACGTGGACTGAAATGACGTTTTGGGAAAAGCGTAATGATGATTCTGACATTTCTAATGTCTAAATCATATGAACAGTCACTAGTCGAATGCTCTATGGCGTCGAATTGCACTAGCAAAAAATGGTTTTTCTCCCTCGGTCGAAAATGCATTTTTTGGGGGGCAATTTGTAGGTGGCTAATTTCGACGCCAGGGAAATAGTTCAGAAAGAAAGGGAAAAATTCGACAATGTAATTCGACCAGACATTGCAGTTAGAAAGTTTTTGGCGAAAAGATGCAAGTCGAAATAACATGGTACTTAAAAGAAGCATTGGCAGATTTTTCCGAGTAAGAAAGATAATTTCGACGAGGGAAGTTTTCGGACCGTTCGACGGGTGTTTTGAATTTCAAATTTCTGGAGGGAGTTTCATTTTGAAATGGGATGCGTGGAACGCATCTAGGAGGCAAATACATGCAGAATGACATTTGTGGCCATTAGAAGAGATAACTGTTATGGGTAGTTATTTCGTTTGTATATAAATAGGGGGTCTTGATGTTAGATTCAGTGTGTTCCAAACTTTGTACAAATTACCGTAAATACTCAAAGTAACCGTGTGAGAGAAACGAGTGTTCTGGAAAATGTATGTATGGAAAACACCAGTTTACATTTATGCATTTCAATAAAATTTCAAGCTTTCCTTCATTTCTTTAAATTTAAGTCATCTTTTTACTTCGGAAATTTACTTTGTCTTAGTTCGAATTTATCTTCAATTGCTCTTTCGCCATTACCGTGCCTTTGTCCTATTAGTCGAAACAATTGTTAAAAAGAAATCTTAGAAACATAGAACGAATACATTACTTTTCAAAATCAAACACATTCTCAAAAGCACTTTGTCCTAGGATTTGTTTGGTTGGTCCTATTAGTAAACTAATTTTCATAAATTAGGAAACCTGAGATTGTTCGCCAAATTCACCAGCGAACAGTACCCGGCCGCAACGCTCCAGTCTCTCGGCGCTCTGGTTGTCCGAGCCTCTTCCGGTACCAAGTGAGACTGGAAGTCAGCATATAACTCATCTATCTGCACACGAGTCAAGCCTAGAGGAGCAGACTCATGAGGCATCCTGGGGATCGTCTGCGTGTAACCGAACTGACGCAAGACGCGCTCCGGCAGGTATCGTGCAGTAATGGTCGAACTGCATGCCAACCATCCTGAGAACAACGAAACCTCATCGAACGGGCGCGTCACACGGTGATCGGCATAGGCGTCATAAAAAACGTCCTCTGCAGCCATCCGATCAAGATAAACTCTGTAGGGGTCAGGCGCCTGGTTCTCTTTGAGCATGAGAAATGCAACAGCACGCGGCATATCCTCAGTGTACCCATCGACACTCCCTCAACCAGTAATCTTGGAAAAGTGTTGTAATATCCTCGCCTGAAATGGAAAACATAACATCGGTGTCAAACATTATAATGAATATAGAAAGAAAAGAAATGAAAAAAAAAAGAATTAGAATATAAGATTGTTACCACGTATAGTGTACAGCTTCCTGCCACAGTCTTGGCTGCCCAGAGGCAACCATCTGAGAGCCTAGCATAGGTGTATGCCAGCGTAGCCGCCCTCCAGTTGTACCCATGGATCTTTATGGGATCCAAAAGGTACCTGAGGTAAATGATATCAACGTAAGTGGCGTTGGTGTCCACAAACAGCTGCGTGCCGAGAAGAAACAGATAGTAGCATCTCAGGGCACGCTGTCTGTGGATCTCCACCTCAGCTGGATCACCTGCTGCCCGTCCTGCCTCTGCAAGCTCCTCACGAAATCTGCGTGTCAGAAAGGAGAACCGGACGTGTGCGCCTCTCAACTGGGTCACCTCCGCAAGTGCGTCATCTGGGGTAGCCCCGAGCTCCCTAGTCAGCATCTCTATCGCGTCCACCTTCGACATCTTACCGTGACGGAGAAGGGTCCCCGTGATCGGTAGATGTAAAAGGCACGAGATGTCATCGAGTGTGATCGTTAGCTCGTCGTACGGTAGATGAAATTAGGATGTCTCAGGGTGCCATCTCTCAACAAAGGCCATCAGCATACCGTACATGATCTGGGGATACCCAATCCTAGAAAGGCCTCCGAGACCAGAGGTATCAAGTGCAGACGTGAACCACTGTTAGATGTCAATCATGATATATTTGAGTATGAGTTATTTGGCATTTTTCATGACTTTTCATGTGGAATAGGTTGATTTTAGTGTGAATTGATGTTGTTATGCATTATTTGAAATATACTTGTGGTGCTTGTAATTTGGTGCTAAATGTGCAGAAATAGGAGTGAAAAGATCAAAGTTTGAAGACCCAAAGAAATAGTGCAAGCTGCCAAAGAATTGAAATCAACAACAGTATTCGCTAGGCGAGTGTTGGCGAAGGTGCCAGCGAAGGTTCGCCTAGCGAACGTCAGCGAGCATGCCAGCGAGATGGTGGCAGAAAGTGTGCAAAACTTAGAGTAGGAAAACTGGGTAAATTCGTTGGGCGAGTAGGCCAGCGAATGCTCGCTGATATGCTCGCGGGGCGAATGTGCCAGCGAAGGGTGGCAGAAACTTTCCATTTTGAAAACACCCAAGCTTCGCTGGGCGAAGGTTGCAGCGAATGCTCGCGAAGCGAATGTTTTGGTTCGCCTAGCGAACCCACGATAATTCTGAGGGGCGGTTTAAGTCTGAGGCACTTAAATGTGCCATATTTTTGGGCATTCGCTAGGCGAATGAATGCCTTCGCTAGGCGAATGGTGCTGTTTGGAAAAGTGTATAAATAGAATTGTTACTTTTTGGACCAAGGGATCTTGCTCATTTTACATTAGAATTAAGTTTTTACAGTATTTTGTTCAGAAAAGCTTGTATTTTCATTGGAGAAGCTGATTTTACATCCATTCTCGATTATTCGTTGTGGATGCTCATTCATCTCCTCTCTTTACTTGTCATCCAAGCTACCATGAGAAGTGGTAGCTAATCACTCAATGTTGAGGTTAGAGGTAGTTGATTCTGTTTTTATGTATTGATATTGATCTCTTGTATATGAACAAAGTCTTTGATCAATATAGATGATGTTGTTTTCTCTTAATGATCCATTTGTGAATTGTTTTGCTCTAGACATAGACTTTACAACTCTGGACCTAACAATTTCATCTCTTAAAAACCAAACTCTAGACATAGATTTGGGATTTGCTATTCGCATTGTATTGATCTTAATGATCGTTGCTTAGATTGTTAGCGTGAGACATCATCTAACGGTCTAAACAACGGTACTCACGATTCCGCTTTAGACATAAACGTAGTCGGGAGGATACGCGGTTATATTGGTTGGAAACCGAGTTCATATGCTTGATTAATTGTTTATACATGAATAGGATTGATGAAACCTAACCTTAACATGCTTTTATAAAAATCTTTGTGACCTAATTAATCTTTGCTACAAGTGAATGATAACAACAAGTGAAACTTTTAAACACCTTAACTTAGAATATCACAACTATTGAACGGCAAGCATCAAATATCCGACAATCCCTGTGGAGACGATAACAAAAACCCACACTGATACTATTTCAAACAAATTGGCGCCGTTGCCGGGGATTGTTAGTTGATATTGCAAGCATTGCGATAGTTGAGTTATTGTAAGCTGTTGCCGCTTTATCTTGAACTTGTTAATCTGTTTGTTTAGTGTGCAGACTTAGTTTATGCGAGGGAAACTACCGGCGGACCAACTTCTTTTCGATCCTGAGATTGAAAGAACCGCTCGTAGAATCAATAGCCGAACTAGAAGAAGGAGGCAGCTAGCGAAACAGAGGCGAGAACAAGAGGAAAGTACATCTGCACCACCACCATTTCCACAAATACTTCCAATTATGGAGGGAGATCCATCACCACCACCACCACCTGCTTCTAGGCCTTGTACAAACAGTCCGAGGCATAATGCTCAGTTCGCCCGTCATGCAAACAACGGTCGTCATGCTGAGATGAAGACCGGAATCCTCCAACTGTTATACCAAAGTCCCTTTACGGGTATGGATCATGAAGATCCTTTCACCCATTTGACAAAATTTTATGAAATCGCTGGAGCGACGGGTGCACCGGAAGCAGAAGAGGAGTCTCTGTTCAAGAGACTATTCCCGCATTCCCTCATTGGGAAGGCCAAGGAATGGTACCTTGATCAGTCAACGGCCATCATGACTGATTGGAATGCTTTGGAAGAAAAAATGTTGGAAAGATTCTTTCCGCACACTCGGTTCATGGAAGCGAAGACCGCTATAGCGGTATTCACACAAGGAGCTAACGAATCTCTCAACGAAGCTTGGGAGAGGCTCAAATCAATGTTACGAAAGTGCAAAGGCCATGGTTTCGATGAATTGTCACAGATTCATATATTCAGAAATGGGTTGCAGCTAGTACACAAAACCTTGTTGGATGCCACCGCGGGTGGGTCTTTGTTAAGCAAAACTGCTGCGGAAGCCATTGCTATCATTGATAAAATGGCCTTGAATGATCATCAAGGTAGTCACAATCGTGGACCTGCTCAACGAACGCCGGGTGTATTAGAATTAGGAACAAGTGACGTTATCCTTGCACAAAACAAATTGTTATCACAACAGGTTGAGCTGTTAACAAAGCAAATGTCTAAGCTGCCTCAACAATTCAAGGAGATGCATGAATCTTCAAGTAAAAAGGCGCAAGTGTTAGTGTGTGAGTTATGCAGAGGTGACCATTTGACCGGTTATTGTCCTCCGGTTGTGGAGGAAGCGAACTATGCGGGAAATCAAGGTTACCAACCCCGTCCTCCGTATCAACAAGGCTACCAACAACGTGGTAACCAAGGTTATCAACAACCATGGAGACCGCAAGAAGCCGGGCCATCAAACCGTCAACCTTACCAAAATTACACCCAACCTCCGCAAGCTCCCGTTGGAAATTCAAAGATGGAAGATACTCTAACACAATTTATGCAAATATCCATGTCTAATCAAAAGAATACAGATGCTGCGATAAGGAACCTCGAAACACAAGTCGGGCAATTATCTAAACAATTGGCCGATCAACAAAAAGGTCCCTTTATGGCAACTACTCTTCCAAATCCGAAAGATTGTAAAGCGATTATTACAAGAAGTGGACGTGAGATTGACATGAATGTGGGTAAAAGAGTAATGGAGGAGGAGGTTGTGGTTGAAAAAGAACATGTGAGTGAGGAATTAGAAGTAGAAAAGAATGTCGAGGGTGTTGTAGTTGAAAAAGAGATAGAAAAAAATGAGAGAGAAAAAAAAGAGAATGAGAGAAAAATTGATAATGAGGAAAGAGTGAAAAGAACGAAAAAAGGAAAAGAGCCGGTGAGTAATATTCCGATACAACACTTACCTTATCCACATGCTCCTACGAGGAAAGATAGTGCAAGGCATTATACTCGGTTTATGGATATTTTTAAACAGTTACAAATAAATATCCCATTTTCCGAGGCCTTAGAACAAATGCCCAAATACGCTAAATTCATGAAGGACATCCTTACGAAGAAGAAAAGATACACAGATCAAGAAACTATTATGGTGGATGCGAGTTGTAGCGCAATCATTCAACGGACTCTCCCTCGGAAAGAATGTGATCCGGGAAGAGTTACATTGCCGGTTACGATTGGAAACATGTATGTGGGCAATGGGTTAATTGATTTGGGTTCTAGCATCAACTTGATACCATTATCGATTGTGAGACGCTTAGGCCATATGGAATTAAGGTCCACTCAAATGACTTTGCAACTCGCCGATAAATCCACTACCCGTCCTCACGGTGTAGCGGAAGACGTGTTGGTCAAGGTGGACAAATTTTTGTTTCCACTTGATTTTGTTGTCATTGAAATGGATGAGGATGAGGATGCACCTTTGATTCTTGGAAGGCCTTTCATGAAAACTGCCCGTATGGCAATTGACATGGACGATGGTCTCATGAAAGTGAGAGTCCAAGATGAAGAGGTTTGTTTTAATCTTTATGATGCAATGAAGCACAAGAAGGATAAGGGTGATTGTTTTCGAATTGATGTAACGGAAGAGGCAAGTTCGGGGGTGAAAAATCAAATTCATGTCATTGAACCGTTACAAAGAGCTTTAGATGAGTCCTTGGAAATATTCTCGGTTGAAGAAGAACAAGCTTTAGAAGAGTGTTTATTAGAACTTGAAGCTTTGGATGAAATGCAACCATGGGAATATGAAGAGGAGATTCTAAAAAAATTAGTTAATGATGATGAACCACCCAAAATTGAATTGAAAATGTTACCTTCCAACTTGAAGTATGCTTTCCTTGATGACGGAGGGAATCAACCGGTGATCATAAGTAATATTTTGTCTGAAAGTGAGGAAAACCGATTAATTCAAGTGTTGAAAAAGAATCAAGATGCAATGGGATGGACATTGTCCGATCTCAAAGGCATTAGTCCGTCATATTGCATGCACCGTATTTTTATGGAGGCGGATTTTAAACCGGTTGCTCAACCTCAACGCCGCCTTAATCCAATCATGAAAGAAGTGGTCAGAAAAGAAGTGGTGAAAATGTTGGACGCCGGAATGATTTACCCTATTTCCGACAGCCCATGGGTTAGTCCGGTGCATGTGGTGCCAAAAAAAAGTGGAATGACGGTGGTTCGAAATGACAAAAATGAGCTTATTCCAACAAAGACTGTTACCGGGTGGAGGATGTGTATCGACTACCGTAGGTTGAACAAAGCTACGAGAAAAGATCATTTTCCTTTACCTTTTATGGATCAAATGCTCGAACGTCTCTCCGGTCAAGAATTTTATTGTTTTTTGGATGGTTATTCGGGTTATAACCAAATCATTGTTAACCCGGATGATCACGAAAAAACTGCTTTTACATGTCCGTTCGGAATCTTTGCTTATAGGAGGATGCCGTTTGGATTATGTAATGCACCGGCTACTTTTCAGCGGTGTATGCAAGCTATCTTCGCGGACTTGATCGAAAAGACAATCGAGGTCTTTATGGATGATTTCTCAGTTTTTGGGCAATCGTTTGATTTGTGCTTGAAAAATTTGGAGACGGTGTTGGAGCAGTGCGTGGAAACTAATCTGGTTCTTAACTGGGAAAAATGCAACTTCATGGTTAAAGAGGGAATTGTGCTCGGGCACAAGGTGTGTTCAAAAGGCCTAGAAGTTGATAAGGCTAAAGTGGACTTAATCGAGAAATTACCGCCGCCGATGAATGTCAAAGGAATACGGAGCTTTCTTGGACATGCCGGGTTCTACCGGAGATTCATCAAGGACTTCGCAAAGGTCGCGAAGCCGTTGAGCAACTTGCTTGTCCAAGGTAAGGTTTTTGACTTTGACGAGTCATGTCTTTTTGCTTTTAATTTTTTGAAAAACAGTTTAACAACTTCACCGATAATCGTTGCACCAAACTGGAAAATGGATTTTGAATTAATGTGCGATGCTAGCGATTATGCGGTGGGGGCTGTTTTGGGACAAAGAAAAACGAAGGTTTTCCACGCGATACATTATGCGAGCAAGGTGCTAAATGAGGCTCAAATTAACTATGCGACAACTGAAAAAGAGTTGCTCGCCATAGTGTATGCGTTGGAGAAGTTTCGTTCTTATTTGATTGGTGTGAAAGTCATCGTTTACACTGACCATGCCGCTATAAGGTATCTGCTTACCAAACCTGATTCTAAGCAGAGGCTTATTAGGTGGATCCTTTTGTTACAGGAATTTGATCTTGAAATTTGTGACAAAAAGGGATCCGAAAATTTGGTAGCAGATCACTTATCTCGTTTGGTAAACGTTGAGGTGACCAAGAATGAATTTGAGGTAAATGAGGAGTTCCCTGATGAAAAACTTTTTAGAGTGCAAGTTAGACCGTGGTTCGCCGACATGGCTAACCACAAAGCCACCGGATTGATACCGGACGGTCTAACGCACCACCAAAAACGGAAATTTTTGTCTGATGCCAAGTCATTTGTATAGGATGAACCCCATTTATTTAAACTTGGTGTCGACAACCTCCTCAGAAGGTGTGTGTCAGTGGAGGAAGCCACGAGTATTTTGTGGCACTGTCATAACTCTCCTTACGGAGGACACTTTAATGGGTTGAGAACGGCCACTAAAGTCCTACAATCGGGCTTTTATTGGCCGTCCTTATTCAAAGATGCGCATGCGCATGCCCTTAGTTGTGACAGGTGCCAGAGAAGCGGCGGTATTTCACAGCGGCAAGAAATTCCATTACAAAATATGTTAGAAATCGAAGTTTTTTACTGTTGGGGGATCGACTTTGTCGGTCCATTCCCATCTTCATTTTCTAATGAATATATTTTGGTCGCTGTGGATTACGTTTCCAAGTGGGTAGAGGCGATAGCTTGCGCTAAAGCCGATGGAAAAACTGTGGTAAAATTTTTGAAGAAAAATATTTTTGAACGTTTTGGTACTCCTCGAGTGTTAATAAGTGATGGAGGATCTCACTTTTGTAACACTCAGCTTGACAAAGCTTTGGAGCAGTATGGTGTGAAGCACAAGGTTGCTACACCATATCATCCATAAGCTAACGGTCAAGCAGAGGTATCTAATCGTGAAATTAAACGGATTTTAGAGAAAACTATTGCAGCCTCGAGAAAGGATTGGGCGAATAAACTTGATGATGCTTTGTGGGCGTATCGGACCGCTTTTAAGGCTCCGATCGGTCTCACACCGTTTAAAATGGTCTATGGTAAGAATTTTCACTTGCCGGTAGAGTTGGAGCACAAGGCGTTTTGGGCCTTAAAATTTTTGAATTTTGATCCAACTCTAAGCGGGGAAAGAAGAAAAGTACAATTACACGAGTTGGATGAATTGCGCCTTCAGGCGTACGATTCCAATAAATTGTATAAGGATCGTGTCAAGTCTTACCATGACAAAAGAATTGTCATCAAACATTTTGAGGTCGGACAGCTGGTCTTATTGTTCAATTCTCGATTAAAATTGTTTCCCGGAAAATTACGATCTAAATGGTCCGGACCTTTTCGGATTGTGGAAATCAAGCCCTATGGAGCAATCGTAATTGAGGACACAAAGTCAAAGGAAAGTTGGATTGTCAATGGACAGAGGCTGAAAGTTTATCTTGGAGGAGATTTCGAGCGGAATCCCGCCATTGTTCCCTTCCGCGATCCGTGAGATTGCGGTGGGCCGTCGAGCTTAGCCGACGTTAAACAAGCGCTGGTTGGGAGGCACCCCAACATTGTAAGTATTTCTGTTATTTCTGTTTTGAGAATGTTTAGATATCACTATGATGCTTAAAAAAATTGTGGCAGTTTGGAAAAATTTTGAAAATTTTGGTCTTGTTCGCTGGTGTTCGCCTAGCGAGCTGGGGCGAGCATTCGCTGGCCTTCGCTCCGCGAACCCAGCGAGGCAGACCAACCCAAGTTCCTGCCACATCAGAAAAAAATGGATTGTGGGTGGGCCACCAAATTGGGCCCAAGACCCACTTTGAACTCAGAATAGAGGGGGGAAAAACCCTAGCCTCTTGACATCTTCATCATTTCCCTCCGTGTCATTCTTTTCCTTTCATTTCCTCTTGTACACTTCAACACTCATCTCCTTCTACTTTCCAATTGCCCTACTCCACCATTAACAGTGCGAAATTCAGGTTTGTTTACTCTTTACAATTTATTTCTGTAAGCATTGTTTATGTTCTTAAGTGATCAATATGGGTTTGGTGAAAAATTGGTACACTCTGTCATGTTATTTTTGTCTTGCATGTTAGAAACTACATAAGCAATATGACTAGAGTAGTATTTGAAATTAGGAGATGGGAGAGGGACTGTTTGTAACTGTGTTTTTCTGAAGAATCGCGCCTTCGCTGGTTCGTTCGCCTCGCGAGTCTGCGCGAGCATTCGCCAGACTTCGCCTAGCGAGTCTGGCGCGAACAGAGGCAGATTTTTAATTTTTTTGCTTGTCAATACAGAGCTCTGGCTGGTTGTTTTTAGTTGCTAATGCGTTTGTTGCCCTTGTTTGGTTTCATTGTTTGTTATGTGCAGATGGCACCAAAAATGGCGATTCGCGCGGCTAAGAAGCGAAAGGCTCAAACCTCCAGACAAGTGCCCGTGCGATTTGACGAAGAACGATTCAGGGGAGCTAAGCAGGCTGCCAGGTACGAGACCCTTGAAAGAAAGACCATCCTGCCGGAGAAAAGATTCCTTCTTAGTGATCGAGGAAGTTACCGAACAATTGATGCACTTTTCGTGGCAAAGAAGTGGGATCGTCTAATGATGCCGCTGGATGGGTACAACATTGAAATTGTTCGGGAATTTTTTGCAAATGCATTACCGGATGATGGTGAAAGATTCAGTTGGGCCTCTTGGGTTAGAGGTACTGTTGTGAGGTTTGATCGTAGGACGATCAGCACTGTTTTGGGAGATCCTTTACCGTTGGTTGGGACTGAGATCGATGCCTATCATCGAGACTTGCATCTTCATCGTGATATTGAGAAGATGACTCGGGATTTACTTCTTGAAGGTAAGGAAGTTGCGCGAAATTCCTCCGGGGTGCCGGTTAGGTTCAGAAGGGTGGACATGCTGCCCTTGGTTCAGGTTATTTTGTTGTTTGTGCTCACTAACATTTGTCCCAGGTCGCATCATAGTACAGTTCCTATTGCTCTGGCTCATCTTATCCACAGCATTCAGCAGAATATCCAAATTGACGTGGCCCGCATCATCCCGGATGAAATCAGGGCAGTTGTGTTAAGTGGTTCGGGAGGTACGGCGGCGCGCAAGAATGCCCCGCTTATTTTTCCATGTCTGATCATGTCCTTGTGTGCTCACGCTGGTGTTGATATGCCAGCCCGCAGGCAGGTCACTATTCCATCTGCTATTAATGATCGGTATGTGGATAAGTTTTGTAAGGCTAGAGGGATGGTTGGAGGCTCTTCTAGTGCTGGTGCTGATGATGCTGCTGAAGCTGAGGAGGGTTCTGAGCCGGCAACGCCGGCCTATTATCCATATCAGCAGGAGATCTGCAATTATAACTGGGATTGGATGGCTGCCCAGCAGCGTGCTATGACGGATATTCATGATTCCTTGCAGGCTCTTCAGTTGCAGATCCGTGACCCTTCTTCTGAGCATCTTATGATGACTAGGGAGCAGTTCCTAGTGCATGCTGGTTGGCCTGAGGCCAGGCCAATATTTGGAGGGGGTGAGGACGATGCTGATGACGATGTTGATGATGATGAGGCTACTTCTGCTGGAGGTTGGACTCTTGGGATTTTAGAGAAATTCCTCCAAGATGTGAGGGCGATGATAGTACCGTAAGCATTATGTTGCGACAAGGTATATCGTTACCTTGATTCAAGAATTTTTTTTATGTTTTAGAATTTTGTGTCTTGGGCAAGTGTAAATGTGTTTCATGTTACAACTTCTTTTGAGTACATATGTCATTTTAGGATCTGAAACTAGTACAGTGAGAAGCCTCAAAATTGTATTATATGTCAAGGAGTGTTGATGAATGTTGTCTTTATTTTTAATTCATGCCTTATCTTGTGATCGTGTGATTTTGTGGAAGTAGGAGAAGTGATCAAGGCAATTTTTGTTAGTGAGCACAACTATGCCCAAATATTAATTTACCTGTGAGTAGTGAGCATTCGGTAGCCCCTTTGAGCCTAAACAGTTTAGAACTCAATTGAATGATGAACTTGTTTTATGTACATAATTTGCTAGTTTGGTTCATCATTGAATTTAGTGAGTTTCTAACATTTTCTTCTTGAACCTTTGTAAATTGTTTATTTTGACTTCCTTGCCCTAAAAAGCAAGGAACATTCACTTTAGGTGGAGTTGAAAATGAGTTGGGGAGAGAATAAAAAGGGAAGATAGGTGCATTACTCCTAATTATGAAAAGAAAACATTTTTCAAGCAAGCATGTCAAAAGAAGAGTGTGAATATATTGTACAAAAGAGAAAATGCTTGCTTGAACGAGAAATAAAAATAATAGAATCAAAGAGTGTGCACGGTAGTTTGTGAAGGTGGAATGACAATTTGGTGAAATGAAGTGTGTTGTGTAAATATGTACATAGTGAATGTTCTTTTGCGTCGGCATTTTCGTTTCAAAAACCTTTAGAAATGTCCCTTTTTTGTTCACCCGACCAAGCTACAACCCTTGAAGTCCTTAGTGATCTTTTACTTCCATAATTTCTGTTATGATCATTGAGATATGATATGAATTGCTTAGTATTGCATCATTTGTCAAGTGAGTTTAATTGTCCCGTGCTTGTACGCGCGTTTGCCTTCAATCCTATTTTGAAGAGGAGTGTAGAATGACATGTGTATGATAAGTTAGTTGTCTCTTGAAGCATGGTTGAAATTGTTTAGGAGTCAAGTTCTTGTACATGATTGGTTCTTGAATTGTGTAATTGATGCATTGTTGTGATTACTGTTTAGCTGAGCCATTTTCGTATCTTGGTTGGATTTAATCCTCGAGCAAATCCTCGTGAGAGGCATACTTTGCTTGAGGACAAGCAATGAGTTAGTTGGGGAGAGTTTGTTAGATGTCAATCATGATATATTTGAGTATGAGTTATTTGGCATTTTTCATGACTTTTCATGTGGAATAGGTTGATTTTAGTGTGAATTGATGTTGTTATGCATTATTTGAAATATACTTGTGGTGCTTGTAATTTGGTGCTAAATGTGCAGAAATAGGAGTGAAAAGATCAAAGTTTGAAGACCCAAAGAAATAGTGCAAGCTGCCAAAGAATTGAAATCAACAACAGTATTCGCTAGGCGAGTGTTGGCGAAGGTGCCAGCGAAGGTTCGCCTAGCGAACGTCAGCGAGCATGCCAGCGAGATGGTGGCAGAAAGTGTGCAAAACTTAGAGTAGGAAAACTGGGTAAATTCGTTGGGCGAGTAGGCCAGCGAATGCTCGCTGATATGCTCGCGGGGCGAATGTGCCAGCGAAGGGTGGCAGAAACTTTCCATTTTGAAAACACCCAAGCTTCGCTGGGCGAAGGTTGCAGCGAATGCTCGCGAAGCGAATGTTTTGGTTCGCCTAGCGAACCCACGATAATTCTGAGGGGCGGTTTAAGTCTGAGGCACTTAAATGTGCCATATTTTTGGGCATTCGCTAGGCGAATGAATGCCTTCGCTAGGCGAATGGTGCTGTTTGGAAAAGTGTATAAATAGAATTGTTACTTTTTGGACCAAGGGATCTTGCTCATTTTACATTAGAATTAAGTTTTTACAGTATTTTGTTCAGAAAAGCTTGTATTTTCATTGGAGAAGCTGATTTTACATCCATTCTCGATTATTCGTTGTGGATGCTCATTCATCTCCTCTCTTTACTTGTCATCCAAGCTACCATGAGAAGTGGTAGCTAATCACTCAATGTTGAGGTTAGAGGTAGTTGATTCTGTTTTTATGTATTGATATTGATCTCTTGTATATGAACAAAGTCTTTGATCAATATAGATGATGTTGTTTTCTCTTAATGATCCATTTGTGAATTGTTTTGCTCTAGACATAGACTTTACAACTCTGGACCTAACAATTTCATCTCTTAAAAACCAAACTCTAGACATAGATTTGGGATTTGCTATTCGCATTGTATTGATCTTAATGATCGTTGCTTAGATTGTTAGCGTGAGACATCATCTAACGGTCTAAACAACGGTACTCACGATTCCGCTTTAGACATAAACGTAGTCGGGAGGATACGCGGTTATATTGGTTGGAAACCGAGTTCATATGCTTGATTAATTGTTTATACATGAATAGGATTGATGAAACCTAACCTTAACATGCTTTTATAAAAATCTTTGTGACCTAATTAATCTTTGCTACAAGTGAATGATAACAACAAGTGAAACTTTTAAACACCTTAACTTAGAATATCACAACTATTGAACGGCAAGCATCAAATATCCGACAATCCCTGTGGAGACGATAACAAAAACCCACACTGATACTATTTCAAACAACCACTCATCCCCTGGTAGCGCCGCAATCATGTTTATAACCTTGCCCCCTTGGTTATAGAACTTGTGGGAATCCTTCTCCTAAAAATTTCCAAATAAAACAATGTTACAAATGAACATATTTTCAACGAAAACAATTATATAAATAAACCGAGAAAGGTTACATGTCCTAGCCAGACATATCTGGCAGTATGCTCAGAGTACCCCACGAGTAGGGACATATCAGACGGTCCCCCGGGGTAACCGTCCAGCTCACCGAAATCGTCATCAACGTCACCACCCTCATGTGCTGGGTGATCACCCCCAGGAACAGGAACAGGGGATGAAATAGGAGCAGCTGATGGAGCTGGAGTCTTTCGACGACGCCTGCGTGCGGGCTAGGACCCTGATGAACCAGCAGTAGAAACCCGACGCCTCCGAGATGTAGAATCGGCGGCTGACGGGGGAGTGGCCTGAACCTGTGATGTGGAAGTGTCCTGAACCTGTGATGTGGAAGGCTGTGGTGTAGGATGTCCCTCAGCTGTAGGGGCTACCCCAACTCCCTCTGCGCCGGAAGCCTCGGTTGTAGACTGCGTCCGCTCACGTCGGACAGATGCGTGCTGAGCTGTCCATCCATGTATGATACGATCGTCTCTGACAGCCATGTAATCTGCAAAGCATAATAAATAAATTAGAATTTTTTTAAAATAATTAAAAAAAAACAAAAAAACAAACAAAAAAACCAAGTGTCTTCCGGATTTGCACATGCGGAAGTACGCAGAATATTTAACGTTGGGTGTTTCCGGATTTGCACATCCGGAAGCACTCAGAATATTTAACGTTAAAATCCTTTCGGATCTGCACATTCTGTACGTATTTTCAAGTTCAAAAATAGCATTCATGGCTACTGTACCATGGAAAAGGGCATTTTAATGCCCTGATCGTCCGTTTGAAGCAGCAAACAATACTTACATTGTCTCTAACCTATGTTATTCATACTACCTAACAATTTCTACACCTAAATGTCTACTCTAAATCGATTACTCGAAAATAACTCCAAAACTCTAAAATTCGAAAACTTACCGATTAAATTGAGATACAGAGGATTTGGAATGTCTTGATCGTTGTAGAAGTTGCTCTGCGTCGAACTCGAGTGAAAAAAGTCGAGATTTGTGGGATTGAGAATTTGAGAGTTTGAGAGAGTTTGGTATTTGGAATATGAAAATGTGAAGAATGAGGGGGGACAAGAAGATCTGGTGCGAATTAATAAAACATTGTTCTAGATCTGCAGATCAGGTAGTTTTTCGGGTATGCATATCCGGAATGCATCAACATTTTTTTAAAAATTGGTGCGTCCGAATGTGCATATTCAGAATCAGATGACAAAAAAGAAATTTCGCATGATACCTAAAAAACTTATATAGTGTATTAAAAAATGCTCAGGATTTAAATAAGACGAACATTTCTCTTTGACGTCTTTCGCATAGAACATGATCACAATAATATTCACTACAATACAATTTACTTTGTGATTTTCTAAGACATTATGCGACACATTTATTGACGTAATTGCTGATTCTAATTAGACAACAACAATTGATTGCATTATTGCATATGGTGAGGCTACTTTTATTTTGGTCTAGTGTGGTAATTTAACACGGTTGTATGTGTGGCTAACTTTAAATTTGACTGTGGTTAACAATTGGGCGTTATCGTAGTCAAATTTTTATAAAATTAATAATAAATGTTCTCTGTATCATTATTTTATTATTAATATTTGATTTTATTTTTCATAAAAGAAATTTTATGTATTGATATTAAAAAATGGCTCCTAAAATTAAAATAAAATGAACATGAAATCCTTATAAAATTAATAATAAATATACTCTACACCATTATTTTACTATTAATATTTGGCTTTATTTTTCATACATTTTTCTTTATTTTAATTGATTTGTTACTATATATATTGACATTAAAAAAACGACTTATTAAAATAAAATAAACATGCACTAACAAGATTTTTGTGACTCAATAATTTGTATGAAAGGAAAAAAGGCATTCAAATATGACTTGTCAATTAAATTCAAACAGAAGTTAGAAATTGTGCACTCAGATGTGTGGATCCTTTAAAATAAAAAAACTAGGAGATCATTGTTAGAATTTTGAATCATAAATGTAATATTTAAGGTGTTAGTGTCATTATTTTAATTAGTCAAAATTTAAAGAGATTTAATTAATGTAATATTAAATTTATAGCTAAAAGCATAAATGTCATGAAATGTCAGATTATTGTGTAAATACTATAAATTAATATCTAATTTGATGAACGACCATATTAGAATATTGAAAATTAAGAAATTACCATAGGATTATTTAAATGAGTTATAGTCCTCATTTGTAGATTACGATAAAAATAAGGTTTATAAGGTTTTTTCTCTTAATCCTCATAAGAGGAGATTCAAAGAACCATAAGGAACTCTACAATTTCAATTGCAAATTTAGGTACGTTTCCGCTTTAATTCCATAATTGTAATCGGATATGAGTTTAAGGGATATAAGTTGATGACATATCTACTCATAAGAATTATTTTAGAATTCTGTTCTTGATTTCTATATGTTGGAACTGTGTTCCAAGAAAGATGAATATTTGAGAGAAGAAGAAGAAGGAGAGAAAAGAGAAAGAGAGATTAGGGTTTGGAAACTTTTTAAAATTTTATTATGAAGCTGTGTGTAAAATACAACGTAAAAGACCCTTTATATAGGCTATCAAAGCCCAGGCCCACAAACTAACAATTCGACACAAACTTACAATTCGACTGGACTCCTTATCAGCTATATTTGACTCTGTCGAATACAGCTGATCTACACAACACTACAACTATTCGACTGACTATATACAATTTCGATCAAAACCTATAAAACCCTTCGACTTCGACAACTAACATGAATTACTTCTAACACACCACCTAATTCATGTTTTCGAGACTTCTCATCCCAATGCTCTTCTTTAACTCGTCGAATCTGATTTTCTTCAGAGGTTTGGTAAGTATGTCAGCTAGTTGAACTTCAGTCTTGCAATATTCAAGATCCAGCTTCCCTCTGTTTACTTGTTCCCTGAGAAAATGATACCTTCTTTCTATGTGTTTACTTCGACCTTGACACATAGGATGATTGGCAAGATCAATAGTTGACTTATTGTCTACAAACAATTTCATCTTCCCAGGTTCCGTGATCTTGAGTTCTTCGTGCAACATATCTATCCATGCTGCCTGACATGCTGCATACGATGCAGCTACATACTCAGCTTCACATGATGACAAAGCCACAATGCTTTGTTTTCTCGAACTCCAAGAGATTGGAGCTCCTTCGATCATGAAAATATAGCCTGCAGTACTTTTCTTCTCATCTTGGTCTCCACTGAAATCTGAATCAGTATAACCATATACCTCCACATCTTTCGACTTAGACCTATTTCGACATGGCATCATCACACCATGATCAATCGTACCCTTAATGTATCTCAGTACTCTCTTTACTGCAATGAGATGACATTCTTGGGGTTTCTCCATAAATCGACTTAACAATCCGACACTCTGACAAATGTCCGGCCTTGTATTGCAAAGATACCTCAAGGATCCAATAATTTGTTTGTACAGTGTCGAACTTACAAACTCATCATCAGTTACCTTCTTCAACTTTGCTCTTGTTTCCAATGGATTTGTTGCAGCTTTACAGTCAGTCATCTTGAACCTCTTCAAGATGTCTTGAGCATACTTTTTCTGGTGCAGGAACACACCTTCAGTTGTGTCTTTGAATTCCATCCCTAAGAAATATGACAAATTCCCTAGGTCGGACATTTCGAACTCTTGCATTAGCTTCGACTTGACTTTTCTTGTCTCAGCTTCATTTGCACCTGTAATCAGCAAATCATCAACATACAGGCATAAAATGATTCGACTATCATTGTCAACATCATTTACATAAACTTCATGCTCAGACACACACTTCGTGAACCCTGCTTCGATTAGGAAACTATCTATTCTTTTGTTCCAAGCCCTCGGGGCTTGCTTTAATCCATAGAGAGCCTTCCTCAATCTGTACACCTTCGACTCATGCCCTTTAATCTCAAATCCTGGTGGTTGACTGACGTAAACTTCTTCCTCCAAGGGACCATTCAAAAATGCTGATTTCACATCCAACTGATGTATCTTCCATCCTCTATACGCTGCTGTCGAAACAACAATCCTGATTGTTTCCAACCTAGCCACTGGCGCATATACTTCGTCGAAATCAATACCAGGTTTCTGCAGAAAACCTCTTGCCACTAGTCTTGCCTTATGCTTGGCAATTTCACCATTTGGCCTTCGTTTCAGCTTGTAAACCCATTTCACATCAATAGGCTTCTTGCTGGCTTTTTCGACAAGTTCCCAGGTATTGTTCTTTTCAATTGCCCTGAGTTCCTCCTTCATGGCTTCACATCAATTCGAATCATTCATGGCTTCATCCAAGTTAATTGGGTCTGCTTCAGCCATCATCATTGCTTCTTCTATTAAGTCACCATCTGCATCGACTGCATTATCTGGAAATCTCTCATATCCAGCTAACCTTGTCGACTCAGCTCTTGTTCTAGTTGATCTTCTGACATTCTGCTCAGGAGGTTCTTCATTTCTACTTGTCGTGGCCTCAGTTTGTTGGTCTTCTTCAAACACCGTCAGAACTGTCTCTTCCATCTGTCGACCAGTATCCTGTCGAACTGACCCATGACTCCACTTCCATTTTTTATTTTCATCTACCAGAACATCTCGACTGATCACAAATTTATCATCTTCTGGTGAATATAGTCTATATGCACCAGTCGAATGATAACCTATGAGCACCATGGTTTGACTTCGATCATCTAGTTTTGTTCTCAATTGCTCAGGAACATGCCTAAAACATATTGATCCAAAAACTCTAAGATGACTTACATTTGGCTTCTCACCTGTCCAAGCTTCAAAAGGAGTCTTCTCGACTAGCTTCTTCGTTGGACATCTATTCAGAATGTATACTGCTGTCGAAGCTGCTTCAGCCCAAAATCTCTTTGGCACCTCTTTAGCCTTCAACATACTTCTCGTCATATTCAGTATACTTCAATTCTTCCTCTCAGCTATGCCATTATGTTGAGGTGTATAGGGTGCAATAACCTCATGCTCTATACCTTCCTCTTCACAAAATCTAGCAAACTCTCGAGAGACATATTCGCCACCACCATCAGTTCTCAGTTTCTTTAGCTTGCAACCACTTTGCTTTTCGACAAGCAACTTAAACTTCTTGAACTTTGTGAATACTTCACTCTTACTTTCGATCACATAAATCCACATATATCTGGTGAATTCATCAATAAAAGTTAAGAAGTAACGCTTGCCACCATTCGACCTAACTTCAAAAGGTCCACATACGTCAGAATGAACAAGCTCCAACTTTCCTTTTGACTTTATTGGCAGATCATGCTTGAATGCTTTTCTAGCCTGCTTTGCTTTGCAGCATTCTTCACACACATGATTTGGTTCCTTCACTTGAGGCAAACCATAAACCATCTTCTTCTGATTCAGCATACCCAAACTCCTAAAGTTTAGATGCCCATATCTATGATGACATAGCTAATTCTTTTCTTCTTCTGTAGTTGATGCAAGACATTCATGATTAATCGTGTTAATCTGAACTTTAAATGTCTTGTTATCAGCCAATGGTGCTTTCAATATCAACCTACCATTAGCATGATACACCTTCATTTGATTCTTCTCCAGCTTCATATTATGTCCTTTGGCAAGTAATTGACCTATACTTATCAAGTTACTTGTCATAGAAGGCACATACAACACATCAGTAATGCTGGTTTTTCTACCATCTCTTCTCATTACAGATATGTTTCCTCTTCCACCTGATGTGACACGTCTACCATCTGCAAACTTTATCACCTTCTTAACTGATTCATCAAGCTTCGTGAAACAGTTCTTATTACCAGTCATGTGGTTGCTGCAACCTGAATCAAGATACCACAAATTTCTGTCCTCATCGTTCGACTGAGTGTCTGCCATTAGTAGCACACCTTCAGAATCACTATCTTCTGCCTGTGCATACTGCGCTTTGTCACTTTCTTTTGCTCGTGCTTCCTTCTTCTTTCGACAGTCTCGAGCATAATGACCAAAACTTTGACAATTGTAACACTGCACGTCTTTCATGTCAACTTTCTTCCCAGAATACTTGTTGCCCATGCCTTTCATTGTCGAATCATCATGATTCTTTGAACTCTTGCTTGACTTCTCATCACTAGCAAGATTCCTTCTCTGCTTCGCCTTCCCAGATTTCTTGGTGAATTTCGCTTGTAGTGCTTGGTCCGATACCTTTTCTCTTTCTGAATCTCTTTGCTTCAATCTCATCTCATGAGCTTCCAAAGAGGCCTGTAACTCTTCAACCTTCATCTCAGTGAGATTCTTGGACTCTTCAATTGACACTACAATGTAATCAAAATTTGCAGTCAGAGATCTTAGTACCTTCTCAATCTTCTGCAAATCTGTGATTGTTTCTCCACAAGACTTCATCTGGTTCGTCAACATCACCAATCTTGAAAATAATTCCGAAACTGATTCATCTTCCTTCATTTGAATCATCTCGTATTGCTTTCTCAAGGTTTGCAGCTTCACCCTCTTCAGTTTCTCATCACCTCCATACAAGTTCTTTAACTTGTCCCACGCTTCTTTCACAGATTCTTCTTCAATAATTTTCTCAACACATTCGGATCCACACACTGGTGAATCAAGAACAACGCTTTGCCATCTTTCTTCCGTTGATCCTTGTATGCAGCTTTTTGTTCATCAGTAGCATTTGCCCCCAATTCCGTTACGCCATCATTCACGATTTCAACCACATCTTGAAATCTGAAGATAACTCTCATCTGCGCCACCCACCGTTGGTAGTTTTTCCCTTTGAAAACCGGTAGATTCGTTGGGAATTGTGTGGACGTTGTTGTTCCGTTTGCCATTAGAATCTCTCTGAATCGCAACCGGGCTCTGTAATACCAATTGTTGGAACTGTGTTCCAAGAAAGATGAATATTTGAGAGAAGAAGAAGAAGGAGAGAAAAGACAAGGAGAGATTAGGGTTTGGAAACTTTTTAAAATTTTATTATGAAGCTGTGTGTAAAATACAACGTAAAAGACCCTTTATATAGGCTATCAAAGCCCAGGCCCACAAACTAACAATTCGACACAAACTTGCAATTCGACTGAACTCCTTATCAGCTATATTCGACTCTGTCGAATACAGCTGATCTACACAACACTACAACTATTCGACTGACTATATACAATTTCGACCAAAACCTATAAAACCCTTCGACTTCGACAACTAACATGAATTACTTCTAACACTATATTGATAGAAATTATAAGGTTATAAACAGATCTTGCAAGTGGTATCAGAGATACTTATATGAGATTCAATTTGAATTTTAGGATTAATTTTGATTTGAAGGTTTCAAAATTGGGATCATTTTGATCTTTTAATTTGTGTAAAATTTATGTTTCGGTGATGATAATTATGATTATAATTATCATAAATTTGTGGCTATATATATTTTTATTAGGTTTTTATTTATTTTAATATGGTAAAATTTTGAATAAAATTGGTGTATATTTGCAGCTTAATTTGTACACGCTGTCGTTGCCGATGGTTTATGCAAGTCAAAGTTAATATTCATTGTTGTTATATATATATATATATATATATATATATATATATATATATTTCTCTCTCCTCTATTATTTAAATAAATTATGGAGGAGAGGAAAAAAAAATTGACACATAATCTCCACCATTAACTTTAAAATTTAAATTCTCAAATTTATTTTTATGTTCTCACATAAAAATGTCATTTTCATATGATACGTTATATATATATATATATATATATATATATATATATATATATATATATATAGATTAATTGGAATACACTGTCAGTGTAAAACTACTTTACACTGTCATCCAATTAGAATTAATTATTTTGACACATATTTATGGAATTAAAAATAAAACAAATTACATTATAAATAAATTATTTTAATAACCACTTCTTCCTTATTTCTCTCTTCTCATGTGTCAAAATAACTAATTCTAATTGGATGACAGTGTAAAGTAATTTTACATTGACAGTGTATTCCAATTAATCTTATATATATATATATATATAGGAAACGTATAATATGAGAATGTCATTTTTATGTGAGAACATGAGAATGAATCTGAATCATTAGATTTTAAAATAAATGGTGGAGATTATGTGTTAGTTTTTTTTTCTCTCTCCTCCATCATTTATTTTAATAATGGAGGAGAGAGAAAAACAAAAGCCACACATAATCTCCACCATTTATTTTAAAATTTAATGGTTCAGATTTATTCTCATGTTCTCGCATAAAAATAGCATTCTCATAGGATATGAACCCTATATATATATATATATATATATATATATATATATATATATATATATATATATATATATATAATTGTGATGCATTGGAATTAATTGTTTTTTTTTTGCAAATAAATATTTTGTGTAAATAAAGTCTACACTGAATAGAACTTTGAAGCTTAAAAGTCTACAAATAAATATTTTTGCAAATAAATATTCTCCTGGTCAATATTCGTATGTTTTTGCCAAATGTTTTCGTACTAAATAGCACTGCTGTAGTAAACAAACATCTCGTCATAACCAGGTCTCCCTTAGCAGTCTTTTTCTTAAACAAATATGACATAGCAGTATATTTTTTAAACAAATATGACATAGCAGTATATTTATTTATTATTTATTATTACCCAAATACCCAAATACTCCTAATTTTGGAAAAAATTCCCAAAATAACCCATGTTTCAAAAAAATTCCCAATCTGCCCCCATTAAGGTTTTGGTTTGAACTGTGTCGCTATTGGAATTGGTGACTTCCATATAAGGCAAACAAGCTGTCGCCAATTGAACTGGAGACAGCAGACCAAGTCGCCAGTGCAATTGGCGACATAGTGTAATGGTAAAAGGGAGTCGCCAATCCAAGTGAAGACTCCCTAGAAATTGAATTTTTGCACTATAAATAGGGGTGTTAAGCTCAGTTTGTTCCACATCTCTTCTCACAACTTTGTTTTACTCAGAAAATGTATCGTTGACGTTGGGGAAAAGTTATTTTTTCGCGAGACAAGCCACCGGTCGACATGATGTTTTTGAACATACAAGGTATCAATCAACTTAAGAGAGAGCTGAATCGGTGGTTGGAGGAGACATTGGGGAAGGGGAGAAAATCCGAAGTATCGAGAGACTTGATCGGCTACGTGGATGGGTTCGTGTCACTAGTGCAGAAATGACTTTTTACATCGGGCGAAAAATACATTTTACATCAGGCCTGAGTCCGATGTAAAGTCAAGCGATGTAGTAAATCAAAGACATTTTACATTGGGCGATAGCCCGATGTGAAAAATACACCTACCACATCGGTTGACTTTTAAGTCTGATGTGAAAAAGAACACAACTTTATTTTTTTTAAAATAAATGTAATATTTTACATCTGTTACCGTAATGGCCCGATGTAAAATGTAAGTTTTTACATCGGTTTCAAGACTCGCCCGATGTAATATGTTGGTTTTTACATCGGTTTCAAGACTCGCCCGATGTAATATGTTGGTTTTTACATCGGTTTCACGACTCGCCCGATGTAATATGTTGGTTTTTACATCGGTTTCACGACTTGGCCGATGTAATATGTTGGTTTTTACATCGATTTCACGACTCGCCCGATGTAATATGTTGGTTTTTACATCGGTTTCACGACTCGCCCGATGTAATATGTTGGTTTTTACATCGGTTTTCCATACTGGCCAGATGTAAAATGTTTGCTATATTTCTAAAAAATTTGACTATTTTTTAGCATAATCGAGGTGGACCATCTCGGACTGTTCCTGAGACTTCGACTCCTCAAACACCCGGCGTAATTCAACAACAAGGAGAACAAGGGGGCCGATTACAACGAGTGCAACGAGTTCGGGTCTCTAGGGGATGCGGAACTGGTGGCCGGTTAAATGGACCCGGTCACAAACATTAATTAATGTAATATTTTATTAAATTAATGAAAATTTTATGTCATTGTGCAAACAAAATCAATGTAAACTAAAAAAAACAACACACACCATATCTCCACATCATTTGGCGACAGGGTTATACCCTTACACTATGTTGCCAATTGCACTGGCGACTTGGAATGTTGTCTCCAGTTCAATTGGCGACAAGGTTATAGCCTTATAGGGAAGTCGCCAATTCCAATGGCGACACAGTTCAAACCAAAACGCTAATGGGGGCAGTTTGGGAATTTTTTTGAAACATGGGTTATTTTGGGAATTTTTTCCAAAATTAGGGGTATTTGGGTAAAAAATTCAATGTTTTCGTACTAAATAGCACTGCTGTAGTAAACAAACATCTCGTCATAACCAGGTCTCCCTCAGCAGTCTTTTTTTTAAACAAATATGACATAGCAGTATATTTTTTAAAAAATAATATATCTTAATAATAAGTAGTCTTTATTTGACATTTTGATAAATAATACATGTGATTTTATTTATTTATTATTTATTATTTATAATAAATAATATATGAAAATTAATATTTTGGAATTAAACTCAGTATTAATCTCATACTATTGCGTAACAGTACATTGATGTTTTGGATTTAGATTTAATTTCAAATTTTTCTTGGTTGAATTTTGTTTAAATTTGATTACGGATTGTATTTTTATACAGTAATTTAACCTTTAAGCAAGTAGTTGAAATGAAAAAGTCGCCAAAGTGACCTCTTTTGTGGAAATTGCTTATAAAAAATGTTTAATTAATTTTATGGTTGTGTGTATGTTTGTCCATGCGAGTATCAATTGACCCAAATGACAATTGATGGTTGGTCGACTTTCATACGCGTCTATGATGGTAAACATGTGATAATTATAAGGTCTTACATGTAAATAATAAATCAATCTAAAGAAGGGTTTATTATTCGACATGTTTTTATTATCAATGTTTGATCGTTACAACAAGAGTATCACTAGCAGCTAATATTAGTGTCCAAAGACTCAATATTGATGGTGTACTAGGTATCTTGAGATGGGTCATGTTTTTATTTGAACAAATTGATAATCCACTCTTTTGAGTATATTTAAAATGTTTAATTTTGTTTTATTTTCAGCTACAATTGCTTCAATATCTGCTAGTATGAATTCAGTTTCGGTCCTTAATGAGACAAATTTGAAGGAATGGAAGAGAACATGGAAATTATTCTTGGCTGCATGAATCTTGACCTTGCATTAAGGATGAAGTAACCTCCTTCTCCTATGGAATCTGGTACCTCTGAACAGAGGAAAGATTATGAGAAGTGAGATCACTTTAATCGCATGAGTCATGGTTTGGTTTGTTCTGAGGTCAATTTAGCTTCAGTGCCTGAAAAACACTTAGTGGTTAGACTCTGGTGCAACTACTAACATCAGTGTTTCAATGAGGGGTTGCCTGAACTACCGGAAGCCAAATGATGTTAAAAGATATATCTATGTTGGAGATGGTAAGTCTGTGGAGGTGGAAGCTATAGGGCATTTTAGATTATTAATGTGTACCAGATTTTATTTGGATTTGAAAGACACTTTTTTGGTTCTATCATTTATACGGAATTTGATTTCAGTTTCTTATTTGAACAAATCAGGTTATTTTTGTTCATTTGGAAACAATATGTTCAAGTTATCTTTCAATTCAGATATTGTTGGAACTGGTTCACTTATGGGTCATGATAATCTATATTTGCTTGACACAAAGCTACCTATGGCGAATCCTTGAATGTGGAATCATGTGGTACTAAGCTTAAAATTGATGATTACAATTCAGGAGCATTATGGCACAAACGTTTAGGTCACATCTCTAAAAATATAGTTGAGTGACTAGTGTCAGATGGAATTTTGGATTCCATTGACTTCACAAACTTTGATGTTTGTGTTGGATGCGTCAAAGGAAAACAGACCAAAACAAAGAATTTTTGTGCATATAGAGCTACAGATGTCTTGGAGTTGATACATACAAACATTTGTGGACCATTTTCGACACCTTCTTGGAATGGTCAACAATATTTTATATCATTCATAGACGATTATTCTAGATATGCATACATATTTCTTATACATGTAAAGTCTCAGTCATTGGATGTGTTCAAATCATTTAAGGCTGAAGTTGAGAATCAACTTGACAAAAGAATTAAGAAAGTCAAATCTGACCATGGCGGTGAATATTACGGTAGATATGACGGTTTAGGTGAACAACATTCAAGGCCTTTTGCCAAATACCTGGAGGAATGTGGAATCGTCCCACAGTACACCATGCCAAGATTTCTTAGCATAAATGGTGTTGCTGAAAGACGAAATCAGACTCTTAAGGATATGGTAAGGAGTATGATTTGTCATTTTACCTTGCCAGAGTCACTCTGGGGAGAGACACTAAAGACTGCAGCTTATATTCTAAATAGAGTGCCATTAAAAGCAACTGCCAAAACACCTTATGAGCTTTGGACTGGGTGAAAGCCTAGTCTCAAACATTTTCATGTGTGAGGATGTCCAACTGAGGCAAGGACTTATAGGCCAAATGAAAAGAAATTGAACTCCCGAATAGTGATCAGCTCCTTTATTGGATATTCTGAAAGATCTAGGGGCTAAAAATTTTATGATCCCAAATTAAATTCAATTTTTGAGACGAGAACAGCCACATTCTTTGAGGATATTGAGTTTGGGGGGGGGGGGGAATAAGGTTAGAGACTTTATCTTAGAGGAAGAATCGATACCAATTCCAGAACTGATTCATATAGTTGATTTTGATCAAGCAAGTATAGAACCTCCACAAGACATTGTTGCAATTCCTCCAACTCAAGACGATTTGGTGATTCATGAAGAACAAACTCAAAAGCCTCAAGAATAAGTGTTACAAGAACCAATACCTTTGCGGAGATCCATTAGAGAAAGGAGAAATGTTATTCCGGATGATTACATAGTCTTTCTCCAAGAACATGAGGAAAATAATGGTATGATGGAAGATGATCCAATCAAATTCCGTCAAGCCATGCAGGATTCCAACTCAGAAAAGTGGATTGAAGCAATGAAGGAGAAGTATAAGTCCATGCAAGATAATAAATTTTGGTAACTTGTCCCATTACTAGAAGGTGTGAAACCCATTGGTTGCAAATGGATTTTTAAGACCAAACGAGATTCTAACGGTAATGTGGAGAGGTATAAGGCTCGTCTTGTGGCTAAGGGCTATACTCAAAAGGAAGGGATTGACTTTAAAGATACTTTCTCTCCGGTTTCATCGAGAGACTATTTTAGGACAATTATGGATCTTGTTGCACATTATGATTTGGAACTCCATCAAATGGATGTCAAGACAGTTTTCCTCAATGGCAACGTTGAGGAAACAATCTATATGATGCAACCAGAAAACTTTGTATCAGGAAACTCAAAGAATATGGTTTGCAAATTGACAAAATCCATTTATGGACTAAAGCAGACGTCTCGTCATTGGTATCACGAGTTTCATGAAGTAATTCTCTCATTTGGTTTTGAGTTGAATGTTGTTGAAGATTGTGTGTATCAGAAATTCAGTGGGAGCAAGTACATTTTCCTGGTCTTGTATGTAGATGACATACTGCTTGCCACAAATGATATAGGAATGATGCACGAAACTAAGAAATTTCTATCAAGAAATTTTGAAATGAAAGATCTTGGTGATGCCTCCTTTGTATTAGGAATTCAAATACATCGAGACCGATCTCGTGGTATTCTAGGATTATCACAAAGGAGTTATATCGAAAAGGTACTTAAAAGGTTTGGCATGCAGAAATGTAAATCAGGAGATACTCTAATTGCTAAGTGAGACAAATTCAGTCTCAGTCAGTGCCCAAAAGGAAACTTAGAAATTCAAGAAATGCAAAAGAGTCCTTATGCGTCAGCAGTAGGAAGTCTAATATATGCCCAAGTATGCACGTGTATGGATATTGCGTTCATAGTTGGGATGTTAGGCAAATATTTGAGCAATCCAGGAATGGATCATTGGAAAGCATCCAAAAAGGTTATGAGGTATGTAAAGAGAACAAAAGACTATATGCTCATATATAAGAGGTCAGACCAGTTAGAGATCACTGGATACTCTGACTCAGATTTTGTTGGATGCCAAGACAAAAAAATATCCACTTCAGGCTATATCTACATGTTAGCTGGTGGAGTAATTTCTTGGCGCAGTGCTAAGCAAACTCTTACGACTTCATCCACCATGGCAACATAGTTTATAGCATGTTATGAGGCATCCAACCATGGGATTTGGCTCAGGAATCTTGTCATTGGGTTGCGAATTGTGAAAGGAATTGAAAGGCCACTTAATTTATACTGTGATAACAAATCAGTCATCTTATATACCAACAATAATAGGAGCTCGACTAAGTCAAAACATATTGACACAAAGTTCCTAGTTGTTAAGGAAAGGGTACAAAGTGGACAGATTTCCTTATAACACTTGGGGACAAACTCCATGATAGCAGATCCTCTTAAAAAAAGGTTTTCCACCCAAGGTCTTTCATAAGCACACTGCTCGCATGGGTGTTTTATCGTTAGAGGAGTCTTTGGTTTAGCGGGGGTTAATCGAGTATGAATTTTATGTTCTGTGTTTGGTATTATGTATGCATACTATGATTTTGGATATTTTCCAATTAATAAAGTTTGATATTCAGTAGTTTACGTTTTGTATAATAAAGTTATTGAAGGATCTCACTAAAGTAAAGTAGGACCAGTTGAAAATCGACATATACAGACCAACTTCATGTGATTTTCATGCTACATAATTCATGATGGATCTATGTCATTTAGTTGTGTCACTATCGGGGATCATTGATGGGTTTAGTTATGATTGATATAACGAAAATCACCCTGATTTTGTATATTGGCATGACTAATGGACGAGATACTTTGGATATGCTTAAAGAATATAATGGCAAATTTTGAGCTCATAAAGTCTAACACATGTGTAAAGTTACATATGTGACCAGTGGGAGATTGTTAGAATTTTGGGTCACAAATGTAACATTTAATGTGTTAGTGCCATTATTATAATTAGTCAAGACTTAAAGGGGTCTAATTTATATAATATTAAGTTTGTGGCTAAAAGCATAAATATCATGAAATGTCAGGTTATTGTGTATATACCATAAGTCAATATCTAATTTGATGAGGGGTCAAATTAGAATATTGAAAATTAAGAAATTACCTTAGGATTATTTAAATGGGTTATGGTCCCCATTTGTAGAGTACGATAAAAATAAGGTTTATGAAGTTTTCTCTATTCATCCCCATCAGAGGAAATTCAAGTAACCTTAAGGAACTCTACAAATCGAAAGATCACATACCCGCAACCTTCAACGATTTCAATGGAAAATTCAGGTACGCTTCCGCTTTCATTCCATAATTGTATTCGGATATGGGTTTAAGGGAAACAAGTTGATGGTATATTTACTCATAGGAATTATTTTAGAGTTCCGTTCTTGATTTCTATATTGATAGAAATTATAAGGTTACAGTCATTGTTACTACTTCTTGACTTTCATAGATAAATTCATCGAATATATGTGAATATTTACTTAATGGAGAAAAAAAAGTGAAGTATTCACTAACTTTAAAAGATTCAAACTGCTAGTTGAGAAACAATCTCAACATTCTATCAAAAAGCTTAGAATTGGTGGTGGTGGTGAGTAAACCTTAAGTGAATTTGCTCAATTTTGTGAAAAATAAGGGAATTAAGGATGAAATTATAATACCATACATAATTGAGCATAATGGTATTGTCGAGGAAAGAATATGAGCATTTTAAACATGGCAAGAAGTATGCTCAAGGAAAAGTAGATGCCAAGTCATTTCTAGGGGGAGGTTACCACAATTGCAATTCACATCATCAATAGATGTCCAACAAAGAAATTGAGCAACAAGACTCCCTATGAAACTTAGTCAGGCTAGAAACCAATTATTCAACACTTCAAAAATGACCAAGCAATCCAATGCAAGAAAATGAGAGTCCAAGCCACATCAACACAACTCTATAAAATGACCAAGAAACTAAGGTTGAACAAAACTTGGGAAGTGAGATAATTAACAAGGGCCATAAATCAATCAATTATAATGACTAATTATGAAAGATTCCTTGATCAAATAATAAGTGATAATGGTGATCTGATTGAAGAAGCCATGACGGTTGAGTCATAACAAATTAATCACAATCAGGCCATGAAAGATGAGAATTTGTAGGGTATGCGGGAACTTTTGGATTTTGAGTGATGTCAAAACTAGGATAGTGTAGCGTTATGTATATTGGACGGTATCCTCTCATTCTAGGTGAGCATCTTAGTGTTAGAAATCATTCAAGTAAGTTAGAAAAGGAAGCTTGCATCAAAATTGCATTGAAAAACATGCTTTTTGGATGGTCAAGCCCTTTCAGGTCGACACATGCATAAACAGGCTTACCTATACGACCTTCAGATCCAGTATAGGCCGACACATAACCTTTCAAGTCGGCTCCCGTGGAGAAATATTGAAAACTGTAGCTTTTATCCACAGGTCGCCTCGCATAGGCCGACCTGTACGCACACAAAACCTTCATAGGCCGACCTGAGACCTTGATAAGTCGGCCTAATTGCTTTGACAGTCTGACCTATTGCTTTGACAGGCTGACCTATACGATTTCCCATATTAAAAATTTCATTTTTGCTCTAACTTATTGCATTCCTTTTGCTCATTTTTCTACACATACCTATATATACTCATACCTGCACCTTCATCTAGCAAGGTACTAGTGAATGACCTAAACGAAACCAGATTATAAAGCATTCCCATCATCTTCAACCACTCTTCTATGCATACACACAATTGAACTACACATAATCATTTTTCGATTGGGTGACCATCTAGATTATGGTTGATAACGTCCAATTAGGTTGGTGTAACCGAGAACATTGGGTTGGTATCTTTGTGTGTTTCAAATAAGAAAACCAAGGTGGGGTTTTCCTTCAATATCGGTGTGATTTGAAGGTTTTGGACAATATCACGTCAACACGAATTCGACCGAGTGAATGCCTTGGGACAAGGTGGTTTTCTTTCAAGTGAATAGCACGAGATATTGAATCGTGTTCTGGAATCATGAGTTCAACAAGTGTGTGCTCGGGATAATCGGAGGATTATAGCCGCATTGTTGGTGACTTGATCAAGCTTTTATCAAGGGTTTAGAAGTGGCTGAATCAACAACAAACCATAGGGTTTATGGGGTTAGAGTTCTTCACCTCTTGTATAAACATTTTTGCAAAGATAAGGTCAATTGCAAGTATCTCAATTCGATTTTGGATTGAAGGCAGACATACCCATAGAGAGGCTGATTGGGGACCTGCCTAAACAAATCTTTGTGTCTCTTTATCACTTTATTTTTCTTTAATTGTTGTTCTTGCAAATTATAGATTTCGTTGTTGTTTCGATTAATTCGATTGGAAATTGTTTTCAACTATCCTTTAAAGTTTTGTTGTTAATATAATCACAATAACTTTGATTATGATTGGCTTTTAACATCAACAAAAAAATAGAATTTCCAAATGTGATCAATCGCACACAAAGTGTTCGATAAATTGTCTTTAAGTATTTTTATCGATTTGTGTTTATTAGAAATAAACATTACGAGTGGCTTTGCATTTGATTGATCCGTGAATTAATCATTGTTGAATAATTTGTGTTCATTATCATTCCATCGGTTTTCACAACGCATATCTGAGTGTTTTGATAGTAGGTTTGGTTAGACGATTCGATTCGGGTTGTTTCTGTTGTGCCATATATCTTTTAAAACAAATTTTTGCCAAGAGTTTTTTGTTTTAAATTTGTGGTCTATTCACCCCCCTTCCCTCTAGATCGATGTCTATCATCTAACAAGTGGTATCAGAGCTCCAGTTGATTCTGTGCTTGAGATTTATTCTTTAGAAGAGTGACTATCAAACCTAAGGCAGCATACAATATAGCACCAATTTTCACTGGCGAAAATTTTGGCTCTTGGAAAGCTCTTATGCATATTCACGTCAACTCCGTTGACAAAGGTTTATGGGACACTCTCCAAAATGGTCCAAATGAAATAACTATGACCAATATGGAGGGTGTTACATTACCTAAACTGGAAGCACAATAGGATGTTAATGATTGGAAATTGTGGTCACATGATTGGAAAGCGAAAAACATTCTCACGTCCGCTTTGGGTGTTGATGAGTTTTATCGCATTTCTGATTGTGAGACCGCCAAAGCTATGTGGTATGCATTAGAGATTGCCCATGAGGGAACTAATGATGTCAGACAAGCTAGGATTAACACATTAAATCAAGAGTTTGAGTTGTTCCATATTGAGCATGGTGAAACCATTGTGGATATGCGAAAACAGTTCACACATCTCATAAATCGGTTAAATACGGTAGGTAATCTTGTTTCTAATGAATTTGCTAATAACAAAGTTTTGAGGTGTTTAAGTAGGGAATAGCAGTCCAAGGTCACCACCATCAAGGAGGCAAATGATCTTAAGTTGCTTGATCTCACGACTTTGTTTGGTAAGTTGGAAGAGCATGAGCAAGAGCTCACTTGCTTAGCAAAATACGAGAAAGAATGTGAAAAGAAAGTGAAGAAAAAGAAAGGGAAAGACAAAGAGGATGGCAAGAAGTCCATAGCTCCAAAGACTTCTAGCTCAAGGCCTTCACATTGTGAGCATAGTGATAGTGAAAGTGATGATGACAAAAGCTTGTATAAGGTGGATATGGGGCTGTTTGTAAAGAGATATCAAAGGTATATAAGGAAGAATGATATTAAACATTCTGACAAGAACATAGCCAAGTTTAGAAGGTTGATAAGCTCCTCAAAGGATGATGAAAGAAGGAAGAGCAAGCTTAGAAGATATTGCTAACATTGTGGTGAAGTAGGCCACTACAGACCAGAATGCCCTTTTAGAAAGAAAGATAAAGAAAAGAGTCATCACAATACTTATAGCAAGACTAGGAGAGCATATTCCACTTGGGAGAGTGCAAGTGAGTCCTCTAGTAATGAAAGCACAATTTCAAGTGTTGAATCTGCTCAAATTTGTCTTAAGGAAAAAGGGAAGAAGAAGAAAAATGTAAGTCTCTCTAAGGCTGAGTTTATAAATAATTCATCCTATTTAGAATTACAAAGGGCCTTTAAAGATCTTCATAGAGAAGCCTTAAGAGTTTTTGGCAAGTTATCTTCACATGAAAAAATGATTTTAAATTTAGAAGGTAAAATGTTAGAATCCGAAAGGAATTTCAAAGCTATTAAGAAATCTATGATATATATTTAAAGTGACAAGAGTGGGGATATAAAACCTCATAGGTTTGATTGTGAACATTGTCATAATAGAAAAAAGGAAGTAAAATCTCTTCAAGTCAAATTAGATGATGCCTTGCAACCTAAGTTGGTGTTTTCTATTGATTCTTTTAAGGTTAAAAAGCCTTTGAAGCATTCTAAAAAGAAACATAGATATATGTATAAGAATTCAAATAGCAAGGACATGTCTCATAAAAACCTTTCTTGTCATTATTGTTGCAAAAAGGGACATGCCATTGAAAGATGCAAATTTAGGCAACTCTTTGTTCCTAAAGGAATTGTTCAATGGTTGCCTAAGTTTAACTTTGATCTCACTCACTATTAAGGACCCAATGAAAATTGGGTACCTATTTCCTTTGTTTAAATTTTCAGGTTAAATGTCTTTACTCTACCAAAAAGATGTGGTATCTCGATAGTGGATGTTCAAGACACATGACGGGTGACACATCCATCTTCATTGACTTCGTGCCAAAGAGAAAAGGGTTCGTCACGTATAGAGATAGTAACAAAGGTGCTATACTTGGAAAAGGTAGTGTAGGTAATCCCTCGTCTACTACTATCTCTGATGTAATGCTAGTTGATGGTCTTAAACACAATCTTCTAAGCATAAGTCAACTTTGTGATAAGGGTTTTAAAGTTACCTTTACAAAAACTTGTTGCTTGTTTGTGCACGAAGAAAAGAAATAATGTGTGTTTAAAGGCGTGAGGGTAAATAATACTTATATGCTAAATCGAGATGAAGTTTCCTTGGGTGGAACTAAGTGTCTAGCCACCATGAGTGAAAACTCTTGGTTGTGGCATAGACGCCTAGCTCATCTTAACTTTGACATATTTGTCGCTACGCAAAAAATAACACAGATTCGCCATCAAACTTTATTTATCCGAACGGGGAAAGAAAAACATCGAGAAAACCTCAGAAGGGAATGAACATGGTCTCGCAACCAAATTCGGGCTCGGGAGTCGATTACAAAAGGGGAAGGTGTTAGCACCCCTCACGTCTGTTGTACCCAACATGATCCACTCTTGTTGTTCTAATCAAAGGGTGTGTATAGCCAAAGACTTACTTGCTAAGGGAATGCGGAAACAAATTATTGGGAAAAAGAAAAGATTTTTATCATTGAGTTCGTCCGAGTTTTGCAACCCAGTGCCTACGTATCCCAGAGGGAATCAGAACTCCGTAGTTCTTGTTGAAAAAATTTGATTTTTTGTGTGTTTTTTAAGGACAATGCTAAGGTCGCGTTCAAGCAGTTAGAGGCACTGTCTGTTTGCGGTAGAATGGAAGTAGCATGCCCTTTTTGGAAGGTTTTAAAGGGAAAAGCCCGAAGGCAAAATGATTTGAATCTGTGAGGTGTTTTATTAAGAGATGTGTCAAGTGGTTTGAGATACGTATCACACTAAAGTCTATGATAATATGAGCGAATATGCTGTACAAATGAGTCAAGCGTCTCACGTACAACATACCCTAAGAAGAGGTAACGAAAACTCCCACTCATCTTTTCCCTTGTACTTAAGGCTCATGATGCATAATACGTATCGTACTAGTTAAGTTTTTTTTTGTATTTTTTGACTAAGAAAATATTTTGTTTTATGAAAAAGAAAAGGATGACTAAAAGGGAATTTCTATCCTAGTGTTATCATGAAAAAGTGGCCCTAAGGTAATGGTACAAGGGAGATTCTAACCTAATTTTGTCATACTTGGATAAAAAACTAAAGTCTATCTTACTTCAATATTAATCGGATATTAAGTTAAACTAGGAAGCCCTAAGGGAACATGGATCAACAAAGCATACAAGCAAGCACATGATCACAATAATCGAGCACAAAGCATATCACGATTAATTCACGGGTATCAAGAAAATCAATCAAACTTTCACGAGAAGTTGACGAGAACATTAGTCAAAATTAACAACAAGATTAATCTAAAACTAACATCAAAATTAAAATCCAAATTCAATCAACATCAAGATCAAAATTTATCAATATCAAAATTAACATCCAATCAAGAATTAACACCAAGGTCTATTACTAAAATTCTAATTAAAATCAAGATCAAAGTTTAAACAAAATAAAAATTAACATCTAATTAAAAATAGATCAAGATTAACATAAAAAATAATATCTACTTCCATCAAAATCAACATCAAGAATTAATCAAGAAAAAATGAAATCAAAACTAGCATCAAGAATTGATCAAAACTGATCAAGAATCAATCAAAATTAATCATCAAGAAATTAATAATAAAAAAAACAACAAGAAATTGATCACAATTCTAAACAAGAAATTAATCCCAATTTAAAAAAAAAAAGAACTAATTATAAATTCTAAATAAAGAATTAATCAAAAAACATCAAGAAATGCGATCATCGCAACTGGATCAAACTAACATAAATGTCACACATATATACAAATAGCGTATCGATATGATTCGATCCGAACAAATATAATCAAAACATAAATAAAAACCGCATAATCACACACACACACACACACACACACTATATATATATATATATATATATATATATATATATATATATATATATATAAGAAAAGAAGTATCATGTATAATATATATATATATAAACTGTATGAGAAAGGTAACAACGTAAACCGAAAATGTATACATTCTGAAGCAATATATAAGAAGAGAAGGAACAATGGAAATATATATGAAGGACAAAAATAAATCTAGAACTGGCGGTAAGAAGGTGTCTTTCAAGGATGTGAAATGATCATCAGATCTCTAAACATCGGAGGGGGAGGTATTCTTTCCAAAAGGAAAAGAATCAACAAAAACATATATGCAGGTATGGCTGGTGTCTTTTTTATTCTAGAATCTAAAATGAAAATAGTGGATTTAGCTACTGCTAAAAGCTTCTAGAGCAAAGATGTAGTGGGTTGGTCCTACAATAGTTCTCAGGGTCAATAAGGAGAATGATTATATTATGGAGGAGGAGACAATTAAATCTATATGGTCTTTTAAAGATGAAGGTTTCTTAGGGATAACAGTGGAATGGAAAACTGAATCTTACTATCTATTGAACATTTACTCTGGTTGTGATTTCTTAGCTAAGAAAAAACATTGGAGGGAGATTCTATTGTTGAGAAACAAATGGAAGGATGGTGCTTAGATTATAGGAGGAGGCTTCAACACAGTTTCTCGATGCTCAGAGAGGAAAGGTTGTAGTGCTAGAAAGAGAATATCAGAATAAATGGCTTTTCATAATTTCATTGTTGAATCTGATCTGGTGGATCTACCTGTATCTGGTAACAAATTTTCTTGGTTTTGTGGAGATGGGCTTTCGATGAGTAGATTAGACAGATTCTTGGTTGACAGAGATATTATAAGCAAGTGGGGTATGGTGGGTTAATTGATCGGAAAAATAGATGTTTCGGATCATTGCCCGATTTGGGTCCAAATCAAAACAACTAATTGGGGTCCTAAACCCTTCAAGTATAATGATAGTTGGTTCGATAATCCTTCTTTTCTCTATTTTATGGAAAAAGCTTGGAAGTAGATCAAGATTTCAGGTAGAAGCGACTTTGTTATAAAAGAAAAATTTAAGCAGTTGAAGCACAGAATCAGAGAGTGAAGCACTGCTATTTTTGGATGGCACGATTTAAAGGCGGAAGAAGGTATCGAGGAGATGAATGAGTTGGATCTGAAACTTTCGGTTTGTGACATTCAGGAGGTTAAGGGTTTGGTGAAGAAGATAGCGGAGGCTTGCCGGCAGATGTGGTGTAATCTGAAGATTAAAAAAAATATGATTATCCAGAAATCTAAGAGGAGATGGAGTGTTAAAAGTGATGAAAATTAGAGATTGTTTCATAGCTATATTAACGGTAGACTTAGAAGGAAATTCATTGGAGTGGTGGAAACAGAAGCTGGCAGAGTGGAGACAGTGGAGGAAATTAAGGAGGCAGTTCATTGTTTTTTCAAGGGCGAGTACTCTGAGTCTGAAAATGAAAGGCCTAGCATGGTAGATGGAGACTTCAACAAGTTAACTTTCTCGGAGGCAAACTCTTTAGAGGTTCCTTTCACGGATTCTGAGATCAAGGAAGCAGTTTGGGATTGTGATGGGTCCAAGAGTCCTGGTTTAGATGGGTACAATTTTTTCTTCATCAAAAGGTGTTGGTTCTTCTTGAAGGATGATATTTCCAAATTTCTAATAGAATTCCATTCTCATTCCTTCCTCCCAAAGGCTGTTACATCATCTTTTATTACTCTTATTCCCAAGGTCAATAACGTGTTACATCTGGGAGAGTATAGACCTATTTTTCTTGTTGGGAGTTTATACAAAATCTTGGCGAAATTGTTAGCGAATAGGTTGAAAAAGATGAAAGATGGTCTTGTCTCGCAAAATAAAACGGCGTTTGTTTCGGGTAGGTAACTGTTAGAGGGAGTTAAAGTTGCTAATGAAATCAGTGACTTAGCAACTATAGAAAACAAAGAGTGTTTATTATTCAATGTAGATTTTGAGAAGGCGTGCGATTGTGTAAACTGGAACTATCTCAAATTCTTGATAGAAACAATGGGTTTTGGGAGTAAATGGGGAAATTGAATGGAAGCTTGTATATTTAGCTGTCATCTTTCAGTTTTGGTGAAAGGTAGCCCATCGAGAGATTTTAAAGCGGAAAGAGGTCTTCGACAGGGTGACCCTTTGTCACCCTTCCTGTTTATTTTAGTTACTGAAGGTTTAACTCAATTAATGAAGAAGGCTAGTATCAATGGAGCTTTTAAAGGTTTCGAAGTAGGGGAGAATTGGAAGGTGGATCTTGTTCAGTTTGCCGACGATACCTTCATAATAGGCAAGGGTGGATGGAGCAACTTATGGAGTATAAAGTTTCACTTAGAGGCTTTGAACTCATTTTGGGGCTTCGTGTTAATTTTTCAAAAAATAGTATAATGGGAATCAACACCAGTGTGCATTTTATGGAGGCGTCATCTAATTTCCTGGCTTGCAGGATTAAAAAGGCTTCTTTCAGGTTTTTGGGTATTCATATTGGATGTAATCCTAGAAGTCTATCCTCCTGGAATTTTTTGGTTGATAAATTCTCTAGCAAGCTTGCGAGTTGGCGGAGTAAGTTGATTTTGATGGCAGGCTTAATCACTTTGTTAAATTCTGTGCTCTCTAGTTTGCCAATATTTTGGTTTTCTTTCTACAAAGTGCCGTTGGATGTTCTGAAACGATTGGATTTGACCAGGAAATGATTTCTTTGGGGTGGAGGTGATAACAAGGCAAATATCTATTGGGTTAATTGGGAAGTGGTGTGTAGTCACAAGGATAAAGGGGGGTTGGGAGTTATTAGATTGAAGGACTTTAATGTGACTTTGATATCAAAATGGAAATGGAAGATTTTGGAGGATAAAGATTCGGTTTGGAAGGAAGTGTTGAGGGGCAGATATGGCTTTATCGAAGAACAAATGTTGGCGGATCATGTTGTTTTGGATAGATCTTCTTACTTTTGGTGGAAAGATCTAATCAAGACAGGGTTGGTTTATTCTAATGAAAGTTTCTTTTTTGTAGGTTCGATTTCTTATAAGCTTGGAGAAGGAAAAATAGTTCCTTTTTGGGAAGCTTGTTGGTTTGATAATACTCCTTTAGAAGACCAGTTCAGAAACTTATACTCCATAAATATTCACAAGAAGAAAACTGTTTTTGACATGGGTAATTTTGTGGAAGGAGAGTGGAAATGGGAAGACTTAAACTTTAGTAGAGAGCTGAATCCTGAAGAATTAGAGTGTCTCTTGATTTTGAAGAAGAAACTTCTCACTGTGTTGCCTAGAAGGAATGTGAAAGATTTAGTGATTTGAAACAAGGATCCCTCGAAAGGTTTTTCGGCGAATGCTGGATACAAACTTCGACAGGAAGGCAGATTTCTCAATTTTATTCATCAAGACCAACCCAAAGCTTTTAAATTCTTGTGGATTTTGAAGATTCCGGTTAGGGTCAAGGCTTTTGGCTGGCGTCTCTTTTGGAACAGAATCACAATGGTGGACGAGCTATTAAGACGCGGGGTGGCCATTAATGCTAACAGGTGGGTTTTTTGCAGAACTGAAGAAGAAAATATTGTGCATCTCTTCTTTGATTGTTCTTTTGTGGTTGGAATATGGAAGTCTATTGGTTTGTGGTGTGGGCGCGAATCGGTTTTTGATGGGAGTAGCTGAAAATTCTTTGTTGATTGGAGTTCTGTAGGAACATCAAAATCTATTGCTATCAAACTGGGTTATATATGGCTCTCCACTTGTTGGAGCATTTGGAGGGAGAGAAATAAGATTATTTTTAATAATGGTTTGTTGAGTTTTAAGGATTTATGTTTGGATATAAAACTTCTGGTGTGGAAGTGGTCTATCTGCTTTGATATTTCTCAGTCCAACTCTAATTTTCTACCTTTTTGTTCTAATCCCTTAGGTGGTTAAGGCTAGGGTTGTGTTGGTTTGGAATATCTTGTATAACTCTTGTTGCTTTTGTAAGGGTGAATATCCCTTGTATTCTCATTCAATTCCAATTGCTTTAAGAAAAAAAAATATATGAAACAAAACACATAAGAAATAAGGAGAGAAGAAAACAATAGTAGATCTACCAAAAGAAAAAAGTACCACTGGCTAGCTATGTATTTGGATCCCTCTGCCCCTTCTGCTAACACTTATATATATATATATATAACATCAAATAGGGTTTTTTAATAATTTTGAAAATCCATAAATACTCTTGATACTTATTTTAGAGACAAAAATAAATAATACTAGTTAAAACTAAATAAAAATTAAAATAATTAAAAAAATTAAGATAAAAAACTAATAATACTATTTATTTATTTTAACTATATAGACAAAAATGTAAAAATAAACAGATTCAAAATAAATAAAAGTCAGACACCAACGTGCTCGAAAAAATAAATCGAGTGCACCAAAATGATCAACACAAAATAAATAACTCGGAAAAATACATGGTTTGGTCAGATTTTGAAATAAGTTTTGACCGATTAAAACGTTCAGACTGATCAAAATGCGACCGAAAAAATGATCGAAAAATTAAAACGAACACGTCAGGTTAAACTACTCGAAACGTAGATTAATATAATTGACGTCTGCAAGCTCGATTTTGAAATTTTTTGTCCACTGATTTTTCGCACAGTTAAGATTCAGTTCGACCAATCTATCTGTAAATCCAAAAATTATTCTAATAATCATTTTAGGCACTATGCAAAATGAAATGTATGTTGTGATATGCAGATGTCATGATAAATGCATTGATTCGGTGGTTCAGGGTCAAAATTGAGGTATGACACTATTGAACAAAGTATCCTTAAAATATTTAGTAATTGGTCTACCTAAATTAAAGTTCACTAACTACCATCTATGTGAGGCTTGTCAAAAAGGGAAGCAAATAAGAATTTCTTTTAAATAAAAAAATCTTGTTTCTACCTCGAGATCTCTTGAGCTTCTCCACATGGACCTCTTTGACCCCTCTAGGACTAAGAGCGTAGGTGTAAATTATTATGTCTTTGTTATTGTAGACGATTACTCTATATTTTGTTGGGTCTTGTTCTTGTCTAGTAAAGATGAGACCTACCCGGCTTTTAAACAATTTGCTAGATTATTCCAAAATAAAATGAATTTGAGAATCATTTCCATTTAAAGTGATCACGGAGGAGAATTTCAAAATCACCTCTTTGAGAAATTTTGTGACAAACATGGTATTGAACATAACTTTTCCCCTCATAGAACACCACAACAAAATGGTGTTGTGGAATGTAAAAGTAGAATTTTAGAGGAGTTAGCGAGAAGTATGCTCAATAAAGGTAATTTGCCTAAGTACTTTTGGGCGGACACCATTAATGTAAGAACAAGATTTGGTTCTACATCTGGTCTTTGAGTTTTGATGATAACTGTACATGTTATCTAAGAAAACTATTCTGTATGATATGGTTTCTGTCTAGTGTGTGGCTATTGTCAATATGATTCTGACTCTGATAAGAAGGCGTGTGACGTCATCAAACTCTATTATCAACACTCTGGAAGAAAACATATGTGTGTCCAAGATAAAGTCAAGATTCATGAATGTTTCTAATACAGCGGTTCTAATGAACGTTAGTTCTGAACATTCTAATTTATACTTTATAAGAAAGGCCTATAAGGCTTTCTAATGTGATGCGCTTCTAATGTTACAAGTTCTGAATATTCTGAAGACATGGTTTAGGTGAACAAAGCTCTGAAGATTCTGAAGACACAATTTATGAAGATCAAGTTCTGAAGACAAGGTTCTGATTGAACAAAGTGCCGAAGACTTTAAAGACAAAGAACGTGCTTAATGAAATCTGAAGACTCTGAAGACAAGGTTCTGAAGACTCTGAAGATAATGCTGCTAAGAAACCAAGTGCTGAAGATTCTCAAGATAATTCTGCTGAACGAAGATCTAGAATTCTGAAGACAGTGGTTCTGAAGATTACACAAAGAATAACTCTTCTACAACACGTTTCATCAAGTTAATATCTGAAGCCTCTGAATATGCTAAAAGACTGAAGATCGTAATGGTTTTAAGCTGAAAATAATAGTACTAAAACTCTGTAACCTTTACCTTGAAAAGGTGGGGTAGGAGCAGTTTTTTGTACAGTGATGTTGACCACTCCTTCATGTGAATGTTGGGATATTGTTGTTGGAATATATTTCCAAGAATACCCCTTAACAGATCTATTATTTCCTGCTCTATAAATTGAAGACTTGGAAGCTTGAAAAAAGGTCGCTCATGACTTGTTGCTTGAAGCAGCCACTGATCATGAAGTAAAAGAGAGAAAGATAAAAGTTAGTTAAATGTTGTTGTAATACGGTGGAGAACTGACTTTTTAATTTTGTTTTCGCAAAACATATTGCGGTTAGCAAGAGTCGCCACCGACTTTTCTTTTATCCAATTTATTTAGGAAAGGTGAAAAGAACAGGAAAGACCTTTTTGAAAAGATTTTGAGTTCGGGGGGTAAGTTATGAAAAGGGAAGGTGTTAGCACCCCTTTTCATCCGTAGTTATCTACGGGCTCTTAATTGCTTGCTCACTTTAACTTGCTTTTTTTTTTAAATGTGGTGTGTGTTTAGAAAATATTTTGTAAAAGTTGACTTTGTAATAATTCGTGTAAGAATGTATACAAAGTGTTTGTTTTTGAAAATATTTTTTGAAAGTGTGAGGTGTGAAAAGTATTTGTTTTTTTTTTTTTAGTTGTGAGCAAGCATTTAAAAGTTACTTACCCTTAATTTAAGGTCTTTCTTATACTTATCTTTTTCCTTGAGAGATAGTACTATCCATACCATTAGTGGGTAGGTAGTCCTATCTATTGGATGTGAAGGGACAGCGAAGGGTCATCGAATGGTCATAGAAGGCAACATGTAAGGATACCTTAGCAATTCGAAGGGACTATCATCATTTTTCCATAGGGTCATCGAGGGACAAGATCATTTTTTCGTAGGCAACTCGAAGGGTCATCGAGGGACAAGATCATTTTTCGTAGGCAACTCGAAGGGTCATCGAGGGACTATGATCTTTATAGCGAAGGGGCTATGATGATATTATTCGTAAGCGTCTTTTGCTAAAGTATCCCTACGTTCGAGGGACATGACCATGTTCGTAAGGAAACTGAGAGAGGCTACCCTAGAGGTGCAAGTGTGATTGAGTGGATTAGTTTCAATTAATTATCTTGAATGAGGGTTTTCTAGATTGTTTTTTAGTTTTGCCATACAAACCCTAATTACTACACAGTTGTAAAATAAAATAGCGGAATGTAAAGTGCAGAAAGTAAAGTGCGGAAAGTAAAATCCCTACGCTATTAAGGCTTTGGGAGAGATACATAAGTATAACAAACCTTGCGGGAAATAAAACTACGGCTATTACAAAAAGAAAAGCCGTGCGACCTATACAATTTTTCTAGGAATTTAAATAGCAAATAAATAAATAAGTGAAAAGAAAAAAAATGTCAGAAAAAAAACTTGATACGAACCCTTATTAGTTAAAAAAACGGAGAGAGGAGGCGGATCTAAAATTATAAAATAAAAATGCATAGAAAAATTAAAATTTTAAACGTCTTAAACAATAATGTTGCTAACGCACAAATGCGATCATCGCAATCATGGATCCGAATTGTACCGATCTAAATAAAAAGAAAAATAAAGTAAAAGAATTTTTAAAATTTGATAAAAACCAACAAAGTTGCTAACGCGAAAGCACGATCATCGCAACTGGATCCAAATCGGGCAGATATGAATTTACAAAAAAAAGAAGCACAAATAAAAAGGAATTTTAAATGTAATAAAAATTCAATAATGTTGCTAACGCGAAATGCGATCATCGCAACCGGATCCGAATTGTACCGATCTAAATAAAAAGAAAAATAAAGTAAAAGAATTTTAAGATTTGATAAAAACCAACAAAGTTGCTAACGCGAAAGCGCGATCATCGCAACCGGATCCAAATCGTGAGGATCTAATTTTTTTCAAAAACATAAAGCAAAAGAAATTTTAAAACGTGTAAAAAGAACAACAATGTTGCTACCGCAGAACTGGGATCATCGCAACCAGATCGAACCAATACCAATGTCACGCATTATGCACATCAATATGCAAATAGCGTATCGACACGGTTCAATCTAAAAATAATAATATAATAAATAAATAATAAAAAAAAAGATGAACAAATAAAACTAAATATTAAAAAGCAATATGTATTAACAATAGGATTATAAAAAAAAATTATTATATATTGACAAAACGTTAGTTACTATTTGACAATTCCGGCAGATGGAAAATTAACAATAGGATTATAAAAATTATTACGTGATGGTATGCAATATGTTAGTTACTATTAAAAAGCAATATGTATTAACAATAGGATTATAAAAATTATTACGTGATGGTATGCCGATGGAAAAATTAGTGAGGATCGGAATGAAAAAAGATTGCTACGTTACTTACTATTTGACAATTCCGGCCGCGTGTTTCTCTTAGTTTCTTTTTTTTTTCTCCCCTCCACTCCGTACACACACACACACACACACACATATATATATATATATATATATATATATATATATATATATATATATATATATATATATATATATATATAATGAAACAAATTAGGGTTAACTATTTTCTAAAATCCAAAAAAGTCCTTAATGGATAATTTTAGGCCCAAATTAAATAATACTAAATAAAAATTAAACAATAAAAATGATTAAAATTAAATTAAATTAAAAACAGTAATAATTCTATTGATCAAATAATATCTGAATAAAAATCAAATAGTATCTGATTTTTATGAGTACACAAAAAGAAAATATTTTTTTTGTATCTATTATGATTTTTGCACTCCTTTTTGGTAAAAAATGCATAAAATCAAATAAATAACTATTTTTCAAAAATTCCTTAAAATAAAAAACGAAAATTAAAAACAAATATTAAAAAAATACAATTTTTGTGATTTTTTTGAAAATAATTTAAAATGGAAAGAAAGTTAGTAACAAATAACAGAAACAAATTCAAAATGTAACATGTGAGATTCAAACCCGCGACCTCATACTTGCAAGCCTTATCTGCATTCCAATTGTGCCAATTCATTTATTCGAAACAAAAATGCACTTGAAAGCATATGAAGGTCAAACAACTATTTGTTATTTAAACAATTTAAAGTAAACTGTTACCTATTTTTTGAGTAAAACTTACTGTTTAAATGTTAGTAAAAATTGAACCAAACAACTTATAAAATCAAAGTTAAAAAATAATTTAAATGTTAGAAAATAGAGCAGGCAAATTTTGGGGTACAACAGTTGTTCATACAAAAGGATTATTATTCAACACAACAAACAATCAACATGTAGCAAGCAAAGATGAAGCTGCTACTACAAAGTGTGCACAAACGATGATCATGCTAACACTATATGAAACGACTCAAGTGAGACATCAACAAGTGAAGCATAGTAGCTTAGTTGAACTTGATAGTTAAATTGGAAAAAGCATTAAATCTCAAGAAAGGAGTACAAGATGCTACAAGCTGAAGCTTAAATGAAGAATGCTCAATGAAGAAGAAGCTGAAGCATAATGATGAAGAATGTACAACGATGCAACATGCTAAAGCCATGTGAAACTTGTCAAGAGAAACATCAATAAGTGAAGCATATTAACTTAGTTGATCTTGATAGTTAAGCTGGAAGAAGCATTACCTACTCAAGAAAGGAGTACATCAGAAATAAGCTTAAAGCTCATGATAAGAAGTCGTAGTGCTCAATAAGAAAGCTTTTAAGCAATACAGAACTAGTGTGCTTTATAATCTCTTAGAGATTCGTTTTTAGATAGTTTCTGTATTAGAAAGCAAGGAGTTGTTGCTCATATCTTGGTAGAAACACTTAGGTGTTATTGTACTTCATTTGTGTAATCAGCTTGTAAGAAGCATATATAGTGCACAAGAAAATCCTTGAAAAAGGTGATGTTCCTTGAGCGGTCGAGTGAAGACCAGGATGCTTGAGAGGGCCAGTTTGTTGTTGAACGGCTTAGAGATTAGTTCCTTGAGCGGTCGAGTGAAGACCAGAATACTTGAGAGGGCCAGGTCATTGTTGAACGACTTGGAGGTTGATTCCTTGAGAGGCAAATGAAAGCCAGGATTCTCAAGAAGGCAATGGAAGGTATCCATTGTGGTTGTAATCATTTTGATGATTAGTGGATTAAGTCCTTGTGATAAGGCGAAATCACCTTGAGGGGTGGACTAGATTAACTTCGTTAACAGTGAACCAAGATAAAAATAATTGTGTTCATTTATTTTTATTTACATGTTAACGCCATTAGTTTAAATTCCGCAAATGGGGATGAAATGTGAAACCCAATTCAAACCCCCCTTTCTTGTGTTCTCAACCTTCAATTGGTATCAGAGCCCCAGTTCTGTTATTGATGTTTATCAAACACTTAACCGTGTCGGATAAAGATCCAGATGAGCTTTGAGAAACGCTCTGGTTAATCTCCTCCACCATCTACAGTTTCTGTCTCATACAATGATGAAAAGTTTGAGTACTGAAATGACAAACCAGAAAGGTTCATTCTAGATTGTGTCACTGATTCTTAGAGTTGGTTGCTATTAACAACATAACCTTCTCTTATGGCGCTTGCAAGAAGATTGAAAGCCAAATGAAGAATCAGCTGGAAAAAGGATAATAGACTCATCAGATAATTAGAAGAATCTGATGAATGCTATTCTTGGAATACGTTAGTTGAGAGCTACGTACCTCCTTAGGTGATGCCTAGACAAGGCATAAGAAGGATGATCTAAAAAGGATCAACAAGAATCATCAGGAAGCAAGAAATCTTGTTTTCTGAAAGTTATTCTTTCTGAGTATAGGGTGTTTTCAACAAAGAGATTTGGTCTACCATTGACTTTCTCAGTATTGCTCATTAGGAACTCTTTCATGTGAAAAATAGAAAATGCTTGAGTCATGATTTTGAAGCATGAACACTTCAAGATGATGTAAGTTGAAGATGTTAGAAATCTTGTTATCAAGATTTTAAATCATGACTGCAAAATTTGAGATTCTGAATGATGATTTCTTCGTCAGGATTCTTGAAAAAGATTATCAGAAGCTTGCTAATTGAATAGAAGCTTATGGCAACTGATCAAGCATGCAGAAAATCTCTCCAGAAGATAAAACAGTTTCTTATTCTACAGAAACTAATTCTACTGTAGGTGAGCATTGGATATGGTTATCAGGATTCTGACTACCTGCTTTAGAAACTTCGCGGATTTCTAAAGTAATCAGAAAGGAAGATTATCAAGCTGTCAGAAGTTTGGAAGAACAACAGATGCAAGATCAGATTTTATGAGTTCTTGACGTATGTGTGTTCATGAAGAGAAATGACTTGACATAAGACAAGTAAGTCATATTAGCTTGAGAATGGCATCTCAATTGAACAAGCTTAAGTTTTTCAGAATGTTATACAAAGTTTCTTTTCTGGAGCTCCTAATACATAAATGTATCCTTCTGTGTTCACTACTTTCTGGACTCATGTGACTGAGTGAAAGTATAAGCTTAAGAAGCTATCTAGTGAAAAGAAGATTCGGAATGCTATGAAGGCTACATCATCTTGGCGTGGAAGTACTTCTACTGGTGAATCAAATCAATGTCAGATTTGATGGTAAGCTTGGAAATCAGAAACTAAAGCTTAGTTGAAGAATACAAAGCTAGAAACTATCTTCTCTGAATGAAGTCATTAATGAAAATCAGAATGAAAAAATCAGAAGGTGCTCAACCAGAAGCCATCACAGTTCATACTTCCTTAAGAAAGGAAAGTCAAATCGTTACTTTTTGATGAACTGATTCTGGATGAAAAGGCTCAGCCAATAAGAACAAGATTTTCATTTAAACCCCAAAGGAAATATGTCTTGGTTTGATGATCATTATGATATCTGCATTTGGTGAAGATTAGCATCTGTTAAATGATTGAATTCTGATGATGCAAGAAGATTCCAACAAGTTTCTTTAGCACATAACTTTTCAAAAGTATATGCTTAAGCTAAGAAACTAGTGTCTTTTTGGAGGAAAGCTTTCTGAAGATATAAGATGGATGATTCTAAGATGAATACTAGAGATAGAACTTGGTTCTTCTCCAACGATCAACGATGAAACCAACATCAGAAGATATGTTCTCACCCTTCAAAATGGAAGATTAAGAAGTCATGAAGATGATCGTGCCTCTGCACAAGTTCAAGATTCTTATGAAGATTGCAACAGAAAGAAGATAAATGATGAAAGGAGAAAAAGGTTCCAGTGGTCCATCTAGAAGTGATTGTCAACAAAGTCATCGTCTGCAAAATCTGAACGCGTAGTGATTTCGAAGAAGCCTCTACATCAGAAGCTGAGAATCTACAGAAGTATTGAGTAATGTATTTCCAACCTTTACTATTTATTTTTAAATAGTTTAGAAATCTATTCTTATATTCTAGAGAAATGTGTTTTAAGAGACTATATCAGAAGGAATTCAGTTTCTAAAATCTTTAAGATAAAATCCTTGCTAGGGATAATATCTTTTTCAAAATTTTCTTACTGAAATTAGACTTGTTTTCATTTCTTATGTGTGAATTCAGTTCAACATCAAGAATGAAGAAAGCTATCTTAAAATGCAACTTCCTGAAATTGACAAATGAGTTTCTACAGTTTTGTAATACTTGCTCTACTATCTAGATATGATATTTTTTACTAGTGAAGTCATCATATTTCATAAATAACCAAGTTAAAACGTATGTCTGTTGGTCAATGTTTTTAACCCTTTGGTACATCAACAAATCTTTGTCTTATATGTACCATACCTCGTATCTGATGGGGCACTTCGAGTAATGAGAATATTTTGGATAAAGGTAATGAAATCATTCAGTTTACCTCTTGTCAAAATTTCTGTGTTCATTCCTTTTTTAGTGTCTTCTCTATTTTTCCTTGAACCTAGTGTCTGCATAGGTCTCCTACCCTCATCTTTTATTAGGCGTATTAATCTATCAATTTAATTTATTAACCGTTTTGGAAATAGCAGCAGTCACTATTTTTCTCTTAAATCATTAATTATTTCACGTGTTTCGAGTCTCTCCATTTCCTTTGATCATCATTATTTCCTTAACTCTTAATCGTCCTTCCCTCTATTTTAATCCCTCCTCATTAGCTCTAGCCACTCCCTTATATTCTCTAAATTGTGTTATCCTCATAGTTTTCATCTCTCTCTTTTTTCTCCAATTTTCATTATCATGTCTTCAAAAAACATTAAAGGAGAGATTTATGACTTAGAACTTGTGAAAGAATATTCTCTTGATTTCAAAGCCTTACTGGAAAACAATCTTTTTAAAATCTTTTCAGATATTTACTTCCAGGAATGGGATAAATATTTTGAAATGCTTTATGGACCAGTCTATCCGATTCTTGTAAAAGAATTATGGGCAAATGCCAGTGTTCTTCATCCTGAGTCTAATAATTGTGTTATCTTATCTGTTGTCTCTGGTTTTCCCGTCATGATCAACTCCAAAATCATCTCTCAAGCTATTGAGTGTAAGGAAGATGGAAAAACAGTTGAAGAATATAGAGGAGACAACATTTTTTCTAAACATGTTCACATCATATATGGACACGAAGGACCAACTTCCAGTCCCTTTACTCTCTCCTCTATGGTAAATGTCTAGTACCAAATCATGGGAACAAATCTCAGGCCGAGATAAAAAGGAATAGGATGTCTCTCTGCAATAGATATGCTTTTCATTTTCTTCTTAGTCTCCAAGATTAAGATAAATATGCCTCAATCCATGTTCAATTATCTGAAAGAAGAAATTATTTCATCCAGAGAGGAGTTATCGTTTCAGGGTCCTTTCAGTAGATTATTTTCTCATATTCTTGATCTACAAGGAATTGTTGCTAACATTAAGCAAACTAGAATGACTGAAAAACTTGCTCTTGATTGGTGCTCACCTATGAACTATTCAGAAACCATCAATAATCAATATAATATCATTGATTTCTGAATATGGATGGTGGTTCTCCTTAAGGGGACTAGTTTCTATATTCTGAATAGAAGGGAGCTTACAAACCTCACTTATTAGACTTTACAAACATGATTTAAGAAGAGCTTACAAACCCCCTCTTGAAAACCATCTGACATAGGGAGAGCTTACAAACCTCAGGCCCTGAAAAGTTGTTGAATCTTAGAACCTCTAAGTTCTTAGTTTTGTCATTAGACTTAAGTATGTTTTGTGTCTGACGTCTCCCATTGTAATTTCTTAATGAATATTAATGAAATTTCATTTTTATAATTCTTTGTCAATTTCTTTTCTATAGCTTTTTGATTTCTGACAAAGGGGGTGAAAGTATAATGATTTTGATATCCAATCTAAAGAATCTCATCCCAAATATAATTAAATATGTTTTACTTCTAACCATATGTTTGAGAATTGATTAGGAACTTTGCAAGAGTTCACTGTATGTTAGAACAAGTTATCAGAAGACAGAAGACAAGACATATAAGATTATATGATCATTTATCAGAAGAGACAAGACATATCAGAAGCTATGATATATCAGAATACATCATTTGTATTTGATAAGATATCAAGTAGATATGTTCAAGAAGCAAGTGATGTACATCAGAAGATATAATCATCAGAAGACATATACGAGAAAGAAGAATACCAAGCAAGCTTGATCTGATAATATATTAATATCTGGTGTTGAACACTTAGTTAACAGAAACAAGGGATGTCCATAAATTTCGCGCCGATACCCAAAACTTGTCAGAAGTTGTTAACTTTCTGAAAGAATGATTCAATTGGTACCTAAAAAAAATTCAATGGTATCCAAACCTCAAATGCTATCTAGACTCCAGCATTAAAAGAATGTGAATTCTTTCGAGATGAAATCAATTCATGGTCATTAAAGAAAATATTCGATTTTAGAACCATCAAATGACATGAGGATATGTGCACCTGTTGGTGATCTGTGCTAAGATATTGAAGATTTGGTTTTTATACATGATGTGTGGCATCTAAGAAAGTATCTACCAGTTTCTGATATATAATGCAAGACATCAAGTCTAATAAGACAAATCAGGTTTTGATACGTCTACAGTATTCTGATAGCAAGTTTGGTTCTAAGATGAAGACCATCCAGTTCTAGTCAGATTCTGATGAGACGTCATTAAGAAGTAATCCTTCTCTATTGATATGATTCTACTTCAAAATCATTTTGTGAGTCTTGGGATCAGGGGGATACTCTGAACAAGCATAAATGAATTTTGAGAGTAAATGAATCAGGAGGAGCCGGTTAAGCTTATCTCTGACCCTGTGGATTTATGGTGATTACCCTATACAAACTGTTCTATCAAAATGCATTGTTTGTCATCATCAAAAAGGGGGAGATTGTAAGAACAAGAATTGGTTCTACATTTGGCCTTTGAGTTTTGATGATAACTGCACATGTTATCTAAGAGAACAATTATGTATGATATGGTTTCTGTCTAGTGTGTGGCTATTGTCAATATGATTCTGACTCTGATAAGAAGGTGTGTGACGTCATCAGACTCTGTCATAAACACTCTGGAAGAAAATATATGTGTGTACAAGATAAAGGCAAGATTCATGAATGTTTCTAATACAACGGTTTGAATGAACGTTAGTTCTGAACATTCTAATTGAGACTTTATGAGAAAGGCCTATAAGGCTTTCTAATGTGATGCGCTTCTAATGTTACAAGTTCTGAAGATTCTGAAGACGTGGTTCAGGTGGACAAAACTCTGAAGATTCTGAAGACCCAATTTATGAAGATCAAGTTCTGAAGAGTTTCTAAAGACAAGGTTCTGATTGAACAAAGTTCTGAAGACAAAGAACGTGCTTAATGAAATCTAAAGACTCTGAAGACAAGGTTCTGAAGGAACAGGTTCTGAAGACTCTGAAGATAATGGTGCTAAGAAACCAAGTGCTGAAGATTCTCAAGATAGTTCTGCTGAACGAAGATCTGGAATTCTGAAGACCGTGGTTCTAAAGATTACACAAAGAATGACTCTTCTACAACATGTTTCATCAAGTTAATATCTGAAGCCTCTGAATATGCTAGAAGACTGAAGATCATAATGGTTTTAAGCTGAACATAATAATACTAAAACTCTCTAACCTCTACCTTGAAAAGGTGGCGTAGGAGCAACTTTTTGTACAGTGATGTTGACCATTCCTTCATGTGAATGTTGGGATATTGCTGTTGGAATATGTTTCCAAGAATACCCCTCAATGGACCTATTCTCTCCTGCTATATAAATTGAAGACTTGGAAGCTTGAAAAAAGGTCGCTCATGACTTGTTGCTTGAAGCAGCCACTGATCATGAAGAAAAAGGGAGAGAGATAAAAAGTTAGTTGGATGTTGATCTTACAAAAGGATTATTATTTAACACAGCAAATAATCAACATGTAGCAAGCAAAGATGAAGCTGCTACTACAAAGTGTGCACAAACGATGATCATGCTAACACCATATGAAACGACTCAAGTGATACATCAACAAGTGAAGCATAATAGCTTAGTTGAACTTGATAGTTGAATTAGAAAAAGCATTAAAGCTCAAGAAAGGAGTACAAGAGGCTACAAGTTGAAGCTTAAATGAAGAATGCTCAATGAAGAAGAAGCTGAAGCATAATGATGAAGAATGTACAATGTTGCAACATGCTAAAGCCATGTGAAACTTGTCAAGAGAAACATCAATAAGTGAAGCATAGTAACTTAGTTGATATTGATAGTTAACCTGGAAGAAGTATTACATACTCAAGAAAGGAGTACATCATAAAGAAGCTTAAAGCTCATGATAAGAAGTTGTAGTGCTCAATAAGAAAGCTTTTAAGCAATACAGAGCTAGTGTGCTTTATAATCTCTTAGAGATTCATTTTTAGATAGTTTCTGTATTAGAAATCAAGGACTTGTTGCTCATATCTTGCTATAAACACTTAGGTGTTATTGTACTTCATTTGTGTAATTAGCTTGTAAGAAGCATATATAGTGCACAAGAAAATCCTTGAAAAAGGTGATGTTCCTTGAGCAGTCGAGTGAAGACCAGGATACTTGAGAGGGCCTGGTTATTGTTGAACGACTTGGAGGTTGGTTCCTTGAGCGGTCGAGTGAAGACCAGAATGCTTGAGAGGGCTAGGTCGTTGTTGAACGGCTTGGAGGTTGATTCCTTGAGAGGCAAATTAAAGCCAGGATTCTCAAGAAGGCAATGGAAGCTATCCATTGTGGTTATAATCATTTTGATGATTAGTGGATTATGTCCTTGTGATAAGGCGAAATCACCTTGAGGGGTGGACTGGAGTAACTTCGTTAACAGTGAACCAGAAAAAAAATTGTGTTCATTTATTTTTATTTACATGTTAACGCCATTAGTTTAAATTCCGCAAATGGGGACGAAATGTGAAACCCAATTCAAACCCCCATTTCTTGTGTTTCTCAACCTTCAATTAACACGGCATGTTATGTCATCAATAAGGTACTCATACATCCTATTCTATACAAAACCCCATATGAACTACTTAGAGGTATAAAACCAAATGTTTCTCACTTACATGTTTTTGGATGCAAATGTTATATCTTGAATAATGGTAGGGATAATCTTGGTAAATTCGATGCAAAAGCCGATGAGGGTATATTCCTCGGATACTCACAATATAACAAGGCATATATGGTTTATAACAAGAGATTACTTATAGTTGAGGAGCCCGTACATGTTACGTTTGATGAGTCCTACCCAAAAGATGTTGGGAAAGGTATTGTTTTACATGATGTAGGTGTGTCTTCTCAAGAAATTCTCAATGGAATCGAAAAAGGGATTGATTAACCTAAAGTGGTAAATGATGAGAAGAAAGAAGATGATGATCCTGAAGAGGAAAAGGAAGAAAGTCCAGCTGCACTGGAAGATCTACCTTTGACTTGGAAGAGATCAAACGATCACCCTATTAACAACATACTTGGGGATATCAGAAAAGGCATGACTACACGCTTTGGGATAAGTAACTTTTATAATCACTTTGATTTCATCTCTCTAATAGAGCCTAAAAATGCTAAAAATGCATTGCTTGATGAGCATTGGCTTATGGACATGCAAGATGAACTAAATCAATTAAAAAGAAAAGACGTTTGGGACCTTGTCCCTCGTCCTAAAGATCATCAAGTAATTACCCCCCGATGGGTTTTTAGGAACAACCTTGATGAAAATGGGGTGATAACCCGCAATAAAGCCCAGCTAATAGCGCAAGGCTATAACCAAGAGGAGAACATTGATTATGAGGTGACTTATGCTCCGGTGGCTCGCCTTGAGACTATACGTCTTCTACTAGCCTATGCTTGCTCTAAAAATTTCAAGTTGTTTCAAATGGATGTGAGAAGTGCATTTCTAAATGGTTTTATTAATGAAGAAGTATATGTAGCTCAACCCCCCGGTATTGAAAATCATGAGTATCCAAACCATGTGTACAAGCTCAAAAGAGCTTTGTATGGTCTCAAACAAGCCCCTAGGGCTTGGTATGAACGACTAAGCAAATTTTTAATTGATCAAGGATACTCAAGGTGAAAAATGGATACTACTTTATTCATTAAATGCCAAGGGAAACACACCTTTCTAGTTCAAGTGTATGTCGATGATATTATCCTTGGTTTAACTAATATGCAACTTGTAGAAGAGTTCTCTAAGCTTTTGCAGGGAGAGTTTGAAATGAGCCTTATGGGAGAGTTGAATTATTTCCTTGGGCTTCAAATCAAAAAACTTAAAGAGGGTACATTGGTGTGTCATGTAACACCCCGTTTAAATATTTAGTCTTTTTGTGATTTTATTCGTTTAATTATTTTGGCATTGGCTTAGTTAAGGGTATGTGTGTAAGGGTGAGTGTGAGAACTTAGTGTCATGAATTAATTAGAATGAGTCTTAGAATAATATTATGATAATAATAATATTAATGGTGGTGATGGAATATTTCATTATTATTATTATTATTATTATTATTAATGATGACATGGAATAATTGTCCCTAATAATAATGGTAATAATAGTAGTATTATTAAAATCAAGGAAAATAAATCATAATTAGAGAGAAGTGGGGGAAAGAGGTTAGGAAAATCAGTTTACACGTGAAAAGAAAAAAGAAAAAAGAAAGAAACAGAGCTAGGGCAAGAGGAGATCAAGAGTTCCACCATTGTTAGGAAGAAATCAAGCTTGGAATTAAGGTAAGGGTGGGTAATAGTTTTCAATTATGAATGATGTGAAGGAAGGGTGGACATAGGGTTTTATCATTATTTGGGTGTTGGTAATTCCATGATGATAAATTATTGTATGTGAATCCTTGATGATTTATGTCTATGATGATGAACTGTTATGTTGCAATCCTTGGTCCTATGAGATGATAAAATCATGTGTTGATGACGATGAATTTGTGTGTTGATGAGGAGGAATTGATGATAATAGATGAATTGATGTTATTGTAATGTTATGATGTTAACCCATGAGTATAAAAGATGATAAGTGATTTTTAGAATGTTATGATAATAGAAAATTGAGTCTGAAATGATATAATTTCGTAGCATAGGTTCTAACATGATAAAACAGTGAAAAAGTGCTTTTAAAAAGTGATTTTGGGGCCAACGTAGCATTATGTGCCGACCTGAAATTGTTATGCTCCGACCTGTGTGCCAGCACATGGACATAAGCAAAACAGACTTAAATACTGCAGCACATGCGCCGACCTGAAACACTTATGTGCGGGCACATGCACTCAGATTTTACCAAAATGTTAATACGATTTCGATCATAACTTTTGAACCGTATATCCAAATGACGAGCCGTTTGAAGCGTTGAAAAGCTAATAAATAGAATTTTAACATGGTATAAATAGGTGAATTGTTATGTGATGTGTGATTGACGTCTGTGATTAAGATTGTTGTTATGTGAACAGTCTTGAGCAGGGATGGTAATTCCAGAGGGAATTACAATGAGCATGTGGCTCACTTGTGATCATTGTGGATCATGTGTGATGCATAGATGATATTGTATTATGCATAATTTTATGTCATGCATTTCATGTCGTGTCATGTGGAGATGAGCCTAGGTGGGAATCCATGATGGGTTCCTGGTCTCGTCCAGACTCCGTGTGGGAGTCGAGTGGAGATAAGTTGTAGTTCAGAGAAACGTGTACGACTTATATGGATTCCGACGGGAATCGGGTTCAAAGAATGAACTGTATGGATTGTGATGGTACGCATGCATTGTGTCGTGTCAGTTGAGTCACATTGCATATTTGTATGATTGAATATGGGCTGAATATGCTGAGCTTTGATGTGGCACTTGTATGTGCGTTATGATTGTTTGATTGGTGTGAATTGTGTGAATTACTACTCCTTAGCCTGTGATTTTCACCGTATAATTATTGAATATAATTCTCACCCCTTTTCTATTGTTATGTATGTGCTCCTTGGGGAGTATAGATAATTAGGCACCTGAGTAGTGCTTGGAGCGTGTATTGCTATTGATCGAGTCTTAGGAGTCGCTGTGATACGTAACACGGGAGGAATTGGGATTTATTTTAATTTTCATTTGTGTTGTTTCCATTTGTTACGTATCTTGTTTCTAATTCATGTTGAACCACGATTTTTGTGGAGTTTATTATATTTGAAGCCTTAGTGTTGTTGAAGTGAACTATCGAATATTTTGCTGTTTAATTAATTTATTTTTATGAGGAATAAAGATATGAAGTGACTTGATACTTCATGAGATTTTACGTGATGTGGCATCCTACGTGTATAACTCTGATTTTTTTCGCAAACTATTTTCTTATTTTTATTTATTAATTGAATGGGGAGAGTAGGGTGTTACATGTCAAACCAAATATTACAAGGAATTGCTAAAGTGCTTTGGCATAGAAGATGCAAAGTCTATCGATACACCTATGCACTACTACAAAACGCGTAAACAACAACGCCATGGTCACCACGCTTATTCCCTACACCGTTGTGACGTCTCTAAACTAAGGTGCTATCATAATATTATTGTTTTTTGATTAAAAACTATTTGTATATAACAACTGTTAAGGAGCCAACCGTTGTGATAACTTCAAGCTTTAATGGGTTCGAACCTCAGGGCCCTTATATATGTTATTCCTTTAATGTTAAGTGGCGTCTTTTCTTTTTTAATTATTTTTAAATAAAAAACTTAAAAGTTTATGACGACGGTTGAAGAGTTCCACCGTTGTTAAGTTGCGCCTTTTCATTTTTAATTATTTTTAAATAAAAAACTTAAAAATTTATGACTACGGTTGAAGAGCCCACCGTTGTTAAGTCGCGCCTTTTCATTTTTAATTATTTTTAAATAAAAAAATTTAAAGTTAATGACTACGGTTGATGATTACAACCGTTGTGATATATTTTGTTTTTTTATTTAAAATTTTTAATTGTAAATACTCTGGCGTTTTTTTATGAAATTTCACATGAAAGTAAAATATCACTACGGTTGCATGTATTGGCCGTTGTGGTAGCTTGATAATATTATACACTCCTAGTTTGCTTGTCTCTTCGGTACCCTTTTTTCCATTGCAAATAGAAACTAGACAAAACAATACACAATTTCAACTCAAACCCTAACGTTCAATACTGTGAAACATTACACGATTTCATCCAAAACACCATCGTTCACCCTTCACTGTGTATTTGTTATTGTCGTCATCATCGTCAACCAAGTTGACAAGACCATCACGATCAACCAAGTTATTATAGTCTAGAAGGAAAACAACAACAACACCGTCGTCACCACAAGGAAGGAAGACATGGTGATGATGATGATCGAACTCCTAGTAGAAGTGTTGTACGTCACGCTTCTACAAAAGGAAGTAATTGTTCAATCCACCCCCCCTGCGGATAACCGCAATGATATAATGGACCCTAATCCAAATGAAATCACAATGTTATACTTGAAAGTTGCGGTGATAAATGAAGCGCAACTTCTCCCGCTAAAACATTGTCCATATTTGGGTTTATTCTATTATAATCCTGATGATGTAAGGGATTTTCTTGGTGTGTATAAATGGTCGGACATCGGAATATTGCAAGTTTGGTGCATGTAAGTATATATAGTTGAATATACATGTCATTATAGAACATTTTCATTTATAGAACATCACCCCTAATTAATTCATTTTCTTTAACCATTTAGGTACATTCACCGTCTTTGTATAGAGTTGAATAAATTGAGTACTTACGGGATCTTGGATCCACTTTTTATTCGTTGGGCTTTTATTGAACCAAAAGATATCCGAGAGTACTTGAAAACACAGTTAAATGAGAGAGGAAAAGAATGTTACTTAGCACTATTCCTCTGTTGGTAAGTATCTTTGGAATTGATGTTTATGTATTCTATATTTAGTTTTGTTTTAGCAAATACCATTAACCTATACATGCTCTTGTTTATTCAGTGGTCATTGGCAATTGATCATCATAACATTTAGGACGAATACGATAACTTTTCTGTGTTCCTTGCATGATCCACTGGAAAACAAAATGAAAGATATGATTAATTCATAAGTATATGCTTAATTCATTTTCTTTGACATTGTAATTAGTTTATAATGTAATATGTTTAATTCAAATTCAATGTACAGTGTTGTGGAGCAAGTAAATATGGTGAACAATGTTAGAAGAAAGCCCAGATGGATCTGTCCTAAAGTAAGTGGCACGATTATGTTTCTTTCATTTACATTCATGTGTGGTTGTATTCATGTCATTTTTGCTTAAATTTGTAGACAAGGAAACAACCCGGGAATTACGAGTGTGGTTATTATGTCATGAAACACATGTTAAACATTGTCCTTACCGACATTGTTGATTCATGGGATAAGGTATACATGTCATAAAATGTTTACATATATTAACATATAAGTTGACTATTGAATTATTATCATACATGTTATTGCCTCTTTCTTATGTAGATGTTTAACAACGAAACCCCATTCTCCGATGAGGACTTCGTAGATCTTTGAAAACGTCGGGCATATATCCACAATGTTCTTAAGGGTCCTGCTGATTGATGATGTGAAATAACATTTTTTTGTAGAGATGATGTGAATAACATTTTTCTGTATTGATGGCATGAATATAGTGTTTGGTGTAAATATGGTTATAATAGTTACAATACTTACATAATGTATACCTTATCTGTTAGCTGTATTTTATGGTTATAATAGCTGTGTAAATATGGTTATAATAGTTACAATACTTACAAATGAACAATGTTAGCTGTATTTTATTCTCTGTTATGGTTAAAATGGTTACAAGTTCAAAAATGGGATGAATTTGAATTGCTAAGAAATGCATATTTAAAACATAAGAAGTATTTTATGCTCTTTATGCATGTATACCTTATCTGTTATGGTTAAAATGGTTACAGATTCAAAAATGGGATGAATTTGAATTGCTGAGAAATGCATATTTAAAACATAGAAAGTTTTGACAACGGTTATAAAACCTAGCCGTGGTTGTATATTTGTGTCTGCAGAATATATAACGACGGTTGTATAATCTAACCGTCATAATATCTCGCGCGCTGCATAGAAAAAAATAAATATCAAAACGGCGCAGCTGGGAATCGAACCTAGGACCATTATATTTATCACAATGGCTCGTTTGAATAACCGTTGTGATAGGGCGAGCTGTTTCCAGGTTATTACAATGGTTAATGGGTCGTGATTATAAGTATCAATTTACAACGACACTCTACATAACAACGCCTGCGCCAGCGTCATTATATGCCTTTCCCAACCGTTGTTAATTGGTATTTACGTAGTAGTGATGGCTATAAATGATAATCTAGAAAAAGATACAAATGGTAACGATGTAGATGTGAAGAAATATAGAGGTATGGTCGGTTCTCTTCTATATCTCACCGCATCTAAGTCGGATATAATGTTTAGCGTGTGCATGTGTACCCGTTATCTATCGGCTCCTAAAGAATCCCATTTAAAAGTCATAAAACGTATTCTTAGGTATCTCCATGGTACCTCGCAATATGGGCTTTGGTATTCTAAAGGAAGCGATTGCACCTTGGTTGGATGCACCAACTGCGATTTTTCCGATTGCAAATCGGATAGGAAAAGCACTAGTGGAACTTGCCACATGTTTTCAAATGCTTTAGTAAGTTAGCATAGCAAGAAACAAGTGTCTGTTGCTTTGTCAACCGCTGAGGTGGAATATGTTGCGGTCGGTAGTTGTTGTGCCAAAATCTTATGGCTTAAGCAACAATTACTTGGTTTTGATATAAACTTACAACGTATTTCCATTATGTGCGATAACACTAGCGCTATCAATCTAACCAAGAATCTGGTGCTACATTCTCACACTAAGAATATTGGGATACGTCACCAATTCCTATGCGACCATGTTAAAAAATGTGATGTTGTATTCGAGCACGTTGATATCACATATCAACTTGCCGATATTTTTACAAAACAACTTATAACCGAACCTTTTTTTAACATACAAAGGGAATTGGGGATACTTGATATCTCTAATCTTGCCTAGCATATGATTTATTTTGTATACTTTATATACTTTTGCTCTAACTTTCATTGGAAGTTTCATCATATGAGAGTGCATTGTCCATCAATCTACATGAGAGGTAATATTGTTCTTTTTCCTTTACCTTGCTTAGTAAGTCTCTAAATTTTACTTGTTACTAGTGTTCCATAATGGATAATATTCTTGGTGTATGAAGTAGTCCATCAATATTCACTTCCAAAAATATATATTGATATGTGTCAATTATATGCTTATAGTGATATTGTGATATTTCTTCCATATGCTTGAAATATATTCTTGGTGCATTTGACTTGTTATGCATTCGTACATGAACATTGGTTGAACATGCTATGATGTTAAATAAAATCTTGTTGTGTGTCATTGATATGATAACGTCTCCATTTTTGGTTTGTGTGGTGATAACTTTGTGTATTGTCGAGCTAGAGCACATGCATGTACAGCACTTCGGGAGCCCCAAAAGCATATGTCACGTAATCGTGTCGCTTTTGTAGAAACTTAAGAATATGTGATTGTGTTGTATCCTTCATTGTTCATGTTCTTGTTATATTATTTGGCATTACGTGTAGCAATTGTGTTCTATTGTTACTTTACATGCTTGTATTTATGTTTAGGCATTCTTAGTCAATATGTATCATTCTATGTGAATGCTATCATGTTGATAGTCTTTTCTTTACAAATTGCCTCTGTGTAGTATTTTAATTTGTATGTGGTTAATGATACTTCTCATAGTTTGCTTGTTCTCTTTTTGATGTTGTCAAAGGGGGAGAAGTATACACAAGTTAAAGTCGGATGCACATATTCAGGGGGAGTCTTGTTCAAGACAACAACGTCGTGAAACACATCATCTCATGTTTTTCCATCATAAAAAAGGGGGAGTATGTGAGTGCTTTTGGATTTTGAGTGATGTCAAAACTAGGATCATGTAGCTTTATGTATATTGGACGGTATCCGCCCATTCTAGATGAGCATCTTAGTGTTAGGAATAATTCAAGTAAGTTGGAAAAGAAGCTTGCATCAAAATTGCATTTAAAAACATGTTTTTGGGTGGTCAAGCCCTTTTAAGTCGACACATGCATAAACATGCCGACCTATACGACCTTTAGATCTAGTATAGGCCGAGCAGGCTCCCATGGAGCAATATTGAAGCATGTAGCTTCTGTCCACAGGTCGCCTCACATAGGCCGACCTATACGTAACACAAAACCTTCATAGGTTGACCTGAGACCTTGATAGGCTGACCTGATTTCTTTGACAGGCCGACCTATTGCTTTGACAGGTCGACCCATACGATTTCCCATCTTAAAATTTTCATTTTTGCTTCTATTTATTGCATTCCTTTTACTCATTTTTTCTACACATACCTAATATATACTCATACATGGGATCAAAGGTTGCAAAGTTTCATACATACTTTCCATACCACTAGAGTACCTGAGTCAAAGAGTGAAACAGTTGAGCGAGAAACATGTATGCGTCTGCGTCCAGTCTTTTTCTTTAGTCTTTTATTTTATTGAACGGAACATGTACTTTTACTTTTGCTTTGTTTAATGTCATTTATTGCATTTTACCTTATCATTTACAACAACCTGACTTTATTTAAATTCTTTTTCTACGCTGTTATCGTTCACGCCACGACTGTATTCAATTCACACGCATGTGTGTTCACACAAATCATTTGCACAAATTGCTTTGGAGATTTTCGAGTTAACGTCACAGACTTTTAAACTTTTGATTATTTACCAAAAACATCGGTAAATAGTAAAAAATCTATCTAAACAAAGAGGAATCCCACATTAAGGTGGAGTCACATATTAAGGGGGATATTTTCAAGTCATATCACAACACAATATTCAATATGGTTTTGTCATCATAAAAAAGGAGGAGATTGTGAATACATATTATTCAAGAAATTGTTTTGATGAAGACAAAAGATCTCAAATAAGTAATTTAACCAATTAATAACATGTGTATCAAGTGAATATTTTCAAGAATTAAGTGAATGGAATAGTGTCTAAAGGTACAAGTTGCAATTCATACTATTAGACATTTAAATGCTCAGAAAAATCATGTTTTACTTCATCTACATTATTCTTACATTATCATTCCTATGTATGCATCATATCATTCTTTAAAAAGTATTTTTAAGAAATTTGAAAAAGTGGTATTCAAATACCAAAATATGGTATCTGAATACCAGATGAACAAGTAGCAATTTTTCCAGAATGTTCATATAATATTCGAATACCAATATGGTATCTGAATACCAGTTCTCAAAAAGTGAAATCCAATTTATCTTTTGATGTGGTATTCCAATAACATATTATGGTATCCGAATACCAACTTGGAACCTTGTATTTTTTTCAAATTCAAAAGTATTCCACAACCATTGCATTGTTTCATTGATTCAAGAATTTGAATGTTTGCATTGAATCATTATAACGATTCATGAATAAATTTCAATATTGTACCTCTCTTCTTAACATTGTTTCATGTAGTATATAAGAGATACTTTTTCAAATATCAGATTTACCTCTTTCACTCAATTTCGACATACAATTCAAAAAAAAAATTTATGTGATTCATTCATCCAAAATCTTGAAACCTTTTTTTTTGCATAAATTCTCACATCTTTGCAAAAAGATTTTGAGCATTAAAGGTTATTATATTTGAATTATACATTGAAATAGCAGATAAATTTTTAGATTATTGAAATGGATTCAAGAACAACTTCATATACTCAAATTTGTTCAATTATTGTAAATTGATCACCAAGTTTATGATGACAAATATTTTGTAAAGAAAGTGAATGTACTTTCTAAAAGTTTTTACAAATAGGAAGTGATGTGCTTTATGTTTGTTGTAAAAGGGTCTTTTAAATTGGGTTGGTTCGCAGTCTAACATAAGTTTGGTGTTTATGCTAGAAATTGTAAGAGATGTCTTGGTGTGAGGCTTGTATAAAGATATAACATAGTGAAATCTTTCACAGAGTGTGAAGGGATTGAATTACCCGTGTTTGGAATAGGGAACCAGGATATATCCTTGCATCATTTACTTTCTTGCCTTTAAAATTCTTCATTTTTCTTTATTGTTCTAGTTGCATTCTTATTGTGATTCCGATAAAATATTTCTAAGTGCAAAAATGATAAAAATTCAACATATCTAATTCACTCCCTCTTAGATTGAACTTTAAACTTACAAAATTATCCTCATTCTCAAAAATAAGAATTAAAAAAATGAGAGAACTTGGTTGTTTATAATACCCATTTTATGGGTGGTTATCATAAATCTCAATATTTTTTCTTTTTTATTTTATTTTAAGTTTTTTTTTTGTGTTTGGTTTATGTCCCTAAACTACTTCTGTTGAACTAAAATATATGAAAAAAAATGAGAATTTGATACACATTAAATGTTCTCTCTTATACTCATGAACTTTAATACAATATGATCTTGAGATTTTACAGGATTATTCCAAAATAAAAAGAGCTTTTTCTCAAGCTAAGTTAAAGAAACTTTTAGAGATTTTGCGGGCTTATCTCAACAACCAAACAAAACTTTTTCTAGAAAAGTTACATAAACCAAAAAAGAGATTTTATGATTGGTTTATCTCACGAGCCAAACTAAATTTCCCAAGAGTGCCACACTCTCGAGAATTAAAACAACAGCACGACTAATACATCTTTTTCCTCATAAGTAATGTTTTACTAAAACGTACCACGACAACTTCAGTGAAAAGAAAATTATTTATAGAGAGAGAAAGGGAGAAAATAGAGAAATAAATTCCAAAGAAATTGTAATGCTTTGGAAAAAGGTGTGTAATGAAGAAGATGTGACCCTCCTTTATATAGGAGAAGAAAAAAAAAAGGGAAAAGATCCATGAGTGAAATTAAAGTCTCAATCTATTGGCTCCTTGTCCCAATAGATTGGATTATAATTTTTAATCGATTACTTTTGCACAATATGGAAAGATTGGATAGAAAGCCATTGTAAATCATTAAGATGTTGTCTTAATCAATTGATTTATCGATTAGTATTTTCCAATCAATTAACTTAATGCCCCAATTGATTGGATCGTACAAAAAAGTATTTCCAAACGATTGGTTAAGGCCCTAATTGATTGGGTAACTTAATTTTTTTGAAAAAGAAAGTAGATAGTTTCCTAATGAGTTGGCTTGGGCTTGAAAATATTTTTAAGAGTTTCAAAAGAATTTTAAGTGTGTGTGTGTGTGTGAGTTTCCTTAGTACTTAGGAGTTACTTCCTTACATTTACAAAACTTTAGTCACTCAGATAGACACTACTTGAAGAGCTTTCACAGTTCCTCTCTTTCATACTTTGAAGCTTCAAGACTTTCCAAATAATCCTACCGTATAAGAAATTTCTTGAATCTTCTTGGATACGAAGCTTTAAGATATCTTCAAGTTGAATTCCATCATTAGAGAGTTGAAAGTTATTGTGTAATACCCCATATTATTTAAATGCTCAATAGGATTTCAGATGAGTTTTTATGTGTTCTATCTTTGGTAAATTCGATTAATAGAATCCTCTAAGTACTTTAAGTATTGACATTTGGGATCAATAGAGCAACTAATGAACTCTGAAGAGATTAATTATTTTATTAAAGAGGCGGATTAATAATTGATAGTTCAAGAAAGGATTTTAAGGTAACTTTAATAACTGATCAATTGGTTGAGACGACAATATATATATGAATCGGGAAGCCGATTGATATGGGACTTAAGGCCTTGGGAAGAGGATCCAATGTACTATTAAATGGTAATGTGAGACCATGATTTAACCAAGGATGCTTGGTAGACGATAGTAGTGGCTTGTATGCCTTAAAAATGTGTGTGAACTACTATGTGGTTATGTTTGACATATTATGCTATCATGTGTGTTTTATGATTGATATTGTAATATGCTTGTATAATATTGTTGTTAAGTATGAATGAGAGAATATGCATGTTAAAATGAAATTAGTAAGAGTGAGGAAACTTTACCCCAAAACAAATGGCATAGTTAAGAGTGTCTTTGTTAAGTAGTTGTTGGTGGAGGATTGTAGTCCTCCGGTTTGTGGTTTATCCCTTAATAAATATTAGTGACCCGTGTTTAATCCTCTGGTGTAGGATGGCTGGGGAAAGTATTTATTAAGTTTGTATCCCTTAATAAATATTAGTGACCCGTGTTTAATCCTCTGGTGTAGGATGGTCGGGGAAAGTATTTATTAAGTTTGTGTCCCCTAATAAATATTAGTGACCCGTGTCGAGATCTCCTGGTGTGGGATGGACAGGGAAAGTATTTATTAGGTATGTACCCCTTAATAAATATGAGTGACCCGTGTCGAGATCTCCTTGTGCGAGATGGCTGGGGAAAGTATTTATTAAGTAAGCAGTCGTGACCCGTGTCGAGATCCTCTGGTGTGGGATGGCCGGGGAAAGTTGCTTAGTGGGTGGTATTAGTGACCCGTGTCGAGATCCTCTTGTGTGGGATGGCCGGGGAAAGTACCATAGGGAATGGTATTAGTGACCCGTGTCGAAATCTTTGGGTGGAAGAGGGCCGGGGAAAGTACCATTGGTAGATAGTCAGTGATCCGTGTCGAGATCTCCTTGTGCGGGATGGCCGGGGAAAACTATCTACGTTAAGGATCCATGACCCGTGTTTAATCTCCTTGAGCAGGATGGCCGGGGAAAGATTCCTTAACTAGTTGTCGTTTTGTGTTTTATGCAATTGTTTCGCTAATGAGAAATGATTGAACTCAAAGTCTAGTTCCTTTCCCCCGACTTGAGTTAGGCTAAGATAGAACCTTGTAAAGCCGAGAGAATCTATAAGATAGGGAACTCACTGAGATTTGATGTATCTCACCCCACTATTGTTGCTATATTACAGGTGTGGTTTGCTGGTTTGATTTATAAGTGGAGCTATGCTTGGATGTTTCAAGAGAAGCTTGGCTTTAGTTTTCCGCTGTGTATTTGTTGTATACAATTTAGGATATTGTATATTGATCTTAGATTTTTTTATTATTTTGGATAATTTCCATGTCTTGTACCGTAGTTGTATTATGTTTTAGAAATGGTCAAGTATGTGAATTACGCCATTAGGCACTTATGATGGTGTCAGTACCAAATAAAAATGCTTGTATTGTATTATTCTAGGTATTATTATATAGGGTATTACAGTTGTTATCAGAGCAGTTCGTGTCCTCGATCTAGCCTTGAAACATCATAAGTAAATCTATTCCTGCCTCTTAAGTGTGTCTTGCCATCATGAAACTTAATATCATACTATGTAGTGTTGGGCCTGATCAACCTAATGCTATGTATGTGATATGTAGAATCATGGTTGAGCGACCACGAGGACTCCGTAGTGTTGTCGGAACTTATGCTGTGAGAGTTGGCTCAAGCCAAGAGTTAGTAGTGAAGAGTTTGGGGTCAGCTCAGTGAGGTTTTAATAGAAGTTGTGCTTGGGTAGCTTGGAAATTAAAGAGTTGTGTGTTGTTCAAGTAATCCTTAGGAATGGATGGAGTCCGAGAGTTAAGGATCTCTATTGGATGTTTGGATAAGGTATCAAGGAATATGTAAAGTCACTAGTAGAGCTGGATTGACCACTGACATGGATACGGATTTCAAATAATCTCATTCCATGAAAAAGAAAGGTTGTTTTGAGGAACGTGTGGTGTAAGGTCCGGAAGTGAGATAAGTTTTGGTGCTTTAGTTTCTAAGGTTATTATGGTATCTTAAATGGACGAGAGTACTTTAAGGAGGGTGTTCGGAACAATATCTTCCGACTGGTTAAAAGTTAAAAGTTAAGGAAGTTCGGCTTTTATAGGAACCTAAAGTAGTAGAGAAGTGTGAGAAGGAACACAAGGATGTGTTTACATACTTCAAGCGAGATAAGTATGTGCCAGATGAAGAGTAGGAGATAAATTGTGTATCTTCGGTTATGAAGAGAGATTAAGTTCGAGATATTACATCGGGATTTTCTGTATTCGATGAGAGACCAAGTTGGAATTTGAAAATGTTTTGGTTTGGAAAAGTTGGATTTTGAGGTGTGGAAACCATGAAAAATGCAGTAGAAAATTCTGCTTCTGGTGCGAGTCGCCAGGCGAATCAGGAATCGCCAGGCGAATGGGGTCTCGCCACTGGATCGTCGAGCGAAGTACTGTCAAAGGGTGATTCGCTAGGAGAAATCCTAAGTCGCCAGGTGAAAATCAAGAAACAGAACATGTGTTGCTACTGGAACTTTTGGGTTTTCTAGGAAGGAGGTCTCGCCGCTGCTTCGTCGGGCGAAGTGCTGGCGAAGAGGGATTCTCCAGGAGAAATTCTTATCTTTTGACTCGGGTGTCCGATTTAAGCGTTCTTTATATCGATATGAAGCTACGAAAGTGTTCTATGCTGCGGAAAGTGAAAATGTTGTTTACGAGATGAATTTTATTCGATTATGTGCAATAAATGGTACTAACAGTATGTTATGAGAAAGTCACACCTTGGTATTAAGAACGAGCGTAGTGGTAGCACCTTGGTCACAAGAGTGCGTGATGGATTATTACCCTTGAAACATACCTTGTGGAACAGCGAGTATTGTATCCTAAGAAGTAGGATTACGGTAAAATAACGAGAAGCGAATCAGGGTTTATTACGGACTAAGTTTAAATCATGGAACGGTTTACACCGGAGAAGTTTTGTAAATAGTTGATGAAAATTGTCGGTTGAGAATTTTCCATTAAGTAATTTGGTGTAAGTGGGATGTGTAATGAATAGTGAAGGGTAAGAAATCCCGATTGGTGTGTGAGAAGTGATGGAAAGGTTCTTCAAGAGGATGCATTACCCTGATCTATTTTCAAGTACAGATAACTTCTGTAGTTGTGAATAATCAGATTATTCGGGAACTACCTTTTGTTGGACTAAGAACGTTGTTGTATTATTTCTCTCCAAGGAAATTTAAGTGAGAGAACAAGGTTGTATGCTGACATGATATGTCCATCGCTTTTGTAGTATTGTATACTGGTTGTATGAGTAGAAACCGAACTACCCCGCTGAAGTTTGTGGTGTGACCGCGTCAGAATTGGAATTTTGCCTTGTCACTTGGTTGGAGTGTGTCGTCTGAATGTTTTGACTTTGTCGATTTTACCTTGAGTGGAATCATGGTTGGTGAATTGTTATACAAGTTAAAAGGCCATGAGTTGAGAATGATATTATGGGTTAGAACAAATCGGATTGATGGTTTTGAGTAGGAAGGGCTTTTGAACTAAAAGGAATTGGTTTTTCAGCTTTTACAGTAGTGTTAACTGTTTAACACAATGGGGTTAACCGATTAGCACGTGCAATGCTAGTGTTTTGTACGGAATTTTGAGGAGTTAACCGATTGAACTCAGACGGGTAATCGATTAACATGTGTGTGTAAATTGTGAAATCCCTTAGGAACCATCATTTGTGTTTTGTTACCTCATGTTGCTTCGAGTGGGGGGTATTGTGCGAATGGAAAACGGAATTGCAAGTAAATGAAAGACGGAATTGTGTTTTGAAATCGTAACTTTTGGGAAGGGTGTTACATAGTGGACCATTTGTTCAGACGACAAGAGAATTTGACTTTGGGAAAATAATCTTGTAAGTTATGTTGAAGGTGAGAAAGTCTTAGGTGTATTGTTGTTATTGTTGTTGCGAGTCTTAAGGACGAAGTTGGAAAATATTTTCGAAGTGTTGATCTTGTAAAGATCGTTTCGGTAATTTAATTTATGGTGTTATTAAGGAACGAACGATTGGTCGGAGTTAGTAATTACTATCTTCCGTGAGTTCATGGTTTTGGATTTAGACCCCGTGAAAGTGGTACCAGTTGTGTGCAGTTGTGTTCTAACCAGAGTACTAGTAAGAATTGGACGTTCCGAAGTTAAGTATGTAACTGGGAATAGTTTATGAAACGGAACGAATGAGAAGAGTTGATTCAACTGAGAAGTGTGGTATGGACTTCGAAAGTGTGTATGTATGTGGAGTGTTGTACGTGAATTGGTGAGTAATATGGAAACTCACAATTGTGCTTTGGACAGTTTAAGTTTTTGATACGTGGTGACTCGTATACGATTGAAGTTCTGTGTTGGTGTTACGTCGTTTTGGGTCGAGATCTAGAATCAACAAAGAACCTTGAGTAAGTTGGAAACCATAGGAAGGATCGATTTGGAATGTGGTAACCAGAACTAAAAGTTGTTAAGTTATTTTGGGATATATTGGTTCGAGTTAGAATGAATTTCGGAGTTGTATATGTTATGGTAGTCGCAGTGTAACTCCTGTGCCTCTATCACCTGAAGAGTATTGGACCGATGATAAGATATGGTGTGTTGGCGAGGAAATTGTTCTATGATATGACGACAGTAAGTTTCTTGTACCGCTGGTTAGTAAGGACCCCAGTGGATAAATGTGTTTCTCCGCAGATTGTTAGCTAATTAGTGGTGTTTAAGAATTCGTGGTGTTCCACTGTTTGGTTTTGGATTACGCAGTGGAAGGTAGCGGATGAAAGAGTTAAGCCAGAATAATAAGGATTAGAAGGATTGTTACTTGTAAGTATGGAAATAAGGAGATTTTGTGTTAAGTGTGTTACCTTTGGTGTGGCACGAAAGAAAGGAAATATCGGATTGAATGAGTATAGTGTACAACATCAGGCTAGATGGAATTGGTAATTGAGTTGTTTGACAATTTATGAAGTGGGTTTGAACGTTAAAGGAATTATGGTTTTGTGTTGTGACTCAGTGGGAGGGTATAGAATGGTATATTTCTTCCGAAGGCAAGATATGACCAAGTGTTTTATTAAGAAACAACAAACAAATTGAGGAGAAGCAAGGTTGGAAGTTAAACCTATATTGGAACAAGAGTATGACTAAGGACACGAAGTTTGATAAATTGTGAAAATAAGGATTTTGAACTGTGAAGTCAAGTTGGAATTGATTACGTCAGAAGTTATAACGGAAGTAAAGTTAAGTGTGGATCTAAGACAGGGATATAAGTTGCAGTTGTTGTCGAGTAGAGGAAATTCGGGGGTGAATTTCAATTTAAGGGGGGGAGAGTGTAATACCCCATATTATTTAAATGCTCAATTGGATATCAGATGAGATCAGATGAGTTTTTAAGTGTTCTATCTTTGGTAAATTGGATTAATGAAATCCTCTAAGTACTTTAAGTATTGACATTTGGGATCAATAGAGCAACTAATGAACTCTGAAGAGATTAATTATTTTATTAAAGAGACGGATTAATAATTGATAGTTCAAATAAGGATTTTAAGGTAACTTTAATAACTGATCAATTGGTTGAGACGACAAAATATCAATTGGAGAGGTTTACCCTATTGGATTATATTATATAAAATGTATTTATATATATATATATATATATATTAAGAAAGAAAAGGAAAAGAAGAAGAGATAGTGAAGAGAAAGAAGAAGAAAGAAGAGAAAGAGAGAAAGTGGAGAAAGATGAAGAAGAGGAACTCATGGATCATCACCATCTTCTTCAAACTCCTCTACGATTATCAGGTGGGTTCTAGTTAGACACTCTAAGTTCTAGAAAAATAAGTTTAGAACTTAGGTTAGATTTGAGAGAAAATGATTAAACGGATAAATCAATGAAATCTAACGGATGATTTGATGAAATGCATGTCTAAATGTGTTGTAACATGTTATTTTGGGTCATTGGGTGCAATAATATCATATGGGTTGAAGGTTTTGATCATTTTTAGGTCCCAAACATGTTTTGGGAGAATTCTGGTTCGTCCAGATTCGACAGGCGAGATAGAGGCGAGTCTGCTTCGCCAAGGATTCGCCGGGCGAAATTGGCTGGGACAGCAAAACATTGGCTTCGTATTTTCGTCATAACTTTTGATCCGTAACTCGGATTGACGCACGGTCGGAAGCGTTGGAAAGCTATTTCAATGCTCTTTGTGATAGTGAGGTAGAAACATGGTTATATGCCATGGATTGATAGAATAGGGGAAATATTGCAATGATGTGAAAAGTGTGGTTTATGGTTCCACCGGAAATTCATGAATCGGGAAGCCGATTGATATGGGACTTAAGGCCTTGGAAAGAGAATCCAATATGCTATTAAATGGTAATGTGAGACCATGATTTAACCAAGTATGCTTGGTAGACGATAGTAGTGGCTTGTATGCCTTAAAAATGTGTATGAACTACTATGTGGTTATGTTTGACATATTATGTTATCATGTGTGTTTTATGATTGATATTGTAATATGCTTGTCTAATATTAATGTTAAGTATGAATGAGAGAATATGCATGTTAAAATGAAATTAGGAAGAGTGAGGAAACTTTACCCCAAAACAAATGGCATAGTTAAGAGTGTCTTTGTTAAGTAGTTGTTGGTGGAGGATTGTAGTCCTCCGATTTGTGGTTTATCCCTTAATAAATATTAGTGACCTGTGTTTAATCCTCTGGTGTAGGATGGTCGGGGAAAGTATTTATTAAGTTTGTATCCCTTAATAAATATTAGTGACCCGTGTTTAATCCTCTGGTGTAGGATGGTCGGGGAAAGTATTTATTAAGTTTATGTCCCCTAATAAATATTAGTGACCCGTGTCGAGATCTCCTGGAGTGGGATGACCGGAGAAAGTATTTATTAGGTATGTATCCCTTAATAAATATGAGTGACCCGTGTTGAGATCTCCTTGTGCGGGATGGCCGGGGAAAGTATTTATTAAGTAAGCAGCCGTGACCCGTGTCGAGATCCTATGGTGTGGGATACCCGGGGAAAGTTGCTTAGTGGGTGGTATTAGTGACCCGTGTCGAGATCCTCTTGTGTGGGATGGCCGGGGAAAGTACCATAGGGAGTGGTATTAGTGACCCGTGTCGAAATCTTCGGGTGGAAGATGGCCAGGGAAAGTACCATTGGTAGATAATCAGTGACCCGTGTCGAGATCTCCTTGTGCGGGATGGCCGGGGAAAGTTATCTACGTTAAGGATCCGTGACCCATGTTTAATCTCCTTGAGCGGGATGGTCGGGGAAAGATTCCTTAACTAGTTGTCGTTTTGTGTTTTATGCGATTGTTTCGCTAATGAGAAATGATTGAACTCAAAGTCTAGTTCCTTTCCCCCGACTTGAGTTAGGCTAAGATAGAACCTTGTAAAGCCGAGAGAATCTATATGATAGGGAACTCACTGAGATTTGATGTATCTCACCCCACTATTGTTGCTATATTACAGGTGTGGTTTGCAGGTTTAATTTATAAGTGGAGCTATGCTTGGATGTTTCAAGAGAAGCTTGACTTTAGTTTTCCGCTGTGTATTTGTTGTATACAATTGAGGATATTGTATATTGATCTTAGATTTTTTTTTTATTATTTTGGCTAATTTCCATGTCTTGTACCATAGTTGTATTATGTTTTAGAAATGGTCAAGTATGTGAATTACGCCATTAGACACTTATGATGGTGTCAGTACCAAATAAAAATGCTTGTATTGTATTATTCTAGGTATATATTATACAGGGCATTACATATTGCCACTGATTTCAACAATCATTGTTGTCGTCATAAAAAATTCATAAAGGATATTTTGCGGGATTATTAACTTTATACCTAGAAGCACATAGATCCACAACATATGCCCAAAGGACATGTGGGAGTTCATCGGCCCGGTTTCCCTTAGCTTCTTTAAGTATTCTCTTTATCCCTCTCAATAAAACTTGAGTAGCTGCATCCGCTTATCTGTTTATTTGGGGACCGTCTACTGATGTGAAATGTTGCTTGATCTTAATATCATCGAGAATTTTTCTCAAGTTCTTATCACTAAATTACGGATATGCAACAACTTTAAATGTTCAACGTTTGTTCTTCACCAAGATTCATAAGGATATCTTGCAATATATGGATATGCAACAACTTTCAACGTTTGTTCTTCACCAAGATTCATAAGGATGATGATGAAAATGTTTCAGGATTCTTCTTTAAATTTGTACTTGTAAGTTTAAAAAAAAATGTAAGATTATGAAAATTTATATATATATATATATATATATATATATATATATATATATATATATATATATTCTACATAGGTTATTTGTATAACTGATAGGTAAAGTAGTGTGTTTTTATATAAAATACGAAATTACAATTACTGGGGTTCGAACCCATGTGCAGTACAATTTATCCCTCGATTTTATAAAAATGAGGGTTAAAGTGGTAACTTTTGGCGACACTCTTCATCACCTTGCCTTTAAAATCGAGGTAAAATCTCTTTTCCAACCAAGATAAAATTATTTTTTTGTAGTAGTGAAGGCATGATGTTGTACCGATAGGTTCGATTAAGGTCAGTGTATTCAACGCAGATCCTTCACTTCCACGGTGATTTCTTGGCCAATACGGCATTGGAAAACCATTTAGTATATCTTATTTCCAAAATAAATATGGCATTAAGTAGACCTTGAATTGTACTCATACTTGCTTATACCTTTTTAGATTATCATCGAGCTGTATAATTTTAATGGTTCCATCTGGAACTTACCACGAGGTTGTTGTTTTGAATCCCGACGAAGAAACGAGATCATCATCTTGTAGGGTTTCATCTTCTCGCACGTCGAGGCAACCATGCCAATGGTAGTCTTATGGGTCTTCTTTTTTTTTTCTTTTTACAGGCGTCCACGATCGCTAAGGGGCTCTTGAGTATGATTTCATGTATTAGGCAAGCCCCACATAGATCAACTGAGATGACAACTGGTTTGCCAAAACTTTTATGATACTTTACCTTTAGATGGATTGTAGAAGCCACTACATCAAGTGTTGCAAGGAATGATCTCCCTAAGACGGTGTTGTACGCGCTTTGGTAACAGATTACCAAAAAAAAGTGTGTTCGCGGTCCTTTTGTCACTTCCTTATCTAAATAAACTGGTAGTTTTACATCCTCAAATGGGTGAGGTAAAAAGTTATTAAAGACTAGAAGATCTCCTCCTTTATATGGCGTAAAATCCTCACTACTAGAAAATTCGTTTTAAGTGACCGAATTAGTGACTTAAAAATTTCGGTCACTCCAGTGACCGAATTAGCCACCAAAATTTGGCATCTTGTTAGTAAAATTTTAAAAGTCACTAAATCGGTCACAAAATAAAATTAGTCACTAAATTAGCGACTGAAATTTAGTGACCATAATTCCCAGTCTCAAATAATCATTTTTTATATAAATTAATTCATAAAAAAAATTTGTGACCGAAATTTCGGTCACTAATAGTTTTTTTTTTGTTTTATTATTAAGTTACTTCCCTCCCAATTTTCTCCTTTTTTTATTTTTATTTTTTAGTCAAAATTTCACAATCATATTATTTTAACTAATAAAATATATATTTATAGAAATAACTAACTCATTAAAATTTATTAATTTTAATAAAATATAATTTTAATGATAATTAGTGTAAACAATTTTTTAATAATATTTTAAATTTCTATTTCATTAATATTATATACATTTTAAATGTAAATGTAACAACTAAAATAAAGTGGCCTAGTGGTCACGTGGAAACATCTCAAAGGAAAGTACATTGGTTTGATTCCCACTTAAGCTAAAACTTTTGTTTTATTTTAAGTTTTTAAACAATTGAAAATGATCACAAAAATCGGTCAATTATTTCGGTCATTAAATATGTCGCTAAAGGTTAGCGACTAGCACTTTTTCAACCGAAATTTGGTAGTCACGTTATTGGTCGCTAAATGTTATAGTGACTGATTTTTAGGCTTTTTCGGTCTCTAATTCAGTCACTAAACGCGAATTTTTTAGTTGTGTCTGCTCATGTAGCCTTAACCTACTTAAGATGCAGAGGTACATAATGTCACAAGAACTCCTGGCATCAATAAGGATTCTTGGCACTCAATGTTTCATTATGGTAGCAATTACGACCACTGAGAGCATTGCTTTATGGAGTGATCTTGGAGTCGACTGACCTGTGGTGACTTCAGTAGGTGGATTAGACCATCATTTTCTTTTGATCAAGATCGCATTAACAATTCGTCGCTTTGGGATCAGAGAAGTTGGTAGTGGAAATTTGTGAGAATCAGAAGTTGATTCTCACAGATGACACCATTGTTTTGTGTTGAAACTATAAATATGGGGAGATCTGGTGTACTTAAGCTTCGATGCAGTGAGGTGAACTCCCGATACAGTAGAACAAGGATAAACCTGCAAAGTTAGTACTCCAACACTCAAATTAATAAATGAGTGAGAAAAAAAGTTTGAACATATGAATGAGAGAATACCTAAAATAATACGTGCTTGAGTTTATATAGTGTACACTATTATAGTCATTCTTATATCAATTATCATCTTATGCATGAAATCGATCGATTATATTTGACGATGGTGAGTGCTCTGAGCTATCAATGTCTTAGCACACACAATTTTTAAAATGAGTCTCTTTAGCTTTAACACCTTTGGGTATATAGTTTGCCCAGAACAATTATAATTATAGGTAGATTAGTAAATATGTTTTTTTTTTTTTTTTATGAAACAAGTAAGCTAGAAACAATCTAAGTAAGTTGTATGTACTAAACAATTTTTTAGTCTTTTTTGTCCTAATAGTTAAAAGGCTTAATTACAGTTTTTGTCCCTCTATTTTACTTGACTTGCGAAATCGGTCCCTTTATTTTAAATTTAAACAGTTTTGGTCTCTCTATTTTAAATTTAAACAATATTGGTCCCCCTCTCATATTTTTAAACTTAAAATTAACGATGTTTTCATTTTTTAAATGACAATTTACATGTAAAACATAACAAATCAACGTATATAAACCTATTATTGAACTTTGTAGATAAAAATATAAGTTAAAAAATGAAATTTTTATCGATTTTCTATGAAAAAAATTTAAGAGAGGGACTAAAACTGTCTGAATTTAAAATAGAGGGACCAAAACTGTTTAAATTTAAAATAAAAGGACTAATTTCGTAAATCAGACAAAATAGGGGGATCAAAACTGTAATTTAGCCTATTTAATATAACCAGAAAAAAATAGAAAACCGACAAATTGTTATGTCAAACAAACACCAAACTATTGTTTCATTCTATAGCATGCAAAGTATATTTTATAAATGGGTTAATACACATTTTAGCCCCTGCCATTTGGGGCGAATTTGAAAAAGGACCCTGTAAAAAAAAACAGATTTTGTTCATGTCATTTGAAGATTCTTTTATTTTGACCCTTTAGTGGACACAATCAGCAGAATCTGTGACGTTGCGCTGTTTTGTTGGCTTTTTTTATTTTTTTTAATTTTTTTAATGTGACATAATAGCTTTGTTGGAATTTTTATATTTATTTTCTTTTTATTTTAATTATATGCGTGACATTTTTATTATTATTTTATTATTTGTATGTTGAAATGTTAAAAGATAAAAAATGATAACACCAAGTATTGAATCCATATCTTAGTGCATGCAAGAAGCTCTCTTACCACTAGGTTGTTATGCATTTTTTATTTATAATTTATATCAACTATATATAATATAAACTAAACTAAATTTAGTTGCATGTTGAAATGTTTATAATTTGTTTATTTATTTAATATTTAATATTTAATATAAACTAAATTAAAATTTATTTAATTACTACAATTCAAATGTTTTAATAAACTAAATTTTAATTTTATATTTTATTTATAAATTAATATTAATGTTTTAATAAATTAAATTAAATTAATTTTAACGTTTTAACTATTTATCATTTAAATATTTCGAATTCATTCCAAAGGACAGAAACTAAAATGTATATTAACCCTTTATAAATTTAAATTTCCACTCCTCAATCTGAAAAATCAATTGAAATATTTCAACCGATGATTTTTGAAAACTAAAGAAATCCAGATACACGAAATGTCATGATGGCATTGCTATTATTTTATTATTTAGTTTGTAATATTAAGTTATTACATAGTTTTTTTTTTTTTTTTTAAATAACTTTTGGACATCAAAACATTGATGTTTATATTTTTTTTGTATATACTTTTTGAAATATATTTAAAATGTACAAAAAAAAAATCTGACAAAAATAGTATAAACATAAATATCTGTTTAAAGTGGACCCGTTTTTCCTAAACAAGATAAATAGTCCCATCACATATCACTTTCAAACCTTGTGCTTCCCATGAAGAACTTTATTTTTATTTTTATTTTTTTTGTTTAATTAGTTGGTCCACTTGGGTAATGAGTTCATGTATAATTGTAAGGATTATAAATTTTTGAAATTTTTTATAAAATTTTATATAATATTACAATATAATGTCAATTTTTGTATTATAAATGACATAACTTTAAGAGAAATATGATCTAAAAAAGTTTTTTTTTTAACAATTACTCCCTCCATCTCAAAATATAAGAGAAAAAATTAAAAATACATTTATTAAAAAAAGTAAAAAGTATAATAATTTGACTAAAATTTTGTTGAAAAAATTTGTTTTGAAAGATGTAAAAACAATTTTAATTGATTGTTAGCTATAGAAAAAATGAAAGAGAAAACAAATTAAATGCAACTTGCATTTAATTTTATCTTAAAAAAGATGAAAGTTATTTTTTTTTTATATTTTGAGACAAAAAAAATACATTTTTTTTTCTTATATTTTGAAACATAAGGAGTACATGAGTAATTCCATCTATATAAAACGGACCAATATGATCAAATTATTAGTTGGGCAAACTTTATGATAAAATTTGTGTTAGATGTGTAAGAATGTATTGCTTATGAAAATGACCAATTAATGTTGTGAAATAGACTAAGAGTAGTGTCTCATTTGTGATTGATACATGTTTTTTCTTCCAATTTAAGATTTTGTCCACAAGTTCAACAAAATTTCATTTTCACAATTATTGAATGGAATATAGTGGGCGATCGTGCTAAATAAACAGCTCACACAAAACAAAATCGAGAAGTTGACACAATTATACTTTTCGTATGTTGCCTGCCTAATAAATATAAATTAGAGTCTACCCTAAAAATATATATATAATATATTTATATGAATGTTTATATTTTATCCAGTGTATTTTTTATTAATAATTAGGCTAAAATACAGTTTTGGTCCATCTATTTATCAAAATTCACGGTTTTGGTCCCCCTATTTTATTTTTTAACAGTTTTGGTCTCCACTCCAATTTTGGCCCAAAAAAATGATGAATAGTAACTGGTTCGTACATGAACAGTACACGTCCGTACATGAACAGTACATGAACAGTGAGGGGTGGGGACCAAAACTGTTAAAAAATAAAATTGGGGGACTAAAACCGTGAATTTTGACAAACAGGGGGACCAAAACTGTATTTTAGCCTAATAATTATGAGTTATTTAATAGTTTATCTATAATGAAAAAAATTAATAATATAAATAAATAAATAAAGAAAAATAACTTAATTTTGTAAAATGTAAAAAATAGTATGCTTGCATGTATTGGGGTAGACAAAATAAACTCTTAAATTGTTTTTTATAAAGATTTTTTAAGAATAGAATTTAAAATAATTACTAAATAATTTCAAATATTGTATTTTCTTTTTTAATTTAAAGTTTAGTCATTTCAAATTTTAATCCAAAATTGATATGGGATGTCTTTGTTCTTTGATTTAATGCTCAATTCATTCATAAATATTGATAAATAGTTAAAAATAAATTTGAATTGAAAAAATTATGACAAAAAGTGATAAAAAATAAAAGAAAAAGAAAATATTAGTGGGAAAATAGAAATACTCAAAAGAAAAGAGAACAATTATATAAATTGATAAAATAGAAAAAATCAACAATATACTTAAAAAAGAAAATAATAAATTTTTAAAATGATATAGTAAATTGATAAAATAGAAAATATTAAAACATGAATAATAGACTAAAATGTGATACTTGAAAAAAAAAACGAAGTGAAAGAAACAAAACCAAAATGAAAGAAAAAAAACAATAAGATGAGTTATAGACAAACAAACTATATAGAAAAATAATTTAAAATATATACTTTTCAACAATAATAAAATATTATTTTAATTTAATAAGTCATTAATTTATAAATAGAATCGTGAGATTTAATTAATATAATAAAGGAGATATTGGAAACGTTAGTATTTGGGTGTAAGTTAATTTTTTTATGAGTGGTTTTTTGTAATTTATTAATTAAAAGATATATAGTTAAATAAATAATAAATAAAAGTAATATAGAATTATGAGCTTTGGTTATTGGTTGGGGGGTGTAAGAACTAGAAGTTAGTGAGTATGCGTTATTAAATTATTTATTATTTGTTAATTAATGATGTTTATTTTTTTTAGTTAATTAATTAATTATTTATTATAGAATATTGGATGAAAACTATGACAGAAAAATGATAATAAATAAAAGAAAATGAAAATATAAGTGAAAAAAATAAAAATACACAATAGATGAAAAACGAATAATATAATAAAATAATAAAATAGAAAAAATAATGATTTACTTGAAAAAAATAAAATAATTATTTTTTAAATAGTAAAAAGTTGATAAAACAAATAAATAATAGACAAATTTGTGATGCTTCCAAATTCAAAGTCAAAATAATGTATTTGAAAGAAACAATATCAAAATGAAAAATAAAGCAATAAAATATGTTTGAGACAAAAGTTTATGGAAAAATAACTTGAAATTTATACTTTTTAACAATATCTTTACAAACAAAAACTCTATACCTTGAAACAAAACATTATTAAAAATTGAAAAAACAACAACAAAATATAAAAGAAAAAAATCCGAAATTCAAAGTCAAGACACAATATAGTAGAATAGAGGATATAAAAAAAATAAATTGATCTTTAATAATGACATGAGAAGTAAATGTTTGAAAATTGTGATGAAATTTTGAGGTTAATTTCATTAATAAACTTATGAGATTGTATTTTGTGATGTCAAACTTTATACTTGCAAATAAAACATAACCAAGAATAGAAAAATGAAAATAAAATTAAAAATAAATGGAAGAGAATGTAGAATAAATATGTTTACCAATGACATGAGAAGAAAAATAAGTAAAAGAAAATATAAAATGAATATCTTTACTAATGACGTGAGAAATAATGTTTGAAAACTATGATGTAATTGTGAGAGAGGTTTCATAAATAGATTTGTGAGGTTTGATTATTGTGAGATTAGTTAATGGGTAAAGGAGTTATTGAAAATGTGAGTATTTGGGTAAGTTTTTTTTTTTTGAAATAAAGAATATTTATATATCTCAAAAAAACATTACAAATACCAGAAGGCGACCCAAGAGGTCCAGCCAAAAACTCAAAGACACAAAAAGTCCAACAAAAGTCTACTTACATAAGCAACTTTGCTAAATGCTTTCTATACTTAGCCTTTGGCCACCCTCTAAACACTATGCATTCCTTTATATTTCTAATAACACTATCTTTGTCACATTGACCTTCAAATATAGTTCTATTTCAATAATTCCACACACCATAAACTACTTCTATTGCAGTTAATTTCAGGAAATCTTTCCTCCACCTTTTTGCCCTTTGTATTCCTCACCAACCAAGGCAACTCATCCCCCAGGTCTTCGGACTGTGTTGGATCTCTAACCAGTCGAGGAAATGCTCCCAAATATTTCTTGTATCGGTACACTCGAACAACAAATGCTCTATAGTTTCCTCCTTGTCTTTGCACATACTATATTTATCGTCGTGCCCCAAACCAATCTTCTTCAATCTAGCTTTTGTGGCAAACCGATTATGACATGTCATCCACATAGTTTGCACAGTCCTTGGAATTGCCAAATTATGACAAATCAGAGAATGCCAAGTTACTGAGTTGTTGTTTTTGTTTAGCAGCAAATAAACCTTCATCATTTGAAACTTTTTCCTGCTTATCATGTCATCCCACAAGTTCTGCATATCATTAATCAACAGTCTCTGCTGGATGATGTTCTTTAGAATCCATGTGCACCTGTTATCTTTAGTAGTACAATTAAGAACAGATTGGCCTTTTAAGAAATAACTATGGACCCACTTGACCCATAGGTTATCACTCTTAAGGCAAATGCTCCACAGACATTTCAACATTGCAACACTATTCCAAATCTCAAGATTTACTATGTTCAATCCTCCATTTTTTATAGGGCTGCACATCTTATTCCAAGAGATAGGACTTTTTCTACTTATACCTTCTTTGCCAGTCCAGCTAAAAGAGCGACATATAGCATCTATCTTGTGAAGAACCATTTTTGGGAGAGGGAAGCAACTCATCCAGTAATGAGCTATGGCCTGGGAGACACTCTTTACTAATTGCACTCTACCTGCTGCACTAAGTAATCTAGTTGTCCAATGTTTTATTCTAGCAGTGATTTTGTCTACCAGTGGAAGATAGTGATTCACATTAAGTCTTCTGCCAGACAATGGGACCTGGGTAAGTTGGTTTTTTATGAGTTGTTTTTTTAGGTTTTGTTTAATAATTTATTAATTAATATAGAAATGGAAACGTGAGTAACTGGGTTAATGGGTCTTAAAAAGTGGGTAGTGGAGTTTTTTATTAATTAGTTAGTTATTTATTAATTAATAATGTTTGCATTTTATATGGGTTAGTGACATATTTTATTAATTAATTTATTATTTATTAAATAGTAATATATGTATTTTATTATTTATTATAGATTTTGGCGGGAATTTTTTTAGGAGAAGTTATAGGATTATAATGTAGTATGATATATTTAGTCTAATTAATTATATTAATTGGTTGTTCTCATTTCTTAGGTTAGGCATGTTTGTTTTAGATTTAAATGAATAGATTTTTTTTTTTGTATTTTTAAAAATATTTTTTAAATATTATAAGTTTTTTTGAATTTGTTTTTTATAAATAAAAAAAATTAATTTTAACATCCTATAATATAAACATATATTATATATTTTCTTTTTCTCATGGAGCAAAGAGTGCTTACCAATAGATAAAGGTGACCTGGATGTGATTGATATCAGGGATTGGAATCGTGCTTGTATGGCTAAACTATTATGGAACTTGTGTAACAAGAAAGATAGTTTATGGATCAAATGGATCCATAGCTACTTCATTAAAAACCAAGATATCTGGTCGGTACAGCCAAAGAACACAACCTCTTGGATCATGAAAAGCATTTTGAGTCAAAGAGAGAAGTTAAACAACATGTTAGAATGGAGAAAGATGCTCCAGCAGCCTTCTTTTAAAACAAAGACAATTTACAAGGCAATGAAAGAGCATGAGACTAAGGTGGATTGGAGCCATTTGATTATTCGCAACCCATCGAGACCGAGAGCTGTTTATACTCTCTGGATGGCTTGCCATAAAAAGCTTGCCACTAAGGAGAGGCTTTGTGTAACGCCCCGATTTGTTTAATTGTATTTATTTATTTCATTTATGTGAATTTTGTGAAATGTGTGAATTTATTGTATTTTACCTGCTAATTGAGTTAATTGGTTAGTTTCTCTGATAGATAAAATATTTGCATTAAATTATAATTTCTTTTCAACTTTTATTTCCTGAAATATATTTCATCGGTATGTTTATGTTTTACCACGTTTTGAGAGCGTTTGCGAGATATTTGAGAATAGGGGTATTTTGGTCTTTTGGCGTGGGTATTTTTCATAAAATAGAAAGTGGGGAGAAAAAGAGAGAAAAGAAAGGAAAAGGGAGAGAAAGAAAAAGAGAAGAGAGAAAGGAAGAGAAGGGAAAAAGAGGAGAAGAGGAAAATCGAGAATTCATCCGTTTCAAGCGCGATCAATCGGGTAAGGGTGAGAAGTTTCAATTATATCTTGCTTGTATATGTATATGTGTTGTTTATGTATGTGTTTTGGTTGTTTTTACAATGTTTTCCTTATCGATAAGTTGATGAACCATTGTCAGAAATCGATATAAATCGCGTTGTATGATTATCCTGTGTTTAGGAACAATTGTTGGTACTTGTTTTGCTGTTGAAAATGGATTTGGGGATGAAAAATGGGATTTTTGGGGGAAAATTCGTAGAAAAATTATGCAGGAAAAATTCTGGGTTTTCGCTGCCCATACGCGTATCAGGCAAGGCAATACGCGTATTGGGTTGGGAAATACGCGTATGGCAATGAAGGAATTTAGTCATTACGCGTATGGGAGAGGGCAATACGCGTATGGAGCGAGGGCAATACGCGTATTGGATTTTTAGTGGGATTTATGGGGAAATCAGTCTCTGCCCATACGCGTATCACTTTGGGAAATACGCGTATGGATGGGCGAGCGAGCAGGTCAATACACGTATGGCTCAGGGCAATACGTGTATGGCCAGTGAGAGTGCAGAATGTAGTGTTTTCGCGATTCCTTTTCTTTTTTATTCCGTAACTTGTGTTCTGATTATCCGTTTTGAACATTCTTGGTATCGTTGGAAAGCTATTGAAATGTTCTTTCTTATTAAAATGGGTTTGAGATGGTTGGCCGATTTAATTATGTCGGGAATTTGGGAATGTGTCATTTTGTCGACTTTTACCGTTGTAATTGTGTGTATTTGATGTGTTATCATGCAATATGCTTTTGATATGTATCGTATGACTTGTGTGATGTTATATGATATGAATGCATGTGATGAAATTTTATGATGATGGTTTGTGGCCTAAGGGCAAGAAAATGCATTGTGTGGTGTTTGATTGTATATGCATGATTATGGGTATATATGTGAAGATGCATTTGATTGTCATGAGTCCTTGTATGCCAAGCATCATGATATGCATCTTGTGATGTTGTGTGCCCTTGTGGGGTGTGAGCGACGAATCGATTCCAGAGGGAATCCGCTATAACATCGTGAGCCTTATACAAAGAGGACTGAAAGCGATGATTATAGACGATCGTGAGCCTTATACAAAGAGGACCGAAAGCGATCGGATCGTGAGCCTTATACAAAGAGGACCGAAAGCGATCGGATCGTGAGCCTTATACAAAGAGGACTGAAAGCGATCCATAAATGTCGTGAGCCTTATACTAAGAGGACCGAAAGCGACGGGGAACATCATTTCCCCGACGGGGAGTTACACTAAGTAACAAGCGATGGTTCCAATAGTTCCTGAGTGAACTAGTGATGAGATTGATGGATGGATGGTACCGCATTTGCATAGAGTCATTGTATCGGTCTCTTTGCATTTGCATAAATCATGAATGGATTGATTATGTGTGGAAAATCATGAATGGATTGATTATGTGTGGAAAATCATGAATTGATTGAGTGTGTATTGAGATTTATGTTTGAATTGGTAAATGGATGTGCATAAGTGATAAATGCATTGGTTGTTGATGATATGTTTTATGTATAGCCATGTGCTAGGTTTTGTGGAGACATGGTGAGTTACAATGATGGTATTAATTCTCTATGGTATGTTATATGTGAATATCCGTGGGGTGGTGGTGTGTTTCCATATGTGATAACTTTGGGATGCATTATGTGAGAATATGTGATTATGTTAGTATAATCGATATATGTTATGTATTTGTGGCATGTTATATATATTAGCGTGTGATGCTTGTGGTGAGAATAACTATGCATGTGAATTTTTATGCGTTGGCATATTATTACGCAATCTTGATTTAGTTATTATTTCTCACCCTTCTGCTGTGGTTTGTTGCCCTATGAGGCAATTGCAGATTAGTATCTTGGAAGCTTTTGTGAAGATTAGTCTTCCGTCCTTTGTCGGTCTGTCTGCTCTGATACGTAACACGGGAGTCAGGGAACGCTGTATATATATATATATATATATATATATATATATATATATATATATATATATATATATATATACATTTGTTGAATATATTTTGTATTACTTTTGTATGAATATCTTGACGTGATAAAACGATTTATTTTGTAAAACAGGGTAGTTATGGATCTTTCCGCTTTATTCCATAATTGACCGTTCCTTTTATATGGACAAAGTTTTCTTTGAGGTTATTCTATTTTGTGTTATGTATCAAAAATTTATGAGCAGGGATTGTATTTTCTTTCCATTGTTGTGGCATCCTTGTTTCTGTCGGAAAAATAAATTTTTTTATTTACTCTGATTTAATTGTATATTATTTATTCGCGATGGGAATTGGGGTGTTACATAGTGGTATCAGAGCAGGTCGGTCCGTCCGGCCAAGTTGTTGAGTCAGTTGGTGTGACAATTAAATACTGTCGATGTTGTTTGTTCCTTAGTATGTGACATGTGTGTAAGACACTGTCAGTACTTTCTAGTTGTTCTATTTCGTTGTCTACAGAAGTTAGAATGAGATAAGTGGGGGAGGATCTGGTACTTCTCCATGTTGCTTCAGGTGTGGAGCGCTGGCTCAGTGTGTTGTGAATTGCAAGATTGTAAGTGTTGTTTGGACAGTGTGGTTTCCGGTTCCAGAAGGAATGTGGAGGTAAGGTTGTGTCAACTAAGGGTTTGTGCCTTAGGTAGTTTTGTGCACAGGATGTAAGGAATGCTATTATAGTTTGGTAAAGACGGTTTATGCCCCATCATGATTGTCGGCTGTTTATTGACAAATTGATGAATTGATCACCCTTAATCTCTTGTTGATAGTAGACAGGAATTATGTTGGATGGAATATATGTGTCTTTCCGGCTTTGATAGTGTGTGAAAGGAATTGTTTGGAATTAAGAAAATGATTACGGATTGTTTTGATGAGTTGATGAAGATTCTTATATCGGAAGATGAGGTGGATTAGAGGTTTTGGTATGTTGGTCAAGTTGGGAAGTCATTGAGAGAGAATGATTGGGTTTTATTTAAGGGCTGCTTCTCAGAGAGTAGAGATTGAACTTAATTGGACGAAGGTGAATAGTTGAGGTTTATATCTGCTAAGTAAGTAGAAAACTCTATGTAGATGGGACTAAGATGTGTGTTTTGTCTGTGATGGTAGTGTTCTGGAAATTGGCATGGAAGTCACAGTGATGAGCCGTCAGTTGTGCATAGTTTCAGATGTGTTTTTGGATGGAACAGTAAGGTGTTGTCTTAGGGAGCTCCATCTTTGTTAGTAGCAAAAAGAAAGGATGATTGAACGGAATAACAAGTATGATATGTATAATGGTATTGAGACTATGGAAAGCAAAACTTAGAGTTTTGGTGAGGTTTGGAGTCTTTGGAGTTTTAGAGCCTTAATGGGAATCTTGAGAAAACCCTGAGGAGTGGATGTAATATTTGAGAGTTCTTTTTGGTTGGGGGTTACTACATGTTGGGATTTATGAGAATTTGGACTGTCAAGAGAAGAAATTGTGTATGGATTACTAACAGTCGAATAAGGTAATGATTGAGAATAAGTGTCAACTATCATGAAAAGATGACTGGAATGGTTTGGTTGAGTTTGAGTGAAATTGCAATTGTTTGGAATGTTTGATAAGAGTGGTGAATTTGCGTGAGTTGAGGCTTTGGTCGATTTAATGTGACTGGTTAGGTTTGTTATCATCGGATTATGCTATTATTTACTCGGTTATGCTTGTATGTGAGTAACCAGTTACCCAGTGAAAATTTTTGCTAAAGCTTTAAGGATTTATATCTTTTGGAATGTGGTTGGGCATTACAAGGTGCAGTGAGGGTATTTGGTGTTAGTAATGCATCTGTAATGCTTGTGGAGTATATGAATCGTATCTTCCATATTTGATTGGATAAGTTCGTGGTGGTTTTGATTGAGGATATTCGGGTCTTTTATAAACTCAGAGGAGAAACAGATAAAGTGTTTGAGATTTGAATTACAAGTGTTGAAAGGAGACGAAGTGTTATGCTAAGTTATTCAAGTGAGATTTTTGGTTGAGAAAGATTAGTTTCTTGGATATGTAATTTCTGATGATGGTATTGTTATGGATCCATCGGAAGTAGATGCAGTTCTACAATGAGAGACTCCGAAGTTGGTTAAGGAGATTAGAAATTTTTGGGCTTAGTTGGTTGTTACTGCAGGCTAGGGAAGACTTTGCTAAGTTCGTACTTCTGTGATCTCAGTTGACTTGCAAAGGGTGAGTCATTTGTTTTGGATGTTCGTTGTGAGTAAGTTTTGGTGAGCTGAAGTAGAAGCTGTTTATGGCTCCAGTTTTGATTGTGTGTGATCCTAATAAATCGTTTGTGAGGTATTGGGATGCGTCTTTGATGAGTTTAGGCAGTGTGTTAATGCAAGAGGGTAAAGTCGTGGCTTATGCTTTACGACCATTGAGGATTCAGAAAAGGGTCTATACTACTCTGGATTTGGAATTGGTTGCGGTTGTATTGTGTTGGAATATTTGGAGGTATTATCTTTATGGTTCTAGGTTCAAAGTGTTTGGTAATCACACGAATATTGAGTACTTGTTTGGTCTGAAGGAATAGAGTAGGAGTCAACGAGGAGGGTTGGACTTAGTGACGAGTTATGAATTTGGCTTGGATTATCCTTCGGGAGAAGCTAAGGTTGTGCCTGAAAAGTTAAGTCGAAAGTTGTTATACATGTCTGTTTTGATGGTCAGAGAATTCAAATTATTTGAGCAGTTCAGAGACTTGTGTCTGGTGTGTGAGACAACACAGTAAAGTGTGAGGTTGGGTATATTAAAAGTGAACAATGATTTTTGGTGAATAAGAGAAAGAGTTAGACGTTGGACGTGAGATTTGTAGTTTTGATGGTTTCAAGTAATCATAGTGCGCAGCAGAAGCGTGATGTGGCATATTTCGTATATGCGGGTGTGACTTGTAAGAGTTCATAGGTTGAACATTGGGAACATGTAGGAGTGATGAGACTATTGGACATTTCAGAATGGACGTGTTAGGTGGAAGGTTTCAATATTAATCATGTACTAATATGTAGATGGATGTTTTGGTTACATGTTTGGCGGGTGAATCACAACGTTGTTGTATTGATGTTATGTTTGGTATCCTGGTTTTGTTGATGTTGTTGAGACGATGTTGGGTCGTGGAACTTGTGTTCTTGTTTGTGTTGTTGCCTCGTTCATATCGTGTTAGGTCGAGTGCGAGTAGCTAATTCTTGTGGTGAATTAGAGGAGTGTTACCTATGGTGATGGTAACGATCTTGTTGTGTTTTGGTTCAAGAGTGAACCTGTGTGTGTTCGTAACTTGGGTATTCTTTGAGTTGTGAGTTGGTCGTCAAGTGCATTGTATGGGCTTTGCATCTTGTCGTTGTAGTTGTCGTCGTTGTCGTGTCGTTGGTGTTGTTGCTGTTAGCGGGGTGGTTCATCAGTTGTGTTGTTCGTGGTGTGCCTTTGGTTGGCATGTTGGTTTGTTAGTCGGTTGCGAGAGTCGTATCCCGAGTTGTTCGTATCAGTATATTTTTGAGGACGAAAATGTCTAAGTGGGAGAGAGTTGTAACGCCCCGATTTGTTTAATTGTATTTATTTATTTCATTTATGTGAATTTTGTGAAATGTGTGAATTTATTGTATTTTACCTGCTAATTGAGTTAATTGGTTAGTTTCTCTGATAGATAAAATATTTGCATTAAATTATAATTTCTTTTCAACTTTTATTTCCTAAAATATATTTCATCGGTATGTTTATGTTTTACCACGTTTTGAGAGCGTTTGCGAGATATTTGAGAATAGGGGTATTTTGGTCTTTTGGCGTGGGTATTTTTCATAAAATAGAAAGTGGAGAGAAAAAGAGAGAAAAGAAAGGAAAAAGGAGAGAAAGAAAAAGAGAAGAGAGAAAGGAAGAGAAGGGAAAAAGAGGAGAAGAGGAAAATCGAGAATTCATCAGTTTCAAGCGCGATTAATCGGGTAAGGGTGAGAAGTTTCAATTATATCTTGCTTATATATGTATATGTGTTGTTTATGTATGTGTTTTGGTTGTTTTTACAATGTTTTCCTTATTGATAAATTGATGAACCATTGTCAGAAATCGATATAAATCGCATTGTATGATTACCCTGTGTTTAGGAACAATTGCTGATACTTGTTTTGCTGTTGAAAATGGATTTGGGGATGAAAAATGGGATTTTTGGGGGAAAATTCGTAGAAAAATTATGCAGGAAAAATTCTGGGTTTTCGCTGCCCATACGCGTATCAGGCAAGGCAATACGCGTATTGGGTTGGGCAATACACGTATGGCAATGAAGGAATTTAGTCATTACGCGTATGGGAGAGGGCAATACGCGTATGGAGCGAGGGCAATACGCGTATTGGATTTTTAGTGGGATTTATGGGGAAATCAGCCTCTGCCCATATGCGTATCACTTTGGACAATACGCGTATGGATGGGCGAGCGAGCAGGGCAATACGCGTATGGCTCAGGGCAATACGCGTATGGCCAGTGAGAGTGCAGAATGTTGTGTTTTCGCGATTCCTTTTCTTTTTGACTCCGTAACTTGTGTTCCGATTATTCGTTTTGAACATTCTTGGTATCGTTGGAAAGCTATTGAAATGTTCTTTCTTATTAAAATGGTTTTGAGATGGTTGGCCGATTTAATTATGTCGGGAATTTGGGAATGTGTCGTTTTGTCGACTTTTACCGTTGTAATTGTGTGTATTTGATGTGTTATCATGCAATATGCTTTTGATATGTATCGTATGACTTATGTGATGTTATATGATGTGAATGCATGTGATGAAATGTTGTGATGATGGTTTGTGGCCTAAGGGAAAGAAAATGCATTGTGTGGTGTTTGATTGTATATGCATGATTATGGGTGTATATGTGAAGATGCATTTGATTGTCATGAGTCCTTGTATGCCAAGCATCATGATATGCATCTTGTGATGTCGTGTGCCCTTGTGGGGTGTGAGCGACGAATCGATTCTAGAGGGAATCCGCTATAACATCGTGAGCCTTATACAAAGAAGACTGAAAGCAATGATTATAGATGATCGTGAGCCTTATACAAAGAGGACCGTAAGCGATCGAATCGTGAGCCTTATACAAAGACGACTGAAAGCGATCCATAAACGTCGTAAGCCTTATACCAAGAGGACCGAAAGCGACGGGGAACATCGTTTTCCCGACGGGGAGTTACACTAAGTAACAAGCGATGGTTCCAATAGTTCCTGAGTGAACTAGTGATGAGATTGATGGATGAATGGTACCGCATTTGCATAGAGTCGTTGTGTCAGTCTCTTTGCATTTGTATAAATCATGAATGGATTGATTCTGTGTGGAAAATCATGAATGAATTGATTATGTGTGGAAAATCATGAATTGATTGAGTGTGTATTGAGATTTATGTTTGAATTGGTAAATGGATGTGCATATGTGATAAATGCATTGGTTGTTGATGATATGTTTTATGTATAGCCATGTGCTAGGTTTTGTGGAGACGTGGTGAGTTACAATGATGGTATTAATTCTCTATGGTATGTTATATGTGAATATCCGTGGGGTGGTGGTGTGTTTCCATATGTGATAACTTTGAGATGCATTATGTGAGAATATATGATTATGTTAGTATAATCGATATATGTTATGTATTTGTGGCATGTTATATGTATTAGCGTGTGATGCTTGTGGTGAGAATAACTATGCATGTGAATTTTTATGTGTTGGCATATTATTATGCAATCTTGATTTAGTTGTTATTTCTCACCCTTCTGTCGTGGTTTGTTGCCCTATGAGGCAATTGCAGATTAGTATCTTGGAGGCTTTTGTGAATATTAGTCTTCCGTCCTTTGTCGGTATGTCTGCTCTGATACGTAACACGGGAGTCAGGGAACGCTGTATATATATATATATACATTTGTTGAATATATTTTGTATTACTTTTGTATGAATATCTTGACGTGATAAAACAATTTATTTTGTAAAACAGGGCAGTTATGGATCTTTCCGCTTTATTCCATAATTGACCGTTCCTTTTATATGGACAAAGTTATCTTTGAGGTTATTCTATTTTGTGTTATGTATCAAAAATTTATGAGCAGGGATTGTATTTTCTTTCCATTGTTGTGGCATCCTTGTTTCTGTCGGAAAAATAAATTTTTTTATTTACTCTGATTTAATTGTGTATTATTTATTCGCGATGGGAATTGGGGTGTTGCACTTTGTAGATTGGGGTTTTTGGCAGAGGACAAGTGCAGTGTGTGTAATGAGCAGGAAACAATGCAGCACCTCTTCTTTGACTGTGTCGGTACGAGAAAATTTTGGAATGATGTCTTGGAGTGGATGCAAGTTAATCATAAAGCTCTGAAATGGGACGATGAACTAGATTGGCTAAAGGGTTTTTGCAGGAGTAAAAATTGGAAAGCAATCATGGTCAAAAGTGCTATAGCGGAAACTATCTACTTTGTGTGGAGATATAGAAATGAAGTGTGTTTCAAAGGTTCTAGCAATAGGGATAGAGTTGTTCCTAATACCTTGAACTGTTTGATACATAAATTATGGTTAAATTCTAGGATTAGAAAACATGTTAGTAAACTGATGTTACCCTAATGTTTAGGGCTGCTGTGTGGTACTTGTTGCAGGCTGGATCTGTTGATCGCCTTGGTTTGTATTGTTTTTGGTTAAGTAATATATTTTGCTATTTCCAAAAAAATATATAAACATATATTATTGAAGATCAAAATATAGTTGAAATCGCAATTTTTTTTCAAAATTTGTATTTCAAAAATGATTTTTATAAAAAACTATTTGAAATAACTTCAAAATTAATTTTTTTTTTTTAATTTTGATATTACAAAAAGCTTCAATAAAATAATAAAATACTTAAAATAACATTTTATGAATAACTATTCAAATTAAATTTTTATAAAAAAAATTATAAATTTTTTTAAACAAAATTATGTAACACTAAAAAAATCATTTAAAAAAAGAAACTGAAGCTAACAGACCATAACCTAATTAATAAATGAATTAAATGAGTAATTTAGAATTTAGAACTTGAGTTAAAAAAATTTGGATTTTAAATTGATAGATTTGCCCTTAAAATTATTAGATATTTATTTGTTAATATGATTATGCTGCAACCAAAGCTCCCGGTTATGGGTGGGAATAGGCCAGGCCGATTGACAGGGGCTTACGGCCTAGCCTACACAGGCCAAGGCCAGGCCAGCCTTTTTTTTCAAATAGAAAAGGTCTAGGCTTTTTTATAAGCCTATTTAGTTAAATAGGCTGGGCCACAGGCCATAAAAAAAGCCTTTTAAGCCTATTATGCCGACCTATTTTAATAAATATAAATAAATATATTATTTTTTATATTTTATTATGTACTTTACATTAAAAAAACAAAAGTACAGCTTAGTTATCTTCTAGAACTTGTGAATATAAGTTGAAAAAACTTTATGAATAATGTCATAAGTTGTTTTCACAAGTTCTCATAAACAAATAATCTCACAAAACTTAGCTTCTACGTAAGCTCAAATAAGTCTCTGTAAACAAATATTTAGTCGCATTGTGCTTTTGATTCTCTAGTATATTTAAACGTTAGTTGAATTGCTTATTTACATATGTTCAAATGATATAGGCTTTTTAAGTAGGCTAATAGGCTAATCAGGCCTTCGAAAAGGTCAGGCTCAGGCCGGAAAATGAGCCTTTGATAGGCCATAGGCCAGGCTTAGGCTTTTATTTTTTTAGCAGGCCAGGCTCAGGCATGGCAAAGCCTAGCTCGGCCCAGCTTATTTCCACCCCTACTCCCGGTTCAGTGTGGGAGGTTCTACTTCATCCGAAGATCGAAGATGTTTCGGTTTTAGTTACTCCTCCTATAGTTCCAATGCCATAAAATCTAGCACCTCCAGCTGTTGGACAGGGAACCTTCCAAGATCTTTCAACCTTTTCTAAGTTGCTCCAACATCAAAACAACCTCCGTCACAATCTATAATTCCTGGACATGAAAATGCTCTAGAGTATCTAATAATTACAAGCTAGTTTAGACATGTAAGGGGCAAACGATTTGCTGAACAATCTCTGTAACCTAGTGCAAAAACAAAATTCGCACTTCCTCACTGAGAGGATACTTAGGATTAACTAAAACTTTCACTTCAGTTCTCCCCAAGATAATTATGTCTGTGAGACCATCTCACGTGGCAAGCAGAGAGTCAGCCAAAAGCCTATCATTGTCGACATTATTTCACCACACAGTGCAACCCTCGGATCACCAGGCTGCAACCTATGTCAAAGACACAAGACTCCACCTCATTAATATGGAAAAAGAGGCAGAAGCCAAATGTCGACAAATGATCTTCGTCATCACCAATGGCCATCACATCAATCATAGAGGGAAAAACAACATGGTGCTAAAGCACAAGCTAGTAATCGAAAGAGCAACCCGTTCTCAAGATAGACCCTCGATGGAAAGATCTTCGGATCTCTGGAAAAGCACCAAAGTGGGATGAACATGTTGAGCATATAGATATCATGCTAAACTATTATCAGGTTAGACCATTATTAGGCTTGAGAAGTCGTAAAACTAGGTCTAGAAATGAGTCGAGTCGAGTCGAACTCGCCTTAGCTCGGCTCGACTCGATAACGATTTGTTCAACTCGTAATTTGAAGTTCGACACAAACATTTTTTAAGCTCAAATTCGACTCATTTTAAGTCACAAATAACTTGGTTCAACTCACTAGGTTCATCTTGTTATGTTCAATTCGTTAGCTTCACAGGTTTAAAAGTCATTTTTTAAAGTCTATTATATATATATATATATATATATATATATATATATATATATATATATATATATATATATATATATATATTTGATATTTTAAACTAATATTTTTTATTACAAAAGAGTTTTTAGTGTTTTAAACGCTATTTAAACAAAATTAAAGCGCACTCGCCAATACAAATCCTGGATATAGAAATGCTAATCTAATTACTTTTTAAAAATTAGAGTAGTGTGTACGAATATAATCATCAAATTCGTTTTTAATCTAATTATTTCATTTAAGATAGAAGTTGAATCTTCGATCACTATATATAATCTTTATTTTTATGATGTTAACTTTATTTGTATAACTATTTTTAAAAATATTTTACTCATTTGCGAATATATATGATCAATTAAAATCGATAGATTAAAAGAAAATAGAGAACTAAAATGTGGAGTAAGTCTTTAAACCTATTCTTGAAGTGTGTGTGTGTGTGTGTGTATATATATATAATTGAGTTGGCTTATGAATCTAACGAGTCAAATTATATATAATTCAAGTTCAGCTCATTTAGTTAACGAACTTAATTTATTACTCATGTTTAGCTCATTTGGTTCATAAACTTAGTTCAATGATTTAATTGTCAAATCAAGTTTTTAATTATGTTCGAGTTGGTTTGGTTCATTACTAGCCCTACGCAAAATGCAAGATGTTCATGTTAACCCTTAAGAGAGCCATCATGATGTGGTTCAAGGCCTTCTTAGACTGAAGCATAAGTTCATGGAAGGTGTTGTGGGACTCCTTCACCGCCCAATTCACGACGCAAAAGTGAAAACCCACCATCATAGTTGTGCTCAGCAGGATCCAGCAGAAAAAGAAGGTAACTCTACGGGAATACGTTAACCAATTTACAAAGGTAGTGATAGAAGTTGGTGGATCATACGATAGTTTAAAATGTTGGATATTCAAGAATGGTTGAGGTAAATTTGGACTAGAGGGAGCATGTATCCTAATTTACATGTTGGATAAGGCCCAATCCTATATTAACTATAAGCAAGAACTCATATAAAAAACGATAGAGAGAGTGAGGGGCAAGGAACTCCATACACAGTCGGGAAATAGAGAAAGACTTCAATCGTTGTCGGGGTGATGGAGATCGAGAGCCTTGAGCTAGGTTTTGATCATACACTCCCTTGAACACATCATGGGAGAAAAATTTGAGAAAAAAAATTACAAACATCAAATTTAAAGAAGTTAGGATCAATTACCATTATCCGATAAGGGAGTCAACCAAGACAGATAAGTCAAAGTATTGTTGTTCCATAAAAGTAACTCCTCCAACACAGATGAATGCATCCACTTGAAATATGTGATTGAGGAGTTGATCAAGAAAGGGAGACTTACCCGGTACACCCAAGATGGAGACCAGGAGAATGATCAAGACATTAAGAAAGACTATTAGAATAAATTTGAATCGCCCAGGAAAAAATGATCGCCCCCTCTAGGGAAAAACGTCCCTAGAGAAAACTATAGAGGTTGTTAGCAGGGCTAAAGGCGAGAAAGACACTAGTGGAGATAAGGAAAAAAACCAAAAATAAAAACCAGTACATCATATCCATCACCGTAGGCTTTCCTCAACCAAGGAATCCCTTCAAAGGTACGGTAAATAGAAGAATCTTTGAGCTAATGGAGGTTAGAAAGGAAGATGTAGTAGATTCAGGAGGAAAACCAAACATACCTATTCTAAAATTCTGGGATAGTGAAAAAGTTTGAGGAATCCCAAATGAAAATTTTCCTTTGTTAATATCACCAACTGTAGCCAAATTTGATGTATCCATAGTCCTTATCAACATAGTAAGTTCTTGCAACATTATATATGTTAAGCTCTTTGAAAAACTTGGACAAAAAAAGCGAGAAATTGTGGCCATATGAGGGATCTGACCTACAAGATTTCAATGGAAAAATCACTTACCAATGGGGGTAAATTGAGCTAGTGGTCTCCCTAGGAGAAGGAAGAGACGTCAGAATAGAAAACCTATAATTTGTAGTAGTTCCCAACAAAAGTGTCCACAACTGCATCTAGAGCAAACCCTTTGCAACAATGTTGGATGTGGTGGCCTCTTCAGTCCATTTACAAGGTAGTATCACAATGTTCATGACATGTCGTTGACAATATGCGATGACCTGTCTGGAGCATGAAGGATACATAATGACTAGCAATGCGATAAAAGGCACAAGATAAAAAGGATGCAATGGAAATCAACATGGTCTCCCTCACCAAGAAGTTGAAAGAGATGGTGATCAAACTACTAAAAGAATAGGTTGACATCCCCAAGTGGTATGGAATGAATCATTCTAATTTGATAGGTGCAAGGTACGACAATGAATGAATGGGTAAACTAGCCACAATACGCTGCATAACATGCCCGAAAACCAATAAGTAGTGACATAGTCACTTGGTTAAGTTCATTTTTTCCATATACATAAAACATAATTTGCATCACAATGTAATGTACTTATCAATGAGAATGAATAAATTTTCACAAATTTATTCCTAGTAACTATAAAGGATATGCATGACTTAAGGGTGTTGTCGCAAATGGCACAAGTGTCCAACCAAAACAATAAAAACCCCACAACATAAGTTATATAGATAAAAACAACAGACCAAGAAGCAAAGTGGTGATCAGGACTCACCCCTGTGAGGGATATCCTTCTAGCTATCCTATTTTAATGATGTCAACAAACATATTAGATTGTAATTTGAGCGGTATCACTTCACGTGTCGGGCATATAGCGTCTTACCGTTATTGGTCATGTGTCTAGATGCATAGGATCTTGTTCTCTCCAAAAATAAAGGTCCACTATTGTTTTAGTAGTGTCTAGCATGTATGTTTGACCTTGGTCTGGTAAAAATGCTCAGAAAAATTGAATTTCCTGAAAATTTGCCCTTCATGCGTTGACCCTTAAGTTCATGCGCTAACCCCAGAATTCATGCGCTAACCTCCAAAACTTGCAGGTAAGCGCACAAATCTGTGGACACAAAATTCTCATCTTATGCGTCGATGCATGGATACTGGAGGTCGACGCATGACCTTTATTTCTGCAATTTTTTTTCTAAATTTCTTTTCTATCATTTTTCTGTTATTATTTTTTTGTTGGTCATATTTTTCATATAAATAGTTTTGGTCTTCATTTTTCACAATAACAAGAAACGTGAAAGATATATGTCATTTCTCTCTTCATCTTCATCTTCTTTATTGTGTAAACAAACAATCACACATAATCATCTTTGTTTGTGTCGCCCATTGATTGAAGTGATAACGTTCAGAATTTAGGAAGTGTGATCTTCATCTTCTGGGTTGAGAGTTTGGCAGGTGTTTCTTGAATCAAACCAGTTGGGTTTGTCCTCCAAGAATCGAATAGATTTTGGGGGTTTTTGCAGAAACTGTTCTTTCTACAGGGATTCGGCTGGGCGAAGGTAACCGGAAATTGGCGCAACTGTTTCGGTTTAATAGCTGTAATCAGAGGATTGTAGAAGAAGGTTTGGGTTCGAATTCTTGGAAGATTTCAATTGACCGAGTGAAGGTAACTGAAGAACGGTGGTTTCTTTCGGTTTAGTAGCGTGGACGGTAATTGAATCAACCATATTCGGAGCACTTGATTCATCTTGAATCAAGGGAAGAGAAAATTCTGCATCAACGATCGAAGACATTCGGGGTTTGAATGTTCATAGTTTTCTCTTGTAATAAACAATTTGCAACAACTACACATATATATATATATATCTCAATTCCTTTTGTGGAGTTGGGGGCAGACGTACCCAAAGCGAGGATGATTGGGGAACTGCCTAATCAAATCTCGTTTGTTCTCTCTTTCCCTTAACTCTTTTACATTTCAGTATTGTTCGAATTTGTGAAGTAGCAAACTATTGAAATTTCTGTCGTAGAGTAATTGTACGCTGAAAAACCGTTTTGTTAAATCGATACAATTCATTGAATTGTGTTTTTGGAGCAGTTGTACATTATTCTCCATAGAAATTCTGCACATAGTGTGTTTACGCACACTAGGTGTTTGATAATTTGTTTCAAAGCAAAATTCGAACACATTGCTTTAAATTGCTTATCACTTTACCTCATTGGATTGGAATAAACATCAAGCAAGTGATAATTTGTTGTCTGCGTTTTTTAAGTGTAGTATTCAAAACTGAATTTCTCTCTTCCGTACTCATCTGTGATATATTCGTGCATATCCGATCCTTTCGGTAGAAGGTTCGTTGTAGACGTTCTATCCAGTGGTAGCTTCCGTTAAACAATTTTTTAAAACAGAATTTTATAGACCATTTGCGTGTAAAACTCAAGGGATCTATTTAACCCCCCCTTCTAGATCCATAACCATCGTCTAACAACCCCCTCTTGGAAGCTAGCCATTATAGAACGTAGAGGTGGGTCCCTAATAAGTCAGCCTCGAACTAAATTCAAACTTAAGGTAGAGAAGGGGTACTAACCCTTAGTCATGCGCGGTCAAAGGCGTCCATTAAAACTTTTGAGAATGACCTTAAACACTAGCCAATTCTCAGATAAGCAAACTCAAGGAACTAAAGCAACATCATGACAAGTAGAAACAACGATAAGTAAATAAAATAAGGATATGCTATAAAGCAACGACCATGGAATTTATTTATTCTACACCAAATATTACATTAAGTAAGAACATCTCAAACGCACAAAAAAGAGACTACGAGTTTGAGAACTTATCCCCAATGATGAATAGTTTCTCATCCACCATCTCCTAATCATAACATATCTGCTCTCATGAAATACACACCATAGGATGGAAAAGTTCCACTTGTTGCAAGGTATTTTCAAAGGAAACTTACAGAATTTAGAGAGTGTTTTCCACCAATTTCACATAACTCGAGGTTTCAAGACACACCTCCAACTCCTTTATCATCTTACAGGATGAAAGAAGGTTAAGTGTGGACGAATCAGTAGAAGACCCCGTAAATAGAACTTCTCTAGTGGTAGGTAGGGATGGCAAATGGGCATGCTCGCCCCATTTAGGTCTGCCCGACAAAAGCTTGTAAAGAAGGAAGAAGAAGAACTGGAATTGGTTTAAAATTGCTTTATTATTCACTTACTCAATAAGGGTTCAAAGATTACAAGTGAATAAAACCAATTAACCTCTCTCTCAACAACCTGAGAGAACTAGTCTACTTATAGACTACTAAGCTAACTTAGACTACAAACTAACTTAACAAATAAAACTAACAACGTTTTGGCTAACTTAGACTACAAATGCATTGCGTTTTGGCTATCACATTTCACCACAATGTTTCTTTCACAGTTCCAATGAGGGAAATATATTCCTCTTAGTGGTTGATAAGGCAACAACCTTCTCAAGAGTTTCTTTCCAATTACTTTTTGTGTCAAACATAGTGAACACATATTTAGAAATAGATTTTTTGGAATCCATGCAACCTCGATAATCAGAGTCAACAAATCCTTTGATTTCAGCTTTGTTATCATCACCACATGCTCCACCATAAATCAGGACTCTTCTCAGATACCCATTTATGTACCTTAGAATCCACTTAAATTCTTGTCGGTGCGCCTTCCCAGGATTGACCACGTACATGCTTACAAGGCTCGCTGCATATGTTATGTCTGGCCTCGTATAGACCATAGCATACATTAAAGAACCTACTATAATAGCATATGGAATGTTATTCATATAGGCTCTTTCGACTTCAGTACTAGGACTTTGAGCGTACTCAGCTTGTAATGAGGATTTGTCGGTGTTAGAACAGGCTTTGAATTCGACATACCAAACTTGCTAAGAATCTTCTTCAGGTATGTATCTTGAAATAAGTTGAATCTTGTCTGCTTTCTATCTCTTTGATGTCAATCCCAAGAATTATAGAAGCAGCTCCCAAATCCTTCATGTTGAACTCCTTATCGAATTCAGCCTTCACCTTCATAACATCCTCGATGTTGTTGCTTGCTATGAGGTTGTCATTCACATAAAGCAACAAAATAACAAGTAAATTTCCAAGTCAAAATCTGAATTGAACACAGTGGTTGAACTGGCTCTTAGTGAAACCTATGTGTGTCATGAACTTGTCAAATATCCTATTCCATTGTCGAGGAGATTCTTTTAGGCCATACAAAGACCTATTCAAATTGCACACATTATCTTTCTTTCCCTTTTCTGCATACCTTTTAGTTTGGCTCATCGGGATTGTTTCATCTAGATCACCATACAGGAAGGCGGTCTTCACATCCATTTGTCCCAGTTCTAGGTCAAACTTTGCCACCATGGCTAACAACATTCTAATAGATCTATGGTTTGCAACATTTGAGAACACAACATTGAAGTCGACATCTTCTTTCTGAGTGAACCCCCTAGTAACCAACCTTGCCTTAAATCGCTTCGATATCACTCCTCTGATTCCTTCCTTAACCTTGAAAATCCACTTACAGCTGACTAACCTGGCTCTAGCAGATCTTTCGATCAGCCCCCAAGTGTTATTATCATGAAGAGATTGCATCTCATCATCCATGGCTTTCATCCATTCAGTTTTGTCTCGACTCCTCATAACTTCCTTATAGTCTTTAAGTTTTTTATCCAGAGCCTCACTTGTAAAGATTAAGGCATAAGTTATGAGATCTGCATAACCAAGTCTCTGAGGTGGCTTGATGACTCTTTTTGACCTGTCTCTTGCCAGAAGGTAGTCATTATTAGTCTCATCGTCTTCATCAGCTACGTGTGTTTCTTCTTCAACTTCATCTAGGTTATGCAATTCAGCATCATTATGCTCCACCTCCACAGGAATCACTTCCTATTCCAGCTCTTCTTCAGAGATCTTGGTACTTCGACCAACTTCATCAATTTTACTGAAAGCCATCTCAGTTTCATTGAAAACTACATCTCGGCTTATGATATACCTCCTGTGACCTAGCTCTAAGCACCACAACTTATAAGCTTTAACTCCTTCATGGTATCCAAGGAACATATATCTCAGAGCTCTAGGTTTGACCTTGTCTTACCTAATGTGAGAATAGGCTAAAAAACCAAATACTTTAAGTCTGTCGAGATTAGATGGATGTCTCGACCAAACTTCTTCAGGTGTCTTCATTCCCAAGACAGTAGAATGATATAACACCCTTCTAACCACAAAGAATATTCCATTAATTAATAAGGATAATTCAACGTAATTCACCACTCAAGGGTGTCACACTTCATATCTAACATCCATAATAATCATCATGCACTGTAACACGGGTTACAACATCTATAACATCATTTTCTTTTATAACTTCAACACATAAATTGAACTTCGCAGCGAAAACATAATCATAAAATAAACTTCATTCATCTTCATAATACCAAAATATCTTAGTCTCGTCAAAAATTGAAATTTAAATCAATTTAACATCTCAAACTCATGAAATGTGTTAACAAAATAATATATCATCCGAATTGGAATTACAATAGTTCGACATCTTCAAAATCATCATAAAATATTAGTCAAGGAAACACAACATTGCATAACTACCGTTCCCAACCCGGTGTTACATATCAGAGCAAGACACCTTCTAATTAACAAAAACTAATAAAGTACTCCAAATCTATCTTCAACGATTCTACAAGCTATTCTGGAGCATCTACGCATTACCCACGTGGAGGCAACATTCAAACAGGCAAGGTGAGTAATCACAATTTATTATGAAAGATATAAGGGAAAGACTTAGTAATAACATCATCATCATATTAACACATATCATTTATAAATGAATCATACTCACATCTACACACCATAATAGCACTTATACATCTTTCGTCATAAAACTTCATATAATCACATAGTCTTAAATATCACCATATCACATCTCATCAACAAAGCTCATGCAAATGCCACATATCAACAACATAGCGACATAGTTAATATATAATGCAATGAGACTCACAACCTGACTCAATGCTTATGCATGTGGTACCAATTCGATCCCTTTTTAATGATCATAATTCTCGTCAAAATTTCCGTATAAGTCGCTCACACCCCACATGGGCACATGACATCCGTGATCGCCCACACCTCACATGGGCACACGAACACTCGTAATCGCTCACACCCCGCATAGGCACACGATTACCTCAACAACAACAACAACAACACGATTCTATTTCACAGAATCTGGATATGGAGATCACACCCCACATGGGCACACGACTTATCATACAACTTATGCAACATGATATGCATTCAACAAAAACATACAACGATGACCAATGCATATAACTATCATACAACCAATACATCACACCACAATGCAATGTGCAAAGAACAACAACATCAAGCATAATTACTAACACCTCCATGTTCAAGGTAATCCGCCAATACTGGTCATCATACACCAGCATACATACGGTAACAATTCAACAACAATAATTTGCATCATAGCAACCAACAACGATACGTTTTGGATTTTATCGCATCACAACATCACCACTACAATTGCAATTAAGCAATCACACAAAAAAATAATCAACTTCTGGAATAGAAACCATTTTTATAAGGTAGTTCATCGCATTAGCTTTCCAAAGCTTCGAACGGAGCTTAAAACGGACTTACGGGTCAAAAGTTATGGCCAAAACGATTTCACTGTACAAAACCAAGGAGCTGCTACGGCCGCCCGTAGCAGCGGCTACGACCCGTAGCGCTCCCAGACCAAAATCTCTTTTTTTTTTTCATTTCTAGAACCCCCAATCCAGAGGGCTACTACAGGCACCCGTAGCAGCCACTATGGGCCATAGTAGATCCCAGAATTCCACTTTTTCTGCGCGATTTTGTGCGATCTCTCTTGTTTTTCAGCCTTCTAACAGACCCCAAATCCCAAGTTTTGACCTCTAACAAACCTAAAACATATCATATCATATGGTACATGAATCAAGTAAATTAAATACATCACAACATCAATTCATCATCTATAAATCACCATTAACACACTTAAGATCATAATTATACTAATGGCATATCAAACATCATAATCAACAATTTCGTCATACTTTTCATCATGCTTTTATTAAATCATCATACAAGACAAAACCTACATCTATCTTAACCATCTATCAATCATAATAAAACAGGATTGCACCCCTTATCTCAATTCCTAGCAATCGATTTCTCTTCCTTCGCATTTTCTACAGAAATCCCATTTTTGGTTCTCTGTGCCATAGCCCTTTCTCCACAGTTTTTTCTCCAATTTCACAATCGTACAGAATGAACCACCACTCTCTAATTTTCTCTTTTGTCTTTGTTACCCCTAGGACCCTTTTTATGGTATGACTCTTATGCCCTCGCTTATTCCCTACAACATTACCATCATGCCCTCATTCTCCTTTTTCACCTTAATATCTATTTTTTATTATTTTTATTATTATTATTATTATTATTATATTATTATTATTATTATTAATAATAATTTTACAACTTAAATAATAATAACAATATCTCCTAATAATTTAAATTAATAATATTAATCAAATATTACTAATATTGCTTTATTAATCATTCTCACCACACCACCAAATTCTACAAAATTAGTCACACACCCCTCACCCTTAAGGTCATTAACACTAAGGTCACTACCCCTTACCGCAGGGTACCCCAACATAACGAAACACACATAAACATATACGTATACTCAACCCAAATAATTTCAATTAATTACAATAAAATGGGGCATTACAACTCTCCCCCACTCAGAATATTTTCGTCCTAAAAAATTACCTGATGCAAATAACTCAGAGTACGACTCTCGCATCCTGCTCCCCAATTCCCAAGTTATAATTCCTCCGGCAGTGCCTCCCCACACGACCTTCACATGAGCAATCACCTTGCCTCGAAACTGTTTCACCTCATGACCATCGATTCTCACAGGTAAAGCCTCCACAATAAGGTTATCCCTTACTTGCACATCGTCCATCAGAATCACAAGCGACGGATCTGGAATGTACCTCCTCAACTGAGACACATGAACCACATTATGAAGATTTGCAAGCGACGGCGACAAAGTAATCTGATAGGCCACCTCTCTTGTCCTCTGAAAAATTTGATATGGACCAACAAAACACGGAGTGAGCTTTCTAGACTTCAAAGCTCGACCAACACTAGTTATTGGTGTAACTCACAAAAACACTTGATCTCCCTCTTGGAACTCAAGTGCTTTCCTCCTCTTATCATGATAACTCTTCTGACGACTCTGCGAAGCTCTCCTCCTATCTTGGATCATCTTGATATCTCAGTCGTCTCTTGCACAATCTCAGGTCCGAATATAACACTCTCTCCTGACTCATACCAACAAAATGGATTTCTACACCTCCTACCATACAACGCTTCATATGGTGTCATTCCAATACTGGCATGAAAATTGTTGTTGAACGTAAAATCAATCAACAGGAAGTGGTTGTCCTAAGATTTCTCCTTGGTTCAACACACAAGCCCTCAACAAATCCTCCAAAGACTGGATAGTCGTCTCTGTCTGGCCTTCCATCTGCGGATGATATGTAGAACTCAACCTTAATTTGGTACCCATGGCATTCTGCAACTTCCCTAAAACCTCGACGTAAATCTCGGATCTCTATCTGACACAATGCTCGAAGGTATCCTCGTGCAACTTCACAATTTCCTTAATGTAAGTCTAATCTAACTTCTTCATAGAATGATTAATCTTCATCAGCAAGAAATAAGTCGACTTAGTCAATCTATCCACAATTACCCAAATCGAATAATTCCCTTTCGTAGTCTTCAGCAAACCCGACACAAAATTCATGGAAATACTATCCCATTTCCATTCTGGAATATTCAATGGTTGCATCAGACCCAAAGGCTTATGATGTTCAATCTTTGACTTCTGACAAGTCAAACACGCGCAAACAAATTCAACAATTTCCTTTTTCATAATGGGCCACAAAACAATTTCTTTAAATCTTGATACATCTTTGTAGCACCGGGATGAATACTCAACCTACTTCGATGTCCTTTTTCAAAAATTTCACTCGTCAGTTTCAACATCCCCCACTTCATATGTTAGGATTCATTTTCACACACCAAACTCATGTCTCTGAATTGCTCGATCAATTCCAACTCTCTCACCATAAGCATCGACATATGCAAGGACTTCCTACTCAAAGCATCAGCTACCACATTTGCTTTACCAAGATGGTAACTCAAATCAAAATCATAATCTTTCAAAAGTTCAAGCCACCTTCTATGCCTCATATTCAACTCTTTCTGATCGAACAAATAGTTCAGACTCTCATGATCATTGAACACCTCAAAGTTAGAGCCAAAAAGATATTGTCTCCAAGTTTTCAACACGAACACTACAGCTGCCAATTCTAAGTCATGTGTTGGATAATTCCTTTCATGAACTTTTAGTTGTCTAGAAGCATAAGCGACAAGTTGACTATTCTGCATCAGTACACCACCAAGTCCCATCTTCGACGCATTACAATATACCACAAAGGACTCACTCGGATTGGGTAAAATCAATACCAAAGCAATCGTCAACTTATTCTTTAATTTCACAAAACTTTCTTCACACGCAACATCCCACACATAAGCTTGACCCTTTCGAGTCAACTGAGTCAAAGGTAATTCCAACTTGGATAAGCCTTCAATAAACTTGCGATAATAACCTGCTAGCCCAAGAAAACTTCGTACTTTAGTAGCAAACTTTGGTGTCTCCCACTATAACACAACCTCAATTTTAGAAAGATCAACAACAATCCCGCCACTTGAAATCACATGGCCAAGGAAAGTCACTTCCTTCAACCAGAACTTACATTTTGACAGTTTTTAATATGACTCCTTCTCTTTCAAAACTTGCAACCTAGTTTGCAAATGCTCAACATGCTCTTCTGCTGATTTAGAATAGATCAGAATATACTCAATGAAGACCATGACAAACTTATCCAAATACTCATGAAAAATCCAATCCATATACTCTGTGAACACACCTGGTGCATTGAATACGCCAAACGACATCACAGTGTATTCATAGTGACCATACCTCATTCTGAAAGCTGTCCTCGGAATATCATCTGATTTAACACGAATCTGATGATAACCAGACCTTAAATCAATCTTGCTGAACCCACGAGCACCTACTAACTGATCCATCAAATCATCAATTCTCGGAAATGGATATTTATTCTCGATAGTCACTTTATTCAACTGCCTAAAATCAACACACAACCTCATATTGTCGTCTTTCTTCTTAACTAACAACACTGGAGCTCCCCAAGGAGACACACTTAGTCTCACAAATTTCTTTTCCAGTAACTCTTCTAATTGCTTCTTCAATTTCCCTAACTCAGAAGCTGACATCCTATAAGGAGCCATTGACACCGGACTCGTACCTGGTATCAATTCCACCGCGAACTCTACTTCACGCTCTGGGGCAAATCACATATGTCCTCTGGAAATACATCTGAAAATTCACAGACAACAGGTAATTCAACACTTGTAACTTCACGGTCAACTTGCAACGATGCAAACATTGCAAACATCAAGGCTTCATCTTCTAGAAGTTCATCCACTTGCTTAGCAGACAACAACATCGGCTCTCTACTATCACCAAACTCAGATCCACACTTTGGAGGCAAGTCACAAATATCCTCAGGAAAAACATCAGGAATGACACACCACTGTCATACCTCTAGCCGTCACATTGATCTCTACTCCCTGAGAAGAAACCATCAACAATACCTGATCATTCTCCCTCCGAGACATCCCAACTTAACCGATGGACAAGAAACTCAAATCTGCCTCATCTTCAACTATAAGAATCTGCATTGACTCATCAAAACAATTTGTAAGCACTTGGCTTAACTCCAAACAATTCAGTGAACACACCATCTAAGCTGTCAAGACGCGTCCATTCCATCCAACATGATCCCGTCTACTATCAACAAGAGATTAAGGGTGAACAGTTCCTCAATTTGTCAATAGACAGCCGACAATCATGGTGGGGCATAAATTGTCTTTACCAAACTATAATAGTATCCAACAACACATTGAGCCATCATTCCACACTTGAAGCATCTTGGAGAAGCACAAGCTTCTAACCCACTTATTTCATTCCCAGCCTACAAATGGAAAACAAAACAAGCATCGACAGTGTTTTTACACACATGTCTCATACTAGGGAACAAACATAATTAAACAACCTGGCCGGATGGACCAACCTGCTCTAATACCACTAATGTAACATCTTTCTAACCCCAAAGAATATTCCACGAATTAATAAGGATAATTCAACGTAATTCACCACTCAAGGGTGACACACTTCATATCTAGCATCCATAATAATCACCCTGCTCTGTAACACGGGTTACAACATCTATAACATCATTTTTTTATAACTTCAACACATAAATTGAACTTCGCAGCGGAAACATAATCATAAAATAAACTTCATTCATCTTCATAATACCAAAATATCTTAGTCTCATCAAAAATTGAAATTTAAATCAATTTAACATCTCAAACTCATGAAATGTGTTAACAAAATAATATATCATCCGAATTGGAATTACAATAGTTCGACATCTTTAAAATCATCATAAAATGTTAGTCAAGGAAACACAACATTTGCATAACTAGCGTTCCCAACCCGATGTTACATATCAGAGCAAGACACCTTCTAATTAAAAAAAATAAAGTACTCCAAAGCTATCTTCAACGCTTCTACAAGCTATTCCGAAGCATCTGCGTATTACCCACGTGGAGGCAACATTCAAACAGGTAGGGTGAGTAATCACAATTTATTATGAAAGATATAAGGGAAAGACTTAGTAGTAACATCATCATCATATTAACACATATCATTTATAAACGAATCATACTCACATCTACACACCATAATAACACTTATACATCTTTCGTCATAAAACTTCATATAATCACATAGTCTCAAACATCATCATATCACATCTCATCAACAAAGCTCATGCAAATGCCACATATCAACAACATAGCGACATAGTTAATATATAATGCAATGAGACTCACAACCTGACTCAATGCTTATGCATGTGGTACTAATTAGATCCCTTTTTCATGATCATAATTCCCGTCAGAATTTCCGTATAAGTCGCTCACACCCCACATGGGCACACGACATCTGTGATCATTCACACCCCACATGGGCACACGAACACCCGTAATCGCTCACACCCCACATAGGCACACGATGACCTCAACGACAACAACAACACGATTCTATTTCACGGAATTCGGATAAGGCGCTCACACCTCACATGGGCACACGACTTATCGTAAAACTTATGCAACATGATATGCATTCAACGACAATATACAATGACAACCAATGCATATAATTATCATACAACCAATACATCAGACCACAATGCAATGTGCAAAGAACAAAGACATCATGCATAATTACCAACACCTCCATGGTCAAGGTAATCCGCCAATACTGGTCATCATACACCAGCATACATACGGTAACAATTCAACAACAACAGTTTACATCATAGCAACCAACAACGATACGTTTCGGATTTTATCGCATCACAACATAACCACTACAATTGCAATTAAGCCATCACACCGAAAAATAATCAACTTTGGGAATAGAAACCACTTTTATAAGTTAGTTCATCGTGTTAGCTTTCCAACGCTTCGAACGGCACTTCAAATGGACTTACGGGTCAAAAGTTATGGCCAAAACGATTTCAATGTACAAAACCAGGGAGCTGCTACGGCCGCCCGTAGCAGCGGCTACGACCCGTAGCACTCCTAGACTAAAATCTCTTTTTTTTTTTGGAACCCCTATACAGAGGGATACTATGGGCACCCGTAGCAACCACTATGGGCCGTAGTATAGCCCAGAATTCCACTGTTTCTGCGCGATTTTGCGCGATCTCTCTTGTTTTTCAGCCTTCCAACAGACCCTAAACCCCAAGTTTTGACCTCTAACAAACCCAAAACATATCATATCATATGGTACATGAATCAAGGAAATTAAATACATCACAACATCAATTCATCATCTATAAATCACCATTAACACACTTAAGATCATAATTATACCAATGGCATATCAAACATCATAATCAACAATTTCGCCATACTTTTCATCTTGCTTTTATTAAATCATCATACAAGACAAAACCTGCATTTATCTTAACCATCTATCAATCATAACAAAACAGGATTACACCCCTTACCTCAATTCCTAACAATCGATTTCCCTTCCTTCGCATTTTCTACGGAATCCCCTTTTTGGTTCTTTGTCCCCTAGCCCTTTCTCCACAGCTTTTTCTCCAATTTCACAATCGTACAGAATGAACCACCACTCTCTAATTTTCTCTTTTGTCTTTGTTACCCCTAGGACCCTTTTTATGGTATGACTCTTATGCCCTCACTTATTCCCTACAACATTACCATCATGCCCTAATTATTCTCCTTTTTCACCTTAATATCTATTTTATTATTATTATTATTATTATTATTATTCCAATATTATTATTATTAATAATTTTACAACTTAAATAATAATAACAATATCTCCTAATAATTTAAATTAATAATATTAATCAAATATTACTAATATTACTTTATTAATCATTCTCACCACACCACCAAATTCTATAAAATTAGTCACACACCCCTCACCCTTAAGGTCATTAACACTAAGGTCACTACCCCCTACCGCAGGGTACCCCAACATAACGAAACGCACATAAACACATACGTACACCCAACCTAAATAATTTCAATTAATTACAATAAAATGGGGCGTTACAAATGACACTTATTTAGCAGGTATATTGCAGTCACAACAACTTCTATCCAAAACACCTTCTTCAATCCTGCACTTACCAACATGCATCTGACCTTTTTCAGAATGGTTTGATTAAACCTTTCACCCAAGCCATTTTGTTGGGGGTACCTGTAGTAGTTATATGCCTTGCAATACTAAAAGCATCACAATAGCTGTCGAAAGCTTCATTGCGAAATTCAAGACCATTGTTGGTCTTCAACCTCTTGGTCTTCCTACCAGTTTGGTTTTCGACCAGAGTCTTCCAACTTTTGAAATTTTCAAAAGTTCCATCCTTAGTTTTCTGGATGAATACCCATAACTTTTTGGAATAATCGTCAACTATGGATAGAAAATACTTTGCACCTGAGTGTGACAGATTCCTTCCAGGCCCCCAAAGATCAGCATAGATATAATCAAGGGATCCATGTGTTCTTTGTTTATCTTTGTTAAACTTCACCCTACATGAATTACCTTGTCAACACACATCAGATTTTGTTTCGAAAATTTGACCAGACCTCTTTCACTAACATGACCAAGTCTTTTGTGTCATAACTCAGTCTTCGACACAAGTTTTGTGGATGCTACATCTGCTGAACCACTTACAACCTCAGCCTCAAGGGTATACAAGTGTTGTTTCGTCACGCCTCTTAAGACTTCCTTCGACCCCTTAATTACCCTTAAGATACTTTGCTCTCCTTTGAAAACATATACCTTCTTGTCAAATTCACGAAGAGAAATTAGATTCCTCTTAAGATCAGGTGCATACATGACATCAGTTAATAGCATTATTGACTCATCATGAAGCTTGAATCTAACATATCCAATTCCTGCAATCGTGCAGGCTTTGTTGTTTCCCAGTAACACTGATCCACCATCTTGGTCACATAATTCCACAAACACATCTTTGTTTGGAGTCATGTGTCAAGTACAACATGAATCCTTAATCCGCTCCTTGCTAGAGTCACTACTTGAAACCACCAGGACATTAGATGATTCATAACCATCTTGCACAATGGAGGCATTACCATTATCCTTTCCACCATGATTATTCGGTTGATCAGGGCACACCTTTCTTATATGACCCTCCTTCTTACAATGATAACACCTAATTGCAGAAGTATTACCATCATAAGAATTTTGTAGAATTTTACTCTTCTTCTTCTCAAACCTGCCATCTTTCTTCAAGAATTTCCCCTTAACAGATAAACCTTCACCAACAAAAGATGATTTATGCTTCTTTCTTTCATTCAGGTCCTTAGAGTACAAGGTTGATTGAACTTCTTCAAAGGTCAACAAATCTCTTCCATACAAGAGAGTTTCTTTGAAGTGGGCATGAGAGTTAGGTAACGCACACAGCAGCAACAATGCTTGATCTTCATCATCAATCTTGACTTCGATATTTTTAACATCAAGAATCATCTTGTTGAACATATCTAGCTGCTCAGCCAAGACTTTGTCTTCCCTCATCTTGAATGAATACATGAATACAAAGCTTGCTTCAGGTAGAGGCGATTGACTAAAGATTTGGTCATATACAAACCCTCGAGTTTGCTCCACACACTCGCTGTCGTCTTCTCCTTCGAGACCTGCCGGAGAACCTTATCACCAAGGATCAATATGATGACACAGTGGGTTTTCTCGGTCATCGCCTTCTCCTTCTCCGTTAAGGCAACATCCATCTTCTCTGATCCTTTCAACGCTTCTAACAAACCCTGATGAACCACTAAGGCTTGCATTTTCAAGCGCCACAAACCGAAATCATTCAAATCGGTGAATTTCTCAATATCATACTTTGTTGAGGGCATCTTCTTCTACACGCTCACTGCACCAGTTTATTGTAAATTGATGTCGTCAAGAACAAACCAAAATATGAGAAAGATTGAGTTTCTTGAACAAACACAAAAAAACTCTACTAGATTTTACAAAAGAGAGAGAAGAAGAAAGAAGAAGAACTAGAATTGGTTAAAACTTGTTTACTATTCACTTACTCAATAAGGGTTAAAAGATTACAAGTGAATAACAACAATTAACCTCTCTCTCAACAACCTAAGAGAACTAGTATATTTATATACTACTAAGTTTACTTAGACTACATGCTAACTTAACAAATGGGCTTACAAGCAATACCCAATTCGACATGCTAACAATCCTAACATTTCAACTATTGCATGTTTGAGCATATTTCGACTACAACATACAGGATCAACATGTGAACACACTACGACTACATGCTAAACATTTGTTGAACCATGAAGCTATCTCGAGACTAAAGTTTGATCCAAATACCACATTATTTTTCTTCACCGCCTAACTTCTGTTAAAGTTCTCTGAAGGGAAATATAAAGAGCATCAAACCAGAAAATTTACTTTATAAGACTTTCGATTTTATAATGTGTCCCGGATAACTTTGAGGGAAGATTTTCGTGAATTTACTCATTTGATGAAAGAATTATGGTATATATGTAGACCAACTTAAATTGAAGATTTTTGATTATTAACAAAATTTTACTCTTTCTTGTTTTAGAAAACTTCAGAATAAAATAAGGTAAAAAAATTATAATTTTGAACAAATAAAATATTTATATGAGAGCATTTTGATTAGTAGTAAACTTTTTACTCCTCACATATATATTAGGCTTAATACCCTTTTTGGTCCTCTAGCTATAGGGGTAGGTCCAAATAAGTCCTTTAGCTTTTAAAAGTTCCAAATTGGTCCTATTACGGTTTTAAATAGGTTCACGTTTGTCCTCGCCGTTAGAAAAGTTAAAATTTCAATTAAAATATTGATGACATGGCATGGGTTGTGATGAGGTGTACGTTTTTTAAGCCATCAACCATTTGTTAGTGTTCTTCAAGCCATCAACCAACAAACGGAAAGTCCTTCGCCAGTTTTCAGAACCAAGAACTTGAATCAGTCTCAACAGCATCAACAACCAAAGCAATCTGAATCAACGAGATCTTATGATGACGATGAACCTCTCCTTTCTCCTACCGCCGGTGGTGGAAGGATTATCACCATTCCTGAAGTTGATGAAAATGAGGAAGATGAAGAGGATGATAACGGCGAGTTTCAAGGATTTTTCGTTAACACGAAATCTACTTCATCTAACAAATCATACTCCGACGATATACAATCCGGTGACGGAGATTCAAGAACTGTTCAGGTGAAGTTAATGCCAGTTTCCCGAACACACGAAACATGCGCTTTGGTCTTAAAAGTGAAAGCACCACCGCCGCTCCGCGGCGGAAGCCGCACTCTGGATTCTTCACGGTGAGCACCGATAGATCTCGTAACAGTGCTTGAAGTTGGTGGAAGTATGACGAGTGCGAAGCTTCACATGCTAAAGCGCGTGATGCGTTTGGTTATTTCCTCTCTAGGACCAGCTGATAGGCTTTCAATAGTGGCTTTTTCTTCTATTTCCAAACGACTCTTACCATTGAGAAGAATGACGACTCAAGGTCAGCGTATGGCTCGGCGCATCGTGGACCGGCTTGTCACCGGTGAAGGAAACGGCTTGGGTGAGGCTTTGAGGAAAGCAACAAGAGTATTGGAAGATCGTAGAGAAAGAAACCCAGTTCTTGAGGAAGAAGAAGAATCGCGCCCAGAACTCATGTTGGAGGTCAAATTGCGTTTCAATTTGAGGAAGATGGAATCCTTTCAGATTGGGGATGGAAATTTTTGACCTAGGTTTAGGTTTATAAAAGATGGCGAAGCAAATTGGGGAAGGAAGACAGAAGGATGCTGAGTGTACATTTCCAGAGTACACATCAGATTCCACATCATCATTTTTAACACCGTTAGCATCTATTTAACGGTTTGGATCAACGTGGACCATTTTAATAACGTATGAGACCAATTTGGAACTTTTAAAAGGAAAAGGACCAAATTGGACCCTGACCTATAGTTAGAGGATCAAAAAGGGTATTAAGCCTATATATTATGAAAGAGAATAATTTGATCTCGTGTCTTTTTATTCTATCTAAATGTTCTCTTCTATGTAATTATCTAAAACTAAGATGAGGGAAAACTTTATGATCGTCGTATTGCTAAAAATCTCTTCTATTTTATTCACCTATTTAATGATTATAATATTCTCTTTCGACACATAAGAAGCAGAGGAATTAAAGAATATCATCACCAAATACTAAAATGCTTTAAATTAGAAATTCAATCTGGTGAAGTCTGACACTACAACATTTTGATTCTACGGCAACGCCTAATTTTTTGAAGGTGAAATAACCATTCTAGTAGAGTATAATGGACAACAAATTTTATATTCCGTTGTGGTACCATATATATATTTTTACAATTATTATACAATGTTTGAAAACCGTTCTTTAAAATTACAAAGATAATAGTCTTTTATTGCAACACTTAAACATCGTTCTTATATAATTTTTTATTATTTTAATAATATATAAATAAAAAAGGCCGTTCTCATTGGATAATTTTAATAAAATATAAATATAAAAAAGACCGTTCTCATTGGATATATAAAAGTCAAACAAAAAAAGTAAAACCAGACTTCGTATAAGACAAAAATAAAACAAATACGCTCTCACTATCATTTACGCTCCAATTTTTTTTTTCACCTTTTCCTCTTCCCTCCCAAGTTCATTTGAAAAAATCAGAGAAATTTTTACCAAAACCCTAAACACAAATCATCCAAAAATCAAAAATTGATTAACTTATTCCTTCAATTTCATCTTCTCAAACTCTCAAACTCAGAAATTGCAGAGAATTTCACCCAAAAATCATGAACCCTAAAATCACGAATAGAGCTTCTTCAGCCAAAATCCTTTATCCATTCATCTCGAAAGCTGGCTTTGCCGTTCAACCGACCATTCTCCGCTATTCAACCGACCATTCTCTACCGTTTGTAGCTAGACCATATTTCAGTGTTCAACCTCTTCAACGTTCACATACCCGACGCGTTGAAGAAAAGGGTGTATAAGGTTAGTTGATGTATTTTGATTCCATCACTCTGTATTTCGTTCTATCACTCTGTATTTCGATTCCATCTCTCTAGTTGGTTTATTTTCTGTCTACTTAATTTTTTACTTTTGTTTTTACAGAAAGTGACAAAGGTGATTGTTGTCAAATTTTATGCTAATAAAATTAAATCAACAAGTAAATATGAATGGATGAACAAAAATTGAAATGAAAAGTGAATTTAGAGGGTGAAGAATTAAGAGAACAAAAGGGTTACGAGAACCTTTTTCTGTTTGATTGCGTAAAAATGTATTAGAAAGATGAAACGGCAGGGTTTGTTGCGTTTTCGTTGAAAGGCTCTTTTTGAATACCTTTTTCTATTTGAGTTTGGCTAAAACTAGTATAAGTTACTGAGTTAGTATAATTTTCGGTACGTGTTTCGTTCCAAAGGTCTAATCTCTCTAAGGTGAGAGAATGAGTTACTGAGTTGATTTGAAGACATCCATAACTCAGTGAAGAAATGTTCAACTTTGGAACATTATTTTTGCAATTTAAGTGGAATTGTGGTGGCTCATAGAAGGAAGGATGATCGCAGCCGGTGAAAGGTAGGAAAGTTTGGTTATGGTGGCACAGTTGAAGGTGGTGTTGTTGCAGCTAGAATGAGGATTTGATGTGATTCAAACTTATGTTTTTTGGAACGGACATGAACCTTCACCTGTCATACATTATTAACATTAACAATGCTTATTATGCTTGTAGTGTAATTTGAACAAATTAATTTTTTGTTTTTATTTTTGATTATTAAAGTATTATTATGAAGAGAACTATGATTCGAGTCATTGTCATTTACTAGTCGCTTATTCCAATGTAAATTTTTTGCAGATTAATATTTGCATTGGTTTATATTGTGATTATTTATTTCCAAATAAGGCTTAAAAACAAAAAATGTGGGAAAAAGCTTGGACTGGCTGGAATAATGAATCAAAGGTCCAAATGCAACCAGAGATTTATTTAACTATTTGTGGTATTGTACAGCGAGTGACATAAAACTCAATTGTATTGTTGATATATTTATTCATTTTGTTTTCTTCATATTGAATACTTATCTTGTTCCTTTTCTTGTTTCAAGTGTTGTGATCAATTCCAGTAAAGAATTCTTTGGGAATGGAAGGGATCTTGTTCTTACAATTTTACCTGTTGGCTATGCTTTGTATGTTTTCATCAATGGTCAACTGTCAGGTCAGTAGCAAATTATCGGTTTATACTTTATACCATTTCAATAACATCAAGACATGGTCTACTTATCAATGTTTCCATTGAACTTCATCTTCAATTAATTTAGTCTATTATTTACGGTCTTTTGATCAGGAATTGTATATGGAAGCTTGGGTTTCCCCAAAGTAACTTTTAGTGAGTGTATGAAGCTTAGGGCACGCGCTAACAAAATTTCACTTCTAAGTGTTGCAGTTGGACTTCCGATTCGTTTTCTCCTGCTTCTATTTGTGTGTGCCGCACATTCATGTATCTAAAAATATGAATTGTAGTTGATCTTATTGCGACTATGTCTATAATAAAGTACATGTATCTGGCTTGAAATGGATACATATGATTTTTTTCGTATGTTTAATACATTGTATGCTATTTCAGCCTACTTTTGATGATTCGCTTAGAGTTGCACTATTGGCTTTATACATGGTAAGTATGGGAAAAGGCCAAGCCTGGTTAAACGGACATCACCTCGGTCACTACAGGCCTGCTTATAAAGCATTTGGTTCTTGTGATTATTGTAATACGCAAGAACTTATAATGAGAAAAAAATGTGAAACTAACTGTGGTGAGGTTTCTCAAAGATAGTAAGATGTCATGTGTAAGTCTAACTTGTTTAAAAGCATTTGTTTAATGTTGATGAGAAGCACCGCATACACTAACCACTGGCTGATATTTCTAGGTATCATGTTTCCTCATTCTTGGCTGAAAGTATCGTGAAGAAGGATGCCATGCTCACAAGTCATACAATTCCTTTCAAACGGTATTGTTACTTGTTGTTCCATTCACATATTCTCTCTGTTTGCATTACTTGTAGATGTTTTCGTTTGAACCAAAGTTGATGTTTTAACATACTTTTATTGTTGCATAATTGGGTCCATCGGAGTTCGTGCTTCGTGACAGTATCACCTGATTCTCTATATTGTTCTAACCTTCTAATCTACTTCTGTGATATCCCCTGATCGTATCGTCAACAAGTATTACAAGGTCTCTAATTGATCCTGACATTCGGTTACTTTGAGCTGCAGTAATGGCTCCACAAATATAAACAGGAGCTGAATGCAGAATTATTGCATATGCTTCTCTTGGAGCATTTCCATTGTAAGCCAGCTCTGCATTTCAATTCATTGTGTTTTAGTTATATTACAAAAAAAAGACAAAAACATGTGAAGATAGTTGCATTCATGTTTGGAATTAGAGTTCAGAATAAACCAGCATCAAAACCTGCCACTGCATTTTGCAATTCCGTGGTAAGAAACTATACAGTATTACATGATGGCTATCTCTATTGTTCTATAATGATTATGCAGTGGCAAAAAAAGTTGAGAGTACAATATTTGACTCAAATGCATGTATGAATGAGTGAGTAGTTTTTGAACTTTTATTTGGTTTCCAGGGGTCCTGCATTTGGAGCTACAGGATTGGGTCCTAGATTAGATGCACTAGGCACTAGGTATCCTCTGATCAGCTTTACTGTGGTTTCAACATTTCATGTGTTGGAATTATTGTCTTACTTTGGGGTTTTCTTTGCTAGTAGTTTGAAGTTAATTCTAGTTAAAGTAACTAGTTTCAGAACTGGCACTGCTTTGGTCCACCATTTTTAGCTTATTATTTTATAAAGTTTAAAATTTAACTCTCTTTTTATTTGCTAAATGAATTATAGAGATTTTGTTTTTTAAGTACCTTTCTTTTTTCTGTAGGTTCCAAAGGGTTATGTTTGGGGTACAAGGTAATAACAAATATAATAACTCTAATTCTAGAGATTTTGATCCTGTTCCTTATGGCGTCATTAAGAGTAGGATATACTGGAGGGTAAGTTTGTGTATATGCTCTGAAGCCACACACACATATACAAGCCTCCACTAAATATATAAAATGATCATGTATAAAAAAATGATATTTTTTCTTTGTTAATATAATCATGATGACATAGTGATTAACAAACCGAGTGGTATATTAAATCTTCTGCTTGTTATTTAAAAAAAAAAATGAAATATGAAATTTTTGTTTTAAAAGAGTTCATAATATGAAATTGGTTTAAAAGTATTATAATTATTAATTTTATTAATGTTTTGAACTAATAAGAATTACTCTTTTCTTCACTTGTGTTATTATTTTTAAATTATATATATATATATATATATATATATATATATATATATATATATATATATATATATATATATATATATATATATATATATATATATATTGGTTATTATTTTGTTAGTAGTTAAATTACAAGCTAAATGTAGTACTGCTGTAGAAGGGAAGTTTTGGCACATAGTACAAAACTGGTGATAGATAGAAATCCACTTTTATTATAACCAAAGACTTATTCCCATCATCTTTCTAGGTGATGAATTCGCAAGTACTGTTTTGCAGGTCATGAATGATAATATCAATGAAGATTTTCAATCATTCGAAGATGAAGAGGCTTAGATGTAGACGTATATGTTTCAATTTACTTTTGTAGATTGAATATGTTATTTTGATTTTGAATGATGATTGAGATTAGGATATATTTGAAGATGTTTTGTTGATTGTGAATTAATGATTGACATCATGATATGTAATTTGAAGATGTTTTGTTGATTGTGAATTAATGATTGACATGAAGATATATATAATAAATTGTTATTATATTATATATATATTTTAATGAAAAATCATTTTAAAATTTGTATTTGACTATTATATCAAAAAACATTATGAATGATGCTATAATTAGGTTTATAAAATAAAATGGTATTTTTATTAAAAAATTTTTATTTCTTGCAACGGTTATAAAATGTTGTTGTACTATAAAAAGCGTTGTCGTAGCCTTTTAAGAAGAAATTAAGATATATATCTATTAGAACGGTTTCAAATTTACTACGGATACAATCCGTTGCTATATCTTATAAATAGTCGTTCTCTAATAAAACCAATATAGCAACGGTTTTTATTTAATAACAGAATTCGGCTGCTGTTGTTTGAGACCGTTCTCTAAAGAAAAGTACAACAACGGTTCTAAACTTAGTGTTGCCGTTGGTTAAAAAACCGTTCCTTAAGGCTAGAGCAACGCCTCGATTCAGAACAACCTAAAAACCGTTCTCATACGTAAAGACAACGGTTTTTTTAGATTTCACAACAGTTTTTTTGCGTTCTCGTATAGTTAAAATGTTGTAGTGTGAGATGTATTTTAACTCATATTATTATTTTAATAAGCATACGTTTAAGAATTTATTTGAAATACACTTTACTCATTTTAATATTTAAGCCTTCCAACTTCACTCATGATCTAAAAGTTGGATTTTTAGACAAAAACTTAAGGTCTGGAAAGAAGAAAAAAAAATATCATTTGCTTAAACAAGTACTATTTCATAAGCTATGAGCTATTTTTTACTACATGTGGATATTATTTGTAAGAAATTGAGGGCCTAATTTATAAATTTGGATGGAATTGAAAAGATAGATGAAGGAAAATTCTACCTCATACTCCATCATTTATTTTTCTACCCTTACCTTATATTTTTTTTATCAAATTATCTTTATATAATTAAGTGTAAAATTTTCCTAATTTAATTATTTAATCCAGAATATAATATATAAATCTATCTTTAAACGCTACTTGATTAATATTCTCAACAAACATGATAAGTACTATATACTTTCCGTAAAAAAAATGTTAGAGATGTTAATTTATAACAATATCATCTTGTGTTACATTATCCTGACTTTACATGATTTCAAATAAGAGCTGGTAGTATATTTGTTTTAAAATAAAAGGATTGTGTGCACGTACTGCCCCACTAGACTTTTGTTTTTTTATGTACTACTTTTTTTTATGCTTAACATTTAATTGTTTAATAATTATTTATAAATGTTATAAGCATAACTCACTTGTCTTATGACATTAAATTTATATGACGCACAACTCTCTATTATATAATTCACATTTAAAAAATAATATATTTTTATTATTGGAGTTTTTCTAATAAGTTGGTTATGTTAAATATTAAAAAATTATTTCAAATATATATATATATATATATATATATTATTTTAACATATTCTTTTTATATAGATGAGTTCTAATGTGTTATAGAAGTTAAAGTATTTAATTAAGATTTATTTTTATGTGCACGTATAATTATTAAATAATTCATTTTATAAATTTTAGTATGTTGAAAATAAATAAAAAAATTATAAAAAGGTGAAATAATGTATATTTAAAAAAATGCTCATTAGAATTTTTTTTTATAATTTTTTTGGTTTATTTGAAAATCTTATTTTATCTCATTCATAAAAATAATTTCTATATTTTAAATTTAAATAGTTTTGATATTTTTCTCACATATTAAAATTGATGTTATGTCTAGTTTTTAGTGACATTTAATTTATATATTTTGTATTTAAAATTCTTTGATGAATTCTCATAATTTTTTAATGTATAATTTATAATTTTTATCTTTAAAGTTATACAACGATTATTATATGCTGATTTGTAATGTTTTACAAATTATATATGGTTAAAAATTGAATACATAATCAATTTTAAGCAAAAATTAGAGACCGAGAACAAAATTATTTAAATTTTAAATGAAAAACAAATTATTAAATGAGGTAAAAAAAATAGGAGACAACATTATAATTAAATATTTTGAATATTTTTTTTATTGACTCGTTTTTGCTCCCACAAAATATAGTTTCTCGATCCGCCCCTGTGTGCACTTCAATTAAACATTGCGTATAGACAATGATGATTGTAATATTTTGAAAGAAAAAAAAACTAGTAGCTAAAAATCGTGTTGTATATAGTTATTGACATTCAAACCTCGTACAAATATAAATTAGTATCTTAACATTCTTTTACAGAAAATATATAATACTTGTTATGTTGCTAAAAATATTAATTAAGTAGCATTTTAAAGATAGATTTATTTATTAAATTCCATATCAAATAATTAAATCAGGAAAAATTTATACTTTTATATAAGGATATTTTGGTCAAAAAAATTATAATATAGGGATAGGAGAATAAATGATGAGATATGAGATAAAATTTTCTAAATAACAAGTAAACAGGGCCCAAACATTTGGAGGTCCTTGTGCAATTTAAAAAATAGACCTCAATAAAAAGGAAGATAATAGATTTATAATTTATAAAAAAAATTTGAAGCCCCTATTTTTTAAGGCCCTAGGATGTAGGCCTGGTTGTGCATGCCCAAGCCGGCCCTGTAAGTAAATCTATTGGATCAAAATGGAATTTTCTTGCAAATCTAAGAACTAATGGGATATGCACTTTAGAACCTTCATGAAACTATGCTTGCCAAACAAGTCTAGAGAGTTCATATAAGCCCTAACCTAGTTTTACTCGGAACAATATGCATTATGCTTAATGAATTCACATCAAAGAAGGGTGTTAGAAGGTAAGGAATGAAAATTCTATTATAATATGAGAAGAAAAATCACTGCCTTTTCAATATAGAATAAAAGTCCCAAGGCATAACAGTTTAGTTTTTTAGGAACCTACTAGAGGAGTGTAGCTTATTATTGGAACTATTTTTTTTTTTTTTTAAATCTTAGTATTCGGCTTTGCGACCGACTATTTCAAGAAGGACTAATAGCCATCTTCCACTAGCGGAGCCCCCGTTTCAAGTCGGAGCAATGCTCCGTATGAACTGTCTCACACAAGAGTTGATTGACAAGTTCTTCTATAACATTAAAGCGGGTGAGATTTTCATATATTGATCTGCTAAAATATACTTTCAAAAACAAACTTCAAAGTAGATTGAAAAAAATAATAATCTTACAAGTATTAACTAAATGCAGGTTAGTTCTAAATAATGAGTGTTCAGGATATGGTTTGAATCAGTTTTAAAGCTAAAATTTATTCAATTTAAAAATAAATTTATTTGCAATTTAATTTGATTTTAGATTATATATTAAAAAATCTGTTTTAATCTGATTCAATTTAATACAATTTAATTTGAATCGGTTTTTAAATATTCAAATTACAATTTATGTTTTTTATTAAATTATAAAAATACTGATAAATATGTTTTATATAATATATAATCTACAGTATATTAAAAAGTTGATATTAAAAAATGAAAAGATAGATCAAAGCAAAAGAAATAATAAAAGTAATTAGATTAAACCAAATTAATAAAAATATATTTAAAAATTAAGTATCAATGAATAATAAATTAACGTCATATGTAATTTGGTTTGATTTAAATCGGTTTTAAAATATTGATTAGAAATTTTATTCAAGCCGAGTATTTTCACAGAATGACATCCAAATACATCGAATATTGTTCTTTTCTTGCGGTTTTTTATTTTTGTGGATTGGTTTGCTATTTTAATTTGTATCGATTTGGATTTGAACAAAATATGGGTTAGCTCTTAAAATGAAATTATATTATTTGTCAGTTCATATTACTATTTCGAATTTGTAGGGGGAATACTTTATCCACCTCAGGGAGTGAGGGTAAACAAATTGAAACCCTAGTTGACATAACCTTTCCTTGATCCTTGCACAACGAAACCCTAGTTGACTTTTTGCAAAATCTGGCGTTTGATAAGACTGGTCTTTTTTTGAGACAGAGTACGGATCAGAAGTTAAGCACATTTAGCTGAGGTCTTTAGAGTCTGAGCTGTCACCAAAAGTTGAGATATCGTGATTAGATTCTGATCCTTCAGAAGCTGATATATCATGTTCAGAGTCATCAAATTTCGATCCTTTAGAATCTGAGTCTTTTAGTTTCTCTACATATGTTTTCATCAGGGTCAATTTTGAGTTGAATTTTAAGCTTATGATTCTACATACTTGAACATATGTTATCATACCCAGGTGTTCTTTAAGTACTTTGTTATCACCAAAACTCAGAGGATACGAACAATTTTTTTCCAACACAATACACAACAAAAATATGTTCTAAGTGAGACACATCCCATTTATGCCAAAAAAATTAATCTGGATATGCATCTCCGAAAACACCACTTAATTGATTGTGTATTTAGTTAACTGAGCTAGTTTATTTAACATCTCAATGACAATTCCAAAGATGCATCTCTGAAAATATCAAGTGCAAAATTGAATAAAACACGCCCTTGCATGTTTTTCTTCCTCATGAATAAACACCATTTTTCTCTAAAAGGAAACCCTTAAAAATCTCCGTCCATTCTCAATCAACTTTTGTACTTAAAACAACATTCTTGTATTTTATAACACCAAAAGGAGATAAAGAAGCTGAAATTTAAGCTAATGAATATGTATTTCCTTCCTCATGTCTAGCATTAATCTGGTTTCTGTTGAGTAAATATGAATGTTACGTCCGAAGATGCATTTTTGAAGTTAGTTTCATGTTATCCGGATATGCATTTCGAGAATGTTTAAAATCTGAATTTCAATATTAAATTAATTTTTATGTTATGCTTGGTTGTAGATATGGTGCACCCCGATATTTTTTCCAAAGCTATCGTGTATATGGTGGTTAAATCGGGTGATGTCGAATATAATGTCAAACTGGTTGATGTCGATGTGGATTTTAAACCGGTTGTTCTCGAGGTAGAAGTTTGTGAACTATTTACAAGTAAACGGGAATTTGTTAAGAATAAACATATGCTCCAATGGATCTGCCTGGAGATCGCCAAACTTGGGTTCAGCGTTTTTATCGAAAGATATGACAATGGTGTTAATAGAAGACATACATTTGTAATAATGAGATGCAAAAAAAGTGGCAAGTATCAACAACCTATTCGAAAGTTGAAACGGGATGGCACCAGATCGTAGATACCATAACGCGAATAGTACATGAAAATTTAAAGCGGTTTTTGATACACATAATCATGACTTATATCACAAGTTAGTTGGTCCTCCCATTGTATGTCTCCCTAATCCCGTGGAGAAACAACTTGTTTCTGACGTGACATTTAATATGATGTCGCCTAAAAGCATACATGCAATGTTGAAACGGAAGAGAACTCAAAATCTCTCTAATATCAAACAAATATACAATGTTCGTGCAGTAAACAATAAGGTGAGAAGAGGACTAATAACTGAAATGCAATAACTATTGAAGCTTATGGATGATGATCATTATGTTTCTAGGTACAATGTGTGTGAGGATGGAGTCACTGCTCGAGATATATTTTATACTCATCCTGATTCTAGGTACAAAGTTCACATTTCTCATTGTGCTCATGAGAGGCTGAAACTTCGTCATATCACTTTCTAAAAAAGATGAAAGAGTTCATCAAGTTAAACAAAATTGAAAGAGAATAAAATAAAGAAAAGTCAGAAATGGCACCTCCTATAGCAATATATTTAAGTTGTGACACTTATTTTAATATTTTAATGTCTTTTAGTTTTTATCTAACTATATATTTTGATGGTGACTCGGTTTTTAAATGCATTGTTGTCATATCACTTTCTAAAAAAGATGGAAGAGTTCATCAAGTTAAACAAAATTGAAAGAGAATAAAATAAGGAAAAGTCAGAAATGGCACCTCCTATAGAAATAGATTTAAGTTGTGACACTTATTTTAATATTTTAATGTCTTTTAGTTTTTATCTAACTATATATTTTGATGGTGACTCGTTTTTTAAATGCATTGTTGTCACTTGGGATAAATTTAAAATTTAAAAAAGAAATTGTTTCAACCTATTAACAACTTTGACTTTTTTTATGAACACTGGATCTATGGATCTATAAGGAAAATTTGAAGATGCACTTCTAAATTATTTCCCTTTTATTGCAAAAACTATGAAACACATAGTATTTCAAAAATGCATCTATGCATAAACCCTTATTTTAAAAATAATGGAATGTTTCTAAATGCAACAAAATTGGATTTTTAAAGTCCATATTGATCTAAAACATATTAATATGGGATCTCCCATCTCATTTTTTTTAATAAAATCGCATCACACAAAAATGAATATATAATGATCTGACGCGTTTGTCAACTTCAACAGCAGAAAGCCCTCACTTGAATTTATAATCATAAAGACCTCTCTCGTATATTTAAAGAATATCATTCCCCCTTTATCGAAGAAGATTCAGTTAAACAAATTTGAAGTAAAGACATGTGAAGATTTAAGAATTATATGAAATACATTTCACTGTTACAAAAAAATGGTCTGATTAAAGTAGATACGAGAAATGTAAGATCAAACAAAAATATTCTAATGATGTTATAATCCAAGAAAATGTAATATTATATTTATGTTAACAATTATCTATTATCTATGTAATGTTAGATATTTTGATATTAATTTTCATTTTTCATACAATTTTTGCATCTATTACTAATTTGTGATTTAAATTAAGAGCGTATTTCAAAGATAAATCTCTAAATTCACCTTAATATGTTTACAAAAATACATCTCCGGACATATTTAGTGTCATACCCCAAATTTTGACCACTAAGATTTCTCATCATTGTGCAAATCATCATTATAACATGGATGTACCTTTATGCCTCATCAATCTCCTCAAGAATTGTTGAGCACTCACTACTATCAAAGATTAGGGTTTCAAGCCCTCTCAGAGCTCTTAGACAAAGGATCAATCAAGGAATGACATGATCTTCAACTTGTCTAGCCTCTCAAACATCCACAATGAATCAAGAGGACTCCCACTTCAAGGATTAAGCACGAGGCTTCTCCCTTCTAGGTGGATCAAGCCTTAAGATCGCCAGTGTCACCAAATTAGGGTTTGGTCGACCAGGGCCTCCAGATGGAAATTTTCCTCTGGGCATGAGTCAATGCTTCAAAGCATAACCTAAAATACTCTAAGGGACCTCATAAACCCAATCATCAACCCAATTTAGCCTCAGGGGATGCATTTATAAAAAATCAGGAATTAGGATTTTTTGACCTAATTCACCCCTAAGTTGACTTTTGGGACAAAACATGAGCCAAGACCTCAAGAGATGATTTGAGGGTCCCTAACACACTGCTTTGATCCATCTGCAACAATGGATTGATCCAAGAAGCTTGATCAACAAGTTTCAATTTCATCTGAACCACAATTAGGGTTTCGCGAGAAAAGTCAACTGTATCTTTGACTTTTAACCAGGACATGCTCCCAAACCCTAAGACATGATTCAATACACCCTATAACACCTATGAAATCAATCCATCAAGTTTGATTTAGGTCAAGGACTTGATTTCATAGAGGATCGCACAGTTTGGAGTTCATCTGACAAAAAGTCAATTGTGCACAAAAGTCAAACTTTGACTTTTTGAGATTTTTCACAATTATGGTTTTTTAACCCTAAAATGATGTTAATGTGTGATTTGAATCATCATTCATCAAGAAAATCAAGAAAAGTGGGATAACTTGTAAAAGGGGTAACCATAAAAACTTAGAAAATTTTCTAAGTTATGGAACAAAGTGGCTAGGGTACCAACTTTGGAGGACCATAACTCCTAAACCACAAGGCCATTTTTCCCATCCAAAGCTGGATTTGTAGCCCTCATGGCCCTCTACAAAAGCTTCAACTACACCTCATTCCAATTCATTATGGATTTTGAGTTATGGAATGATCAAAGTGGCTGAAAACATGAAATGCCACTTTTTCCAACACTTAGTGAAATTTTCACTAAGTCAGAATCTGCCTTCACTTTTTTCTAAATGTAGGGGGATTTTTCACTTGGATCCAAAAAGTATCAAAACCAATTATGATCAAACAGTTGTTGTATCATATGAGGGCTTTCCAAAATGTCCAAGAACTCCATCAAAGTCCACTTGAGCCATGAGATATGACAATGCCAATATGCCTTGCTGAAAACTGCCAAAGCAAGGCAGATTTTGGAGTTTTGCTCGATTTGCCCAAATTTTGCAAAGGGCAAGCAACTCTATCCATCTGAACACCTCAAGGGGGGACCAAGGAGGAACCAACTCTGATCCCAAGCCTCCCAAGTCTTTGGAACCAAAAGTAGCATGCCAAACCTAGAATTGCCTAAAAAAGGGACAAGACTCCAATTTTGGATTGGAGCATTCAATGCATACACCAAGGTGGCATGGACTGAGCCATTGCCAACTGAATTCAGTCAAGACTTATCCAAGACCAAGGGAACCAGCAGCCTGTGCCCTAACCTCTAGTCAATGGCTAGAGGAGACTTGGATTCTCATTGCTCAACATTGGCCAAACCTATGCAGCAGTTGTCATTCACTATTCCTTGCAAAACAAACTTGCTCTACTATAAATAGAGCTCATTTGTGCTCAGTTTGAGTACACCAAATCCATCAAACAGTTGCTTTCCTCAAAATCTCCTTCTTCACTCCAATTTTGCCTTCTAAGGCAAGTCACCATCGGGTTTTGAGTTTGAGAGCAATTCCAATCAAACCAATCACACACACACACACACCTCACATACATCATATAGAAGTGATTCAAACACTCACATAACATCTGGAACACCAAAATCACAAAATCACCAACCAACTGCTCAAGCCTTTGACAGATTTACAGTTGAGGTGCTAAATCAAGTTCCAGCTCAAATCAATTCACTCCAAGCATCCAGACACACTCCATGGCACCTAGGGAAGTTATCCAGATCATTGGAACCTAGTTGTAACACCTCTAACCCAAAACACGATCACCAGCTGTAAGTGGTAAGCATGAGCTCTTCTAACTCTATGATCCATGCAATTTTTGCTGCACAATAATTTTGTCATATGTTCATAATCATGCATAGAGTGTTTACCCTCAATCAATTTCTTTGTATGAATCGTGTATGGAATTTCTGAACCTTCATGCAGAATTTAGGGTTCTTGAGGTTTCTCTTTGATTTCTTATTCCATGCTTAAAATAAATGAAATTAAAGACCATAGACATGATCGTGAGGTTGAAACTAGTAGATTGATATGTAGATTGCATGATATAATCAAGTATTCAGTGAGATTGGATAGAAAACGCAAATCTGCAGAAACAGAGGGTGGCGCGTGTTCCTGCCCTTGCTCTTGGCGCCTTTTTTGAAAATTCAAATATTTGAATTTTGTGATTTTATTTAATTGATTCAAAAATTAATTTCTCTCTGAGTTTTAATGATTTTGAGTTGGTTCTTTTTTTAATAATTCACAAAAATGTTAAAATATTTTATTTTACCAAAAAATCCCAAAAATATTATTTATTTCATATAATTGATATTTTTGCCAAGAACTAATATTTTAATTGTTTTTTACATTTAAAATATTTTTTCCTTCTTGATTTTGCAAGTTTTAATGATTTCCAATCATTTTTTAGGTCAAAACTTGATTTTTGAAACATTAATCCAAGATCACAATTTGTTTTCCACATGTTAAACAATTTTGATCATTTTAATTGAATTTTTATTCAATTAAAATACATTTTTGAAAACAAATTAGGGTTTTTGATTAATTCAACCCTCATCAAACTTTTTCAAACCTTTTGGGCCTCTAATAGAGTGTAAGACCCAACCCCTTTTAGAAAAACCAAAATAATTTTGGGCCTCAGTTGTTGTATAAGTCCCACTGTGTTTTCAAAATCTCGGCGCGATCGTCGCTTTTCAAAAACATTTTCATCTGGGCCTACCCTCGTGTTATAAGCCTCATTCTTTTTCTTTAAACACCTTTGGGCCTCTAATAGAGTGTAAGACACAATCCTTTGTAAATGTAAACCTATTTTGGGCCTCAAATATTGTATAAGTCCCGTTGTATTTCAAAAGTTCGGCGCGATCATCACCCGTTTAAAACAAATCATCTGGGTCTCTCCTCGAGCTATAAGACCCATTCAAAATCTTTGGGCCTCTAATAGAGTGTAAGACCTAATCCCCTTTTATCCAAAACAATCTTTGGGCCTCAGATATTGTATAAGTCCCTATGCGTTAAAAGAGAATCTCGGCGCAATTGCCAGTTATAAAAAACAAATCATCTGGGCCTACCCTCGTGTTATAAGCCCCATTTATTTTTCTTTCAATCATAATGGGCCTCTTGAGAGAGTGTAAGACCCATCCCCTTTGTACAGAAAACCTTTCTTGGGCCTCAGTCACTTGTATAAGTCCCTGTACAGAACGACAGTGCGATCACTGATAAAACCTTGGACCTCTCCTTGAGCTGTAAGCCCCAACAATCTTTTCAAAGAACTTTCTCCTTTGATTTTGAATATAATATTGTTATCAAAGCTTTCTTTGTTGAACAAACTAACAAAACAACATGGAAGCTCTACAACCGAGTAAGTGTTTACCCGCTTTCATATATATATATATATATATATAACTGTATTGTGGGACTGTTTCACTGTAAGTCTTCTTTCACAAACTCATATCGACTATGTAATACTAGTATAGATATTTAGAGTTTCCCTGGTAACTACGTCTAGAATTAAGATAAAACCTCGTATCCTTACATCCGACGTTCTCCCGGATATTTCAAACATAACCTAAACCATGAGAATTTTCTTTTACAACAATTTTAGATAACTAGATCTAAGAAATCTCCCCCTTGAACAGTTCATATACAGAAGGCCAATGTTCCAAGTGAAAACCCTTCTGGAACTGTTCATCAGCCTCCTCTTGGGCTTAGTGCAAGGACCCACAGGCTTCCTAAAAGCATCCCCGCCTCCTCTTGGGCGTTGTGCAAGGATCCGTCGGCTTCTTAGAAGTTTTCACAGCCTCCTCGTAGGCTTCGTATAATGATTCTTCCTCCGGGAAGATAGCCTCCTCTTGGGCTTCGTACAAATTGTCCCTTCGGCTTCTTAAAAGTTTTTCTCGCCTCCTCTTGGGCTTCGTACAAATTGTCTCGACGACCTCTAAAAGGTATAGGAACAGAAATTAGTTATCTTAATAGAACAGTCTTTCAAAGAGTCTAGATCTTTCTACTGCGAACGTACCGTCTCTTGATCTCTCTTAAGCATAATACAAAGATAAAACTCTAGACTTGGACAGTCTAATCTCCTTGAGTCTCGAAGACATTCTCAAGTTCCTTTCAAAAATAGGAAAAAACACCCGTAGACTTGGGCAGTCTCAATACCCTTCGGATTCCCCATTTCCTTAAAGAACAGGAAATAATCCCGGTCCTCGGATCAAATGCATGAGTACAACATTACCCATATAAGAACTGATTTTCTCTTTTAACCAACATACTGGACCTGTCACTCAACTGAAACAGTAACCCTAGCCTCCTCTTGGGCTTTGTACAATGATTCTCCCCAGCAGAGTAAACCTTTTCAGCCTCCATCTCGGGCTTTGTACGAGATACAAATCACTCTCTTGTTGAGTATAAAAGACTCTCCTGTTGAGTCAAACCTCTTCAACCTCCATCTCGGGCTTCGTACGAGATACAAAATCACTCTCTTGTTGAGTATAAAAGACTCTCTTGTTGAGTCAAACATTTTTAGCCTTCATCTCGGTCTTTGTACGAGATATAAAACACTCTCTTGTTGAGTATAAAAAGACTCTCTTGTTGAGTCGATCACTGTTAGCCTCTATCTCGAGCTTCGTACGAGATACAAATCACTCTCTTGGTGAGTATAAAAGACTCTCTTGTTGAGTCAAACCCTTTTAGCCTCCGTCTTGGGCTTCGTACAAGACACATATAAAAAGACTCTCATGTTGAGTCAAACACTTTTAGCCTCTATCTCGGGCTTCGTACGAGATACAAAACGCTCTCTTGTTGAGTTAACCCTTTTAGCCTCTATCTCGGGCTACGTACGAGATACAAAACGCTCTCTTGTTGAGTTAACCCTTTTAGCCTCTATCTCGGGCTTCGTACGAGACACAAAAGCATCCTCTTGTTGGGTCAATAGCTTCCTCTTAGGCTTTGTATAAAGAATTCCCCGTTTGATTCAATCAACCTTTTAGCATCAAAATCTGTGCCTTGGTCACATCATACAAACATCAACAACTCCTTTTCCCTCGTCTAATTGCTGTAAGCGGCAAGCCTCTAGATTATTTACATCCACGCCACTATCCCTCTTTTAGCATGAGAAATTCCTAAGGAAAGATGGCATTGCTCTAAACTGAGTTAAAGTCTTCTCCTTCAGGTTGAAAATCCCCTATAAAGGAAATTATGGCATTGCTGGATTCGCATATCCTAATTAAAGTAATTCTCCTTTATAATCAGTCACCCAACAGTTGTGCCAAACAGACCAAATATTCCCCTTTAGAGATGACAAATTCTCTCTAAAGTCAACACCCTTTTAGCTTCACATCTTGGGCTTTGAACAAGATACAAATAGACCCTTCAGCTTCACATCTTAGGCTTTGAACAAGATATAAACCACCTTTAGCTTCATGTCTTGGGCTTTGAACAAGACACCAAAACACCATTTCCTCCCCTAGAATAGGAGGAACTACGATCGCTCTGATTTCTCTATCCCGAGAATACGTAGGCATAAGATTGAAAAAGAATCTTAGCGAGCACACTAATTAAAAAACCCAAAGTCCCCTACCTCTAGCCAATCTAGCATAGTATCCCAACAAATTCCCCATGAACAGTCCTGGTATTTCGTTCTGAACAAAATAAGCAGAGAGAGGCCCACGAACTAAAATTGTATATGTAAACTAACAGTTTTGACTGTTTAACCTCAGTTTGCAAGCAGGGTTAGTTGGAGACATCTATTTCCCTTCCTTCATTAGCTTCAATAGGATAAAAAATGAATCGATCTGTAGTACCCCAGAGCGACAGTGCTTAAGAACCACGTCCAAAATCGCTCGCTATAGAAAAATGGCGCCCACCGTGGGGCCAAACAAAGGAATCTTGTCTCTCTTATCTCTCTGGTTGAAACCTTCTCTTAGGATGAGTCCTTGGGTTCACAAGGTATCACCGAATGACGGTTCCATCGGGGAATGTCATTATTGCTAGGATCGGCCCTCACTAGGATCTTAGGTAAAAAACCTTTAAGTTGGGAAGGTACCACAGAATGGCGACTCCGCCGGGGAGCCATTTTCTGTTAGGATCATATGATTCATAGCTCTTAAAAAGTCTAGGACATTAGGACAAATATATATACTGCTTTTCCTAATCAATATCTGTGTTTATTTTTCTGCTAATGGGAATGCGTGTGATGCCGCATGTGGAAAGATTGAGTATACACCTAGGAAAAACCTCTTTCAGTAGTGCGGAAGCTATTGGAAATAGTTGTCACGCGATACTACCCTCTTCTGAGATTCTTCGAAATACATTACCTAGCACGGTTCCCGGCCCGCTGATGTCATCTCGACAAGAATCAATGATTTTAAGAGACAGGTACAAAAAACACTAGTATAAACCTTTGGGATGGGTAGAGCCTTGACTTCATGACACCGACCATTTGACCCCGTGTTTTTTCTATGTTTTTGTGTGCTGCATTCATGCATTCATTTTAAAAAAACATTAAGCAAAGAAAAATTTTCTTTTCTAGTCTCTCTTTTTCAAATTAAACTAAAACAATGATTGCAAATGTCAAAGAGAAAAGGATTGCGCTAATGGATTTCAGTAGAAGGAAAACTCACAAGTATACCTTCAAGGTTCCAAAAATAGAGGATTTGAGAGGATTAGCAAGGACGGTCACTAACCCTGACGCTTTCAGAGCCAAGTACGGAGGTCTGCTACCTCTGTTAAGGGTCCATGTAATTGAAGGAATCCTGGAGGCACTCATTCAGTTTTACAATCCGGTCTATCACTGTTTCACATTCCCGAATTACCAGCTCGCACCAACGCAAGAGGAGTATTCTCATCTGATTGATCTACCCATTACTGATCAAGCTCCCTTTTCTGGACTGGAAGAAATTCCAAAGGATCAGACCATTGCAAGAGCAATCTATTTGGATGAGTCGGAAGTCAAGACTCACATGACCACCAAGGGAGGAATCCCAGGTTTACCAGCCAAGTTTCTGGTAAAGAAGGCTCTGTACTTTTCTAGTATAGGGAACGTGGCTGCTTTTGAAAACATCTTTGTTTTACTCACCTACGGGCTATTTCTGTTTCCCAACATTGATAACTTCGTCGATATCAACGCCCTTAAGGTTTTTCTCATTGGAAACGCCGTACCAACCTTGCTCGCAGATGCGTATCATTTTGTACACTTAAGGAATTTATATAGCGAAGGAATGATTGTAATGCCCCAGTTTTTGTTAGATTTATTTAATCGAGTCGATTTGATTATTTTTATTATTATAGTATTTTATTTTTTACTTTTATTTGATAATATATTATTTTTCATCGTGATTATGTTTTATCGCGTTTTGAGAGCAGTTGCGAGATATTTGAGGGTAGGGGTATTTTGGTCTTTTGTTGAGTAGATATTATTGTTTTTCTTTTAAATAGAAACTTAGAGAGAAAAATAGAGGGAAAGAAAAAGAGAAGAAGGAAAAGAAGAGAAGAAAAAGAGAAAAAACTTGGAAAGGAAGAAAATCGAGCAACCGACTTTTCAAACACGATTAAATCGGGTAAGGGTGTGAAACTCGATTATCTTATCATTGTGTATGATTATGTGTGTGTGGAAGTTTTACTAGTTTTTCCATTATAGGTCGAAATCAATGTTTTCGCGGTCGGAAATCGATATGAATCGCGTGGTATGATCACTCTGTGTTTATGAACAATTGTCGATATTTTTTTTGCTGTTGGAATTGAATTAGGATGAAAAATGGGGATTTTGGGGTGTTGGAATCGTGTAAAAATGCAGCAGAATTTTCTGGTTCTGGTGTAGGCCGCCGGGCGGTGGTTTGGGCGCCGGGCGACGCAGGAGTTGCGCCACTTCTCCGCCGGGCGATACCCAAGAGGCACAGCTTGTCACGCTGCTGACTCTTTTAGGCTTTGGTGGGGAGTTTTACGCCGCAGCTGCACCGGGCGGAGCAGAGGCAAAGGGGCACCGCCGGGCGAAATTTTGGTACAGCCGGGCGCTCTTGGGATTTTGCATTAGTCCTGTTTTCTTTCAAATTCCATAACTTGGGTTCCGACTATCCATTTTGAACGTTCTTGGTATCGTTGGAAAGCTAATAAACTATTCTTTCTTATTAAAATGGTTTTGAGATTGTTGGTCGATTTAATTATGTCGGGAATTTGGAATAGTGTCATTTTGTCGACTTTTACCGTTGTAATTGTGTGTAATTGAAGTGTATCATGCAATGTGTTGTTGGTATGGATATCGTATGACTTGTCTGCTGTTGTGTGATATAAATGCATGTGATGAAATGTTGTGATGATGATTTGTGGCCTAAGGTCAAGGAAATGCATTGTGTTGTATTTGATTATATATGCATGGTTATGGATGTGTATATGTGTGCATTTGAATGTCATGAGTCATTGTATTCCAAGCATCATGATATGCATTCTTGTGATGTCGTGTGCCCTAGTGGGTGTGAGTGACGAAACGATTCCAGAGGGAATCCGCTATAACATCGTGAGCCTCATACCGAGAGGACCGAAATCGATGATTATAGACGATCGTGAGCCTTATACAAAGAGGACCGAAAGCGATCGGATCGTGAGCCTTATACAAAGAGGACTGAAAGTGATCCATAAACGTCGTGAGCCTTATACCAAGAGGACCGAAAGTGACGGAGAACATCGTTTGCTCGACGGGGAGTTACACTAAGTAACAAGCGATGATTCCAATAGTTCCTGAGTGAACTAGTGATGAGATTGACGGATGGATGGTACCACATTTGCATAGAGTCATTGTGTCGGTCTCTTTACATTTGCATAAATCATGAATGGATTGATTTTGTGTGGAATTGTGAATGGAATTGATGAGTTGAGATACATATATATATATATATATATATATATATATATACATTGGTGATAAATGTATTGTGCATGATTGATATGCCTTTGTGATGGATATATAATATATGCATTGTGTTGTTTTGTGTTTGAATTCTGGTGTAAGTTGTGGTGAGAATATTTTACATGTGTATTTCTGTGTTATTATATAATTGTATGCAATTATATTATGATTGTGTTTCTCACCCTTCTGCTATTTTGAATGCTCTATGAGGCATTGCAGATTAGATGTTGGAGGTCCTTTTTGTGAAGCTTAGGTCTTCATTCTTTTGTCGGTTGGGTCTGATATGTAGCACCGGGTAGTCGGGGAGATCGTTGTGATTTATGTGTATATGTATATATATCTTTTGGATTGTACATGTATGAATCTGTGTATGACAAACAAACTTTTTATGTGATATATATATGAGATTCAGTTGCAGATTTTCCGCTTTTATTCTGTACCTGAATAGTGGGTGTTAGGAACTGAGTTCCTATGTTATTGTTACCTGATTGTTGCATATCTTTATGAGCAGGTTTGTTGTGTGTTGTCTCAATTGATGTGACGCCTCCGTCTATGCCATGAATGTTTAATTATACTCTGATGATTTTTTTTATCGCTTTATCTATCTGGGGGTATAGATTGGGGTTGTTACATTAAGTGGTATCAGAGCCAGTCCGTGTCAGTTTGTGTCAGTCCTTGTTAGTCGTTGTGTTTGGGTGAGCTGTTTGTTTAACCATAGTTGCTGTTATTGGAAATGAACAGAATATGGCTGGTAGGAATGATGCTGCTTTGGCTGCTGCTATGCAAGCTATGGCTCGGGCTGTGCAGGGTGCACCTAATGCTGGTGGAAATGATGAGTTCAAGAAGAACAAACCGCTTGTCTTCAAAGGGAGACATGATCCTGATGGTGCACAGATTTGGCTTAAAGAGATTGAAAGAATCTTTCGAGTAATGGACTGTGCTGAGGAACATAAGGTGAGACTGGGTACTCACGTGTTGCAGGAGGAAGCTGATGATTGGTGGGTTAGTGCGCGTCATGTTTGGGAAGTTACAGGTGAAGAGGTCACTTGGGATTTGTTTAGCAGGGAATTTTTGAGGAAGTATTTTCCTGAAGATGTTAGAGGAAAGAAAGAGATAGAGTTCTTAGAATTAAAACAAGGTAATATGTCTGTTGTTGATTACACTGCTAAGTTTGTGGAACTTGTTCAGCTTTATCCACATTATGCTGAAGCAATTGTAGAGTTTTCCAAGTGTGTGGAGTTTGAGAACGGATTGCGTCCTGAGATTAAGCAGGCAATCGATTATCAAAGGATCAAAAGGTTTTCGGAATTGGTGGATTGTTGTAGGATTTATGAGGAAGATAGCAAAGCTCGTTCTACTCACTATAAGAGTGTGAACGAAAGGAAAGGGAAGCAACCGTTTCGTGGTGGTCCTTATGTGACACCAGCTGACAAGGGTAAGCAAAGGGGTAATTATGAGAAAAGGCTAAGTGGGGGAGGTATGTCTAATTTTCTGAGATGTTATAGGTGTGGTGACTTAGGACATCGTCAGTTCGAATGTAGGAAGAATCTGGGGAAGTGCTCCAATTGTGGAGGTATAGGACATGTTGCAGCTGATTGTAAGAAGAATGTGGTGAAGTGTTTCAACTGTGGTGAACCTGGTCATATTAGTACGAAGTGTCCGAAACCAAAGCAGGCTCAGGCTGGAGGGAAAGCATTTGCATTGGCAGGTACTCAGACTACAAGTGCAGACCGTCTGATCAGAGGTACTTGTTTTATTAATAGTACTCCTTTAGTTGCTATTATTGATACTGGAGTGACTCATTCGTTTATTTTGTCTGAGTGCGCGAAGCGTTTGAATCTTTTGTTGTCTTCGATGGGTGGAGAGATGGTTATTGATACTCCAACAATGGGGTTAGTAACTACTTCGTTGGTTTGTTTAAGTTGTCCTTTGACCATTTATGGTAAAGATTTTGAGATGGATTTGGTGTGTTTGCCATTAGAGGGTTTAGATGTGGTTCTGGGAATGAATTGGTTGCAGTTCAATCGAGTGCATATCGATTGTTATCATAAGCTGGTAAGATTTCCTTCTCTTGAGGAAGACGAGGAATCGAGTTTATTATCTACCAAAGAGTTGAAGAAACTTTTGGCGGATGAAGCTCAGTTGTTCGGGTTGTTTGCATCGTTAACAGTGGATAGTCAAGTTGCACTTGATGTGTTTCCAGTTGTGTGTGAATTTCCAGAGGTGTTTCCTGAGGATATTTCAGATGTGCCGCCAGAGAGAGAGGTGGAGTTTTCTATAGATTTAGTTCCTGGTACTAGACCTGTGTCTATGGCACCTTATCGTATGTCGGCATCTGAGTTGGTTGATTTAAAGAAGCAGTTGAATGAATTGTTAGAGAAGAGGTTTGTGAGGCCAAGTGTGTCGCCTTGGGGTGCTCCAGTTTTGTTGGTGAAGAAGAAAGATGGAAGTATGTGATTGTGTATTGATTATCGCCAGCTGAATAAGGTGACAATTAAGAATAAGTATCCTCTTCCGAGAATTGATGATTTGATGGACCAGTTGGTAGGTGCTTGTGTGTTTAGTAAGATTGATTTGAGGTCGGGTTACCATCATATTAGAGTGAAAGAGGAAGATATTCAGAAGACGACTTTTAGGACACGATACGGTCATTACGAATATTATGTGATGTCGTTCGGGGTTTCTAATGCGCCGGGTGTGTTTATGGAGTATATGAATAGTACTTTCCATGAGCATTTGGATCGATTTGTTGTTGTGTTTATTGATGATATCTTGATTTATTCTAAGTCTCGGGAGGAACATGCGGAACATTTGCGTGTTGTGTTGCAAATTTTGAAGGAAAAGAGACTTTTTGCCAAGTTGTCCAAGTGTGAGTTCTGGTTGTCAGAAGTGAGTTTTCTTGGGCACGTGATTTCAGGTAAGGGTATTGCCGTGGATCCATCTAAAGTAGACGCAGTTCTACAATGGGAGGCTCCTAGATCTGTTACTGAAATTAGAAGCTTTTTGGGTTTAGCTGGATATTATCGAAGGTTCATTGAAGGCTTTTCCAAGTTAGCACTTCCTTTGACCCAGTTGACTTGTAAAGGTAAAGCGTTCATTTGGGATATTCAGTGTGAGGAAAGTTTTAGTGAACTGAAGAGAAGATTGACTACAGCTCCGATTTTGGTCTTACCGAATCCTAGTGAACCGTTTGTGGTGTATTGTGATGCGTCTTTGATTGGTTTAGTTGGGGTGTTGATGCAAGAAGGTAAGGTTGTGGCTTATGCTTCGAGGCAATTGAGGATTCATTAGAAGAATTACCCTACTCATGATTTGGAATTAGCGACAGTGGTTTTTATGTTGAAGATTTGGAGGCATTATCTCTATGGTGCAAGATTCGAAGTCTTTAGTGATCATAAAAGTTTGAAATACTTGTTTGATCAGAAAGAGTTGAATATGAGGCAACGGAGATGGTTGGAATTCTTGAAGGACTACGATTTTAGCTTGAATTACCATCCTGGTAAAGCTAATGTGGTAGCCGATGTATTAAGCCAAAAATATTTGCATATGTCTGTTTTGATGGTTAAGGAGTGGGAACTTTTGGAAGCGTTTAGAGATTTGAGTTTGGTGTGTGAATTGACATCTGATAGCGTGAGGCTTGGTATGTTAAAGGTCACTAATGATTTTGTGTTAGTCGTTAGCGAGAAACAGAAGTTGGATGTGAAATTTGTTGATTTGTTGATGGTTGGAGATCAAAGTGTGAATGGTGACTTTAAAGTGGATGATAAGGGTGTTTTGAGATTTCGTGGTAGAATTTGTATTCCTGATGATTCGGACTTGAAAAATATGATTTTGGAGGAAGGACACCGGAGTAATTTGAGTATACATCCGGGAGCTAATAAGATGTATCAAGATTTGAAGAAGATCTTTTGGTGGTCTGGATTGAAGAGGGGTGTGGCTTAGTTTGTTTATGCGTGTTTGATGTGTCAGAAGTCTAAGGTGGAACATCAGAAGCCTAGTGGATTGTTGCAACCGTTGGATATTCCCGAGTGGAAATGAGACAGCATTTCTATGAATTTTGTGACAGGGTTGCCGAATACACAGAAGGGACATAATGCCATTTGGGTGATTGTGGATAGGCTGACTAAATCGGCACATTTCATTTTGATTGACATCAGTTTTTCTTTGGTGAGGTTGGCTGAGATTTATATCAGTGTGATTGTGAAATTACATGGGGTTCCGTTGAGTATTGTTTCAGATCGAGATCCGAGGTTTACTTCCAGATTTTGGGAAAGTTTGCAAAAGGCGTTAGGTTCCAAGTTGAGATTGAGTTCGGCTTATCATCCGCAGACGGATGGTCAGACCGAGAGAACTATTCAGTCGTTGGAAGATTTGCTGAGAGCTTGTGTTCTTGAGCAAGGTGGTGCTTGGGATAGTTATCTTGCGTTGGTGGAATTCACGTATAACAACAGTTTCCATTCGAGTATTGGAATGGCAGTTGGCATGAATCTGGTGAGCGTTTGGTGGTTGGACCGGAGTTAGTGCAACAGACTACGGAAAAGGTGAAACTTATTCGTGAGAAAATGAAGGCCTCACAGAGTAGGCAGAAGAGTTATCATGATCGAAGGAGGAAAGATCTTGAGTTTCAAGAGGGCGATCATGTATTTTTGAGAGTTACACCGGTGACGGGTGTTGGTCGTGCATTGAAGTCGAAGAAGCTTACTTCTCAGTTTATTGGTCCTTACCAGATATCCGCGAGACTGGGTGTTGTGGCTTATCGGGTGGCGTTGCCGCCGAATCTTTCAAATTTGCATGATGTGTTCCATGTTTCACAGCTTCGGAAGTATGTTCCGGATCCGTCACATGTGATTCCGATGGATGAAGTTGAGGTAAGGGAGAACCTTACGGTTGAGGCATTACCGGTGAGGATTTTGGATCGCGAGTTGAAGCGGTTAAGAGGCAAGGATATTGCGCTTGTGAAAGTAGCGTAGGGAGGCACTGCTGAGGGCAATTTGACTTGGGAGTTGGAGAGTCGGATGCGGGAGTCGTATCCAGAGTTGTTCGTCTCAGGTAACATTTTCGAGGACGAAAATTTCTAAGTGGGGGAGAGTTGTAACGCCCCAGTTTTTGTTAGATTTATTTAATTGAGTCGATTTAATTATTTTTATTATTATTTTATTTTATTTTTGACTTTTATTTGATAATATATTATTTTTCATCGTGATTATGTTTTATTGCGTTTTGAGAGCGGTTGTGAGATATTTGAGGGTAGGGGTATTTTGGTCTTTTGTTGAGTAGATATTATTGTTTTTCTTTTAAATAGAAACTTAGAGAGAAAAATAGAGGGAAAGAAAAAGAGAAGAAGGAAAAGAAGATAAGAAAAAGAGAGAAAACTTGGAAAGGAAGAAAATCGAGCAACCGACTTTTCAAACACGATTAAATCGGGTAAGGGTGTGAAACTCGATTATCTTATCATTGTGTATGATTATGTATGTGTGTGTGTGGAAGTTTTACTAGTTTTTCCATTATAGGTCGAAATGAGAAAAATGAATCGAAATCGATGTTTTCGCGGTCAGAAATCGATATGAATCGCGTGGTATGATCACACTGTGTTTATGAATAATTGCCGATATTTGTTTTGCTGTTGGAATTAAATTAGGATGAAAAATGGGGATTTTGGGGTGTTGGAATCGTGTAAAAATGCAGTAGAATTTTCTTGTTCTGGTGTAGGCCGCCGGGCGGTGATTTGGGCGCCGGGCGACGAAGGAGTTGCGCCGCTTCTCCGTCGGGCGATACCCAAGAGGCGCAGCTTGTCACGCTGCTGACTCTTTTAGGCTTTGGTGGGGAGTTTTACGCTGCTGCTGCGTCGGGCGACACAGAGGAGAAGGGGCACCGCCGGGCGAAATTTTGTTACCGCCGGGCGCTCCTGGGGATTTTGCATTAGTCCTGTTTTCTTTCGAATTCCATAACTTGGGTTCCGACTATCCGTTTTGCACGTTCTTGGTATCGTTGGAAAGCTAATAAAATGTTCTTTCTTATTAAAATGGTTTTGAGATTGTTGGCCGATTTAATTATGTCGGGAATTTGGAATAGTGTCGTTTTGTCGACTTTTACCGTTGTAATTGTGTGTAATTGATGTGTATCATGCAATGTGTTGTTGCTATGGATATCGTATGACTTGTGTGTTGTTGTGTGATGTAAATGCATATGATGAAATGTTGTGATGATGATTTTTGGCCTAAGGGCGTGGAAATGCATTGTGTTGTATTTGATTATATGTGCATGGTTATGGATGTGTATATGTGTGCATTTGAATATCATGAGTCATTGTATACCAAGCATCATGATATGCATTCTTGTGATGTCGTGTGCCCTAGTGGTTGTGAGTGATGAAATGATTCCAGAGGGAATCCGCTATAACATCATGAGCCTTATACCGAGAGGAGCGAAAGCGATGATTATAGACGATCGTGAGCCTTATACAAAGAGGACTGAAAGCGATCGGATCGTGAGCCTTATACAAAGAGGACTGAAAGCAATCCATAAACGTTGTGAGCCTTATACCAAGAGGACCGAAAGCGACGGGGAACATCGTTTTCCCGACGGGGAGTTACACTAAGTAACAAGCGATGATTCCAATAGTTCCTGAGTGAACTAGTGATGAGATTGACGGATGGATGGTACCGCATTTGCATAGAGTCATTGTGTCGGTCTCTTTGCATTTGCATAAATCATGAATGGATTGATTTTGTGTGGAATTGTGAATGAAATTGATGAGTTGAGATACATATATATATACATTGGTGATAAATGTATTGTGCATGATTGATATGCCTTTGTGATGGATATATGATATATGCATTGTGTTGTTTTGTGTTTGAATTCTGGTGTAAGTTGTGGTGAGAATATCTTACATGTGTATTTCTGTGTTATTATATAATTGTATGCAATTATATTATGATTATGTTTATCACCCTTCTGCTGTTTTGAATGCTCTATGAGGCATTGCAGATTAGATGCTGGAGGTCCTTTTTGTGAAGCTTAGGTCTTCATTCTTTTGTCGGTCGGCTCTGATATGTAGCACCAGGTAGTCGTGGAGATCGTTGTGATTTATGTGTATATGTATATATATCTTTTGGATTGTACATGTATGAATCTGTGTATGACAGACAAACTTTTTATGTGATATATATATGAGATTCAGTTGCAGATTTTCCGCTTTTATTCTGTACCTGAATAGTGGGTGTTAGGAACTGAGTTCCTCTGTTATTGCTACCTGATTGTTGCATATCTTTATGAGCAGGTTTGTTGTGTGTTGTCTCAATTGATGTGACGTCTCCGTCTATGTCATGAATGTTTAATTATACTCTGATGATTTTTTTATCGCTTTATCTATCTGGGGGTATAGATTAGGGGTGTTACAATGACCACGTGTTGTGTACCCCTGCTATATAAGTGGTTTATCTCCCATTTGCCTAAGTCTGCTGCTTTTTGGGACCATAAGAGTGCCTTACGTTGGTCGCAGAAAATCATGTCTCTTACCAACTCTGATATAGATTGGTACAATAGGATTTATGACGGGATCAGAATCAGACCGTTGTGGAAATTTCCCAAATGTACCCCTTATAGGAACTAAGGGAGGAATCAACTATCATCCAGTGTTAGTTCGTTGTCAATTTGGATACCCAATGAGGCATGTCTCGCGCAATGCTCATCTGGAAGGTCTTTTCTTCAAGGAAAGAGAAAATAACAGGGCACTAAAGACGGAAATAGTGCACGCTTGGAAACATGTTCATAGGAAAGGACGAGAGTCTCTAGGAAAACCAGATTGTGTCTTGATGGAGCCATATCTCCACTGGGTACAAACTAGAGCTCTCAAGCTGAGGATGCCTTACCCTCGTCAGGAAGTTCTTCCATTAAGGGACTATGCCCTTTATTTCATGTCTGAGACGAAAAGACTTCAGGTTACTCTCAGCAAAGTTTAGCAGGAGAAGAGGTCTTGGAGGAACAAGTATCGTATTCTCAATATGGAATGTAAGAAAATATAGCAGCTATTAAGAGAAAAGGATGCTCGGATTGAGATTTTATAGCAACATGTTGTAGAAAATTAGGATGACCAAAGGAATTTGCTCGCTCCTTTCACTTGGCAAAGGAATGACAACCCGACAACGGCCCAAGAGCCCCGGTCAAAGAAGAGGAAAGTACCAGAATCAGCACCCGAGTTCTCCTCAGAGAGGACTCGGGACCCATTAGCTTAGGTTTCTATTTCCGCACCTTGTAATTTACTGTATTTCCATTTCCGCAATCCTTTGAATTCAATAAAACGGGGGTTTCCCCACTGTTTGATATTTGCAATCTAATTGTCGAAGTTTATTTTGATTAAACCAAAAAACAATTAATATAATTATTGCATTCATCATTCTCACGTCACATATTCTTCTTACCTACGAATCTCACGTTTGTGTCTCGGTTCTAGAGTCAAAATGTCTCATTCGTACAATACTCGGGCCAATCGTCCGAAAAAGATGGATGATCTCGAGGAAGAGAACAGAGAGTTGAAAGAAGAGATCGACGCTCTGAGAGAGGATATGAGAAAGCTTCGTAACAACATGCAAGCCATGGCAGAAGCTCAGCTACAAAGAACTGTGATCTCAGAGATCACCTCAACACCCATAGTGGAGAAGTATGATCCTAGGTATCAAATGCCGAAAGATCGTCCCTGGGGCATGCCTGTTAACTATATCTCAGAAGTATATGTTCCGCCGATCACTGAAGATCAGGGAATCATAGCAGAAGCCGTTGGGCCTGAAGGTTACAAACTTTGGGAAAGAGAGGATGCCAGAGGCATAATGAGGACTCCTGAAGGTTTCAAACTTAGGGAAGCGCCAAAATTCACTGCCGTAGTATCGGTACCACCCCCTGTGGTGCACACTGTCCCGGAAGGACAGATTCCACATATACCTTCTGGTAGAAAGGAAAGTATGTTCGATAGAATGGATGAATTCCAGGAGCAGTTCCTAGAAATGCAGAAGGAACTGCAGGCTATTTGCGGTCAGGATTTATTTGGAAAGGACGCTGCAGACCTTTGCTTGGTCCCTAATGTGAAAGTCCCGCACAAAATCCAAGTACCCAATTTTGAAAAGTACAAGGGTAATTATTGCCCTCAAATCCATTTGGTGATGTACGCTCGGCGAATGTCAGCTCAGACAGAGAACCAGGATCTACTGATTCACTACTTTTAGGATAATTTAACCGGTGCCGCATTAAAATGGTACATGCGTTTAAACCGCACTACGATTAGCACTTTCAGAGATCTTGGCACTGCCTTCATCCAACAATATAAATACAATTTAGACATGGCACTAGACAGAGATCAACTCAGATCAATGTCGCAAAAGGACAAAGAAACCTTTAAGGAGTACGCTCAGAGATGGCGTGAAATTGCCGCCCAGATTTGTCCACCTCTTGAGGAAAAAGAGATGACAAAGATCTTCTTAAAGACCTTGAGCTCATTTTACTATGATAGAATGGTCGCAGTGCGCCCAGTGACATCACCGAGATGGTGGGCATGGGAGTTCGTCTTGAGGAAGCCGTCCGAGAAGGACGTTTAGTTAAAGACGCTGGATCGTCAAGTAGTACAAAACTATACGGTAGTGTTCTCCCTAAGAAAAAAGAGCAGGATATTGGTAATATCTCCCTCGGAAAGCAAAGGCGACGGTACCAACCAGTAGTAGCTGTAACTCCTGCTATCAACCATGCGCCTGTTACTACGTATCAACCTCAGGTTGCTCAAAGCCAACCGCAGTCGCAGCCATTTCAACAAAGGACACAACAGCCTCTTCAGCAGGCCCGTCCTTAATACAATAACAACTTTACAACGCGGCCACCAGGATTTGATCCTATACCCGTATCATACGCAAAACTATTTCCGTTACTACTGGCCAAGGGGCATGTCCAGACTAAGTCTCCTCTTACAGTAGCGAAAAATCCGCCTTTTTGGTTTAAGGGGGATCAGACTTGCCCTTACCATCAAGGAGGACCAGGGCATAACATAGAAAACTGTCTCAGTTTCAAATCCGACGTGCAAAAGCTTGTTAGGAGCGGGGTCTTATCTTTCAAAGATACGAATCCGAATGTTCTCAAGAACCCGCTGCCTCAACACGAGAAGGCTATAGTCAATTTGATAGAGGGAGAGTCTAACAACACCTATCAAATCCACGATGTACTCTTATTGAGGGCCAATTTGGTCAAGATGCATTATAGACAGAGTGGATATGGCCATGTGCCACCTCATAATTATTACCAGTGTGATATCTGCTCTAAAAGCAATAAAGGATGTTCTGTGGTGTAATCAGCTCTACAGGAACAGATAGATCTCGGATGGATCCAAGAGCACCGAGTTCGTGGAGTTAACATGGTTTATACGAATTCCAACATCATTCAAAACCACGATATCCTTGCGATGAATGTCAACCTGGTGGCGATGCACTCAAGGTAAAGCCAGTATCATAATCTGCCGCGTCACGATTATAATTCCTGCCTGACTTGCTCGGTAAACAAACAGGGATGCTCTTTTGTACAAGAGGCCCTCTAGCGTCAGATGGATCTTGGATGGATTCAAGACTACCATGATAGAAGTCATTATCAAATCAACATGATTCAAATCTTCGATATTCGCTTGATGAATACCAGCCTGGTGGAGTTACATGCTAAACAGGTCCGGCTCGGGTTCCTCGTATCACATGATTATCAGGGTTGTAAAGCGGGTTACGAACACGATCAGGGTTGTGCCCTTGTCCAGGAAATACTTTAGCACTTGTTGAACCAATGGTGGCTTCCAATCTATATGGATGAAGACACCCAGTAAATTAGTATCACTAACGGGAATCCTAGTAGATATCAAAGTCAGGATGTTCGGTCGATGGAAACAGATCTAGTAAGGTTACACTGTATTCAAAGCGGGCATGGCCAGGTGCCACTACACAACTATGAGCGGTGCGGAGTTTGCTCAGTGGATAATCAAGGATGCTACCTCGTGCGAGCAGCCCTTCAAAGTCAGTTGGACCGCAAAGATATTCAACCATGGTCAAGTTCTGGATCAGTCAACTACTTCGCTGATCAAATCGAGGACGTTGTCGTAATCTCTGATCATCAGAGGGCTAGGGATGTTTGTACCATTATCCCTCTACTTGATGAATCGAGAGTTCCCAACCGGGAACGGATCAAAATTACTTACGATGGTCATAAAAATCAGAAGGCTCCCATAGTCGTCTATCTACCGGGACCGCTACCGTATAAATCAACTAAGGTTATCCCTTACAAATACGGTGCAACAACAATTGAGAATGGAAAGGAAATTACGTTACCCTCCGTCGTGAATATTGCAGACATCAGTCGAGTAACACGGAGTGGTAGAACCTTCAACAGAGGGGTTGGAGAACCTAACAAAGAAAAGGAACCTCAGACAAAAGTTCCCAATCCACCAGTCGGTCAATCCAGTAATCCCGACCTTTCAAAATATGAAAATGAGATGCTAAAGCTCATCCAAAGGAGTGAATACAACATTGTTGATCAGCTGTTACAAACTCCTTCAAAGATCTTGGTATTATCACTGTTACTTAGTTCAGAAGCGCACAGGGAGGCTCTACAGAAAGTTTTGGAGAAAGCCTTTGTGGAATAGGATGTAACAATCAGACAGTTCGATAACATTGTCTCTAACATCACTTCCTGCAATAACTTGGGATTTAGTGATGAGGAATTACCTGAAGAAGGTCGCCGTCATAACATGGCACTCAACATTACAGTCAACTGCCAGGACAATGCTTTAGCCAGCGTACTGGTAGACACAGGGTCAGCCCTGAATGTTATGCTGAAGTCCACTTTGATGCAATTGTCATTCAAAGGACCTCCGATGAAAACAAGCGAGGTCGTCGTCAAAGCATTTGACGGATCCAGAAAAACGGTTATCGGCGAAGTCGACCTTCCCATAACTATCGGTCCTCACACTTTCCAAGTCACTTTCCAGGTCATGGACATCCGGCAACATACAGTTGTTTATTAGGAAGACCTTGGATACATCAGGCTGGGGCGGTCACTTCGACCCTTCACCAAAAGCTAAAGTTCGTCCAGAACGGCCAACTCGTCACGGTTTATGGAGAACAGGCCTTGCTCGTAAGCAACTTGTCATTATCTACTTGTGTAAAACCCGAGGAGGTTGTTGGAACTCAGTTCCAAGCACTTACGGTGAGCAATGAGAATCAATCAGAGAAGGGAACCTCAATTTCCTCATACAAAGATGCTATCAAAGCGGTCGATAATACCAATACAACAGGATGGGGACAGCTTGTCATTCCTACTGATAATAAAACAAAGAAGGGTCTTGGTTTTTCTGCAACTTGCACCCAGACAGCTGCTAACGATGAAAGTCTTCATCTCATTCAGAACTTCTTCCACAGTGGAGGCTTCCTTCAACCAGTGACTCAAGAAGTGCGCACCATCAATAAAGATGATTCCTCCGATACGAAGGAAGAATGGAAGTCCTATCTCAACGAGGATGGTTATACGTCTCAGGGCGAAACGCAGACTCCCTTTTGCTATCCCGCACAGAGTCCGAGGTTTATACCGAGGTCATATGTCGAAATGATATACGGAGATTGTGATCCTGAAGGATGCCATGCTCCGCCAAATTCATTAGAGGAAGACACTCCGATGAAATACAACTTTGACCACGACTATTATGGCCCGATGGATGGCTTGCCTATCTGGCAACCGTATCCCGGAGACTTGGGTCAAGAAAATCAGCCGAATAATGAAAATCAGTTGAGCATCATTGAACAGAATACCTGTGTCCCCACCATGCCATGGGATCAACACTCAGGTCATTCCGAGCTTATCCAGTACGATGATGAATTGGCAAAGCTTGTCGGACTAGAATTCATCAACTATGCTTTTATCGAGGTTAACGTCATCGAGAGAGATGACTCCTCCAGTTCCAAAGAAGTGTGGGATACCCTGGGACAACCAAGCGGAAAATTTGACTTCATGGTCAAGTACACCGCTCCTGAAAGCTCTCGTACCAGGTTCGAAGACATCCAGCCAACTGGATGGGGAGATACAGCTGAGAGTACAAATACTATGCAAGATACAACTGAGGAATCCTCCAACGACAACTCTGCCTGGGAGACAGATTCCAATGATCCTGCTCCACCAGAAATCAACATCATTTCTGAAGACAAATCAAGGAAGGTACCAGACTTTGTGATTCACCAAGGAGTTCGCCGCCAATGGGTCGCTGTCGATGTTCCGAAGATTGTTCATAAGTCTAAGTAATTGTCGTCTTTAACCTTTCACCCTGCCCAGGTGAAACGGATGTTTTGATAGGGCTCACTTTCTGTAACTATCCCTCTTCGTTTTGCCCAAAGCGACAGAGTTTTGTTTTATAGGGTTGTAGTTTCATGAATCGACTTGTTCATTAAGAAAATAACGTCGTTCTGTAATTTCCGCATTAATTGTTGTTTTCTCTTTTCGCTTTTCAGAAAATGGTAATCCTAAAAAACAACACAATAATAAAAACAAGCAGTAAGAAAAAATATACTGTACACACTCTTGCATTCTCTCTATCTCTTCTAAACACAAATCATCACGTCATGCAGATTGCTTGATTTAAACCTCGTTGAAACATACGCTCCAATGCCTTCTCCCAACTTTGAGTTCCCGGTATTTGAGGCTGAAGAAGAAAATGACGACAAAATTCCAGAGGAGATCTCCCTACTACTCAGACAAGAGGAAAGGTCCATTGAGCCTCACAAAGAGTTGCTGGAAACAGTCAACTTAGGATCGGAATAAGAGAGAAAAGAAGTCAAGATTGGGGCACAGCTCGGTCCAACTGTCAAAGAGAGTTTGACAAAGCTTCTCAGAGAATTTCCCGATGTGTTTGCTTGGTCCTATCAGGACATGCCAGGGTTGGATACCAGCATCGTGGAACACCATCTACCGTTAAGATCGGGATGTCCTTCAGTAAAACAAAGGTTGAGACGGACTCATCCGGACATGGCTGTCAAAATCAAAGAGAAGGTACAGAAACAGATTGACGCGGGTTTCCTCGCTACGTCAGAATATCCTCAATGGTTAGACAACATCGTACCAGTTCCGAAAAAGGACGGAAAGGTCTGAATGTGTGTCGATTACAGAGATCTAAACAAGGCAAGTCCAAAGGACGACTTTCCCTTGCCACACATTGACATGCTGGTAGACAATACAGCAAAGTTCAAAGTCTTCTCCTTCATGGATGGATTCTCGGGCTATAATCAAATCAAAATGAGCCGGAAGACATGGAGAAGACCTCCTTCATCACCCCATGGGGGACCTTTTGTTACAAGGTAATGTCGTTCGGTTTGAAGAATGTCGGGGCAACCTATCAGAGGGCCATGACTACTCTGTTTCACGACATGATGCACAAAGAAATCAAAGTGTACGTCGATGACATGATTGCCAAATCTAAAACAGAAGAGGAGCATGTGACCCACCTGTCAAAACTGTTCGAGCGGTTGAGAAAGTACAAACTCCGCTTGAACCCCAAAGTGCACATTCAGTGTCCGTTCAGGGAAGCTCTTAGGGTTCATCGTCAGCCAGAAAGGAATTGAGGTTGATCCTGACAAAGTCAAGGCCATTCAAGAAATGCCTTCTCCGAAAACTGAAAAACAAGTCAGGGGATTCTTGGGATGTTTGAACTACATCTCCAGATTCATATTCCTCATGACCGCGACATGTGCGCCGATTTTCAAATTACTAAAAAAGAATCAGGACTGCGTTTGGACAGAAGACTGCCAAACCGCCTTCGATAGTATCAAGGAATATCTGTCGAACCCGCCGATTCTATCACCTCCAGTGGAAGGAAGACCGCTGATCATCTACTTAACAGTCTTGGAAGACTCCATGGGTTGTGTGTTTGGTCAACAAGACGAAACAAAAAGAAAAAAGTCTGTCATCTACTATTTGAGCAAGAAATTCACTGACTGCGAGACTCGGTACACTATGCTCGAGAAAACTTGTTGCGCTCTGGCTTGGGTAGCCAAACGTCTTCGCCAGTACATGATTCATCACACTATTTGGTTAACCTCTGAAGTGGATCCAATCAAGTATGTCTTTGAAAAGCCTGCTCTCACGGGAAGGATTGCCCGTTGGCAGATGTTGTTATCAGAATATGACATAGAGTACCACGCTCAGAAATCTATTAAAGGAAGTGTTTTAGCCGATCATTTGGCTCATCAACCAATTGACGATCAGGAATCAGTCGAATTTGACTTCCCAGACAAAGATGTCATGTATCTAAAAATGAAAGACTGTGATGAACCGCTACCCAGTGAAGGGCCAAAACCAGATTCCCAATGGGGACTTATCTTTGACGGAGCTGTCAATCAATATGGAAATGGGATTGGGGCAATCATCATAACACCTCAGGGTACCCACATTCCTTTCACTGCCCGACTGACATTCAAGTGTTCAAACAACGAGGCCGAATACGAAGCTTGTATTATAGGTCTCGAAGAAGTGTTCGACTTAAGGATCAAAAACTTGGATGTATATGGTGACTCAGCTTTGGTCATTAATCAGATCAAAGGAGATTGGAACACATACCAATCAGGATTGATTCCTTACAAACATTACGCAAGAAGGTTGCTACCCTTCTTCAACAGAATCGAGTTTCATCATATCCCTCGTGAAGAGAATCACATGGATGATGCATTAGCCACTCTCTCTTCCATGATTAGTGTAGGTCAATGGAATGACTTACCTAAGATCGACATAATGCGCCTAGAACGGCCTGCTTACATCTTCACGATTGAAGCAGTCATAGACGACAAACTTTGGTATCACGATATCAAATGCTTCCTTCAGAAACAAGAGTACCCACCTGGGGCATCCAGGAAAGATAGAAAAAACCCTCAGAAGGCTGGCTGGCAGCTTCTTCCTGAGCGGTGATACACTCTATAAGAGGAACTTTGACATGGTCTTGCTTCGATGCGTCGACAGACCAGAAGCAGACATGCTGATAAAAGAAATTCATGAAGGATCCTTTGGCACTCATGCCAATGGATACACAATGGCAAGAAAAATCCTAAGATCAGGGTACTATTGGTTGACAATGGAATCTGATTGCTACAAGTACATGAGGAAGTGTCACAAATGTCAGATATACTCCGACAAAATCCATGTACCGCCATCGCATCTCAAAGTTCTTTCTTCCCCATGACCTTTTTCTATATGGGGAATCGACATGATTGGCATGATTGAACCTAAGGCTTCAAACGGACATCGGTTCATCCTGGTAGCCATTGATTATTTCACCAAGTGGGACGAAGCAGCGTCGTACGCTAATGTAACCCAACAAGTGGTGGTCCAATTTTTCAAAAACAATATCATTTGCCGTTATGGTGTTCCGAGCCAGATTATTACTGATAATGGATCTAACTTAAACAACAAGATGATGAAAGAGTTATGTGCAGAGTTCAAGATCGAACACCATAACTCATCTCCCTACCGACCCAAGATGAACGGAGCGGTAGAAGCGGCTAACAAGAACATCAAGAAGATCGTTCAAAAGATGGTTGTAACCTACAAAGACTGGCACGAGATGCTACCCTTTGCTCTTCACGGTTATCGTACAAATGTCCGCACTTTAACAGGGGCAACCCCTTTCTCTCTAGTATATGGCATGGAGGCAGTGCTCCCCATAGAAGTAGAGATCCCATCAATCCGGGTATTGATGGAAGCTAAGCTTACAGAAGCTAAATGGTGTTAAAGTCGGCACGATGAACTGAATCTGATCGAAGAAAAGCGAATTACGGCAATATGCCATGGTCAGTTGTATCAGCAAAGAATGAAGAAGGCGTTCGACAAAAAGGTCCGACCTCGCGTGTTCAGGAAAGGAGACCTTGTGCTCAAGAAGATACAATCATTTCTCACTGATTCTCGGGGCAAATGGACCTCGAACTATGACGGCCCCTATGTGGTCAAGAAAGCTTTCTCAGGCGGTGCCTTGAGACTTGCAACCATGGATGGAGAAGAATTTTCCTACCCCACAAATGTTGATGTAGTCAAGAAATACTTCGCCTAAAAATAAAATAAAAAACGTCTCGGTGGATTGAAAACCCGAAAGGGCGGTCCAGGCAAAAATTAGAGACATGATCAAAAATCATCCCGATGGATTGGAAACCTCAAAGTACAATCCAGGCAAAAATTAGGGATAATGGCAAGTAACTACATTCGACAAAGGGGCAAGTCCCTCGACAGCAGTTACACCATCCATCAGAAAACTCCAGTCACGGTCACCTTCGACGGAAGGTCAGGATGCCCCGAAGTCAAAGTTGGTAGAAGGATATTGGTCATTATGTTTCAATGTAGCCCTTTTCCCTTAAATTACCATTTTCTAAACTTTGTAAATACTCTGTGGAATCACGCGTTTGGCTGATTTCCATCCTATCAATAAAATTTGAGCCCTTGTGCTTTTGTTTGCAATTCTTATTTGTTTTAGCTTTACAGGACGATGTTTTAACATGATCAACGATTCTTGAAATAAAACAAAAATGAATTTACTTGTCAAACTTTTCTTCTTTTAAAATAAAGATGGCAATTTCTTTTGACCGTTTAACATCGAAAGAACATCGATCGCTTCACCAGAAGTAATCATGCTTCAAAGTGCAGAATTGAAGTACTCCTTCTAAACCAGTGCACCTGAATAAAGGATCAACTGTGTCAGAGACCTTTGTTTTATCTGACACCCCCGGCAGAGTTCTTATCTCCTAAGCCCGACCAACGGTGTTCCCCGCAGGGACTGTTTCTCCTAAGCAAGGCAGAATTGCTATCTTGAACCAGCGATACCTCTTCGTCCCCAACTGTGACCGAGTATCCAGTCGTGTTCATCTATTAGTTTGTATGTCGTGTCAGTTTTGTCAGCATATACATACATGCATCATGCATTGTTGATTTGCATTCATATTCATGTTGCATCACTATCACTCTAGCCGATCTTGTTCCCTAGTGATAAGAGTCCTCTCAATCGAGTCGCCAGTTCTTTCCTCGTCAGGAAATGAATCCTCTAAGAGATCTCTCCTCCAGTTTATTTCTGGATTGAAGGTGGTTCTTTGACCACTTTGATAACTTGAACCTCTGAAAAACCAGAGAACCCTCAGCCAACATCATTCTTCGCCATGGAGGATGATATCTTCGCTTTCCCGGATTAAGGAAAATCCCTAGAGAAAGCCTCTCAACTAAAGACTTTCAGCAACACATTGGTCCTTCTCTCCAGAATGTCAATGTCAATAAAGTCATCGGCACCTCAAAATTGGAATACATTGTATGGCATTTCTCCGAGAAGATCTCAAAGAAAAGTATGATATAATATCCCCAAGCGAAGGCAGTCTCTCAAGAGACTCGTTTTCCCCAGTAGAGTCAACAAATGGCGTCTCCAAACAGAGAAGTTTGTGCCTCTCTACAATCGAAACTTTTTCCATCAAATGGCATCTCCCCAGGAAAATTCGGCGAGAAGTTTGAGGAAAACCGCTACAAATAGCGTCCCTTGTCAAGAAAGTTTATTGACAAAAGAAACTAAGACCAGATCCTTGGTAGGAAACCAGGATCGAGGGGAAGTTTATATCAGAAACTTAGATCAGCTCCTTGGTAGGAAACCAGGATCGAGGGGAAGTTTACATCAGAAACTTAGACCAGTTCCTTGGTAAGAAACCAGGATCGAGGGGAATTTTATATCATAAACTAAGACCAGTTCCTTGGTAGGAAACCAGGATCGAGGGGAAGTTTATTTCGAAAGAAAACTGAGACCAGTTCCTTGGCTGAAGACCAGGATCGAGGGGAAGTTTTTACCTTTTCTAAGTATCATTGCTTAGCAAAAGAAGATGAATGTGTGAGCTACCATTCATAACCACCATCAAAATTTCGAGTATTCCGATATTTAATCCTCTTGCACCCCGAATGCCCGAATACCTTCGCCATTCACACCTTCGGGTCTAAGAAGATTAAATAGGGGCATCTGTCATACCCCAAATTTTGGCCACTAAGATTTCCCATCATTATGCAAATCATCATTATAACATGGATGTACCTTTATGCCTCGTCAATCTCCTCAAGAATTGTTGAGCATTCACTACTATCAAAGATTAGGGTTTCAAGCCCTCTCAGAGCTCTTAGACAAAGGATCAATCAAGGAATGACATAATCTTCAACTTGTCTAGCCTCTCAAACATCCACAATGAATCAAGAGGACTCTCACTTCAAGGATTAAGCACGAGGCTTCTCCCTTCTAGGTGGATCAAGCCTTAAGATCGCCAGTGTCACCAAATTAGGGTTGGGTCGACCAGGGCCTCCAGATGGAAATTTTCCTCTGGGCATGAGCCAATGCTTCAAAGCATAACCTAAAATACTCTAAGGGGCCTCATAAACCCAATCATCAAGTCAATTTAGGGTTTTTTGACCTAATTCACCCCTAAGTTAACTTTTGGGACAAAACATGAGCCAAGACCTCAAGAGATGATTTGAGGTTCCCTAACACACTGCTTTGATCCATTTGCAACAATGGATTGATCCAAGAAGCTTGATCAACAAGTTTCAATTTCATCTGAACCGCAATTAGGGTTTCGCGAGAAAAGTCAACTGTATCTTTGACTTTTGACCAGGACATGCTCCCAAACCCTAAGACATGATTCAATACACCCTATAACACCTATAAAATCAATCCATCAAGCTTGATTTAGGTCAAGGACTTGATTTCATAGAGGATCGCACAGTTTGGAGTTCATCTGACAAAAAGTCAACTGTGCACAAAAGTCAAACTTTGACTTTTTGATATTTTTCACAATTATGGTTTTTTAACCCTAAAATGATGTTAATGTGTGATTTGAATCATCATTCATCAAGAAAAATCAAGAAAAGTGGGATAACTTGTAAAAGGGGTAACCATAAAAACTTAGAAAATTTTCTAAGTTATGGAACAAAGTGGCTAGGGTACCAACTTTGGAGAACCATAACTCCTAAACCACAAGGCCATTTTTTCCCATCCAAAGCTGGATTTGTAGCCCTCATGGCCCTCTACATAAGCTTCAACTACACCTCATTCCAATTCATTATGGATTTTGAGTTATGGAATGATCAAAGTGGCTGAAAACATGAAATGCCACTTTTTCCAACACTTAGTGAAATTTTCACTAAGTCAGAATCTGCCTTCACTTTTTTCCAAATGTAGGGGGATTTTTCACTTGGATCCAAAAAGTATCAAAACCAATTATGATCAAACAGTTGTTGTATCATATGAGGGCTTTCCAAAATGTCCAAGAACTCCATCAAAGTCCACTTGAGCCATGAGATATGACAATGCCAATATGCCTTGCTGAAAACTGCCAAAGCAAGGCAGATTTTGGAGTTTTGCTCGATTTGTCTAAATTTTGCAAAGGGCAAGCAACTCTATCCATCTGAACACCTCAAGGGGGGACCAAGGAGGAACCAACTCTGATCCCAAGCCGCCCAAGTCTTTGGAACCAAAAGTAGCAGGCCAAACCTAGAATTGCCTAAAAAAGGGACAAGACTCCAATTTTGGATTGGAGCATTCAATGCATACACCAAGGTGGCATGGACTGAGCCATTGCTAACTGAATTCAGTCAAGACTTATCCAAGACCAAGGGAACCAGCAGCCTGTGCCCTAACCTCTAGTCAATGGCTAGAAGAGACTTGGATTCTCATTGCTCAACATTGGCCAAACCTATGCAGCAGTTGCCATTCACTATTCCTTGCAAAACAAACTTACTCTACTATAAATAGAGCTCATTTGTGCTCAGTTTGAGTACACCAAATCCATCAAACAGATGCTTTCCTCAAAATCTCCTTCTTCACTCCAATTTTGCCTTCTAAGGCAAGTCACCATCGGGTTTTGAGTTTGAGGGCAATTCCAATCAAACCAATCACACACACACCTCACATATATCATATAGAAGTAATCCAAACACTCACATAACATCTGGAACACCAAAATCACAAAATCACCAGCCAACTGCTCAAGCCTTTTACAGATTTGCAGTTGAGGTGCTAAATCAAGTTCCAGCTCAAACCAATTCACTCCAAGCATCCAGACACACTCCATGGCACCTAGGGAAGCTATCCAGATCATTGGAACCTAGCTGTAACACCTCTAACCCAAAACACGATCACCAGCTACAAGTGGTAAGCATGAGCTCTTCTAACTCTATGATCCATGCAATTTTTGTTGCACAATAATTTTGCCATATGTTCATAATCATGCATAGAGTGTTTACCCTCAATCAATTGCTTTGTATGAATCGTGTATGGAATTTCTGAACCTTCATGCAGAATTTAGGGTTCTTGAGGTTTCTCTTTGATTTCTTATTCCATGCTTAAAATAAATGAAATTAAAGACCATAGACATGATCGTGAGGTTGAAACGAGTAGATTGATATGTAGATTGCATGATATAATCAAGTATTCAGTGAGATTGGATAGAAAACGCAAATCTGCAGAAACAGATGGTGGCGCGTGTTCTTGCCCTTGTTCTTGGCGCCTTTTTTGAAAATTCAAATATTTGAATTTTGTGATTTTATTTAATTGATTCAAAAATTAATTTCTCTCTGAGTTTTAATGATTTTGAGTTTGCTCTTTTTTTAATAATTCACAAAAATGTTAAAATATTTTATTTTACCAAAAAATCCCAAAAATATTATTTATTTCATATAATTGATATTTTTGCCAAGAATTAATATTTTAATTGTTTTTGACATTTAAAATATTTGTTCCTTCTTGATTTTGCAAGTTTTAATGATTTCCAATCATTTTTTAGGTCAAAACTTGATTTTTGAAACATTAATCCAAGATCACAACTTGTTTTCCACATGTTAAACAATTTTGATCATTTTATTTGAATTTTTATTCAATTAAAATACATTTTAGAAAACAAATTAGGGTTTTTGATTAATTCAACCCTCATCAAACTTTTTCAAACCTTTTGGGCCTCTAATAGAGTGTAAGACCCAACCCCTTTTAGAAAAACCAAAATAATTTTGGGCCTCAATTGTTGTATAAGTCCCACTGTGTTTTCAAAATCTCGGCGCAATCGTCGCTTTTCAAAAACATTTTCATCTGGGCCTACCCTCGTGTTATAAGCCCCATTCTTTTTCTTTAAACACCTTTGGGCCTCTAATAGAGTGTAAGACCCAATCCTTTGTAAATACAAACCTATTTTGGGCCTCAAATATTGTATAAGTCTCGTTGTATTTCAAAAGTTCGGCGCGATCATCACCCGTTTAAAACAAACCATCTGGGCCTCTCCTCGAGCTATAAGACCCATTCAAAATCTTTGGGCCTCTAATAGAGTGTAAGACCCAATCCCCTTTTATCCAAAATAATCTTTGGGCCTCAGATATTGTATCAGTCCCTCTGCGTTAAAAGAGAATCTCGACGCGATCGCCAGTTATAAAAAACAAATCATCTGGGCCTACCCTCGTGTTATAAGCCCCATTTCTTTTTCTTTCAATCATAATGGGCCTCTTGAGAGAGTGTAAGACCCATCCCCTTTGTACAGAAAACCTTTCTTGGGCCTCAGTCACTTATATAAGTCCCTGTACAAAACGACAGTGCAATCACTGATAAAACCCTGGGCCTCTCCTTGAGCTGTAAGCCCTAACAATCTTTTCAAAGCACTTTCTCATTTGATTTTGAATATAATATTGTTATCAAAGCTTTCTTTGTTGAACAAACTAATAAAACAGCATGGAAGCTCTACAACCGAGTAAGTGTTTACCCGCTTTCATTTACCGCTTTCATATATATATAACTGTATTGTGGGGTTGTTTCACTGTAAGTCTTCTTTCACAAACTCATATCAACTATGCAATACTAGTATAGATATTTAGAGTTTTCCCGGCAACTACGTCTAGAATTAAGACAAAACCTCGTCTCTTTACATCCGACGTTCTCCCGGATATTTCAAACATAACCAAAACCATGAGAATTTTATTTTACAACAATTTTAGATAACTAGATCTAAGAAAACTCCCTCTTGAACAGTTCATATACAGAAGGCCAATGTTCCAAGTGAAACCCCTTCTGAAACTGGTCATCAGCCTCCTCTTGGGCTTAGTGCAAGGACCCACAGGCTTCCTAAAAGCATCCCCGCCTCCTCTTGGGCGTTGTGTAAGGACCCGTCGGATTCTTAGAAGTTTTCACAGCCTCCTCTTAGGCTTCGTATAATGATTCTTCCTCCGGGAAGATAGCCTCCTCTTGGGCTTCGTACAAATTGTCCCTTCGGCTTCTTAAAAGTTTTTCTCGCCTCCTCTTGGGCTTCGTACAAATTGTCCCGACGACCTCTTAAAGGTATAGGAACATAAATTAGTCATCTTAATAGAACAGTCTTTCAAAGAGTCTAGATCGTTCTACTGCGAACGTACCATCTCTTGATCTCTCTTAAGCATAATACAAAAGATAAAACTCTAGACTTGGACAGTCTAATCTCCTTGAGTCTCGAAGACATTCTCAAGTTCCTTTCAAAAATAGGAAAAAACACCCGTAGACTTGGGCAGTCTCAATACCCTTCAGATTCCCCGTTTCCTTAAAGAACAGGAAATAATCCCGGTCCTCAGATCAAATGCATGAGTACAACATTACCTATATAAGAACTGATTTTCTCTTTTAACCAACATACTGGACCTGTCACTCAACTGAAACAGTAACCCTAGCCTCCTCTTGTGCTTTGTACAATGATTCTCCCCAGCAGAGTAAACCTTTTCAGCCTCCATCTCGGGCTTTGTACGAGATACAAATCACTCTCTTGTTGAGTATAAAAGACTCTCCTGTTGAGTCAAACCTCTTCAGCCTCCATCTCGGGCTTCGTACGAGATACAAAATCACTCTCTTGTTGAGTATAAAAGACTCTCTTGTTGAGTCAAACATTTTTAGCTTTCATCTCGGGCTTTGTACGAGATACAAAACACTCTCTTGTTGAGTATAAAAATACTCTCTTGTTGATTCGATCACCGTTAGCCTCTATCTCGGGCTTCGTACGAGATACAAATCACTCTCTTGGTGAGTATAAAAGACTCTCTTGTTGAGTCAAACCCTTTTAGCCTCCATCTTGGGCTTCGTACAAGACACATATAAAAAGACTCTCTTGTTGAGTCAAACCCTTTTAGCCTCTATCTCGGGTTTCGTACGAGATACAAAACGCTCTCTTGTTGAGTTAACCTTTTTAGCCTCTATCTCGGGCTACGTACGAGATACAAAATGCTCTCTTGTTGAGTTAACCCTTTTAGCCTCTATCTCGGGTTTCGTACGAGACACAAAAGCATCCTCTTGTTGGGTCAATAGCCTCCTCTTAGGCTTTGTATAAAGAAATCCCCGTTTGATTCAATCAACCTTTTAGCATCAAAATTTGTGTCTTGGTCACAGCATACAAACATCAACAACTCCTTTTCCCTCGTCTAATTGCTATAAGCGGCAAGCCTCTGGATTATTTACATCCACGCCAATGTCCCTCTTTTAGCATGAGAAATTCCTAAGGAAAGATGGCATTGCTCTAAACTGAGTTAAAGTCTTCTCCTTCAGGTTGAAAATCCCCTATAAAGGAAATTATGGCATTGCTAGATTCGCATATCCCAGTTAAAGTAATTCTCATTTATAATCAGTCACCCAACAGTTGTGCCAAACAGACCAAATATTCCCCTTTAGAGATGACAAATTCTCTCTAAAGTCAACACCCTTTTAGCTTCACATCTTGGGCTTCGAACAAGATACAAATAGACCCTTCAGCTTCACATCTTGGGCTTTGAACAAGATATAAACCACCTTTAGCTTCATGTCTTGGGCTTTGAACAAGACACCAAAACACCATTTCCTCCCCTAGAATAGGAGGAACTACGATCGCTCTGATTTCCCTATCCCGAGAATACGTAGGCATAAGATTGAAAAAGAATCTTAGCGAGCACACTAATCAAAAAACCCAAAGTCCCCTACCTCCAGCCAATCTAGCATAGTATCCCAACAAATTCCCCATGAACAGTCCCGGTATTTCGTTCTGAACAAAATAAGCAGAGAGAGGCCCACGAACTAAAACCGCATCTGTAAACCAACAGTTTTGACTGTTTAACCTCAGTTTGCAAGCAGGGTTAGTTGGAGACATCTATTTCCCTTCCTTCATCAGCTTCAATAGGATAAGAAATGAATCGACATGTAGTACCTCAGAGCGACAGTGCTTAAGAACCATGTCCAAAATCGCTCGCTACATTTAGATAAGGTGGCTCATTCACAAAAGCATTGAGTATGATAAATATAGGTGTGTAGCATCTCCGAAATTTAAAAATAGGTTTAAACTTTAAATACATTTTTGGTCCCCTTAATTTTATGTTTTTTAACTTTTAATTCCTCCATTTTAAAAACTGGTTTTTTGATCCCTAAACTTTACTTGATGATTAGGATAAGAAAATTAAATTTAATGACATGATGATTAGGATGAGTTATTATTTAACATTTTTTTATCCAATTAATTAGTTATTTAACATTTTTTTATCCAATTAATTAGTTAATTAATATTTTTACATAATAAATTAATTATCAATGATTGACTAAAATAGCTTTGGGCTTCAAGTCCATTTTATTGTAGCATTAGCCCATTCAAGTTAGCAATGAGGTTTGTTTCGATGAGCTATACAAACACTAATCTTATTTGTTACAAAATCAATGTTTCTTTTTCATCTAATTGAATTATCTTAAAACTAACACATTCATCAGTAACATATCTAACATCCTGGACCTTAATAACACTCTCCTACTTGTCTTAAAAATTAACATGAATGCAACAAGCAGCTTTCTTGGGCTCTTATCTTTATTTCTACATAGGCCAATCAAGCAGTTACCAAAGGGTCTTCTCACCTCAGCCTCAACATTTTTTATGATACCATTAAACTCTTCCTTGACAGTCTCAAAAAGTTTGCTCATCTACAACAAATTGAATAAAAACAACCAATTATGGGTTAGCTCACTACAAACAAGCAAGGACTTTTTTCTTATCCTTGCTACCCTAAGAAAGAAACACAACATATGTCAAGCAACAAGGACTTCAAAGTTAAAATTCTATACTTTTTAACAACCTTAAAAACATACTATATTAAGGATACTTACTCTATTATTCTTAATGCATTATAGTCGTTTCATCTTATGCTTCTTACATTAACTTGTTCTGGTGTTGATTATACTATCACATTTCCTTGAGCTACATTGTGTATTTAAGTTAATTATTAGTGCTTAATTATTTAATTGTTTACAGGGCTGTAAAAAGTGGATAGTAATGCACTTTGTTTGATCCTATACAAGGAATAGTGTTGGACGCTTTAGTAGCAGCTGATGTGATACAATTTCGTCTTTTGAAATTAGATGTGGAGCACATGAAGGAAGCAATGCAGAATATTTGGAGCATAGAATAGTAGCCCTCTGTTTCATATAGGAAGTAATGAAAACAATAGAACTTTCATTGTTTCATATGCAAACCTTTGAAAGCACAAAATGAAGTGAAAATGTGTTACTTTCGTTTGGAAAATAAAAGTGTCTCACATTTTCAAAAGGCCCGCGTTCGCTGATCTTGTCAAGTGCGGAGAATTTTGGGTGAAAAGAACATAGAATATGGGAACAGTTGTAGAGCAGTAACATATAATTGTTTCACATCGTTTTAGGTGAAGAGATTTTTTATGTTTATATAAATTAAGGTCATTTCTTATTACACCCAATGAGTTTCTTAGACTCCATGCGGATTTCCTATAATGCCCTTAGTTTTTGGAGATATATCTCCGAACACACCCTTTTTAGACTTAAAGAAAGTCATTCTGAATGGCGTCTCATGCATTTGCTAAAGATTTATTCCGGAGATATATCTCTAGAACAATTTAAACAACATATGAATATTAATCAGTTCAGTGAATGTTCCAGAGATATATCTCCGGAATAAGTGGGAGGCAATTTGAATTTTCCTGCCACTTTTGCATGTTAGATTATTCCGGAGATATATCTCCAGAAGTATCTGATATATTTTCCAACTGCATGATCAGTCCCCATTGTTGCCATACTTCTTTTTCAACTCAAATCCTCACCCCTAAAAACCTACATTCTCAACCTCATTTTTCACTCCAAATCTCCATCCTTTTGATTCAACATATCACATGAAGCAAAAGAAGATCAAATTTCAGGTAAAGATTGTTCATTTCCATCTACATTGCTCACATTAATCATGACACTTTACTGAAAAAACTTATGCAGTGTCCAGAGATACATCTCCGGAGTGTTTTTGTGTTCAAATTCCATCCCCTTCTGCAGCAGTAGATTAATTAATATTTTGTTATTTTTTGTATTGTTTCCAATAGATATGGTGCACCCCGATAATTTCTCAAAACAAGTAGTTTCTCCTAACGATGTTTAAGTCAATGTTGAAGGGGTTCTTGTGAAGGCAATAGATGTTGGCAACAAATTTAATAACAAGAAAGAGTTTGAAAATCGTGATAACATGCTCGAATACACGAGTAGCAGAAAATGTGAGTGTCCGTTTAAGCTTCATGGTTACATGTTGGATAACAAAAATTGGAGATTTAATGTCATTTGTGGTTTGCATAACCATGAATTGTGCTTAAAATTAGTCGTTCATCCTAGTGTATGTCAGCTCAAGCAAGAAGAGAAGGAATGTATCAGTGACATGACCTTGAATCTTGTCCAACCGAAAAATATACTAGAAACATTGAAAAGGAAGTAAACCGACAATATATCAAATATCAAACAAGTGTATAACATTCGGTACCTCACTGATATGGCGATTATGGGGGATTGGACTGAGATGCAACAATTGTTGAAATTGTTGGACGATAGCAGTTACGTGTCCTGATACCGAACTTGCGAATATGAAGTTACAGTTAGAGATGTTTTTTGGACTCATCCGGATTCGATAAAGTTGTTCAACACGTTTCTGACAGTGCTCATACTTGATTCTACCAACAAGACTAACAAACATAGACTTCCTTTATTTGAGATGGTTGGTATTACCTCAATTGAGAAGACATATTCTGTTGATTTTTCATTTTTAGAGTGTGAAAAAAAGGACAATTTTACTTAGGTATTAGAGGTGTGTCGGTCACTTTTGAAGGATCAAGGTGAGATACCTAAAGCTATTGTTACGGACTACGATACCGCATTGATGAATGCAGTTGCAAAGGTATTTTCTTCTTCTTATGCATTACTTTGTAGATATCACATAACAAAGAATGTGAGAAGTCGAGTTAAACCCGCGGTAGGGACGAAACAAGTAGAGTCCGAAGGTGGAAAATTGGTGAAGTCGGGTGTAATTGTTGAAAAAATAATGGATGCATGAAACTAAAACCGTATAATAAGTTCTTCCATAACAGAATTATATGTTGATTTCGTCATTCATTTCTAGAAAGTGTGTAAAAAATATCTTGCTTTGTTGAAATACGTTGAAAGCACCATTCTTGATCAGATGAAGGAGAAGATAGTTTGTGTGTGGACTGATAATGTCCGACACCTTGGAAATACAACTACCAACATAGTTGAGTCGGCCCATGATACTTTGAAAAGTTGGTTGGGAAATAGCAAGGGGGATTTGTGTCGAGATTAGGACTCTGTGAACTACATGATTCAAAACCAACATAATAAGATACAAACAACATTTGGTCAGAACATCAAAGTTTTAGAACACTGATTTAAAGACAACAATCTTTATTCTCATTTGGTCGGCAACATTTCTTGGGCAGGGTTGAACTATATTTTTCACGAGCCCAAACGAGCTGATAATATAGACTCCGATAGTGAAAAGTGTGGTTGCACTATTGTGAAAACATATGGTCTCCCATGTGTTTGAGTTACTGCTAAAAAGGTGAAATTTGGTGAACCAATAAGAATGGACGAGGTTTTCTCTCATTGGAAGAGACTTAATTTCGATGATGATGGATGCATGGATGAAGGTAAATCAAATATCTCTATTTTGACCAAATGGGAAGCGATACAAAAGAGATTTTTGAAGACCGATGACAACATGAAACTCCACATCAAAGAACAATTGAGGAAGATTGTCTATCCTGAAACCACCGACATGAAACCTTCTTCTCAACCGACAAAAACAAAAGGTGCTCCGAAGAAAATGAATCCTACACCAAATGAAAACTCTATTACACGGTCTTCTTCATACTTTGAACACGTTGACAAACTTTTTTCCGACTCACCGACTCCAAAATCTCAAAAAATTGTTGTGAATGGAGCCCGCATTAGCAAACCACCTCCAACGCCGCTTCCAACGAAGATTTCATTCATTGACGAGATGTCAATTTTTATGCACAAATATATCGATTGTATCATCAATATTAAGGGAGATGGTAATTGAGGTTACCGAGCCATTTTGGATTTACTTGGTAAAGCAGAAGATAGTCACGCGCTTGTCCATCATCAACTTATCCAAGAGTTGAAGACGCATAAAGAATCGTACACGCGGATGTACGAAAATAAAGAAAAATTTGATGCGGTTTATTAGCCGCTTGTACCTTGCTTGAGCGGTCCGGAACCGGAGTCAAAATGCATGACCTTCCCTGATATGGGTCACCTAATTGTATGTGCATATGATGATAGGGTGTGAATTGACCTGACACGCTACGGATTTTTGGAAACCATTTTTCCACTCCGCACTGCATCACCTCAAAATCCAAATGATCACATCATGTGTATTGGATGACTTTCAAAATCAAGTCATTTTGTTCAAGTTTACTTGAAACCGGGATGTCTCATACCACTTACATCACCGGAATGGACGACTCATTTAGCCGCAAATGCTGAAACGTGGTCGGATCATTTTATAGAAAGGATGCAAGAATTCGAAAGATTGAACAACATTGAAAAGGAATCGAATGCACAAAAGTCCAATGGGGTACCGCCTATAGATTTAATCGACGACACATGTTTCAATTCGTTTTGATTTTTTGTGTAATCGGACGAATAATTGTATATTATTGTGTCTCAATTTATAAATGAAGTGTTACATATTCACTTTTTATTCATATTTGGTGTTTATGCACATTTGGTTCATATTTGGTCCATATTTGCTCTTTATTAACTCTCTGTCATTTGATTCTGTTCTGAAAATGTATCAGGTAAAATTCTAGAAATACATCTTCGGAAGGTTCTATTATTTTCTTTGTTTTTGAATGGTTCGGAGAAAGTTTTAGAGAGACATCTCCGAAACAAGATAATAGGGTGTCGTTCTGGAGATATATATTCGGAGTATGAATGACAGTCAATGAGTGGTCCTTATTGAACTAGATCTTCTATAAAATTGGGTGTTCTTGGGTTATACTTCACACAAGCTCAAAATGTCTTAAATGTGTGAAATAAACATTTGTTGGTATGTCGCAAGTGTCTCCTACTCTGGCGCCTCTACACTCGGGAGGACGTTCAAGCTCACCAATCTCACCTCTCTCAACGATATCATAGTCGAAATTCATTATCTCCTACCTAACGGAGACACGCGAAGGGTTGTCAAGCTTGAGTACCATTTACCATCGGTAGACAACGAAGAGAACACTGTATTCATTAAATTTGAGCTCAAGACTCGAGCAGATGTTATGGCGATGTGGCTAACGTTTTTCGATTTTGAAGAGAGTTTCACTCGAAATGGAAGCGACACTACAAAGATTGGTCGAAGATATCTTAAAGATGTGTAATCGTCCACCGGGACATTGAAATATAGTATTTAATTTTCTGTTAAAATCATCATTGTAACGCTTATTTTATGTTATGAATGCTTATTTTATATTTGGAAAGTTCATTTTGTTTTGATTTTATCTCTAGTTTTGGTCCAAAAATATAACTACGATATTGTTCCGAAGATATATCTCTGAAACTAATCAAACCCAAATGCATGGGACGTCATCCAGAATGACTTTTTTTGAATGTAAAAAGGGTACGTCCGAAAATACATAGTTACAAATTAAGGACATTATAAAAAATCCGCACGGTATCTAAAAAACTCATGGATTGATAAGAAATGACCTATAAACAAACTTAACAATTCAAACAATTTTGGGCTACAATTATAAACTACGGTGGAGAGGCTTTATTGATTCGGCTAAAAGTCCAAAACTATCCTTTTATAATTTGTCATAAAATAATGTATAGTTTGTCATAAAATAATGTTCAAAATATATTTATAAAAAAAATAGTTAATTAAAAATATTAATAATGTTATAAAACAAAATAAAATAATATAGAGATCAAAGAGAGGAAGAGAAGAGAGAAAGTAATATTATATTATCTTCTGTAAAAGTACTATTTACATTGCAATGTGGATCTTATTTATAGTACATGACCAATGAATAACCATTAACTTAGGGAATACACAAAGGTTAAGAAATTAACTCATAGGAGTTAAGGAATATAGAAAGTTAGGTAAATGAACATCCATATCTATTTACTATTATTCATAACACTCCCTAGTGGATGTTCATTGAGGATATGCCTCGTTAAAACCTTACTAGAAAAAAGTCAATCGGAAAAAATCTAGTGAAGAAAAAGAGTACAATATCCTTTTAAAGTAAATTCATTTTTCCCCCTCAGTTGAACGATCATTTCTTCGAAGATGAAGACCAAACCTTTGTACTAATTGATTAAACATTCTACTTGGGAGTGACTTTGTGAAAAGGTCTGCAAGAATATCACATGAACAAATTTGTCGGATGTTTATATCACCACTCTTTTGAAGATCATGGGTGAAAAAGAACTTTGGAGAAATGTGTTTTGTTCAATCTCCTTTAGTGTAACCATCTTTCAATTGAGTGATGCATGTAGTATTATCTTCATATATGGTCATTGTATTTAATTTTTCAGAAGATAAACTACAAGTATTTTGTATGTGCTGAATTAGGATCTCAACTAAATGCATTCTCGAATTGCCACGTGTAATGCTAAAAGTTTTTCATGATTAGATGATGTTGTTGGTACGGTTTGTTTCACCGATCTCCATGGAATAGTTGTACCCCCCACATGTAAACAAATAACTAGTTTATGATCTACCATTACGAGGATCTGACAAGTAACCTGCATCTGCATAACCTGTTAATTCGAATCGGGATACTTTGGTATAAAACAAACTCATGTTTATTATACCTCCAATGTAACGAAATATATGTTTGACTCTGTTCCAATGTCTTCGTGTATGTGAAGAACTGTATCTTGCTAATAGATTGACAACAAATGACATATCAAGACGTGTATAATTAGCAAGGTACATTAGTACTCCAATTACACTGATATATGGTACTTCAAGACCAAGCAATTCTCCATCCTTTTCTCGAGGTCTGAAAGGATCTTTCTCCACATCTAATGATCTAACAACCATTAGAGTAGACAACGAGTGACATTTGTCCATATAGAAGTGTTTTAACACCTTTTCTATATAGTCTTCTTGATGTACAAATATTTCTTTGCCCATATGTTCAATTTGAAAACCTAGACATAATTTTGTATTTCTTAGGTCCTTCATCTCAAACTCTTTCTTTAATCAATTCATAGCTTTTGGAAGTTAGATGTTCCAATAATATTTATGTCATCCACATAGACAGGTATTATTGCAAACTCCTTTCGTGATCTTTTTATAAAAATACAAGGACAAATAGAATTATTTGTATATCCCTCTCTAAGCAAATTTTCAATGAGACGATTATACCACATTCGTCCAGTTTGTTTCAACCGATAGAGAGAATTGTTCAATCTTATGAAGTAGCTTTCTCGAGATTCGGAGTTGTGTGCATCTGGTATTGAACCCTTCAGGGAGTTTCATATAAATTTCACTATCAAGTGAACCATACATATAAGTTGTTGGAGCATTCGTCATGTGCAAATTAAGCTCTTCATGTGCTACAAACCTAAATAAATATCAAAAATTGAATTGCATCTATTGCAGGTGGATATCTTTCATCAAAATAAATCTTAGGTCCTTATGAAGATTATTGAACAACAACTCAAGCATTGTATCTCATAATTTCACCATTCTTATTTTTCTTTTTCAAAAAAAATCATTTATATCCAATTGGTTTAACACCATGACGTGTTCGGAATACTGGTCCAAAATCGAGTCACTTGTAAAGTGAGTTTAATTTTTCTTCAATTGAATATGTTCATATTGACCAATTCTCACTTTGTCTACAATATTTGATAGACTTTACTCATGATTCTCATTATTATTTATCATCGTTAGCTCTATATTGTATACAAAGACATTGTCAACATTGACTTTATTTTGGTTCCATCATATTCCATTCATGACATAATTTATCAAGATCTCTTAATTTTCATAAATTTCAGGTATCTGGTTAGTTCTTCTGGAACTCAAAATTAAATTATGTCAAAGTGCTCTTAGAGTTTTCATATCCTTATTTGGGTCATTTTATATTTTAGTTTCTTTTCTTGGTAGAGGACTTTTAACATCAGAACCAACTTTTCTACCATGCTTGAGGCACGACTATAACTCATTTGCAATGTTATATTGTCCAATATGAGAATCCACTTTGAATGGAATATTAACTGCTAATAATTTGTTTCATAAACTTTGCAAATGAATTGTGTTTTGAACTTCGAGGATCAAAATGATATAATAATATTTTAAATTGTTCATTTGAGCTTCTGGTTCACACTTTGTGCTGCTTGTTCTCTCCCCTTAGTATTGAGAAAATTAATTTATAAATTGATAATCAGTCTACTGGACTTCAAACAAGTATCCAATTATTGGACCAAGATAAAACCTCAAATACGATATTCATATAAAATGCATTTTCTCAACATTCTTTCAAAACTCATCTTAGCGTGCTATATTGGAGCAATTGAATAATCACAACACATCCAAAAGTTTATTTAAATGAGAAGTATTAGATTATGAACCTAAAATAATTTGTAAGTTAAGGGGAGAATTATCATATACTAACTTGTTGGCTTAATGTGAATAAATATCTTAATACCATATTTTGTGTGTTTCAAATATTTAATTTAAAATTGATGATCTCACAAGTATCAACTATATAAATAACTTTAGACGTTTAAAGAATAGATCTTCAAGTCCATTTTTTTATGAGCATGTCCTTCAAGATGTTCAATATTAATTTTAGTAATATATGTGATACTTATCAAGGAATTTCTGAAAAAATCAGAAAACAAGATCTTAGTCTAACTAGTTGAGAAAATAATTTCACAAACTTCTGGCTGTGAATAGACATATGCACGGTCTTTTAGTCGATGCAACAATTAATGTCATAAAAACTCAATTTCTCAAGTTTTTCTTTAGGAACACAAAAATTTTATTGGATTGAAGAAACTTCTGGTTCTTCAAAACTAGTTCTCACATCATAATACATCTGAAAAGACACAGCCGATTTTGCCAACAACACACTTAAGTGTGATTTGTAAACATCTGATTTACCATAATACATATGATTCTATTCTTCTAATTTGTTTCAGTCTCTAGTAAATATAAAATAATTTGTATAAATATATATTTTTCAATCTTAATAAATTTACAATTATTAATATTATTCATGCAAACCTTCTTATAAATCATCAAGGGATAACCATTCTTTGATGAATGAATAAAAGTAATTCATTCTTTGAACAATCTTCTATGGATCCTTTATAATATATATAATTTTTTCGAGAGGTAGATTATAGATCTTCAAACAATAATAAAGATAAACAGTGTTCGTGCAATCCTCCGGGGATGCATTATAAGTTCTTCAAGAACTATATAAATTATTATTTTTCAATCATTCAAGGATCTTGAATAGTTCTTTAGGAACTATATAATAAATTATTATTTTGCCATCCTTCAGAGATTCCTGATAAGTTCTGCAGGAACTATATGATGAATTATTATATTGCTCTCTTTCAGGGATGTTTGATAAGTTCTTCAGGAATTTATATAATAAATTATTATTTTTCTATCCTTCAAGGATGTTTGTTAAGTTCTTCAGGAACTATATAGCAAACAAATTATTTTATAATCTTTCAAAAATATTTTAGTATTATTTATCCAATCCTTCTGGGATGCATGAAAATCATCGTTGATTTTTTTCTTTATTATGAAATTAACCAAAATGATATAGAGATGAAGGAGACAAAGAGAAGAAGATAAGTGATATTATTATATTATCTTATGCAAAAATACCCTTTACATTGCAATGTGAATCTTATTTATAGTTCATGATTAATGAATAACCATTAATTTAGAAAATACACAAAGGTTAAGAAATTAATTTATTGGAGTTAAGAAATATAAAAAGTTAGATAAATGAATATTTACATCTATTTACTATTATTCATAATAAATAATAAATTATTTTAATCATTATTTTTTAATACTGAAATTAAATATTATAAAATAAAATATTTATTAAGCACATATACCATCTCATTAATGAAAATGTCAAATGAAGCAAAACCATGAAAATCCCTAAGGAAATAAACTTTAGAGAAGAAAAACATATAAAAACATATTTTTTAAATGAAGGTCTAAATTTTTAAAAACTTTAAAATATGAGAATCAAAATTTTAAGCCCTAAAAATATTTGTAACTTTTGATTAAGGTTGTTCACGATTCAGTTCGTGAAAAAATTGAACCGAATTATAACAAAAAAATTTATTCGAATTGAATCAAACCATTTCAATTTATTTAAAACCAAACAGAACCAAAATAATTAATTTGATATACCATTTAAAAATTCTGAACCATACCGAACCGTTAAAAGATATTTTTTTCCGAACCAAACCGTTTATTAAAGAACCGAACCATTAAACTATTTTTCAAAATTTTATTAATAAAATTTAAAACTAATTTTTAGTATTTTTTTTTTAAGTTTGGTTCGGTTCGATTTTAATTTATGTTCGATTCTAGAACCGTTTTATACAATATAATTTGTTTCACTAACCAAATATAACAGTTCGGTAATTATAACTTCAGTTCGGTTTAGTTCTACATATCGGAACAACCCTACTTTTGATTGTAAACAACCACCCTGATAGAACAACCCTACTTTTGAAACCAAACAGAATCAAAATAATTAATTTGATATACCATTTAAAAATTTTGAACCATACCAAACCATTAAGACATTTTTTTTCCGAACCAAACCGTTTATTAAAGAACCGAACCATTAAACTATTTTTCAAAATTTTATTAAAAAAATTTAAAACTAATTTTTTGTATTTTTTTTTAAGTTAGGTTCGGTTCGATTTTAATTTATGTTTCGGTTCTAGAACCGTTTTATGTAATATAATTTGTTTCACTAACCAAATATACCGGTTCAGTTATTATAACGTCAGTTCGGTTTCAAATCGGTTTAGTTCTACATATCGGAACAACCCTACTTTTGATTGTAAACAACCACCCTGATAGAACAACCCTACTTTTGATTGTAAACAAACACCCTGATAGGAAAAGTAACCCCATATTATTTAATTAATTGGTGCTGAATCCATTGAATTTCGGCAGGACGAGAAAACGCTAAATAGTTTATTTATGCACTACTAATTCGTATATTTTACTAAAATGTTCCTTTCTCATTTTTGGGCAGGAAGCATAAACCGTAGATTGATTCAACCAATAATTAACCTTTCCTTACTGTTACTCAAACCAAGGTATAAAACTAAAATATGTTCAAAGCAAATAAAGGCACATCAAAACATGTTTGTGAACTAAAAGATAATTTTGACAAAACTATAGCCCCACTCTAAGAAATTTTTGCCAAAACCATAGAGCACCGTTCTAAGATAATTTTGCCCTTGAGAAGTCCATTTCAGGATGCTGCAATAGATAAAATTGAAACAGTTAGCAGCCAGATAACCAGATCGGCAAAGACAGTGTTGAGAATGCAGAGAACACCAGTACAAAACTCAAAGGCCTACCTGGCTCATAAACTTCTTCATCATGTCTTGTTTATTAAGCTCCTCACTTGTAGGAAGGCCCATGGATTTCTGCCTCTGATCAAACTGTTGAACAATACAAGATAATATTAAACCATTAGCAAAGAAATCCAATACAATGTTATCTAGATTGATTTTCACTTCAGAGTAACATGATCAACCGATGACAGATCAAAATCAAAATGCAATATAAATCAAGTAATTGGAGTAACAAAAGTCAAACAATTACCATCATTTTCTCGACAGTTGATCGAGTCTCAGGATCCAGGTCACCAAGTTTGCTGCTCTCAGGTTCAACTTTTTGGGTATTAATTTCAGGATCACCCTTTACTAGACACTTCCACCAGTCCATTTGGTCATGCTTGGTCAAAAGAATGGAAATTGTATTCTGATCCTCTGCGAAAAAATAGATTTCAAACACAGTTCCGATCAACCAGAATTCTAGCACGAAAACTTATAATTATCAAATCCATTCCAATGCTAATGAACTATGGTCTTTTAAAAAGTAAGTTTCTACAGACACAATTTAGTAGTTAATATACCTATGCTCCAGTAACATTCATCAGGCTTGATAGATTTGTACAGATCCCCCTGTGAAATTTTAAGATCATAGAATCAGAAAACATATAATAAAAACTTCTGAACAAACCAAATAAAACAATGAATGCAGAAAGTAAACTTACATCAATAATAGGTGGCTGGCCTTTGAGACCAACTTTTAGATGGTTCTTCTTAATCTCACAGATAACAAGCTTCGACTTCGTTCCATTTGGCACCGGAACGTTAACATTGAGCTCTTGCAGACTTTGAGTCCAAGAATAAAACTCCAGATCCATACCATTACCCTTATTAGGAGCTGTCCATTAAAAATAACAAAGGTCTCAAAAATTGTTTAACAAAATCCCACAGATACATAGTTAATCACCTATTCAGAGTTATTTGTTAGGATCATTAGGCGGTATAAAACCCTAAACCCTAAACCGAAACAATTGTTTATGTATTAGCCTCACATTAGCAACAAAAAAGGTAAACCCTAAACCCTAATTAGCATTCTAGACTCAAGAATCAATATCACAAAACATGTATTATCAACCAGACACAATTGTGATTCATTCATAAAATAAACATTCCTAAATACACTACAACACAGCACTACCGTAATATTCCTAACAAACACATGCCGATATGCCGATATGATTAAATTAGGGCAAAAAAATAAAATCAAATTGATATTAAAAAAAAACTGAAAATATCTTACTTGCTCCTTCCTTCTTTTCATCTTCTTTCGTTTCTACTCCCTTATCTTTCTTCTCTGCCGCCGCCTTCTTCTCCGCCTTGGCCTTTTCTTCCGCGGCGATCTTCGCCTTTTCAGCCGCAACAGCCTTGGCTTTCTTTGCCTTGACAGCGCGAGCGGCGCTCAGAATCACCTTCTCGGCCGATTCCTTTTCGAAGAAATCGCTCTCATTAGCGATGAAGTCGAACACCTTTTCGAGAAAAGCGGCTGGATTTGATGGATCGAAGGTGGAAGTGAACGAAATGGATTTGGAGGGCTGGGATTGGGAAGATGAAGGGGATTGTTTGGTGGTTTGTTCTTCTTCTTGAAAATCGGAGATAATCGCCATGGTTGAGTTTGTTAGGGGAAAGGTACTAAGAATTTGAAAGGGTGAAGTAAGGGATTTATGAATAGAAATTCAGTACAAACATGCGTAAAGGGTTTTTAAATAACTTATATATCGTGGAAATTTCTAGAATCGTTGCGTTTTTTCGGCCTAATTAGTTTCGCCTGAACCCGAACCCGAGTCGCACCCGGCCCAACACTACTTTACCATGTTATTTGAGTTTCAACTATATTTTTTTTTGTTTTTTTGAAGAAAAAAAAACTATTTCTTTCTTTCTTTTTTCAATTAAATCCGCTAATCGTCCCACTAGAAAGTTAGGTAAAAAATATTTACAATAAGATAATATATCATAATTATAAAATAATATATCTTTTATTTATAAAATTATGACTAAAAATAAAGACTTTTTCTCTTTTTAATGGAAATTTATAAAAGGGAATTTGTAAATCTAAATTTATTTAAATTATTTTTCTATGTTAAAAATATAAAATAAAGTTTTTTTCTCTTTTTAATAAAAATTTAAAAAAGATAGTTGAAAAAGGATTAGTCGTTTAATAAGCCGCATGTGGGAAAAAAATAATTGAAACAGGATTTGTAAATTTAAATTTATTTATATTATTTCTCTATATAAAAAATAATAAAATAAAGATTTTTTTTTTTTTATTGGAACTTTAAAAAAGGTAGTTGAATGGGGATTTTTAAATCTGTATTTATTTAAATTATATTATGTTTTAGATATAAAAATAAAATAAAGAATATTTTAATGGAACTTTACAAAAGGTAGTTGAAAGGGGATTTTTAAATCTATATTTATTTATATTATAATATATTTTTGATATAAAAAAATACAAAATAAAGAGTTCTTCTTTTTGTAATGGAACTCTACAAAAGGCAATTGAAAGGAGATTTTTAAATCTAAATTAATTTAATTTATATTATATTTTTTACATAAAAAATATTCAAATTTTATAGGCTTGAATTGTTTATTTGATTTAGAATGAAAAAATAATTTATTTTAGCTAATTTGTATTGATATATTAAATTTTATAAAAATATTCTACTTGGTATATTTTAGCTTTAAAATAACTTTTTAGATTAAAAAGTGGTGACAAATCAAACAATTTAGTTTTATCCTTAAAGATTTTATTTTTTATTTTGATTACAAAGTTGTTTTTAATGTTTAAAAAATTAGCCTAATTTCTCTTTAAACTTTATTTGGATTTATTGACTGGATGGAGCAGAGTGAAATGAGATGAAATGTAATTATATTTTATTGTTTGAATAATTTAAAATTAAATTGGTAGAGAGAAATGAATTCCATTACATTTCATCACTTACCACCATATTTTTTTTTTTCTGATCTGAGGGAAATAAAGAACTTAACTTATTCCATACTAAAATTTTCAAATAATTATATGTGGTCAGAATGGATCTTCGTGGCTTTCCGTGTAGGGCAGCGATGATGGTTGTAGGAGAGGAGGGGGCGTACCTGCAAGGTACTCCGATGCCAAAGTAAGTTTTTGGGCTAGAGAAAGCAAGTACAAAACGTTTAGGTATGAGTTATTGAATATTGGATATTGATAAAACCTGACCCTCTCAAGTGAGAGGGTATTTATAGAAGAAAAAAAACCAGCGCGGGGCCAAGGTCTCCCATGTGGCCGAAATATCTGGTCGACCAATGGGAGACTGCCAAGTGGAAGGTCTAGTGCGTGACCTTATGACCTGGTCCAATTGTCCCCATGAACTCCGGAAGGGAAGGGCAGTTGATCGCGTGAACCGTCAAGCGCGTGTGGAGGACGTCCCCAACGACTATATTCTTCCTAACGGCTATCTCGTGCCCAACGGCTATAATGTGCCCAACGACTAGATTGGCTGAATCTCATTATTGGGCCTTGCCAAAGGCTGGACTGGGTTGGGTTTTGCCCTACTGTGGGCCATGTGTCTGCCCAGTCCAGAACAGGAGTCCCCCCAAGTCTTTGCTCTAAGGTGAAGAGTAATGACTTGAGATAGCCTTGTTGGTCGACCGAGGGGCAAGAGTTGCGGCGCAGGGTAGCTTTTTGAGGTCGTTACTTTCGAATGAAAATATTCTGGGACATGCCCTTCGCTTGTCTATGGTAAGCGTGGTCGACAGCTGGCCGCTTATGAACCCGACAGTTCCTTAGTATACGAGGGTGTGCTCACGAAAAGGACGTTTTTGTGTCAACCAGGCTTAGTGAGGATGAGCCCGCGAAAAGGACGCTTTATGTCGACCAGACTTAGTGAGAATAAGCCCACGGAAAGACGTTTTTCATGTCGACCAGCCCTGATGAGGAGGTGACTTGTATGAATTGTCGAGGAAGTTATGTCTGCGGAGAGCTGGAGAGGACTTGCCTTGGGGAATGCAATGTTTTAGCCTTGAGAACGCCAAACAAAGATTCCCTTCTGACACGTGACGACGTAATTAATTTTTGTCAAGGCCTATGAGGCCTAGGATAGCTAGGCAATGATGGCTTCTGCCTTTTGCGCTTCTCCATGCGAGCAACTGCTTATAAAAAGGGGGAACGAGGATTCATTTGCACACTTCGCGCAAATTTCTCTCCCCGCCCTCTTTTGCTCTGCAACTTATTTCTTCGTTGGATTTCATCTCGCCGCCGTCAACCTTCATCTTCTACCTCCAGGTCTTCATCTTCAACCTCCAGATTCAAGTAAGTTAATCATCCTTGCTTGTTAGTTTTAGGATAGTTCTTGGGTTTCTGGAAATTAGTTTGAATTTCCCGGTGCCGCATGAATTTTCCGGTTGAAGCTCATGTGTTCTTCGAAGAACATATGAATTTTCTAGGAAATTCATGAAGATCCTGAAGAACACGATGAACCTAGGATGAATGTTTTTGAATGTTGCGTAGAACTGTGTAGATCTTCCTAGGTTTCTGGTTAGAAGTAGTTCATGTTTGTAGTCGGGCATTAAGCCTCCCCGGTGCAAGAATTGATTTTCGCGTGCTTGATAAGTTTTATTTGCCGAGGAGACTCGTTCTCGTGGGAGCCTTTCGTAGAGTTGCGGAGACTCGTCCCTGTCCTTCGGGGGAAAGGATTTCCTCGCGTTCTGGTACTGTCGACTAGGACTTGAGGGCATCCTCGTATTTATTCCTCGCCCTTTCACTTAATTTATGGTGGAAGGTGGATTTGATCTGTCATCGAATTCACTTTTGCTTCCTCTACTTTTCAGGTGAAATGACTGGTAGGAACGAAGAAGTCGTCCCCGACGCTGAGGTTGCTAATGTGGAGGTTGTGTGACCTGTCGAACACACCAACGTCAGGGTAGCTGAAGGGGATCTTAGCTGGATCGCCCAAGAGCCATTGGTGACGAGATCGACCTTTACCGAGGAGAAGGCCCATTCGTTCCCTTTCCATGAGGATCGGGCAAAGGATACACTCGCTGGTTGGAAAGCGATCTGCCCCTCAGAGGATGACCGAATATGCTCAGTGTATACGGGGATGAGATTTTTGATGTACGAATTCGCTTTTACCGAGGCGGGGTATCGTCTGCCCTTTACTGATTTTCAAGGGGCTATTTTTTGTCACCTCGAGTTGTGTCCTGCCCAGCTTCACCCGAACGCTTTGGAGTTTATTCGGGCCTTTGAGCTGGTGTGTCGGTATCTGAAGATCGGAGCTACAGTGGAGATTTTTTTCTGCATCTTCCAGATTCAGCAGAGCACGGTTAGTCCAAAGCAAAGTTGGGTGTCTTTTAAACAACAGAGCAGGTTGTTCTGGGCATATTCAGTGTCTGTCCAAAACTTTAAGTTCAGGTTCTTGGTCGTGAAGCCTGTTTCGGAGGCGGCCAAGGAATCTCTGGCCACTATGGAAACCGTGGAGGAGAATGGTCGGGAAGTAATTAGACCGGTGTCAAAATTCCCACTAGAATGGGTGTTTGCTCATTTTAGATATAGGACCGACCAGTTCCTCATTAAGCATGACCAGCTGAGCACTGAGGACAAGAAATCCTTTTGAGCATTGATGGCGTTCGTGGAGAGTTTTATCTCTGCTTTTGTAGGGGACAAGGATGGCAACGCGCTGTACGGGGAGGACGGGGAGCTTGCTCGGGCAGCCCGCTACATAAATACCAAGGCCCTCCTCGAATGTGACAACGAGGATGTCGCGTTCGAGCTTCTTGGTATAGATTAACCCTTTGCACGTACTGTTAATGTCTTTTGTAATGTGCCAATCCTTTTTTATTTCTGCAGGGAAAATGTCGAACATGCGTGAGCGCTTGGTCAGGTCCGCAGCGGCCAAAAATCTCAAGAAGGCGCCGGTGCCGAAGGTCGACGGGTCTAAGCAGCAGGCGACGCTGGAGAAGTTCGTTGGCGATTCTTCCTCTTTTCTGGGCAGCACGTCGAATCCTCCTACCCTGGATACTCAGAAGTAAAGGAAGTGTGATGATATCAGCTCTCCCCCGGTTTATGGTTTGAGCGGCTTTGTTTGGGGCAAATTTGTTCTACCACCCTGTTATCTGCAAGGAAAGATTTTTTACGGGGAGGAATCAGTCGTAGTTCCCGACCTTGATACGTCGGCCGTTCTGTCTACTGATACTAAGGTGAGGAGGAAACTTTTGTGCCAGGATGCAGCGGCTGTGATGAGAGTGCTGGAGGCGGCGCTGGCCCTTGGGGATGCGGTAACAGTTCCGGTCGTGGAGTTTAAGAAGGTCAAGGCTAGGGAAACTGAGCTCGAGCTGGAAACTGTTGAGTTGTTCAACAAACTGACGACCCTCCAGGGTAATTACGAGGCCAAGGTTGAACTTTTAAAAGAGATGAATCAGACCAGGGAGGAGATGCAACGTTTGAAGGAGGAAAACGCTGAGCTGAAGGCGGAGATTGTTGGGCTGGAAAGCTCCTCGGCTGCCGGGCAAGATGAAACTGAGGAGGAAAAGCCTCTGAAGACCCGGGCAGACCTGATCGGGAGAATTCACATCCTCGAACAGGATAACCTGGGGGCAGCCGAGTTCGAATTTAGCGCAACCGTGGAGCAGATGAGGGCCTTGAATTCCGACGTCCAGCTGGTCACCGAGGGAATGGGTGTTTTGCACTAAGTTATTGATGGCCAGGTGGTTCCTCCCGAGCTTCCCGCCGATGAAGTTTAGTTCTCTTCTTTTTTTGTACCTTTGTATTTTGTTGGCCTGCGGGCCATTTTGTTTGTAATTGATGATCGGGCTTAGCCCACGTTTTGTAATGTATTAACAATTTTCCGGCCTTGTTTTCAGACTTATATGTTGTGCTCTGAGGGCCTTTCGTGCCAAGGATCTCCCTTCTAAGTGTTATGCGTTGATCCCGTCGTGAATTTCCTGGAGAACGTCAGAGACATTGTCCTTCTCAACACATTTTCGGAGGGGGATGGAGAATCCTCGTCGATAAAGCTTGTAATTGACCATGACGTATGAGCAGGCCCTTCGCTTAGTTATGCTAGCCTTTTTGCTGTCTTCGAGAAACTCCCATGTGGTGAGGTAGTTGTACTAATCTGAAGTGATCAGAATGGATCTTTGTAGCCTTTCGTGTAGGGCAGCAATGATGGTTGATGCATGGGAGTTGCTTGTCACTGCTAGAGTGTCTTCACTATTGTCCTCCTCGCCCTCTTCAGAGATTTGGTTGTCGAGGTCAATGGTGTGCACTGGGAGGCTGGCTTTTTGTCAGGCTAGCTTTCTTCGCTGGGAAGATCCTCGTCTCTTGCCCGTTTGACGGATTTTGGTGTTGCGTCAATCGAGTTTTGCCCTCTGGTAGCTGATTCAAAGCATCTCCTAGCAGCCTCTATATCTCCATGCAAAGTCATGATGTGACCCTTCTCCGTGTAATATTACATCTTGAGATGAACTGTTGAAGAAATGGCAATCAGCTCCGTGAGGGTTGGTCTCCCCAAAATACATTGGTACAACGATGGACAGTTGATGACCAGGAATTGTGTTTTGATTGTCTTGGAGGCCTCCTCCTCCCCGAATGTGTCTGGGAGTTCCACGTACCCCTAAGGCCTGACGATAGCCCCATTGAATCCTTGCAGGTTTGATCCCGTGTACGGAGACAGATTCTTCTGGTCGAGCTTTAGGGCACGAAACAAACTGATGTACATGATGTCCACTGAACTGCCTTGGTCGACTAGGATTCGGACATCTGTGTTAGCCAGTCTGGCCATGATGAGTAGAGGGATGTGTGATTTTGGAGAACCTCCAGGAAGTTCTTCACGATAGAACATGATGGGCTGAGAAAGTCCTCGGAACTTCTCGAGCGTGGACAATCGGTCAGGGTTGTAATCGATCAGCTGATCAAACTTCCTTTTGACTGACCCTACAGTGAGCTCATTGTACCCGCCGCAGAAGATGCCCATTGTCGTGGGGAAGGCCTCCCAAGAACTTTGTGCGGCAAACTGGGGAGGATCTTCGAGATAGTCAGGGACTAAGAAGTCCTTTGGCTGCGTGACAGATATGGCAACTTGCGGGGGAGGACTAGATGGCGAAGCTTCTGTTTTCTTCTTAAACTCAGAGGTCTCTCACCGGGAAGCTTCTCCCTTCTTCGTGTATTATTTCAAGTGACTCTCCTTGATGAGGATCTCGATGATGTCTTGTATATTAACGCAATCTTCAGTCACGTGGCAGTGACTGCGATGCAAGCAGTAGTATTTGTTCTTGTCCGTGTTGCCTTTCGATGATGTTGGTTTGGGGAAACGGACACCCCTTACTTAAACTCCACGTTAATGCATTCGGAGAGAATACGCTCGCGGGGAGCTGTCAGCAAGGTGTATTATGTGAAGCGACCAGTAGGTCCCTTATGCTCGCGAAGACGATCGTCTCGTCGTCTCTCCTTGTCGCGTTGGGGAGCCTCTGACTCATCCTTTTTTGTTGTCTTGGAATTCTTCTGATCCCTTGAATCCCGAGCTTTGTAGGCGACTTCTTTTTCCTCGTATTGTATATAATCTTAGGCCTTCACTTTTCGGCCTCAATTTCTTCTCGACGAGGTATTTCTTCACGTGGTCCGTTGTGTGGACCTCTACAGCCTCCTTGTTGAATCTCTCAATATAGGCACGTAGGGGCTCATCCTTACCCTGAATAATGCCTTCGAGAGTGGCTTCCGACTTGGGATGACGTTTGGAAGCAGTGAAGTGTCGGGTGAACTGGTTCTTCAGGTCCTTCCACGAGGTGACTGAGCCTCGGGGAAGACTCTTATACCAGGTCATGGCTCCCTTTTTGAGGGTGATGGGGAACAGCCTGCACTTGATGGCTCCCCTCACGTTGTGATAATGGAGCATGGCTCCAATGTTTTCTATGTGGTCGCCAGGATCCGTGGTGCCAGCATAGAGAGCTAGAAGGGGAGGTTTCTCCAGCCCGCGAGGGATACGGGTGTCCATGATATCTTGGGATAGAGGTCTATGGATGTCGTCATCGTTGCTCGTGCTCGATGACCTGCATGGGGAGTGACTGCGCCCGTGACTTTTACTGCATCGAGGAGAGTGTCTACGCTGACGACGATGTTCACGATGTTTTTCTGAGGGTTTGGTCCTCTTGGGGGCAGGAGAGCGTCTGGACCTCCGAGGAGGGGTACGGTGTCGTCTCCTAGTGACCCCTTGCTTAGGTTCTTCCGATTTCGATCGTCCCCTGATGGGGGAAATTGTAACACCCTTCTACCCAACAGACATTCACGAATAAAATAACAACAATCATTAGAGTAAATTCACAACAAGGGCGTCACATTTCGTCATAACATCATAATAGCATTATCCTGCTCTGTAACACGGGTCAAAACATCAAAATTAACTTGAATACTACACAGCGGAAAACTTCAAAACATCGTAAGTTATAACATCAAAAGGTTTTAAAACGACTTCAGAACATCATAAATATTATCAATCAAAAGAACACTATGGTTCGACTAAAACGTCCCGACCCGATGTTACATATCAGAGCAAGACCCTCTACATCGACCAAAATAACCAAAAGCACTTAAAGTAAGCTCTTTACGCACCAAACGTTAATCCTAATCACCTGCACGTTACCCACGTGGAGGCAACATTCAAATAGGCAGGGTGAGTAATCAATCATAAACCATTATACAAGATATAAAATAAGAAATAATAAGGTAAAATACGTCAAAATAAACCAGCATCGTCATTAATACATCATCATCATCAATCGTACATCATTTACAGTCATGTCATCAATCACATCATCATTCACAAACATGTAATGCCACATAAATATGAAATGCATACACAGACACATGCATGTGGTACCAATTCATTATAATTGATGGACACTGGGCCATCACCCTCCAAAGATCCCCACCAATAAGATCGATTCTACACAAGAACCGGAGCAATGTCATACACTCCAATCCGCACAATGGGATTGAAGCCACCAATGAACCGAAGTCCTAAAACCGTCACTAGACCGAAGTCCTAGAATGCCATGAATGCATGATGCAAACGTCATAATCGTCATCGTCATAAAATCGTCACATTGCATCATCATTCATAAAATCATATTACTTTGTCATCATCATGCATCAAAAGTCATCATAAAACATCACATCATCATGCATCAAAAATCATCATAAAACATCACATCATCATGCATCAAAAATCATCATAAAACATCACATCATCATGCATCAAAAATCAACATAAAACATCACATCATCATCAAGGCACAAGGCATCACAAAACAGAATAGAAAAGAAAAGGAAAAAAAAAATAAAACAAAGCCACTGCTCCTGCTCGCCTGGAGCACGCCCGACGAAGCAGCGTGCTCCCCTGGGTTCGCCCGGCGAAGCAGGGGCGGCACACCTTCCCCATATAAAATCCAAAAGCTCATAATTTATACTCTTCCCTCGCTTCTACTTTCTCCCAGCGAGCAGCTCGCTTGCCTGGTCTTCGCCCGGCGAAGCTGGGGCGAATCCCACATTCCCATACAAAAACCAACAGCTCACATTTTCTACCTTTCCTTCGCTCCCACTTCCGCCCGACGAGGTTGGGGTGCATTCGCTTCGCCCGACGAGGTGGGAAATTCGGCCGACGAAACACACGATTCTGCAACTTCGCAATTGCAGTTCTGCACCTGCATCAGACGCTAAAGGTCTACGATTCCAACACTTCACAGTCCAAAATACTCACAATTCATCATAGGTACAACACAACAACAACAATTCATCATGGTATGTTTTATCCCTAACATCTAATCCATCCTAAAAATCTCAATTCCGTCATTAACTCGTCAAATTTACCCGGAGCCCAATACCTACATGTTTCTACACCTATATCAAATATAATGATAGAAGATTTCTTCCCATACCTTAGAAAATTCGATTCTGGTTCCTCTTCTTCGAGTTCTTCCGAAACCCCTCTAAGCCCTAGCCTCACTCTCTTCTCTTCAGAGCGTTTTCTCCAAATTACGATCGTACAAACTGAACTTCTCCACTCTCTCTTTTCTTTTTGTCCAATTTACCCCTAGGACCCCTAATACTCTTTTCCAACCTTGTCCTTACTTAACTCATCATATTTTACCATCTTGCCCCTAATGTTTCACTTAATTATCTATAATAATAATAATAATAGTAATATATTTCACATAATCTATATTATTATTATCAAAAATAATATTAGCACATCACAAACTTCTGAATACCCTCAGCACCCCTTTAACATCATAATTACCCCACAACATAATTATCATACATCACAATAATTCATCCTAAATTCACCAAAATTATGAATATTTATAATAAATCAATTAAATAAATATTCTACTGATTTTTGGGGTGTTACAACTCTCCCCCACTTAAAGAATTTTTGTCCACGAAAATTACCTGAAGAAAACTGAGTCGGATATGACTCTTTCATCTGATCCTTGCGCTCCCAAGTCCAACTCTCACCAGCTGGTCCACCCCATAGCACCTTCACCAAAGATATGTCTTTATCCCGCAGTTGCTTCATTTCTCTTCCATTTATCCGCATAGGTAACGCTTCAACGGTCAGGTTATCCCTCACCTGTACGTCATCCACCTGAATCACATGCGATGGATCCAGAATGTACTTCCTCAACTGGGACACATTATGTAAAATCTGATATGGACCAACAAAACATGGAGTGAGCTTCCTAGACTTTAAAGCTCGACCCACACCAGTCACTGACGTAACCCTCAAAAACACGTGATATCCTTCTTGGAACTCAAGTGCTTTCCTTCTCTTATCGTGATAACTCTTCTGACGACTCTGCGAAGCTTTCATCCTTTCTTGGATCATCTTAATCTTTTCAGTCGTCTCCTGCACAATTCCAGGTCCGAGTACAACACTCTCGCCCGATTCATACCAACACAAAGGAGTTTTACACCTCCTTTGTAACACGGTGGAAGAACTGGCTTTTTTTTTGTTTTCACAAAACATGTTGCTGTTAGCAAGAGTCGCCACCGACTTTTCTTTTATCCAATAAGGAAAGGCTGAAAAGAACAGAAAAGACCTTGATAGATTTTGAGTTCGGGGGGTAAGTTATACAAAGGGAATGTATTGGCACCCTTTGTATCCATGGTTATCCATGGGCTCTTAAATGCTTAGCTCACCTTTTTTACTTACTTTTTGAATGTGTGTGAACGTTTTTGAAAATATTTTGTAAAAGTTTGACTTTGTAATAATTCGTGTAAGAATGTATACAAAGTGTTTATTTTTTATTTTTTAAATATTTTTGGAAAAGTGAGATATAAAAAGTATTTGTTTTTTAGTTGTGAGCAAGCATTTAAAACTTACTTACCCCTAATTTGTAAGGTATTTCTTGTACTCATCATTTTCCTTGAGAGATAGTACTATCCATACCATTAATGGGTAGGTAGTACTGTCTATTGGATGTTGCGGGACAGCGAAGGGTCATCGAATGGTCATAGAAGGCAACATGTAAGGATACCTTAGCAATGTGAAGGGACTATCATCATTTTTCCATAGGGTCGTCGAGGGACAAGATCATCTTTTTATAGGCAGCTCGAAGGGTCATCGAGGGACTATGATCTTTATATCGAAGGGACTATGATGATATTATTCGTAAGCGTCTTTTGCTAAAGTACCCCTACTTTCGAGGGACATGACCGTTTTAATCGTAAGGCAACAGAGAGAGGCTACCCTAGAGGTGAATGTGTGCAATGTGCGTTGATTCAATTGTATTATCTTGAGTTATAGGTTATTCTAACGTTTGAGTTTAGATCTTGCCATACATGCCTATTTACCTAGCAAATAAAATATAAGTGCGAAAAATAAATACCTACACTATTACACGACTTATGGGCAGTTACATGATATAATCGTGCGAGAAATGTAAACTACACTATTACAAGGCTTATGAACAATTACATAATATAATCGTACAAGAAATGTAAACTACACTATTACAATTTATGCACAAACCTATACATTTATTCTAAGAAAATAAATGATAAACGAAAAGCAATTACATATTAAGTGTCAAGTTAAATGTCCTAAATATCTAAGTCAATATTCGCTTTTTGAGAAATAATTTTGAAATAAATAAACCTAATTTCTAATTCATTTGTACAAAAATTAATTAATTATAAGCCTAAGTCTAAAAAATTAATTTTAATAAAAATAATCTAAGTAAAAAAAAGATTACATAACCTAAACTATATTTTTTATTCTTTTAATGGTTTTATGATTTTTTTTGTTGTTTTAATTTAATCGAAAAGAAATTAATTAATTAATTGAAATATGATAAAAGAAAGGGATTAGAAAATAGTTAAAAAGAAATTGCATGGGGTGGGAATCGAACCTTCAAGATGAGTATTTAATCCTTGGTTTGGATTGAGAATGATTGGAAATGGAGTTTTGAATTTTCACCTCTTTTTTTTTCAAGAATTTTGTGATTTGGAAGTCTTCCTTTGTGAAGCCTCTTGCCCCATTTTCTCTTGTGTTTGAGCCTTGTATTTATAGGAGAAACATGGTAGACAAAGAATCATTGAAGAGCTAGGATCAAGGAACATGTTTCCAACCATTTTAATTTTTTGAAAACCATGTTTCCTTCACTCTCTCCCACGGTTTTATTTGGGTTTTGATGGCCTTGAATGACATGTTTTAACCTTCTAGAAACTCCATTAAAAGGATCCATGTGCCCACCATTAATTGATTTATTTTGTTTTATTTAATTTTGTTTATTTCTTTGAATAAAATCAAAATAAAATAAAATAAAATCAAAATCAAAATAATACCAAAGTGAACTTTGAGGTCCTTGAATATGTCATAAACATGATTCAACTTTAAAAGATAGGCCCATTGGTCCAAAATCTCAAAAATGTTCAATGTAGGTTTCATGCGTTTCTCAAATTTTGCTCAACTTGCACCAATCGTAACTCTCTTAATTTTTGTCATATGAAAGTGATCTTGGACTTTTTGGAACCCTCAATATGTCCCCTACAACTTTCGTGTTGATCACTTTTTCATTTGAAGTCTTTATTTTTGTGTAAATTGCTTTGACGAAAAAAGTGTCTTTTTGTTGACTTTCAAAATGACCTGTAAAGTTTTGGTTCATATCTCTCAAACGAGACATTTTTGGCCTTGAGCTTAGAGAGACAAAGTTGTAGAGAATTGAATTTCCTTCAAAATGAGCTTTGGTTGAGGAATTTTTGATGAAGTATGTGAAAGTTGTGCATGGTCAAAGTTCAGTTGACTTTTCCTTAAGAAAACCCTAATTTGGCAATTTTTGACTTTTGAGTAAATCTTGATTTTCTTGAGGAATCATGATCAGCCCTTGATCAAATGATGAATGAGACTTCAAAATCTTGATGTTGGCAAGAAATGATGACGTTTGACTGTAAATTGGTCAAAGTTGACTTTTGGTCAAATACAATTAACTGTTGATCATTTGGCAAGGCTTAAGACTTGACATGAGGATACCCTAGAGCACATAGAGAACCATGAAGTCCATCTGAGGTATTGAGAGCTCAATTCTTTTTGAAAAAAATAAAACCCTAGTTGTAGGTTGATTGTTTAGGAGGAGAGCTTGTATGGTCAATCCTTGAGTAGTCTTGAGCTTTTGAGACTCCTAGGAGTGTGAGGAAGCTTCTTGAATCAATTTGTCTCAAAGATGTGAGGGAAAATTTTGGGGTGCAACAGCTGCCCCTGTTCAATTTTCTTAAACCTGAAGAGTTAGATTGGCGCATCCGCCATTCGTGATCTGACGGTGGAAGAGGATTAAACACTTAAGTGCCCAGAAATTTGCACTCACGGTTGCACGAAGTAACGTTGTTGGTTGATTGTATTGCTTAAATGGGCTTAAAGATGCCATTCGGAAAGATGACAGGATGGAGATGGGCTTATAGATGCCATCCAAAGTAACTATTGACAGAAGTATCAGAAGGAGTCTAGGTTTGACTGTATCTGAGGAGTATACTAGAATGAGTATGTGTCCAACTGTATCTAGCAGATATGCTGGGGAATGTCAGAATGAATCTACGCCTTGATTATATCTGAGGATGTATTGGAATGAGTATCAGAATGAAATCTATATTTAGATCGTATCTGAACCATATCTGGAAAATATACTTGACCATCTCTGAACTGAATCTGGAACATATTCTGGAATAAGTATCAGAATTAAATCTTCGTCTCGATCATCTCTGAACCATTTTTTTTGGAAAATATTCTGGGATAAGTGTCAGAATTAAATCTTTGTCCTGATTATCTCTGAACTGTTGGAGTATTAGAATTAAATCTCAGGGTTGATTATCTCTGAGCTGTTGAAGTATCAGAATTAAATCTCTGGGTTGATTATCTCTGAACTGTTTAAGTATCAAAATTAAATCTCTGGGTTGATTATCTCTGAACTGTTTAAGTGTCAGAATTAAATCATCTGTCTTGATTATCTCTGAACTGTTGAAGTATCAGAATTAAATCATCTGTCTTGATTATTTCTGAACTGTTGAAGTATCAGAATTAAATCTCTGGGTTGATTATCTCTGAACTGTTTAAGTATCAAAATTAAATCTCTGGGTTGATTATCTCTAAACTGTTTAAGTGTCAGAATTAAATTATCTGTCTTGATTATCTCTGAACTGTTGAAATATCAGAATTAAATCATCTGTCTTGATTATTTCTGAACTGTTAAAGTATAAGAATTAAATATGTCTTTGAATCAGTGTTAGAATTAAATCGTTGTCTCGATTATCTCCGCACCGTATCTAGAAGATGATAATGTTTGTCTGATTGTGAACTCACCTGAAAAAGGCAAAGTTAGTTTTATGCAATGTCATGATGTATGTAATGCATTGCGTAATGATGCTCTCAAGATAAATGAGAATGTTATATGTTTTGTATGTATATGCTAGGATATTTTGTACATGATGCATGGATGTCAATGTTGCTGACGATAGCGGTGGCTTTGAATAGTAACGTCTGGCTGGGGAAAATAAATCCCTGTCTGATGCTGGGAATGAAGAATACCACTCTTCATCTTTTTTTTAGAATGACTGTACTGGGAATTCCCATTTTTCTGTTTGGGAATACTCCGCTGGGGACCTTCGACTTCTGCTTGGGGATAAAAGCGTTCAAGGAGAATTTGGCTGCATGTACCCTGACTGGGGATAAACGAGATGGATAATCCTCCGATGCAATATCTGCCCGGGTTCCAGATATGAGCGTCAACTATGCTGGGGGAGAGAATTTTGTTGGTGAATTTATAGTGTTAGAGGAATAAACTCAGCTGGGGAATTAAATTCTGTATACTACAAAGAGGGAATAATCTCTGATGGGGATTAGAATTTCATAGGCGCGCTGAGGGAATTTCTGCTGTATGCTGGGGAAATGATCAACTTCCTTATCTGCTAGGGGACCCATTGGGGAAGATGATCATGCCAAGCTGTCCATCAAATATATGGAAGTGAACCGCTGGAAAATGCCCCAATTTCTGTCTGAGGGCATACTAATTCTGTCGGGGAATATATCTCTATTGGGGATGAGCTTGTGAAGATAGCTATATAGATATAGTTCCATGGAGATTGCTCTGTGGGGATATTTCCACGAAACTGGCTCTATGGGGGGTTCGTGGACATCTTGAACATTATCCCAACTCCTAGAGTCCTTAGCAAATGTTATTCCTATTTTCACATATATTTTTGGTAAACTTCAATCATATTCAAGTGCATATGTTCATTCAAAGTACCCATTGGACGTTTACGCAAACAAAACAGGGCAAGTAAAAACAATTTTGAATTTGAAAGTAGACTTGTATTGATTTTGAAATTGGCCTATAAACAAGCATTTTTGTACAAGGAGACAGAAATCCTAGTAAGAGGAAATTTTCGTAAAAATTTAAAAGGTACAAAGTGATAAACAAAGAAAAACAACTATGTGGAAATGATCACGTTGAGTTTCAACTCTGCTATTGCCACTATATCTTCAAGCATCTCATCCCTTGCTGTCGGAAGAAAGATGACTGGATTGATCTGTACCGTTCGAACTTGATATTGATAACAAAACTAAGCTGGAAGTAGATAAGTGATCCAACGGGATATAGACGTACGCTTTAATCCCTAACTTTTGCCTGGACCGCCTTTTCAGGTTTTCAGTCCACTGGGATACCCTTTTTTTTGCCCAAGCCGCCTTTTCAGGTTTTCGACTTGCCAGGTGTACAGTTTTTTTGTATATATATCCCTAATTTTTGCCCGAACCCTTTTGGTTCGCCGGGATGCCCTTATTTTTGCCTAGGCCAGTCAACCTAGTGGGTCTCTTTTTATGCGTAGTATCTTTTGACTATGTCAGCGTTCACAAGGTGCGGGAAATCTTCACCGTCCATAGTAGTAAGCATCATAGCGCCGCCATAAAATATTTTCTTGATTACAAATGGACCTTCATATGTGGGAGTCCATTTGCCCCTGGGATCACCCTGTGGTAGTATGATACGCTTTATTACCAAATCACCGGCCTGGTACACTTGGTGCTTGACTTTCTTGTTAAAGACCTTGATCATACGCTTCTGATACATCTGGACATGACAAACAGCCGCGAGCCTCTTCTCATCAATCAAATTTATCTGACCAAGTCGAGTCTGAACCCATTCGTCTTCGTCTAAGTCTGCATCTTTCATAATTCTTAGGGAAGGAATCTGAACTTCAACAGGTAAAACTGCCTCCATACCATAGACTAAAGAGAAAGGGGTTTCCCCTATTGAGGTACGTACTAAGGTGCGATAACCATGAAGAGAGAACGGTAACATCTCATGCCAATCTTTGTATGTCACCGTCATCTTTTGCAAGATCTTCTTAATATTCTTGTTGGCGGCTTCCACTGCGTCATTCATCTTTGGTCGATATGGAGAAGAATTGTGATGCTTTATCTTGAACTGCGTGTAGAGTTCAGTGATCATAGTGTTGTTCAGATTAGTACCATTGTCTGTGATAATCCTTTCAGGGATGCCATACCGACAGATAAGATTATGCTTGATGAACCTAGCTACAACATTCTTGGTAACAGAAGCGAACGAGGCTGCTTCCACCCACTTCGTAAAGTAATCGATAGCTACAAGGATGAAATGATGTCCATTGGAAGCGGTAGGTTTAATCTCTCATATCATATCAATGCCCCACATTGCAAAAGGCCAAGGAGTAGTCAGAACATTCAATGGAACCGGAGGTACATGTACTTTGTCAGCATAGATCTGGCACTTGTGACAAGTTCTGGAGTGATGATGGTAATCAGTTTCCATGGTAGACCAGTAGTAACCTGCTCTCAAAATCTTCTTAGCCATTGTATGCCCACTGGAGTGAGTGCCAAAGATTCCGTCATGCATCTCTTCCATAATCTTTTCTGCTTCCTTCTTGTCTACACAGCGAAGCAAGTTGAATCGTGGTTGCGTTTGTACAAAATTCTGTTACTCAGAAAGAACTTGGCAGAGAACCTCCTTAGAAACTTCTTGTCATTGATAGATGCCCCTTCAGGATATTCCTGAGTTTCAAGATATCTTTTCACTTCGTGGAACCAAGGTTTCTCTTCTACCCCATCAGTATCAACTTCATAACAGTATGCCGACTCGTCTAGTCTGTCAATAGTAATCCTAGGAGCCTCGTTATCCCATCTGACTTTGAACATAGAGGAAATGGTGGCTAACGCGTCTGCCAACTGATTCTCTTCTCGTGGAATATGCTCAAAAGTGATTTCTTTAAAGTATGGAATCAAAGTCAACACATGTTCTCGGTAAGGAATGAGATTTGGATGCTTCGTGTCCCATTCTCCTTTAATCTGACTGATCGCTAGGGCTGAGTCCCCATATAAATTCAATAATTTGATCCTCATATCAATGGCAGCTTTGATACCCATGATGCATGCTTCATATTCAGCCATATTATTGGTACAGTCAAAGCAAAGTCTAGCAGTAAACGGCGTATGGCAACCCTTAGGAGAGATAATTACAGTACCAATACCATTGCCAAGTGCGTTAGAAGCTCCATCAAAAACCATAGTCCATCGGGATCCCAGTTCAGGTCCTCCATATGGTCCAGGTTCTTCATAATCAGTAACAAGCATAATATTCTCATCTGGGAACTCAAAATTCATAGACTGATAGTCATCCACCGCTTGATGAGCCAACTGATCAGCTAGTACACTTCCTTTGATTGCTTTCTGCATAGTGTACTGGATGTCATATTCTGTCAAGACCATCTGCCATCTTGCTATTCGTCCGGAGAGAGCAGGTTTCTCAAATATGTATTTGATAGGATCCATCTTAGAGATCAATAAAGTGGTATGAGTCAACATATACTGTCTTAGTTGGCAAGCAGCCCATGCCAAAGCGCATCAAGTTTTCTCAAGAAGTGAATATCTTGTTTCACAGTCGGTAAACTTTTTGCTAAGGTAGTATATTGCATGCTCTTTTCGACCAGGCTCGTCATGTTGCCCCAACACACACCCCATTGAATTCTCTAGCACTGTTAAGTACATGATTAGAGGTCTTCCTTCAACTGGTGGCATCAGAATCAGAGGTTCTTGGAGATACTCCTTGATCTTATCAAAAGCTAACTGACATTCGTCGTTCCAATTCACTACTTGATCATTCCTCAGTAATTTGAAGATTGGCTCATAAGTAGCGGTCAAATGGGAGATAAATCTGGCAATATAGTTCAAACGTCCCAAGAAACCTCTGACTTCTCTCTCAGTACGGGGAGCGGGCATATCTTGTATAGCTTTTATCTTTGCAGGGTCGACTTCAATACCTTTACCACTGACGACGAAACCCAAAAGTTTACCGGATCTAACTCCAAAGGTGCATTTGTTTGGATTCAATCTCAACTTGTACTTCTTCAACCTCTCAAATAACTTGTGTAGGTGATCAAGGTGTTCTTATTCATTCTGAGACTTGGCTATCATATCATCAACGTATACCTCTATCTCGTGATGGATCATATCATGGAATAAAGCAACCATAGCGCGCTGGTATGTTGCCCCTGCGTTCTTCAAACCAAATGGCATTACCTTGTAACAATAGGTGCCCCACTGTGTAACGAACGTAGTCTTCTCCATGTCTTCAGGTGCCATCTTGATTTGATTATAACCTGAGAAACCATCAATGAATGAGAATACCTTGTGTTGAGCAGTGTTGTCTACCAGAACATCAATATGTGGGAGAGGAAAGTCATCTTTGGGGCTTGCCCTGTTCAGATCCCTGTAGTCCACACACATACGAACTTTACCATCCTTCTTAGGCACTGGTACCACATTTGCAACCCACTGAGGATATGATGTGACAGCTAGAAAACCTGCATTGAATTGTTTCATAACCTCGGCTTTGATCTTTTCAGACATCTCAGGGCGCATACGACGAACCTTCTGCTTTATCGAAGGACAACCTTCCTTCATCGGTAAACGGTGAACCACGATATCGGTATCAAGTCCTGGCATATCTTCATAAGACCAAGCGAAAATCTCAGCATAATCACGTAGCATTTGAATCAGTCTTTTCTTGACATGGTCTTCTAATCCAGCACCTATCTTGATTTCTTTCTTATCCTCCTCAGTACCTAGATTTACGACCTCGACTGGCTCTTCATGTGGTTGTATGGTCTTTTCTTCTTGCTCTAATAGTATAGCAAGCTCTCTAGGCACTTCATAATCTTCCTCACCTTCATCCTCGGCTTGGTAGATTGGATTTTCGAAGTCATAATTGACAATAGCAGAACCGTTATCAATGGGATCCAGAGTGGATGTGGATCTGCAGTTTGTCGCGTGGGTGTGTGTAAGAACACATAGTTATTTTGATGAAGATAAAGTAAAAGAAAAGACAAAGAGCGCAAAATTTGAATGCAAAACGTCCATTAATTTATTGAATCAAAATATGCGATGAAATGACAACCCTAACAAATGGGCCACTGTGCCCTGGGCAAGGCATAAGGCTTAAAAGTTTTATTGTTCAAATTACAAAACCAAACTTTGAAAATAAGAAAAACAGAAAATAGCATTTACTCCTGACTAAAGGAGATAGGAATAATGTCTTCAGTCTTCCAATTGTTGAGCCCACTGCCAATGGTAGGAAAGATCCAACTGTCTAGGTCACAATCACTATCAGCATCTTCCACAACGTTGACCTGATCTTTTTAAACTCCTTTGTTGGTGATACGAATAGCACGAGCACGACGTACATCCCTCTGAGCCTCTGAAGTGAAGCCCAAACCAAATTTGTCAGACTTGTAAGAAATGTCAGGAAGCTGACCCCAAATGGTATAACCACCTTCTTCAACCACAGCTCTAGCATCCTTTAGGGAAGCCATTATAGGAGACACTCTAGTAACCTTGGGAACAGTAGGAACTGGTTTAGCAATAGGAACAGTCTGAGGAGCCAATTCAAATGTTTGACAAGGAGTCTCGAGGAATTCGCCATCCATCTCAACATACTTGAAGGTATTCAAATGACTAACCATGTACTCTTCTTCACCATAGAGGTGACAATCTTGCCTTTCGCGGGATACTTCAACTTCTGATGTAAGGTATAAGTCACAGCGCTTGCCCCATGTATCCAAGGGCGCCCCAGCAAACAGGAATAGGCATGACGAATATCCATTACATAGAAAGTAGAATCAAATACTTGAGAACCCACTCTGATCGGGAGATTAACCTCTCCATGCACCATTCTCTTCGAACCATCAAAGGCTCTTACCACGACGTCACTAGGTTTCAGCACAACCCCTTCATAGTCGAGTTTGTCTAGAACAGCCTTTGGCAACACATTCAATGAGGAACCATTATCCACTAATACATGAGATAGGGTAGTGCCCCTACACTCAATAGAGACGTGCATGGCCTTATCGTGGTTCCTTCCGGTGGGAATCAGATCAACATCAGAAAAGCCTAGACCATTATCAGTTGTCAGGCTAGCGACACAATTTTCAAGCTGGTCAACAGAGATTTCTTGCGGCACGTGCGCAGATTTCAAAAACTTCACCAAAGCTTTAGCATGGGCCTCGGAGCACAACAACAGAGATAACATAGAGATCTTGGAGGGGGTGTGCCCCAACTATTCAACAATATTGTAATCACTCTTGCAGATAATTTTTAGCACTTCCTCCATTTCTTGCTTGGAGGAATCTTCGATAGCAGTTCCACCCGGGGCCTCCATCTGGGCAGGCTCAATCATCGGTTCTTTGCCTCGAGTCTCAGTAATTGGTTCGGAGACAGAGATACGAATTGGAGTAGTAACAGTCTTCGGAGAGATTTCTGGGGAGAAGATCCTTCCACTTCGGGTAACCTTACTAGTCCAAACAATATTTTCGACATCGGGATTAGTAACTTCAGCAGTTCCATCAGTCAAAGGCTCTTGCTTGACACCATGAATGTAAACATCAGCACCATAATTCCAAGGGATAACCTTGCTAGAAGAATATGGAATCGGACCGGGCGTAATAATAATCAGGGGAGCCACTCTAGGCTCGACAGTAATCTTCACAGAACCTTTAGAGGTGATCCTCATTGGAGTTTTGGAATTAGTAACCACAGATACGTCCTCAAACTTCAGACCTCGGGACAAATTTTCACATAAGCTCTCCATAGAAGGAGTCTTCTCAAACAATATAGTACGGTCGTCCATCAAACGATGAATGCCTTCTTTCAGCTTCACACAACCATTGGATTGAGATGCACAATAATAACAGTTTTCAACGCAGCTCGGAAATAAACTGACTTGCAACAGCTTCTTCTTAACAATTGATATAGGAACAATCAAGTCAACCACGGTAGAAACACAAGAACCATCGTCAATAGCATTAATGATCTTGTCATGATTCGGCATAGGAGCGGTAATCACATTAGGAGTCTCAGGGGGATCAAACTCAGTCTCCTTAGTGTCAATCATGTCTTAAATCTTGTTCTTCAGTGCCCAACAGCTGTTTGTATCATGTCCAGGACTATTAGAATGGTATGCACACCTTGCATTGGGATTATAGCTAGGAGCGAAAGTATTAGGATTCCTAGGAGGATCCCTCAAAGTAATCAATTCTGCCTTCAACATATGCTGCAACGCCTGAGCCAATGACATGTTGATTTTTTTAAACTTTCTCCTGGGTGCATCCTGCTTACGCTGACTACCCTGTTGTTGTTGTGGCACCGGTGCAGAGATCAGAACTGCCCCAACAGATTGGTTGTGGTTATTCTTATTGCGACCCTTCTGGTCGTACGCAACATTAGACTCCTTCTTCCTATTATGTGGCTTCTTTGTAGTGTTTAAAGATGTAGCCACTTGTATTTTACCACTTCGAATTCCACTTTCAACACGTTCTTCTGTCAATATCAGCTCAGTGAAACCAGATGACGAGCTTCTAAGTAGATGACTATAGAAAGGACCGGTTAGTGTGCTCATGAACATGTCAACCAACTCTCTGTCAGCTAAAGGAGGCTGAACCCTGCCTGCAAGATCTCTCCATTTCTAGGCGTACTCTTTGAAACTTTCATTAGGGCCCATGGACATGCTTTGGAGTTGCATTCGAGTTGGCGCCAAATCAGAGTTATACTGGTATTGGCGGTAGAAAGCTTCAGCCAAATCATTCCAGGTACGAATATTGGTACTCTCAAGTTGATAGTACCACTCCAGTTGAGCTCCAGACAAACTCTCTTGGAAAAAATGCATCCACAACTTTTTGTCAGTAGTATGTGGCTGAATCTTTCAGACATAAGATCTCAAATGCAGCTTCGGGCAAGACACACCGTCATATTGAGCAAACGTGGGAATTTTGAACCTAGGAGGAATGACAACTCCTGAAACCAAACCCAAGTCCTCAAAATCCAAACTAGGTACTTTCTGAACCTCCATGGCCATCAGACGTTCTTCAAGTAATTTGTATTTCTCATCACCAGGGGGATACTGATCCTTCAGATAATCATCTTCCTCTTCAGAGTGTCCACCGGTGCCATGGTTACTATTTTCCTCATGTTTGTCACTTTCATAGTTGTCATCCAGTTCATCATCTTGGTCTACTGGGATCCCAATTTCCTTGACCTGTTTAGCCGGACCTTTAAATTTCCTCCCTATGTTGATGACGCCAGTTGATTTTCTTGCTTTCTTCTTCTTCTTGGTCAGAAGAGCTTTCAGTTCTTCATGCCCCTTGGACAAGTTCAGGATCAACTCTTGGAACTGGGCGTTCTGGGCCTGGAGATTTTTGACGGTTTGCTCGAGAGCCATTTCTTCTGAAATAAACAACGAGAAGATGAGAAACCTGTCTTAGAAACCTGTTATGCAATGATTATGAGATGTAGATGCATATGCAATGATTTCAAGGACTTTAGAGTTTATCTTTGCAAACAAATAGAAACAAAAGGAAAACTTTTATTAGTAAACTCAAAATTCCTTTTTTTTCTTTTATGCCTCTTGGGCTACAATGAAAGGAAATTTCAAAAAGCAAATTCAAAAACGCCTAAGACCTAGGACTCAAGACTCAAGTCTCCCACGGGCGCTTCCTCTTTGTGTCGATGTAAGCATTGATGCTCTGCTCCTCATGAAGTAATTTCGTCAACTCCAACACCTTCTTCTCACTAGCATAGAACTGAGTCTCAAAGGTGTCCCTTTCTTCTTTCATCTGAACCCAGGACTTCTGCAGCCTTCAAGATCGGTAGGCATATCTGGATGGAGAATGACTTGAGGAACATCTCCTTCAAACTCAGGTTCAACAATCACTGGTCTGACAGCTGGATATGGCATAATAAGATCTCGAGCACGAGTGCGCACCCATCTGAGGTAAGGCTCTAAAGGAATAGAGTTCTTCTGTCCCAAGGTATTGCTTTCAATCTTATACACCTTATTCCACGCGCGTATAAACCTTTGACGGTAACCTTGAGGTCATCTTCATAATCAAACATAATACCCTAAATAAGCATATCATGAGGACCATCCCTTCGAGCATAACCAAACTGGCGCAAAGCTAGCGAAGGATTATAGGTGATGCCTCCCCTAATGCCAAGGAGTGACACATCAGGAAATCCCCCACAATGATCAATAAGAGTAAAGTCTTCAAGAGATCGGGCACACCAATAGATATCTGAATGGGAGAGTGACATTATCCTTCGAGACCACTGCAGCCTTTGTTCATTCTTCAACACTGACCGGGGAAGGTGCGAAATAAACCACCTAGATAGTAAGGGTACGCAACACATGAGAGTCTCTTGCTCCTTGATAGTACGAGTGTGAAGCGAGTGCAGAATATCTCCGAGCAAGGTAGGTACCGGGTTATGAGTCAGAAATATTTTGATAGCGTGCACGTCTATGAGTTGGTCTGGATTAGGGAACAACACCAATCCATAGATCAACAAAGCCAATACTTCCTCAAAAGCATGGTAACTCATAGCACTTAGAAACAACTGAGCCTTCGCAATCAGGAACTTAGCAAGAAACCCCTTGACTCTACTCCTTGTTTCCCAATTGGATACAATGTCTGACCTCTTCAGATGTAAAGCAGCTGCAATGACTTCAGGCTTTGGAACGTCTTCTAGACCGGTAAAAGGTATATGATTGAGAATAGGTATTCCAAGTAGCTTAGAGAACTCCTCCATCGTGGGCACCAATTGGTAATTCAGGAAGGTGAAACAGTGGTGCTTAGGATCAAAGAACTGGAATAGGACTCTCATCATGTCTTCTTCAAAACCTGAGGTAACCAAGTTGAGTAGAAAACCATGCCTTCCGGTGAATCGAGAGCCATCGGGAACCTTTGAGACCAATTCTTTAAGCTGGGCAGGAACCCTTACAAAGTTGACTCGGATGAAATTTCTAGGAACGGAAGCCATGGCCTGCAACGACGAATAAAGATAAATTCCTTGGTCCTTGGAATGGTTAGTGAAAATGATATGTTATGATGTTATGATGTCATGTACATGTTAATAGTAAATAAGTAGCACACACAAACAAGTCATACAAGAGCCTTAGGTTTAAAGGCTTGTATGAAGTCCAAAGGTAAGTACCCTTCCCCACTGAGGTTTAGTTGGCTCAACCTGTCCTAGAATAGTAATCGGGTTCTAAAGGACTCATATCACGGATCTTTCTCGAAGGCTTTATTTTAGTGCGACACTCGAGTGGCCGACCAAAACATCCCGAAAGTCTGATCTCAAAGAGCGTAGCCTCAAGTATCAACCAACTTCGGTCTAAATCCAAAGTCGTCCATCTCGCTACCTTCTAATGACCAAAGATGAGTTAACTAGGGTTCTAAAGACTGTGACCATCATATCAACCATATCGGTACATGTCGTACAGTCTCCATGATCTATTGTCACTTACCTAAGGAATCACTAAGTCTGGGTGTAGGACCTTTCACACAAGTAACCCCAAAACAAAACCCATTAAAAATAAAGCACACAAGTCAAACAATTTTAAGCAAGTAGTAAAGTGATCTAACTCTAAGGTAACCCTCTTTTATTGTACTCCCCAGCAGAGTCGCCAGTTCTGTAACACGGTGGGAGAATTGACTTTTTTTTTTGTTTTCGCAAAACATGTTGCAGTTAGCAAGAGTCGCCACCGACTTTTCTTTTATCCAATAAGGAAAGGCTGAAAAGAACAGGAAAGACCTTGATAGATTTTGAGTTCGGGGGGTAAGTTATACAACGGGAAGGTATTAGCACCCTTTGTATCCATGGTTATCCATGGGCTCTTAAATGCTTAGCTCACCTTTTTTACTTACTTTTTGAATGTGTGTGAACGTTTTTGAAAATATTTTGTAAAAGTTTGACTTTGTAATAATTCGTGTAAGAATGTATACAAAGTGTTTGTTTTTTTTTTGAAAATATTTTTGGAAAAGTGAGATATGAAAAGTATTTGTTTTTGAGTTGTGAGTAAGCATTTAAAAGTTACTTACCCCTAATTTGTAAGGTATTTCTTGTACTTATCATTTTCCTTGAGAGATAGTACTATCCATACCATTAATGGGTAGGTAGTATTGTCTATTGGATATTGCGGGATAGCGAAGGGTCATCGAATGGTCATAGAAGGCAACATGTAAGGATACCTTAGCAATGCGAAGGGACTATCATCATTTTTCCATAGGGTCGTCGAGGGACAAGATCATCTTTTTATAGGCAGCTCGAAGGGTCATCGAGGGACTATGATCTTTATATCGAAGGGACTATGATGATATTATTCGTCAGCGTCTTTTGCTAAAGTACCCCTACTTTCGAGGGACATGACCGTTTTAATCGTAAGGCAATAGAGAGAGGCTACCCTAGAGGTGAATGTGTGCAATGTTCGTTGATTCAATTATATTATCTTGAGTTATAGGTTATTCTAACGTTTAATTTTAGATCTTGCCATACATGCCTATTTACCTAGCAAATAAAATATAAGTGCGAAAAATAAATACCTACACTATTACACGGCTTATGGGCAGTTACATGATATAACCGTACGAGAAAGTAAACTACACTATTACAAGGCTTATGAACAGTTACATAATATAATCGTACAAAAAATTTAAACTACACTATTACAATTTATGCAAAAACCTATACATTTATTCTAAGAAAATAAATGATAAACGAAAATCAATTACATATTAAAAGTCAAGTTAAATGTCCTAAATATCTAAGTCAATATTCGTTTTTTGAGAAATAATTTTGAAATAAATAAACCTAATTTCTAATTCATTTGTACAAAAATTAATTAATTATAAGCCTAAGTCTAAAACATTAATTTTAATAAAAATAATCTAAGTAAAAAAAAGATTACATAACCTAAACTATATTTTTTATTCTTTTAACGGTTTTATGATTTTTGTTTTGTTTTAATTTAATCGAAAAGGAATAAATTAATTAATTGAAATATGATAAAAGAAAGGGATTAGAAAATAGTTAAAAAGAAATTGCATGGGGTGGGAATCGAACCTTCAGGATGAGTATTTAATCCTTGGTTTGGATTGAGAATGATTGGAAATGGAGTTTTGAATTTTCATCTCTTTTTTTTTCAAGAATTTTGTGATTTGGAAGCCTTCCTTTGTGAAGCCTCTTGCCCCCTTTTCTCTTGTGTTTGAGCCTTGTATTTATAGGAGAAACATGGTAGACAAAGAATCATTGAAGAGCTAGGATCAAGGAACATGTTTCCAACCATTTTAATTTTTTGAAAACCATGTTTCCTTCACTCTCTCCCACGGTTTTATTATGGTTTTGATGGCCTTGAATGACATGTTTTAACCTTCTAGAAACTCCATTAAAAGGATCCACGTGCCCACCATTATTTGATTTATTTGGTTTTATTTAATTTTGTTTATTTCTTTGAATAAAATAAAATAAAATAAAATAAAAATCAAAATAATACCAAAGTGAACTTTGAGGTCCTTGAATATGTCATAAACATGATTCAACTTTAAAAGATAGGCCCATTGGTCCAAAAGCTAAAAAATGTTCAATGTAGGTTTCATGCGTTTCTCAAATTTTGCTCAACTTGCACCAATCGTAACTCTCTCAATTTTTGTCATATGAAGGTGATCTTGGACTTTTTAGAACCCTCAAGATGTCCCCTATAACTTTCGTGTTGATCACTTTTACATATGAAGTATTTATTTTTGTGTAAATTGCTTTGACGAAAAAAGTGTTTTTTTGTTGACTTTCAAAATGACCTGTAAAGTTTTGGTCCATATCTATCAAACGAGGCATTTTTGGCATTGACCTTAGAGAGACAAAGTTGTAGAGAATTGAATTTCCTTCAAAATAAGCTTTAGTTAAGGAATTTCTGATGAAGTATGTGAAAGTTGTGCGTGGTCAAAGTTCAGTTGACTTTTCCTTAAGAAAACCCTAATTTGGCAATTTTTGACTTTTGAGTAAATCTTGATTTTCTTGAGGAATCATGACCAACCCTTGATCAAATGATGAATGGGACTTCAAAATCTCGATGTTGGCAAGAAATGATGACGTTTGACTGTAAATTGGTCAAAGTTGACTTTTGGTCCAATACAATCGACAGTTGATCATTTGAGCAATTGACTGAGCAAACTTGTGAAGCAAGGCTTGAGACTTGACATGAGGATACCTTAGAGCACATAGAGAACCATGAAGTCCATTTGAGGTATTGAGAGCTCAATTCCTTTTGAGAAAAATAAAACCCTAGTTGTAGGTTGATTGTTTAGGAGGAGAGCTTGTATGGTCAATCCTTGAGTAGTCTTGAGCTTTTGAGACTCCTAGGAGTGTGAGGAAGCTTCTTGAATCAATTTGTCTCAAAGATGTGAGGGCAAATTTTGGGGTGCAACATCCTTCCATACAAAGCTTCATAAGACACTATACCAATACTAGCATGAAAGTCGTTGTTGTATGTGAACTTAATTAACGACAAATGGTTATCCCAAGATCCTCATTGGTCCAACACACAAGCCCTCAGCAAATCCTCCAAAGACTGGATAGTCCTCTCTGTTTGGCCATCCGTCTGTGGATGATATGCAGAACTCATCCTCAACTTAGTACCCAAAGCATCTTGTAAACTTTTCCAGAGCCTCGACGTAAATCTCAGGTCTCTGTCCGATACAATACTCGAAGGAATCCCATGCAACTTCACAATATCCTCAATGTACATCTCAGCTGGCTTCTGCATAGAATGGTTAATCTTCATCGACAAGAAATGAGCCAATTTAGTCAACCTATCTACAATCATCCAAATAGAATCATTCCCTCTTGCAGTCTTCGGCAAACCCGACACAAAATCTATAGAAATACTACCCCATTTCTATTCTGGAATATTCAACTGTTGCATCATACCCAAAGGCTTATAATATTCAATCATGGACTTCCGACAAATCAAACAGGCATAAACAAATTCAGCAATATCCTTCTTCATACCTGGCCACCAAAATAGTTTCTGCAAATCCTGGTACATTTTCTTAGCACCGGGATGAATACTCAATCTACTTCGATGTCCTTCTTCAAGAATACTCTTCTTAATTTCGGGAACGTCTGGGACACACACTCTGTCTCTGAACCTCATCACACCATCCTCATCAATCCGGAATTCACCTTCGTTACCCTAGTTAATTAAAACCGACTGATCAACTAACTTCAAATCAGATTGCTATCCCACTCTGATCTCTTCCAGAATACCACTCGTCAACTTCAACATACCCAACTTCACATTGTCAGGAGTCTCTTCACATACCAAACTCAAATCTCGGAATTACTCAATTAATTCCAACTCTCTCACCATAAGCATGGACATATGCAATGACTTTCTGCTCAATGCATCGACCACCACGTTTGCCTTACCAGGATGGTAATTCAAATCGAAATTATAGTCTTTCAACAAATCCAACCACCTCCTCTGCCTCATGTTCAACTCTTTCTGATCGAATAAGTACTTCAAACTCTTATGATCGCTGAACACTTCAAATTTAGAGCCAAAAAGCTAATGTCTCCAAATTTTCAACACGAACACCACAACCTCCAATTCTAAGTCATGCGTATGATAATTCCTTTCATAAACTCTCAATTGTCTCGAAGCATAAGTAACAACTTGTCCATTATGCATCAACACTCCACCAAGACCCATCTTCGAAGCATCACAATATAACACAAAAGATTCATTTGGGTTAGGCAAAATCAAAATCAGAGCGGTCATAAATTTCTTCTTCAATTCCACAAAACTCTCTTCACGTGCAACATCCCACACATAAGCCTGACCCTTACGAGTCAACTGCGTCAACGGTAATGCCAATCTAGAAAAACCTTCTATGAACTTGCGATAGTAACCTGCCAACCCAAGAAAACTTTGTATCTCAGTAGAAGACTTCAGAGTCTCCCAATGTAGCACAACATCGATCTTAGAAGGATCAACATCAATCCCACCACTTGAAATCACATGACCAAGAAAACTCACATTTTTCAACCAAAATTCACACTTTGACAGTTTTGCATATAACTTCTTCTCTTTCAAGACTTGCAACACAGTCCTCAAATGTTCAGCATGCTCTTCTTCAGATTTTGAGTATATCAGAATATCATTAATGAAAACCCCACAACAAACTTATCCAAATACTCATGAAAAATCCTATTCATATATTCCATGAACACACCAGGTGCATTGGATACACCAAACGACATCATAGTATATTCATAATGACCATACCTCGTCCTGAAAGCTGTATTCAGAATATCATCAGGCTTAACACGAATCTGATGAAAACCAGATCTCAAATCAATCTTGCTGAACACACAAGCGCCTACTAGCTGATCCATCAAATTGTTAATTCTCGGAAGTGGATACTTATTCTTGATAGTCACCTTATTTAACTAAAGATAATTAACACATAACCTCATGCTACCATCTTTCTTCTTCATTAACAACACAAGAGCACCCCACGGAGAAACACTAGGTCGAACAAACTTCTTCTCAAGAAATTCTTCCAGTTGTTTCTTTAATTCACTTAGCTCAGAAGTTGACATCCGATAAGGAGCCATTGACACCAGACTCGTACCTGGTATCAAATCAATCGCAGACTCTACTTCCCGTTCTGGAGGCAAATCACTTATGTTATCTGGAAACATTTCTGGGAATTCGCAAACGACAGGTAATTCGACACTCGCAGCTTCACGATCAACTTGCAACGATGCAAACAGCGCAAACATCAAGGCTTTGTCTTCTAAGAGTTCATCTACTTGCTTAGCAGACAAGAACACCAACTCTCCATTATCACCAAACTCAAGAAACTCCACAGTCTTATTATAACAGTTAATGTGAACGTAGTTGAACTCCAACCAGTTCATCCCCAGAATCACATCGATTTGGTGCAAGGGAAAACACACCAATTCCATCACAAAATTCTTCCAAAAAATCATCAAAGGACATCTCAAACACACAAAAGTAGTAGTAACATAACCATTAGCAGGAGTCTCTATTACCATACTACCATTCATATCAGACAATTTTAAACCCAATCCATTAGCACATTTAAGCAAAATAAACGAGTGAGTAACACCAGTATTAATAATAGCAACCAACTTAATGTCATTAATATAACAAGTACCTCGAATCAAGTTATCCTTCTGAGGAACCTCTGAACCACTCAAAACAAATATTCTGCCGTTAGTCTAAGCCGCAGTAGCATTCTTTTTCGGCTTCAAACACTGTGTACTGATGTGACCTTGTTCACCACAGTTGAAATAAGTCGGACCCTTATCTTTGCAGTCAGTAGCTTTGTGACCTCTCTTACCATATCTGTAGCACCTCAGCACATTATTGTTGCAAACTTCAACATGATGGCCTTGCTCGCCACACCTGTAACACTTCACAGAAGCAGGAGTTGCTCCCCCACTTGTCTTTTTCCCATCTGAAGCCTTCTGTTTCCCTTTGTCAGCTGGAGTCACATAAGGTTTTCCTCTGAATTGTCCCTTCTATTTCTTCTCACTAAGTTGCTTGTAGTGAGCAGATCGAGCTCGCCTATCCTCATCATAGATTCTACTCTTATCAACCAGCTCAGTATACCTTCGAATTTGTTGGTAACTAATACCCTGCTTGATCTCTGGTCTCATCCCATTCTCAAACTTAAGGCACTTGGACATCTCAGCATCAGCATGATTATAATGCGGACACAACTTCACCAGCACCTCAAATTTTGCCGCATACTCAGCCACAATCATATTTCCTTGCTTCAGCTCAAGGAATTCTACCTCCTTCTTGCCGTGAGCATCTTCAGGAAAATATTTTCCCAAAAACTCTCTCTTAAACACAGCCCATGTTATCTCAGTACCAATATCCTCAAGCCTCTGACGGGTGTTATCCCACCAATCTTCAGCTTCTTTTGACAGCATATGAGTACCGAATTGAACTTGTTAAGCATCCGTACACCCCATCACCCAGAAGATCTTCTCAATCACCTTGAGCCATTTGTGTGCGCTTTCTGGATCACGAGTTCCCACAAAAGTCGGCGGAGTATTCCTCTGGAATTTCCCCAAAGTACGGAACTCATCAGGAGCTTCACCATTCTAATTGTTCTGAGCTATCACTTGAGCAAGTGATTCCAGCACGTCAGCAATAGCACGATCGTTTCTCCCAGCTATTCCGCACACCATCAAACAACATTAGAAGAAAAAAAACATCGACAATGTACACACACTCATTGACTAACAGGGAACTGACATCATACAACACCTGGCCGGATAGACCGACCTGCTCTGATACCACTAATGTAACACCCTTCTACCTAACAGAAATTCACGAATAAAGTAACAATAATTATAAGAGTAAATTCACCACAAGGGCGTCATATTTCGTCATAACATCATAATAGCATTATCCTGCTCTGTAACACGGGTTAAAACATCAAAATGAACTTGAATACTACGTAGCGAAAAACTTCAAAACATCACAAGTTAACACATCAAAAGGTTTTAAAACGACTTCAAAACATCATAAATATCATCAATCAAAAGAACACAGTGGTTTGACTAAAACGTCTCGACCCGATGTTACATATCAGAGCAAGACCCTCTACATCGACCAAAATAACCAAAAGTACTTCGAGTAAGCTCTTCACGCACCAAACACTAATCCTGATCACCTGCACGTTACCCACGTGGAGGCAACATTCAAATAGGCAGGGTGAGTAATCATAAACCATTATACAAAATATAAGATAAGAAATAACAAGGTAAAATGCGTCAAAATAAACCAGCATCGTCTTTAATACATTATCATCATCAATCGTACATCATTTACAGTCATGTCATCAATCACATCATCATTCACAAACACACAATGCCACATAAATATGAAATGCATACACAGACTTGTGCATGTGGTACCAATTCGTCATAATTGATGGACATTGGGCCATCACCCTCTAAAGATCCCCACCAATAGGATCGATTCTACACAAGAACCGGAGCAACGTCATACACTCAAATCCGCACAATGGGATTGAAGCCACCAATGGACCGAAGTCCTAAAACCGTTACTGGACCAAAGTCCTAGAATGCCATGAATGCATGGTGCAAACTTCATAATCGTCATCGTCATAAAATCGTCACATTGCATCATCATTCATAAAATCATCTTACTTCTTCATCATTATGCATCAAAAGTCATCATAAAACATCACATCATAATGCATAAAAAATCATCAGAAAACATCACATCATCATGCATCAAAAATTATCATAAAACATCACATCACCATGCATCAAAAATCATCATAAAACATCACATCATCATGCATCAAAAATCATCATAAAACTTCACATCATCATCATCAAGGCACAAGGCATCACAGAACGGAACAGAAAAGAAAAGGAAAGAAAAAAATAAAACAAAGGCACTGCTCCTGCTTGCCTGGAGCTCGCCCGGCGAAGCAGCGAGCTCGCCTGGGTTCACCCGGCGAAGCAGGGGCGACACACCTTCCCCATACAAAATCCAGAAGCTCACAATTTATACTTTTCCCTCACTTCTACTTTCGCCCGGCGAGCATCTCGCTCGCCTGGTCTTCGCCTGGTGAAGCTGGGGCGAATCCCATATTTCCATACAAAAACCACCAGCTCATATTTCCACCTTTGCTTTGCTCCCACTTCCGCCCGACGAGGTTGGGGCGAATTCGCTTCGCCCGGAGAGGCGGGAAATTCGCCCAGCGAAACACATGATTCTACAACTTCGCAGTTGCAGTTCTGCACCTGCATCAGACCCTAAAGGTCTGTGATTCCAACACTTCACAGTCCAAAATACTCACAATTCATCATAGGTACAACACAACAACAACAACAATAGATCATGGTAGGTTTTATCCCTAACATCTAATCCATCATAACAATCCCAAATCCGTCATTAACTCGTCAAATTTACACGAAACCCAATACCTACATGTTTCTACACCTATATCAAATATAATGATAAAAGATTTCTTCCCATACCTTAGAAAATTCGACTTTGATTCCTCTTCTTCAAGTTCTTCCGAAACCCCTCTGAGCCCTAGCCTCCTTCTCTTCTCTTCAGAGCATTTTCTCCAAATTACAATCGTACAAACTGAACTTCTCCACTCTCTCTTTTCTTTTTGTCCAATTTACCCCTAGGACCCCTAATACTCTTTTCCAACATTGTCCTCACTTAACTCATCATATTTTACCATATTGCCCCTAATGTTTCACTTAAATATTTATAATAATAATAGTAATATATTTCACATAATCCATATTATTATTTTCAAAAATAATATTAGCACATCACAAACTTCTAGATACCCTCAGCACCCCCTTAACATCATAATTACCCCATAACATAATCATCAGACATCACAATAATTCATTCAAAATTCACCGAAAATACAAATATTTATAATTAATCAATTAAATAAATATTTTACTGATTTTGGGGTGTTACAGAAATGCTCCGGGATTTGTCTCGCCGACGTTTCTGAGGGGGAGATTGAGGGCATGGAGATGGACTGCGACGTCTTTGTGAAGGAAGTCGCTCTTGAAGGGCATGTTCCAGCATGTGGATCTTCTCGCCCTATTGGAAGATCAAGCAGTTGGACTTGTTGAGAGAGGCGATGAGGGTCGCAGTGCTAGGATCAGCGTCTTAAGGGATAGGTATGGGCCAAAGACATTACCGGAAATCTGCATGCGTGGTTTCACGTTGTCGGATGAAGGAGATCCATCCCTGTGGTCGGTCTCATTGACCGCAACTCTAAGGTTGTGGAGTGTAGCGGCAAAATCGTGAGTGTAAGTTATTGATTAACTTAACTCGAAAAGCAAGAGTCGCCACCACACTTTTATTTTATCCAAAAATGGAAAGGAAAAAGAGCGAACAAAACCTACACAAGCTCTAAAACAAGAACAAGTGCACAGAGACTGAGTAAGGGGGTTGGTTACGCAATGGGAAGGTGTTAGCACCCAAAACGTCTATAGTACTCTATAGGAACCCTTTGAAATATTTACGCTTTTTGGTCTGAAAAAGTTTGTTTGAAAAGAGATTGAGGAGATGAGAAGAGAAATTGTTTTTAAGATTTTTCTGTTTGGAGAGACTTATCGTCCCATGCCTACGTACCCACGGAGTGCAATGTACGATCAAAACCTCGTAGTTCGTGGTACAAAGAATGAAATTTGTTTGTTTTGTTTGATTTTAAAATGTAAAGACAAGTCATCATTTCCAAGCGAATAATTCCGCTTTAAGAAATGAATCATGTCTAAACTTATGAAAAAGTTTTGAAAGAGAAAAGTTCACGAGGGCACAAAAGGAGTTTGAATGAGTTTGAATGTTTTTTAAAGTCTTTTGAAAAAGGTGTCAATATGCTTATGTAGTTTAGCATTTGTTAAGAAATGAAAAGAAAAGAGTAAAATCACTTGACCAAGTCAAGGTTTGATTATGAAAGAGGTGATAGTTTGAAATCAAGAAAGTTTTGAAAAAGGGAGAAAGTTTTGAAAATTGAAGAATGGGTGGAGAAGAAGTGACTATCCTAAAGCACAAAGTAAAAGCTAAGGATAAGAATAGCCTAACCACAAATGTAGTTGTCTTCACCATAAACCAAGCAAAAACACAAGTCTTCAAAGTCTTCGAACCATAATTCCAAAGCAAAGGGAAAAGGTCATAGTTCTAAGTCCAAGGTTCAAAGAATTGCATTGGATGCCCAAGGTCTTCGAACCATAATTCCAAAGCAAAGGGAAAAGCCCTAGTTCTAAGTCCAAGGATCCAAGAATAACATTGAAGTCCAAGGTCTAGGTGCAAAATTCCCTGTCCATTGTAAAGGATAATAAGCATAGTCCAAGATTAGAAGCACAAGTTTTTTAGATGTTTTAGCCTTTATTAATGTTTTAGGTCCAAGTGGACAAAAGAGAAAAAGGCATAAGCATAAACATGTGTCCAACGGACAAAGGAAAAATTGCAGAAGCATAAACATATGTCCAACGGACAAAGGAAAAATTGCGGAAGCATAAACATGATATGAAATGATAATAATGGAGCATAAAAGTAAAAGAGAGATATGGAGCGAGAAGGAATTGTAAAAGTAAAAGTTAGAAGTTAGTGATTAGTTGTTAGTTGTTAGAGTAAGTGATCAATAATAATTGAATAATTGCACTTAGGTAAAGGTTAATGAGAACTCATTAGAGGATTGATAAGACCAAAGCCTCCTAACAACAAGTCTCATAAGCGTTGAACCAAAAGACAAATAATCAAAAAAATTTTATTGTTTTCCGATAAGGGACATATGTTGCGCTATGTTAAGCAATCGCCGAGTAATTTACGGAGTAATTACCCTACAATGAGGCCAGTCAATAGATCTTTGTGCTAATGCATGCTAGATGAACGATATGTAAATCGTCATCCGAAAGCAATACCGCACGAAAAGAAAATAGGTGACGATCTCGTCTTGATCAAGAATTCAACAAAGAAATTCTAAGATCCATTAGATTTTCATCGATCAAAAGAAAAAGAGAAATAGATGGAGAGAAAGATGGATCTAACATGTTATGACCCACACAACCGACAACAAAGTCAAAATTCAAGAAAATAAAATCAAAACTATTTTTAATGATATTTTTTTTAGAAAAAAGTTTTCGAACCAAAATTCAAAAACAATAGTAAATTCACGTCTAAAATGAAAAGTATTAAAAAGAATTTATATAAAAAAGATTTAAAGAAATTTTTTGAGAAAATGATAGAAATTAAAAAAAAAAGAAAAGGAGGTTAAAATAACAAGGTGATGGTGGCGGATAGTAGCACCAAGGCCCACACGGCCCAACTTTGTTTTTTAAAGAAGGAAGAAAAAAAATTTTAAAATAATATTTAAATGAAAAAGAGAAGAAAGAATCAGAAAGTCATTTTTATCATCTTCTTCTCTACTTCAACGTCCATACTGTTCACGGCCATGGGAGAGAGTACGGCGAGCGGCAAAGCAACGACATCGGATTTTTTGGAGCGGAATTGATCGATATCACTTGTAGATTCAGATTACATTCTCAATTTAACATCATTGTGCTCAGATCATTCAAATCAAAACCGCGAAGTTTACTTCGAAAAGCTCCAATTACCTTCAATTCAAGGTGAGTAACACTTCAATTCTTCTTCCTTTTCTTCCTTCTGAACGCGTCTGGATTTGTGGTTGTGTGATGTTGTTGTCACACTATGATCTGCAGAATTCGCGAAATGGAGTTGTTGCGGTTGATGTATTTGTACGCATTGCGTATTGATTCCGGAATTCTTGCAAATTTCTTTGTAAGCGGTTCAAATTGGTTGGAAAAGTGTATATGTGAATTGGTGAGAGTTGCAGAATTTGCAGGTTTAAACGGAGAATTAAGATTTGGTAAGTTAGTTGGGAGTTGAAGGTTGTTTATGGTGTTTGAAAGTTTTTGAGGAATTGATATGACGAAGCTTGAGAAAATGTTTCTGGTGAATTTTTTGCAGCAAGTATTTGGCTCTTCAAGCTTGAATTTGAAGTGAGATTGAGGGTGCTTTTATAGAAGAATTGGAGGTGAGTTTGAGGTGAATTTGGGAGCTGCAAATCCGTTGCCATTTTCATTTATTTTTCTGTATTTTGGAATTGGTTGATGCTTGAAGTCGTTTTGAGTCTTTTGCCTTGAGTTTTGGAAGCACATTTCCGTTTTGCTCGTGCAGGTTGTGTTGTGCCAATTGCATTTTGCGCTGCGTTTTGCGGTGTACGTCTTGCCGTTTTGTTTCGTTTTGGATGATGTGTTTGCTGCGTTTTTTTGTTTTTGATACTCGTCTTGCTGCAGTTTGTAAAATTGCCTTGTCAGATTCAAAGGTCATGAGTAGGGTCATGTAGTTGGCTTGGATACGGCTTGGAGTTGGAAACTTGGTAACAGCTTGGAGGATATTCACGACTTGCGTTATGAGTGGCCCACGTGATGTATTGAGTTTTTACTTACAGCTTGCTTTTGGAACTGGCTTGTGTAAAATAGCTTTGTTATGGCAACTTGTATGATGATTAACATGAGCATGAAGTGGGCTGTGCGTGAATTTGGCTAGACTTGGTATTGGTTTGGGATTTTCGGTGATGTAATTCATTTTTTTTTAATATTTAGTAATGGATAATGAAGTGTAAAATGAGTTATGAAAATGTGGATAAAAAATGTAACTAACAAAAATATGGGTATTTGAATAATAATTGGAAATGGATATTGGATATGTGAATTGGATAAAAATTATTTAGGAATTGGAAATAAAAAAAATGGATTGAAAAGAAAATGGATAAAAATAAAAATGTGATAACTTGAAATGTGGATTATCAAAATGGATATAATGGATAATTGAAAATAAAATGGATAAGAAAAAATGGGATAAAGATGGGTAATGGATAATTTGGAAATTGAATTGGATATTAGAAAGTGGGTTATGGACTTTTAAATGGATATTTGAAAATGGAACGAATTATTGAAAATGGATTCGAATCTGAGAAAAATGGATATGGAAGGATAATCCTGATTTTTTGCCCAAAGCTAATCTTGACCCTTTTTTTTCACAAGCCTTTGATAAAATGCACACAGCTACCACTGAACAATCTTGCCACTCAAGCAATAGCCAAATGAATCATCTAAAGTTTTCCATAGCACAACTACCATTGAACAATCTTGCCACAGAAACAAAACATCTGAATCAAACATCTTCTGAATCTCTGACTTTCTGAACCCAAAACTCATATGAACCACTGCTTGATAAACTGAAGAATCTCAATCACCAAACATCCTGACTTTGAACAGTCACTGCTTGAGAAATAAACCACTGGCACAAATGACAGGCAGATGAAGCAAACTTGATAGTTTGACCAAGATTAGGTCAAACATCCATCTGAACTGGATCATGAACGAACAACCACATTTGACATGAAATCGTTTCATTGTCTTTGATAAATCTGCACGACACACAGAGAGAGAAACTGCAACAAATTTTTGGTATTTTGGTTAGAGGTTTGTAAACAGAAACAAGTGAGAAATAATATACAGATGCTCAGTATAACACCCCATTTCTACCCGGCAATAATCGATAAAATCAGAGTAATAAAATTCAACTTAATAAAACAGTAGGATGTCACATTTCAACTTTAAAACACTTTTTCCTTTAATCAAATAATACATCGATATATAACACTTTTAATTCGGATGAAACCAAAATAACAACTTTTATTCATTCTTTGAAACCAAAACAATTTTCATAACTACGCAGCAGATGCTCAAATATTCAACTAAACATGGTATAACATTTTTGTTCAACTTAAACAACTTAGTAACAACATATTTTCATGGAACCAACTTGAAACAACAACAAAGCAACTAGGCGTTCATCCCCCCGAGTGTTACGTATCAAAGAGACATCACCGACTCAACTAGTAGGGTAAGCATCTCTACTCTGGATTACCTGCAGGATGGCGTATAAACCATCACCATACACAGAAGGGGTGAGATATCAAACAATATAAACAAGAGTATGATAATTAATACGTTAGATAGAATCATATAATTTCACTACTATCCAACAACAACAACAACTTAACAATCACCCACAATTTATCAACATACTTTATCGACTTATTACACATATCAACATTTACGACATAATCACTAAAATCAACCTAATCAACATAACCAACTTCAACTCTAAAATCAACGTAAACACCTTCATCAACTTCAACAAATATACCCAACATATTCAACTTCTTCAACATCAACATAATCGACTTCATCAACTTAAACAACGCAAACAACTTTATCAACTTAAGCAACATGAACAACTTTATCAACTTGGACAACATAAACAACTTACTCAACTTCACCAAACACAATCAACATAAACAACATAAATAATGCGACACAGGATGCGACTCGACTATGCATATGCATGTGGTACCATCGGAGTAAAACTCCCAACTTAAAATATACCAGGTTATCGAGGTATCTGCAAGGCATAAGCCTTCAACTTAGTAATTTTGCCAATCCAGGCCAACGTGGTGAGCATCCGCTCCAACTTTAATTCAACACGTGACAACAACCAACTCCGAACAACATATAATAAACCACATAACAACTTTAATTCAACACAATTCAACTTTGGCCATAGGCCTACAACTTATATACATCAACGTTGGTCATACGACCTACAACTTTAACATCAACATTGGTCCTTCGACCTACGACTTAAAAATGCCCATAAACCGGGACAAATCGACTTATTTAACTGTATCTACAAATCAACATATTTGACATAATTTTCAACAGTATATTCTCCCATTAGGCCATAACAACCACGACAATCATACAACATTTCATCATAGGTATTCACATCATATAACAGCACATAAGCTATACGTTATATAATAAAAGCATATCGCACGATAACACATCAATCGCACACATTCACGACGGTAAAAATCAACACAATGATACGGTTTCAATTTTCTGTTATAATTGAACCAGATACAGACCTCAAAACCATTTTTCCTTGAAAGAACATCTCGTTAGCTTTCCAACGCTTCTAACGGGGGTCAAAACCGACTTACGGATCAAAAGATATGAATTTTCGAAACTTTCCGAAACCAGAATTTTTCTGCATAACAGCCCTACGGGATTTTGCATTTTCGTCCAAAAATCCGACTGATTCAATTATTTTCTTCGAAACCAACACATACTCATTCATACCAAACATATAGTAGTGATTTGGAACCATCAAACGTGAATTCTACGACTTTCGATTTCAATCCAAATCTTAAACCCTCAAATCTCCAAAAATGCAAAAACTTACAAAATCAACCAAATTCGATAAAACAAGCATACTCGATCACGGCCTAACATTACTCGACACAACTACGCAATCTATTCTGACTTTTGTCCGTGAAAACATCGATTTCTATTCATTCCTACCATTTCAACCTAAAATGAAAACTAGGAGAAAATCACCAAAATTCATCCATATAGTTCAACACATAAAACCAACACAATTCGTCATAAAATCAACACAGTAGAAAATTATACAATCCCAATCTCAAGTATTAAGCATCTTATTCCCGGTTATAAAATTCGAACCCCACCTTACCTTAAATTGATGGCCGCTTGAATTTCCGATCGACTTTTCCGACTTGGCTCCGACGGCAATTCTCCCGTATCCCTCTTTTTCCAACTTTGGTGCCTCCAAACCCTCGTTCAACTTTTCTCTGTAACTTCTACGTCATTTTCCTATTTTTCTCTAACTTCCTTTACTGCTTCCTCCACTTTTCTTTTTATTTTATTTCTATTAATTAATAAACCTAATATTATAATTTCTAATATCTATTGGGCTTATGCTTCTTACCCCTTATTCTACTACTTCCAACACAACACTTAAGCCCACTTAATTAAAACACTCTCTTATAATTCTATAATATTAATTCTAATATTATTTCTCTCGACTAAATCGACTAATTACCGACTATCACATAAATCGTCCAAACCACCAAATCAACATATTCAACCATAAACGGAAAATATTCAATATTAATTTCCACAACTTCAATCAACTTATTAAATCAATTCAACTCGAACCAACTTAGAAACATCAACATAATATTCCGATATTCCGAAATCAACTTAAATCAACACAAGTATCACAAACCAACGTAAATCAACACAAATACTCAAATCAACGTGAATCAACACAACATACTACAATTATATTTAATTAAATACTTAATTAAATAAACGGTCGTTACACTCAGGAGAAACACAGATTGTGATCTTGCTTGTGGCATGAGATGCAAATGAGATGTACAAAATCTTAGGGGTAAAAATTAGGGTTCAACAACTGCCCCTATTTAAGTTTCTTCTATCAGGAGATATGAAGGTTAAAACTTCGTCTCAAAAAGATTGAAGATACTTAAATACAGAAAACCAAATTTTTAGCCATAAGATGCCACAAGATGATATGAATGCAAAGGATAAAACACTGCGGGGAATCTTGAAACAAGAGATTTACGGTAAATTGAGAGAGAAAATGCGAAAAGACACGTCGGGGAACACAAGCTATTTCTGAAGATCTGTCAAAGTGACAAGAAGTATCCCTCAATAGTTGGAAACAAATGGACAAGACTCTGGAAGACGAGTAGTGACATCCAAGAATAACATTGGATCGAAACTACAAACGAGACAAAAGTATGATAAAAGATGTCCAAGAATGGCATTGGACAATCAACAAGAAAGTTTCTGGTAAAATAACAGCGTCATCCAAGAAAACACTCTATTGGGGATAAGATATCCAAGAATGGCATTGGATGAAAGAAACTACATCATCCAAGAATGGCATTGAATGGGGCAACAACAAACATCAGAGTCATCCAAGAATGGCATTGGATGGAAACAAAATTCCATTTGAACAACTTCACTGGGGACATCCAAGAATGGCATTGGATGGCAAGGTTAAACATCAGAGATATCCAAGAATAACATTGGACTTGGCTGGGGAAAAGGTGTTCAAGAATGGCATTGGACAAAAGAATCTCAACATCCAAGAATGGCATTTGATGAAGTGAGAAAAGTTCTAGAAAATATATCATAAGTATCCAAGAATGGCATTGGATAAAAAGAGTTCACGATATCCAAGACTGGCATTGAATAAAGTGAGAAATAACTTTCAGGAATGGCACTGAAAGGTAAAGATAAATCACTACATTCAAGAATGGAATTTAATGATAGTGAGAAAAGAACTTTCAGGAATGGCACTGAACGTAAAGATAAATCACTACGTTCAGGAATAGCACTGAATGATAGTGAGAAAGACATCCAGGAATGGCACTGAATGCAAAAGAGAAAACTCATCCAGGAATGGAACTGAATGAACAAATAAAACTTCCAGGAATGGCACTGAAAGATATCCAAGCAAATCTGATGGGTATTATAGAAGAGAGAAAAGACTTATAAGAATAACACTGAGAGAAATAAGAGGAACAAGATATCCAGGAATGGCACTGGAAATTGAAAGAGACAGACATCCAGGAATGACACTGGAAATCAAAAGAGACAGACGTCCTGGAATGACACTAGAGATCAAAAGAGACAGACATCCAGGAATGACACTGGAGTGAAAGAAAAACAAAGATCTAACAACAAGACAAGATGCACATGGAAACGGCAACATCCAGGAATGACACTGGAAAGAAAGAAGACAGGTAAATGACAACATTCAGGAATGGCACTGAATGAAAAGGCAGGTAAAAGTTTTGGTAGGCGCCAAGCAAGTTGGACTTTGATCACAAGGTAAGATGTTAACAACAACAGGACCTCGAAAAAATGCATATGAGTGCGAAGCACACTTCGAGCTATGAAAATCTTTCTATGTATGGTATGTGAATGATTTATGTATGCAATGCAGATGATAGAGACAACTGAGATAGACTCCTTTGTGAGGGAAGAATGGAACTCTGATTCCTCAACACAGGGAATACTGGTCATTCTGCTTAGAGAGAAGATGTTGAACACATCTTTGTCACACTTATGAATTGTATCAGGCTGACGGTCTTTTGAGGAAAGACATCTTGATGATTCTTGAAGAAGACTGCCCCAAATTGATTGGTTGATGAAAATAAACTGATCATAGCTTCAGTTTGACTGCTGTAGGGGAAAAGATGAAATGATTGTTGAGAATAAACTGATCATGGCTTCAGTTGCTGGGGATGGACTGATCATGGCTTCAGTTCTTGAAAAGACTGTTGAGAAGGCTAAACTCAATATGAATCTTGAGAGAGATCTTCTGGTTAACCAATTTTGAGAATAACTTGCACTGAGCAACAAATCTTGAACTGGCTCATAACAGTATCTGGAAGTAATACGCCCCTGATAGGATCACTGACCAAGTTTCTCAACTGTTTGAAATTTTCTTAATGAGGAAAGTTTACCTGCAAATAAGATCATTCAAACAAACATGGTAATTTTAATGTAAAGCTCAATGCAATTTTGAAATCAAAAATCATTTTTTGAATGATGCAAAGCAAAATGGATCACTTGTCAAAACACAGACGGTTTAGACATTCAAAATGAAAGAGAAAGCAAAGGTATGACATTAAAGCAAATGATTGGCAACAAACTTAGGAGTCAGTTTACGCAACCTTGCTGTAGTATGCTTTCAAAAGAAACCTGACTTCAATTAGGTCTTTTGAGGGTTGTAACGTGGTCTGGTTCACGTTTTTTTTAAACAAAGGATATAGGCTCAAAGTTTATTTGTACCCAACCCATTCTTCGTGATGATTTTCAGTCCTATGCTCAGTTAATTCAAACTATACATTCAGGTTCCAAGTGATTTTGGAATTGCAACACTGTTATGATGATGGCTCAAGGACCAAAGGATTTTCGAGATGGCAGTCACTCTTCCTTACAACATTTTGTTGTTTTTGATGAGGACCTCAGTCAACTCATTTTTGTCTTTGGAGATTTTGGCAACCTCTTGATTTTTCTTTTGTTATCCCTAACTTTTGCCTGAACTATGTCATTTGAGCTTACAGTCAGCGGGATGCCCCAATTTTTTCCTAAGTCTCCTTCATAGGTTTTGACTTAGCGGGATTTTCTTTTGATTTTCTTATTCATTTTTTTTTAAAGATAGTGACTGCCTGGTTTAATGATTATGGTGAACCATCATTGGCTTTTGATTTGAAAGATCTTCAACACTTCTTTGATGTGTGCGAAGGAAAGCTTGTGATTACAATGATTCTCTTGTGTTTAAATACACAGTCCAATTAACTGAGAACTACCCATCCCCGGGTTAAGATTGCGGGTTTTTTCGTACAGAAAGAAACTCCACCTTCTAGGCTCAAAGGGGTTGTCAAGGGATTAACTTCCTTATTTCTCCAGTGTTTGGGAGTTGAAACAATGCCTGTACATCATCAGCCCAGTTTTAATTGAAAGCATACAGTTAAGCAATTTTAGGTATTTCGTTTTCATCCTCCTCCCTCCAATCTTTGCATAAATAAAAGTTTGATAAAGAAAGTGAACAGGAGATATATTTTTTTTTGTGTGAAAAAGAAAGCATAAAGATGCACACATTGGATATAAATGAATTGAATCAAAACATTGCAATGCTCATTTCATTGAAATTACCATGAAAGTACAAATAAAGTTCGAAAGCAAACAATCAATACAATAAAAGAAAAGTGCAAACAGAAAGAAACAAGGCCTAGTGATTAATCAGCAACAAGGATGAGTTGTCCTGTCTGAAACACTGGCTTTAGGAGATGATTCGTCTGAACTGACTCAAACTTCACTTGGCATGCTCTGGCAAAGGATTGTTGACAACATTGGGATTGTCATCAAGAAAAGTCAGAATCTTTGAGTTCACCAATTCTTGTACTCTAGCTTTCAATGCATAGCAACCTTCCAAGTTATGGCTTGCCCCACCTTGATGGAACTCACAGTGAAGATCAGCCCTATAGCCGACTAGGAGAGGATTTAGAGGAGGAGGTAGATCCCTCGTTGTAATCAAACCTTTCTGAACAAGACATGGATACAGCTCAGTGTAGGACATCGGGATATGATCAAAGTTAACCCTATTGTGATTCTGATTTTGTCTAACAGAATGACGAGGAGCTTGAACCATTTGAGCATTGACAACAGGAGCGACTGCAGCTACATATTGTTGTTGCCTGTGACGAGGTTTACCTTCAACTGAAACAGCATGGGTATCACCATCCTTTTTCTTTTGAAAATTCCCAGCATACTTTTTAGCACCGTTAAAGGCTTCAGCATTAGCAATCTTTCCTTTCTTGATACCTTCTTCTAGTCTTTCTCCAATAGTGACTAGGTCAGCAAAACCAGATGATACATTGCCTATCATCTTTTCCCAAAAGAGTGGCTGAAGAGTGTCCATGAATAATCCAGTTAATTCTTTTTCAGCCAAGGGTGGCTCCACTTGAGCAGCTAGCTCTCTCCAGCGCTGAGCGTACTCCTTGAAGGATTCTTTTTCTTTCTGAGACATATTTTGCAGTTGGCGGCGGTCAGGTATCATGTCCAGATTGTACTTATATTGCTTTAAGAAAGCATCAGCCAAGTCTTTCCAGCTTTGGATACGGTTCTTCTCAAGTCCCATATACCATTTCATTGAAACCTCACTCAAGCTATCTTAGAAACAGTGAGTGAGCAGTTTGTCATTTTTGGCATGAGCAACCATCTTGCGGCAGTACATCACCAAGTGGCTTCTAGGACAGGTGTGCCCCTTGTATTTCTCAAAATTAGGAGTTTTGAATTTTGCAGGCATAACCAAGTCTGAAACCAATCACATGTCCATTGCAGCAGCACTAAAGACATCACTTCCTTCCACGGCTCTTATACTTTTGTCTAGAGTTTGCCATTGCTCTCTGACTTCTTCAATGTATCCAGGTTCTCCCTGACTTTCAGATTGTGGACCAGCAGCATGGTACACGAAAAGAGGATTCTCAGGAATAGCTTGAGCAACAGAATGCCCAACAGGCTGAGGTTCAGTGAACAATGGAGCTGAAGATACTGGCAGTACAGACGGGACAAACACAGGGGTAGTAGCAAAGGGTGGCGAGTAATTCAGAGGTAACCCAAATTCTGGCCAAGTAGAAGCTGGTTGCTGAGTCAGTGGAGGGTCAACAACAGCAGGTAAGATTTCAGATATCACAGTCCTCTGAGGTGGTTCACCTCTAGCAATCAGAACTTGCAGCATATTTGTGAGCTTGGTCATACCGACCTTCAACTCATCAATTTCCATTCTGACTTCGGCGTTGTGTTGTTCTTAGTTTTCCATTCTCAACTTGACAGCAACTCTAGTTTCGTAGTTGTGTTGAGGAAACAGCTTGACGACGAACAGATAACTGAAGAAGGAGACAGTTGAAATGAGTTTCTGAGGCAACTTGGAAGAATACATATGTATACTCATGGATGCAAGAGTGCATGGATGCAACAACCACAAACAAGACCACTCAAAGCACACGGGTCAAAGGTTCGAGTCACGAGCGTGGAGTCAAGGGGTAAAAAACCAACCCACAAAGGTATGTTAAAAGTATAACACCTGCCGAACAAGGTTCTAAAGAAATTCCCAGAGTCTACAACCCATCTTTCGGTTATTATCGATTTCCCAACTGCTTGGTAGTCAATAATATTCTCAAGAGAGTCTCGTCTGAGTGTGGTATCGCGTAACAACAGATTCAAGTCTGCACCTGAATAGCCACCGCACCACGTCCTAATAAGGCCAAGATGGGTTAAGGGTTCTAAAGTCCTCAACTTCGGGTCCTCGGATCAAGAAGCATAACGGGTTTGCCATTTATGGTCTGCCATTATTGCCTCTTGGGAGGAGTGCCTCAACTGAGTCCTCGGGAATGGTCGCCAGAGTTGCCAGATCTCTAGGTTACATTCCATCATCTGCACCAATGCGCAGGATAGAACATTACCAAAGAAAACCTCGTCTGGATGTGGAATTTTCGTGTATACTAAGTCTGGCCAAATGCCACACAAGTCACACTACTTTCCATCCTAGTCCTAGGTGTATACTCAAGCCTGGGTATAAGACTTATCTCACCACACAAGATCACCAAGCAGAACAACCAATAATAGTCAAATCAATCAGATAAAGCGTAAATAAATCAAAATAGGCTGAACCCACTAAGAACCTGAGTCCCCAACAGAGTCGCCACTTTTTTTGTAGCGGAAAAATTGTGAGTGTAAGCTATTGATTAGCTTAACTCGAAAAGCAAGAGTCTCCACCGCACTTTTATTTTATCCAAAAATGGAAAGGAAAAAGAGCGAACAAAACCTACACAAGCTCTAAAACAAGAACAAGTGCACAGAGACTGGGTAAGGGGGTTGGTTACGCAATGGGAAGGTGTTAGCACTCAAAACGTCTATAGTACTCTATAGGAACCCTTTGAAATATTTATGCTTTTTGGTCTGAAAAAGTTTGTTTGAAAAGAGATTGAGGAGATGAGAAGAGAAATTGTTTTTAAGATTTTTGTGTTTGGTACGTACCCACGGAGTGCAATGTAGGGTCAAAACCTCGTAGTTCGTGGTACAAAGAATGAAATTTGTTTGTTTTGGTTGATTTTAAAATGTAAAGACAAGTCGGCATTTCCAATCGAATAATTCCGCTTAAAGAAATGAATCATGTCTAAACTTATGAAAAAGTTTTGAAAGTGAAAAGTGCACGAGGGCATAAAAGGAGTTTGAATGAGTTTGAATGTTTTTTAAAGTCTTTTGAAAAAGGTGTCAATATGCATATGTAGTTTAGCATTTGTTAAAAAATTAAAAGAAAGGAGTAAAATCACTTGACCAAGTCAAGGTTTGATTATGAAAGAGGTGATAGTTTGAAATCAAGAAACTTTTGAAAAAGGGAGAAAGTTTTGAAAATTGAAGAATGGGTGGAGAAGAAGTGACTATCCTAAAGTACAAAGTAAAAGCTAAGGATGAGAATACATTAACCACAAATGTAGTTATCTTCAGCATAAACCAAGCAAAAACACAAGTCTTCAAAGTCTTCGAACCATAATTCCAAAGCAAAGGGAAAAGGTCTCAGTTTTAAGTCCAAGGTTCCAAGAATTGCATTGGATGTCCAAGGTATTTGAACCATAATTCCAAAGGAAAGGGAAGAGCCCTAGTTCTAAGTCCAAGGATCCAAGAATAGCATTGAAGTCCAAGGTCTAGGTGCAAAATTCCATGTCCATTGCAAAGGATAGTAACCATAGTCCAAGATTAGAAGCACAAGTTTTTTAGAGGTTTTAGCCTTTATTAATGTTTTAGGTCCAAGTGGACAAAAGAGAAAAAGGCATAAGCATAAACATGTGCCCTACGGACAAAGGAAAAATTGCGGAAGTATAAACATATGTCCAACGGACAAAGGAAAATTTGCGGAAGCATAAACATGATATGAAATGATAATAATGGAGCATAAAAGTAAAAGAGAGATAAGGAGCGAGAAGGAATTGTAAAAGTAAAAGTTAGAAGTTAGTGATTAGTTGTTAGTTGTTAGAGTAATTGATCAATAATAATTGAATAATTACACTTAGGTCAAGTTTAATGAGAACTCATTAGAGGATTGATAAGACCAAAGCCTCCTAACAACAACTCTCATAAGTGTTGAACCAAAAGACAAATAATCAAAATTTTTTGATTGTTTTCCGATAAGGGACATATGTTGCGCTGTGTTAAGCAATCACCGAGTAATTTACGGAGTAATTACCCTACAATGAGGCCGATCAATAGATCTTTGTGCTAATGCATGCTAGATGAACGATATGTAAATCGTCATCCGAAAGAAATACCGCACGAAAAGAAAATAGGTGACGATCTCGTCTTGATCAAGAATTCAACAAAGAAATTCTAAGATCCATTAGATTTTCATCGATCAAAAGAAAAAGAGAAATAGATGAAGAGAAAGATAGATCTAACATGTTATGATTCACACAACCAACAACAAAGTCAAAATTCAAGAAAATAAAATCAAAACTATTTTTAATGATTTTTTTTTTAGAAAAAAGTTTTCGAACCAAAATTCAAAAACAATAGTAAATTCACGTCTAAAATAAAAAGTATTAAAAAGAATTTATATAAAAAAGATTTAAAAAAAAATTTGAGAAAATGATAGAAATTAAAAAAGAAAAAGAAAAGGAGGTTAAAATAGTAAGGTGATGGTGGCGGATAGTAGCACCAAGGCCCACACGACCCAAATTTCTTTTTTAAAGAAGGAAGAAAAAAAATTTTAAAATAAAATTTAAATGAAAAAGAGTAGAAAGAATCAAAAAGTCATTTTTATCATCTTCTTCTCTACTTCAACGCCGATATTGTTCACAACCATAGGAGAGAGTACGGCGAGCGACAAAGCAACGAAATCGAATTTTTTGGAGCGGAATTGATCGAAATCACTTGTAGATTCGGATTACATTCTCAATTTAACATCACTGTGCTCAGATAATTCAAATCGAAACCGCAAAGTTTACGTCGAAAAGCTCCAATTACCTTCAATTCAAGGTGAGTAACACTTCAATTCTTCTTCCTTTTCTTCCTTCTGAATGCGTCTGGATTTATGGTTGTGTGATGTTGTTGTCACGCTGTGATCTGCAGAATTCGCGAAATGGAGTTGTTGCGGTTGATGTATTTGTACGCGTTGCGTATTAATTCCGGAATTCTTGCAAATTTCTTTGTAAGAGGTTTAAATTGGTTGGAAAAGTGTATATGTGAATTGGTGAGAGTTGCATAATTTGCAGGTTTAAACGAAGAATTGAGATTTAGTAAGTGAGTTAGGAGTTGAAGGTTGTTTATGGTGTTTGAAAGTTTTTGAGGAATTGAGATGATGAAGCTTGAGAAAGTGTTTCTGGTGAATTTTTTGTAGCAAGTCTTTGGCTCTTCAAGCTTGAATTTGAAGTGAGATTGAGGGTGCTTTTATAGAAGAATTGGAGGTGAGTTTGAGGTGAATTTGGGAGCTGAAAATCCGTTGCCATTTTCATTTATTTTTCTGCGTTTTGGAATTGGTTGATGCTTGAAGTCATTTTGAGTCTTTTGCCTTGAGTTTTGGAAGCACATTTGCGTTTTGCTCATGCAGGTTGTGTTGTGCCAATTGCGTTTTGTGCTGCGTTTTGCGGTGTACGTCTTACCGTTTTGTTTCGTTTTGATTGATGTGCTTGCTGCATTTTTTTTGTTTTTGATACTCGTCTTGCTGCAGTTTGTAAAATTGCCTTGTCAGCTTCAAAGGTCATGAGTGGGGTCATGTAGTTGGCTTGGATACGGCTTGGAGTTGGAAACTTGGTAGCAGCTTGGAGGATATTCGCGGCTTGCGTTATGAGTGGCCCACGTGATGTATTGAGTTTTTATTTGCAGCTTGCTTTTGGAACTGGCTTGTGTAAAATAGCTTTGTCATGGCAACTTGTATGATGATTAACATGAGCATCAAGTGGGCTGTGCGTGAATTTGGCTAGACTTGGTATTGGTTTGGGATTTTTAATGAATGTAATTCATTTTTTTTTTGAATATTTAGTAATGGATAATGAAGTGTAAAATGAGTTATGAAAATGTGGATAAAAAATGTAACTAACAAAAATGTGGGTATTTGAATAATAATTGGAAATGGATATTGGATATGTGAATTGGATAAAAATTGTTTAGGAATTGGAAATAAAAAAAAATGGATTGAAAAGAAATTGGATAAAAATAAAAATGTGATAATTTGAAATGTGGATTATCAAAATGGATATAATGGATAATTAAAAATAAAATGGATATGAAAAAATGGGATAAAGATGGGTAATGGATAATTTGGAAATTGAATTGGATATTAGAAAGTGCGCTATGGACTTTTAAATGGATATTTGAAAATGGAACGAATTATTGAAAATGGATTTGAATCTAAGAAAAATGGATATGGAAGGGTAGTCCTGATTTTTAGCCCAAAGTTAATCTTGACCCTTTTTTTCACAAGCCTTTGATAAAATGCACACAGCTACCACTGAACAATCTTGCCACTCAAGCAATAGCCAAATGAATCATCTAAAGTTTTCCATAGCACAACTACCATTGAACAATCTTGCCACAGAAACAAAACATCTGAATCAAACATCTTCTGAATCTCTGACTTTCTGAACCCAAAACTCATATGAACCACTACTTGATAAACTGAAGAATCTCAATCACCAGACATCCTGACTTTGAACAGTCACTGCTTGAGAAATAAACCACTGGCACAAATGACAGGCAGATGAAGCAAACTTGATAGTTTGACCAAGATTAGGTCAAACATCCATCTGAACTGGATCATGAACGAACAACCACATTTGACCTGAAATCGTTTCATTGTCTTTGACAAACCTGCACGACACACAGAGAGAGAAACTGCAGCAAATTTTTGGTATTTTGGTTAGAGGTTTGTAAACAAAAACAAGTGAGAAATAATATACAGATGCTCAGGAGAAACACAGATTGTGATCTTGCTTGTGGCATGAGATGCAAATGAGATGTGCGAAATCTTAGGGGTAAAAATTAGGGTTCAACATGGAGGTCGACGTTATCCAAGGTGACGGCGACAGCAGAATCTTGATGGACATCATCATTTTGGTTAAAGGCCATGATGATCGAGGAAATTTTAGAGAGTAAGCTTTGGTCTTTAGGTTGAAAAGATGAGAGATCTTGGTTCAAAAAGACGGGAGAAGCGATGTTTCCCACAGACGGCGCCACTGATCTGGAGTGATCAGAATGGATCTTCGTAGCCTTTAGTGTAGGGCAGCGATGATGGTTGTAGGAGAGGAGGGGGTGTACATGCAAGGTACTCCGATGCCAAATTAAGTTTTTGGGCTAGAGAAAGCAAGTACAAAACATTTAGGTATGAGTTATTGAATATTTGATATTGATCAAACCTGACTCTCTCAAGTGAGAGGGTATTTATAGAAAAAACCCTCAGCGCGGGGCCAAGGTCTCCCATGTGGCCGAAATATCCGGTCGACCAATGGGAGACTGCCAGGTTGAAGGTCTAGCGCGTGACCTTATGACCTGTTCCAACTGTCCCAGTGAACTCCGGAGGGGCAGTTGGTCGCGTGAACCGTCAAGCGCGTGAGGAGGACGTCCCCAACGACTATATTCTTCCTAACGGTTATCTCGTGCCCAACGACTATATTGTGCCCAACGGTTAGATTGACTGAATCTCATTATTGGGCCTTGCCAAAGGCTGGACTAGGTTGGGCCTTGCCCTACTGTGGGCCATGTGCCTGCCCAGTCCAGAACAATATGAAATCTTTGTTTTACTCTCTTCTATTTTGCTTCTTACCATGATTCATGAATTTTAATGTGCTTTTTTTCGTTGGGTTTAATTGTTATGCACTGACAGTGTAAAAATATTTTACACTGTCATCCAATAAAAATATATCATTGGTCGTCATTAGTTGGTTAACAATGTAAAAAAAAAATATTGCATCACCCTTTTTTTCCTTTTTCTTTTATTTTTTTTTAATATATTTTTATTACATTACATCTTCTTTAACATTGTCTTTCTTTTTTTATCATCTGACATTTTGTATTATTATATTTGATAGTTTCTTAGTAATTTGTTTGCAACATTATATTTTTATTTTGGTGGTTTCTAGATCTTAAGTGTTAGCTTACAAATAATATAGCGTGTGGATTAGCATTTCTTTGTTTATTTTCTCTTTTTTAGTGGAATAGGCAGTTTTCTTTATTTTTATAAATTATTTGTATTCATTTGATTATTTTTATTTATTTACATATTTAAAATAATTGATTTAAAAAAAAATAGACACGGAAAAATATACATAAAAACGAGTCTCAGACAATCAAAATAACTCATATTTTTAGCGTGTTGATTTTATAGAGAAATTGTAAAGGGATGGATTGATGGAAAATTAAAACACAATAACATATCAATTCTCAACGGATATAAAATTCTTCAGACTTGTAGGAACCGAATCTTGAGGATCAACAATAAATATAAGATGATAAATCGAACAAATAAAGGTATAAAAGAACATCAATATTTTTAACGTGGAAAACCCTTTAATATTAGAGTAAAAATCACAAGTCGTCCAGACAAAAGAAACAACTCCACTATAATCAATTAAGGGTACAAGAGAGTCTTAAAATGATTCTCAAACTAGTGCTAACAGTCGCAAATCACAAAGCAAACTAACTTACAAATAAGAATAAAAAAGTTGAAAAAATTTCTCAAATCTGCAACTTCAGTGGAATGCATATAACTCTCACCTCAGATGTTGTTTTGAAATTCTGTATGGTCAAAAGTTAGATGCATGTGTTAAGACTGGTTGCAAAAAACGGGAATGAGTTTCTCTTTTCTTTTCTCTCTTTTGAATCCTTATTTTCTCTATATCTCTCTTAACCCTAAATTGATTATTTCCACAATACCTGAGACAAATGGATTAATCATATTTAAGTCTTTCTCACATATCCACAATAACTGAGACAAATGAATTAATCATATTTGGACCTTTCTCACATAGGAAAGGATCCCAAATCTAACATGGATGAATAATGAATCAATAAACTATTTTTTGTTGGATAAAAGCAAATAAGTTTTGTGTAATTTTTTTATTATAAAATCTTGAGTTACGTGTCAAATGAATTTGATTCAATTTACTTTTCTTTTAAAATAAGTTTTATTATAGAATATCTTTTTTTTTATATAATCAAATAAGCGTATAAAGTTCTTTCATGTAATATAATTGTCATTTTCATTGATATACAGCTTTTTCTCGAAAATGTGAGTTTAATATATTTATAAATTAAGCTTGATCCTACACCAATTTAATAAATAATTTTTATCTCATTTTTGGTAAAAAGTTTTGTTAAGTATTAACAAGTGTGAGTATTGTGGATAATAGTCTCACATTGGATATGAATGTGGTGACTTGAGCATTTATAAGTGGGAGAACCCATACACCTATCACCTTAAGGTTTTGGGTGAGTATGTGGTGTGTCTCTCACAAAGGTGTTGCTCTAGAAAAAAATCTCACAATGTTCAATGCTCCCTAGTAGAAATCTTTCCCTAACAGTGGTATCAGAGTCTTTGGTTCGAGTAAAGGACCGACTTACTTATATAGAAAGTACTCCCTACAGGTAGTGGTTAGGAGGTGTCTCGTTGAAGAGTGTCAACGATGGTACAAGGGTGCAGTTGCATAGTTGCACAGTTGAAGCTTCTGCTTAAGGGGAGACATTGTGGAAGCATTGTGGATAAACTCACACTTGAGGGGGAGTGTTAAGTATTAACAAGTGTGAGTATTGTGGATAATAGTCTCACATTGGATAGGAATGTGGTGACTTGAGCATTTATAAGTGGGAAAACCCACACACCTATCACCTTAAGGTTTTGGGTGAGTATGTGGTGTGTCTCTCACAAAGGTGTTACTCTAGAAAAAAAAAATCTCACAATGTTCAATGCTCCTTAGTAGAAATCTTCCTCTAACAAGTTTAAATATATTTTAAATAAATATTACTTAAATTCGATTCCAAGTAATATTATAATTGTTGGTATATTTACTGAGACTTAGTCTTTGTTATGAATAGAAATGTTAATTTAGTTAATTTTAATAAGCTAGGTTTTAAGAAAGTTGAATAAGTGTTACGAGTTATTATAGTTTGTTATTCCTTATTATTCTATGAGGTTTCTATTTGATTTGTAAGGCTTATATATGTTTGGTCACGACGAGGAGCATTAACATTGGGCTAAGAGCAACACACAAGTGAGAGAGACACCACATATCCACCTAAAACCTTAAGGTGATAAGTGTGGGTTCTCCCACTTATAAATGCGCAAGTTTCCACATTTATAACCAATGTGGAACTCTAACTCACACTTGATTTATTATTCTTAACATTCCCCCTCAAGTGTGTGAATCCACAATGATCCCCTTTAAGTGGAAACTCATTTGTCCATATACAGTTATACTGTTGTTGTCACCTCTTCCTGGACATTTCGATACACCTCTTTTTGGGCATTTCGATTTCAACGGGACACCTCTTCCCAGGCATTTCGATATAAGTAAATTGGTCTCTTTACTCGAATCAAAGACTTATGATACCATTTGTCGGGTCATAAGGAGGAGCATCAAAATTGGGCTAAGAGCAACACACAAGTGAGAGAGATATCACATATCCACCTAAAACCTTAAGGTGATAGGTGTGTGGGTTCTCCCACTTATAAATGCTCAAGTATCCACATTTATAACCAATGTGAGACTCAAACTCACACCTAACTTATTATTCTTAACAATAAAAAGCCACCATATTTTCATTTTGTAGGAATAAGAAGTGATTTCACTTTATTAATATTGTTAAAGTTAAAGTTACTAATTCTTCATTTGGTATCAGAGCTCTATCACGGGTAGAGCTGTCAAAATGGGCTAGCCCACATGGACCGGCCCACCAAGCTCGAAGAATTATAGGGCTTGGACCTTAAAATTAGAGCCCATATTTTTCAGGGCCTTTTTAGCCCAGCCCTGAAAAGCCCGCTACCCATTAGGGCTAGCCCATATGGGCCGTGGGTAGCCCATTAGACCCATATCACCATAAATTTTTAAAAGTTATACTAATACTTATATTATCTTACTCCAAAATAACACATTAATTTTTCTCACCTCACTAAATTTTATATATATTCTATTCAATGTTTCTCTTTTAAATATTATACATTAATATAATCAACACTATATTTTCGTATTCTATTAGTTTCTCTTATGTTAAATATTCGAGTATTATTTTATACAATTTAGACATGTATTATATTTAAAAACACATTATAGTATTGATAAAAGATAATATAGTACTTAAAAATATATTATAAAAATGTATTATGTTTAAAATAATATAATTATTAATTTTATTTATAATAAATATTATGGCATTTTTATTTTTATTTTTTATTAAAAAAAAGCCCATTTAGGGTCGGGTAGCCCGAAGCTCATCTAGGGCCGGGCTCGGGTAGTAATTTTCGAGCCCATATAAGAAATAAGCTTTTTTGGCCCAGCCCTAAAAAGCCTGAACCCATCAGGGCCGGGTCGGGTAGCCCATTTTGACAGCTCTAATCACGGGGCCCAATATAGTGAGTAAACAAGAGTGTTTGAGAGGAAAAATACTAGAGTGAGTGAAGGAAGTGATATGGTTGAATCAAGCAATTTCACCGCACCAAATGTGTCCGCATTTGATTGAGACTACGATTGTTGGAGTTTGATCATGGAGAATCTACTTCGAGCAAAAGAGTATTGGAGTGTTATTGAATTTGGAATCAAGGAACCAAAGGAGACTGGACAGATAAGTGTGGCACAATAAAAAGTATTGGATGAAGAAAAATTAAAGATCTGAAAGCAACTAACTATCTATTTCAGGCCATTGACAAATCCGTCTTAAAAACTATTACTAAAAAAGAAACAGCTAAACAACTGTGGGAATCCATAAAATTCAAGTACAAGTGAATCACTAGGGTGAAATAGGCGCAGTTACAATGGCTTCGATGGGTATTCGAAACCATAGAGAGGAAGATAGGGGAATCATTGAATGATTATTTTGGAAGAGTGATGGAAACAACAAATGACGTGAGTAATTGTAGAGAGAATACTAATGGTGTGAAAACCGTTGAGAAGATACTTAGATATCTGATAGAAAACTTCAACTTTGTTGTATGCTCAATTGAAGAGATTAAGGACATTGATCTCTTAGTTGTGGATGAGTTGCAAAGTTCACTACTTGTTCATGAGCAAAAAATAAAAGAGGAGTGGAGTGAAGAACAAGTTCAGCAAGTTGAGCATGGCACACATTAAGGACGTGGGAGAGGAAGAAACAATTTACAAAAAGGAAGTAACATCTATGTTAGGGTACGAGGAAAACAAAAACCATTTGAAAGTATAAGTGTTATTATATGTTATTGGTGTCAAAAAGAAGGGCACTACCAAATTAAATGCCCAAATCTAAAAAAGGAAGCAAACTATGCAGAGTTTGACGAGGAAGAGGTGTTGTAAATTTGTGAACATTCAATGTGCATGTGTGTGTTTTCCAAAATGATAAGAAAAGTGGAATGGTGTAAATGCTAATAAATGTAAGGGAAATAGTCATACATAGAAAGATTTACTCACATTCAAAGCCTTTATAAAAAGTTAAGAACATTAACTCAACAAAAGGGCAAAAGAGGATAAAGTGCCACATGGACAAATGTGGTGGTCCCAAGCATTATGTCATTTGTCTCCTCCATACACCCCTTGTCGGTGTCGCCACCGGTGACATCAACTTCGATACCGGGTCTGAGGAGGTGGGCGTAAAGGCGCTAGTGGCAGCTTATAGGTGGCACTTAAGCACTTAGGCACGACGCATCGGAGCAATCGGGCTACTCGTGGCATTATGAGGTGGCGATGGTGGCGCTCCGGCAGGCGGCCTTCGACCGAGTTCACTATTGCTCTCGTTTTAGTCGATGTATGCGTTTGATTTTTGAATTCAAAGAGAAGCAACACTTCATGAAGTGTTGCAGAAGGAATGAAAATAAGCAACGTTTGGAAATAATGCAACTTTCAGTTAAAAGGTGTTGTTTCATCAAGGGTCACAACCTTGTGAAATAGCACATACATATAAATACCTCATTCCGAAATTCAGAAAACACATCAGAAACTGAATATCCTATTGAACAAATTCCAAACTTTTTTCGCTACAAATCGAGTTTTCGTCACTCTTGTTCAAATTCAATATAAGGATGAATTATCCTGGGTATTCATGCGTTCCAACTCCAAGATATATTTGAGAGTGCTTGAAATACTTTTAAGGAAAGTGATTTCGTTCACGATTCAATCTTGGATCCATTCGACTTTACCAATATTTCTAACAAGAAGAGTTACTGATAATGGCTCATGCCAAAGTTCAAGATATTAAAGGCAAATGGATATGGTTTCTCGATTCTGGTTGCTCAAATCACATAACAGGAAATAAAAGGTAGTTTGTAAAACTAGATGAAAGTTTTAGTTGTAATGGTAGATTGGGAAACAACTCAAGAATGTAAGTAATTGGAAAAGGAAGTGTCATTTTGAAGTGGAATGAATCATTCAAATTGTGAGTGATGTTTACTTTGTGTCAGACTTATCCAACAATTTATCAAGCATAGGCCAACTTCAAGAAAGACGTCGAGTAATCATAATAAAAGAAGGTGCATGCAAAATTTATCATCGTCAGAGATGGGAAATTATAGACATCAACATGACTCTGAACCAGATGTTTGTGATTCATGCTACACTAAAACCGCTTCCACGAAAATGCTTAAAGGTCGAGGAGGAGAACTTGAAAGACCTATGACATAGAAGGTACATACATACATGTAAATCATAAGTTCATTATTTTTATGCAGAAGAAACAAATGGTGAAGGGGCTACCAAAGTTCAAAAAAGTTACAAAGGTTTATGAAGTGTGTAATATTAGAAAGCAACACCGAGACAAAATACCAAATAAAAGTCATTGGAGAGCATTAGAAAAACTTCAATTGGTGCATGCAGATCCGGGTGGTCCAATCACTCCAATCTCTCCTAGTGGTAAGAGATATTTTCTAGTATTTTTAGATGAATATTGTTGTAAAATTTGGATTTATTTTATTGCAGGAAAAAGGGAAACATTTGAGATATTATAGTGCTTCAAAAATCTAGTTGAGAAAGAAGCTCAAAAACATATATGTTGTTTACGAACAGATAGAGGATGTGAATTCACCTCAAACAAGTTCAATCAGTTGTGCATAGCAAATATAATTAACAATAATTAATATTTCTTTTCACACTATAACAAAACGGGGTAGCCGAACGAAGAAATCAAATAATTATGAATATGGTGTGCTGCTTACTTAATAAGAAAGAGATTCCGAAGAACTTATGGGTAGAAGCTGCAAAGTGGACAAATCATGTGATTAACAGAAACCTTACTAAAGCTGTAAAAAATGGTACTGGAAGAAAGATGGATTGGACTGAAACCTAGAGTTAACTATTTTAGGGTGTTTGGATCCATTGCACACATACATATATATGAGCAGAAGAGAACTAAACTTTATGATAGAAGTCACAAATGTATCTTAATAGAAATGAGTGATGAATAAAAGTTTTACCGATTGTATGATCCAATATTGAAGAAAACCACAATAAATTTGAAGAATGAGAAAAATGGAATTGGAACGTAAATTCAAAAAAAAAAAGCAAAAGAAATTAATCTTGATTTGGGATACAATGGTAATAACATGGAGGATTCTGATGAATAATTAGATATATAAGTAGAAGTGAATGATGTTGGAAACCATGAACATACATTATAATATGAGGAACAAAAACATAAGGAACGACTAGCCAACAGGACTACGAAAGTGGTGAAGGTCTTTCTGAAGAAGAACAAGAGGCCATAACATTTTTATTCATGTCAAATGATGATCCTAAAAATTACAAGGAAGTTCTGAATGATATAAAATGGATAGAAGTCATGAAACATGATATATATGCCATCAAAAATAATAAAACATGGGAGTTAATGAATCTACCAACATAGGCCAAGAAAATTGGACTGAATTGGATTTACAAACCAAATTAAATGAAGAAGGCAATGTTGATAATTACAAAGCTCGACTTGTTGCAAAAAGAGTATACACAGACAAAAGGGGTAAACTATAATAAAGTATATACTTCCGTAGCACGATGCGACACAATTCAATTTTTGTTGGTTGTGGCAGTAGAAAAAGGCCAGAATGTGTACTGGTTGGATGTGAAAAGTGTCTTCTTATATGGAGAATTGAAGGAAAAGGTATATATGGATCAACTTAAGGGCTTCATTAAACACTGCAAGGAAAATAAAGTATATAGATTGAACAACACCTTATATGGCAAATAGGTGCCAAGAACATGGTTTAGCAGAATCGGTAGTTATTTCCAACGACAAGGGTTTACAAAGAGCAAACATGACCATAATTTATTCATCAAAAGAAGATAAGATATAATAATCATGGTAATTATTTATGTTGATGACTTGATATATATACTAAGAATAATGAAGAACCTTGTATCTTAAAGCTACACGCCTAAATATAATGTACGTAGTGTGTTTGATTTCACATTACATAGCTAATCCAAAGGAGGAACACATGTAGATTGCTAAAAGAGCCTTGAGGTATTTATGAGGTACTCTAGAGTTTTGTTTGTTTTATAGAAGAAGGACTGTCTCAAAGCTTTTGGCATATACTGACAGTGATTATGCAATAGATATAGACAATAAAAAGAATACTCCAGAGTATGTTTTTCTACTAAGTTGGGCAGCACTTTGTTGGAGTTCGAAGAAGCAAGCCATTGTTACCTTATCCTTTACTAAAGTTAAATATATAGCGGTAACCTCATGTGTTTGCCTCTGTGTTTGGATAAAGGGTGCTCTTGAACAAGTTGGAGATGAAAATTACGAGTGTATTGATATTCTTTGTGACAACAATTCATCAATTAAGCTTTCTAAAAATCATGTCATGTATCGGAGGACTAAATATATTGATGTCAGATATCATTATTTACGTGATTTTCAAATTAAAGAGCGGTAAAGTTGGTTTTCTATGGAACATAAGAACACGTTGCAGACATTAGGACAAATCCATTAAAATTGAATCAGTTTGTGAAACTTAAGAGGCTACTTGGAGTACAACCATTTGAAAATTAAATTGTATGTTCAATGAGTATTTTAGTTTAAGAAGAGGAATTTGTTGTTATATTTCAAAAGACTTAGCCATTGTTATAAATAGAAACGTAAATTTAGCTTAGTTTAATAAGTTAGTTTTTAGAAAAGTTGAATAAGTATTATGGGTTATTATAATTTATTCCTTATTATTCTCATAGGTTTCTATTCAATTTATAAGGCTTATATAAAGCCATCATATTATAATTTTATAGGAATAAGAAGTGATTTCACTTGATTAATATTGTTAATATTGTTAAAGTTATTGCAACTAATTCTTCTACAATCTATTTTTTGTAATTAAACTTTTTTTGTATTATTTTATTGAATGTTATAAAACAAAGTGATATAAAACATCAATATTTAAACATTTGTTTTGAAAAAATATTAGGGACATAATTTGGGTGAAATATTTGGAATAAGAACTTTTTTGACGGCCTTTATTTCTGATGAGAATATAATCAGAATAAATGTCTAATAATTGATACAAATAAAATAAAATAAACTCACAATCAAAATTTATTACTAACTTGCAATTTTTGGACAAAAAAATTGCAAACCCTCTCAACAACTATTTTTGAACGGAAAAATAGAAAACCCTCTCAACAACTATTTTTGGACAGAAAAATAAAAAACCCTCTCAACAACTGTTTTATGGACGGAAAAATAGAAAACCCTCTCAGCAACTATTTTTTGACGGAAAAATAGAAAACTCTCTCAACCACAATTTTTGTACGGAAAAATTGTAAACCATCTCTAGACACACAACTACCCAAATCCCCAATACACGCAAAAGACTAGAATTGTTATAGTAAATAAAATCAAACTAACTCTCTATATTTATAATAATCTTTTACTCTTTTTTTCTTCACATTACTCGATGTGGGACTTGGATGAGTACCCACTTTAACACAACGTATCCTCCTTTCATTTAAAGTCCCACATCTTTTCACTTCATAGTCACCTTCATTCTCACAAGCTAAAAGATCGTCTACACAACTAATCACATTTGTAAAAGGAACACTTTTCAATTCTTTTGTCTTCTTCTTTATGCTTCGCACATCCTCTATAAATTCTGGACATCTAGATTGCACGTGACCAAATTGTTGACAATAATGACACTTGACATAAGTCATATCTCTTGGTTGAAAACTTCTACCATATTGATCATCATAGTCTTGTTGTGTCCTCCTTTGATTACTAGTACCTAATTTTCTTCGGGAGATTGATCAGTACCCATCATTTGTTGACTCTCATTCAATGATTTCACTACTTCATCTAACTGTAGTGTGCTCTTCCCTGCTAACATTGATTGCACTAATGATTTGTAAGATTTAGGTAGTGAAGCCAACAAAAGTAGTGCTTGCTCTTCATCTTTGATATCTTCCCCTGCATTCATGATTCTAGATACCAACTTATTAAATTTATTAATATGATTAAATACATTACCTTCATCTTTCATCTTCAATGAGTATAAATTCATTTTCATCATCAATCGATTGGTTAATATGGTTGATGCAAACTTGCTTTCTAACAAATCCCACAATTTCTTTGGGGAGGTTTCTTTCAACACAGTCGCTTTAATCTGTGGAGGAAGTGCCAACCAAATTGTACTCATCGCCTTTTTTGTATTAAATTCCAATCTTAATCTTTCATCTCACTTGGTTTTTCCTTTTCCAAAGCACAATCAAGACCTTGTTGGACCAAATAGTCTTGTATCGTGCATTACCATAAGGGGAAATTTATTCTCCCATCAAACAAAGGAATATCCAACTTCAATGTAGCCATAATATTGTTTAAGAAAATAAAATTCAAATCAAATACGATGATAGCAAACATGTGATTTCCTCCCTTGATCGGAACCTTTGCTCCGATGTCACTTGATGGGAATATAAACCAGAGTAAATCTCCAATAATTGATACAAATAAAATAAAATAAACTCACAATCAAAATTTATTACTAACTTGCAATTTTTGAACGGAAAAATTGCAAACCTTCTCAACAACTATTTTTGAACAGAAAAATAAAAAACCCTCTTAACAACTATTTTTGGATGGAAAAATAGAAAACCCTCTCAACAACCATTTTTGGACGAAAAAATAGAAAACCCTCTCAGCCACAATTTTTGTATGGAAAAATTGTAAACCCCTCTAGACACACAATTACCCAAATCCCCAATACACCCAAAAGACTAGAATTGTTGTGGTAAATAAAATCAAACTAACTCTCTATATTTATAATAATCTTTTACTTATTTTTTTCTTTACATTACTCGATGTGGAATTTGGATGAGTACCCACTTTAACACAACAATTTCGTCTAAGATCGTGCAAAATATATTTGGGACGAATTTTATAATTTGCAACGAGAGTATTTCAAACATAATGTATTGTGTCTGAAATTCGTGCGAAATTAAGTTCCATTTATAATCTATGCAGAGAAATGTCTAAAAGTCTTTCAAAATCTGTCTGAAATTGCCTTTTTTAGCAGTGATACATTTTATACAATGGAGAAATGGTTGTTTGTTACTTAACAATTAGTTAAATTTAATATTGTGATATCTTTCAGATAAAAGTAAGAATAATCATAATTAGTGTTAAGTATATGAACTGATGAACAAGGATAGACCCATTTAACCTGCAACCCTATGTGGGTTTTGGACAATTTTTGTTTAGTACACTTGAATTTTGACCCGTGTGAGTTTGATTGTTTAGACACTGAGTTATAAGGGTTAAATCCGCATATTCACGGGCTTGTTCATAATCCTTCTAAAAACTATTTTTAAAATTAATTACACTTTTATCCCTTATAATTGTTCCTATGATAAACTTGACTAGTAAAAAAATCTATGCTAAAATATTTTAAATATAAAATATACTTGTGTAATATTAGTTTTAATAATAGTAGTTAAAAATGGTGGGTGTCAGCTAATGCATCTCAAAGTGATGATTACCAGTCGTTAGAGTGGTGGTTGGTGGTGATGACCAACACTAATTTACGGTGGTCCGAGTGGTGGTTAAAGTGGTAAAGGATGATGGTGATTAGTGGTCAGATCGATGATCAACGATGGTCAACGTGGTGGTGGTTGACGGTGACCAGAGTGATGGGTGGTTGTTGTTAGAATGATGTTCAAATTATAGATCCTAGGTAGAAAAAATGGTTATTAGGGGTTGTGGTTGGCGATGGTCGGAGGTGGTCGTAGTGGTGGTCAGAGTAATGATCAAAGATGGTCGAAGTGGTGATCATAGTAGTGGTTATAATAGTGATTGGAGCAGTGGTCAACGACCATTAACAGAGGTGGTGTATTAACTTGAAAAAAACAATAATTTTAAATTTTAATTTTTTAATTTTGGTTTTTACTGAAAAACTATTTTGAAATTAAGTTAAAAATCAAGGGGCTTGTATTGGATGTAAGATTCTTAAAGATAGTCTTCATAACACATATCTACATTGTGAAAAACATACCTCTTTAGTGTCGTCTTACTTTTTCTAAAGCATTAGAAGATGCTCTATATAAGGTGGTTGTTGAGCTGAAATTTGTAGATGCTTGAGATCAATTATTACTTCTTCCTTGTTGCATTTTACTGACGGTCAAACCTCAAAATAAATAGAATTGTAAGTCTGGAAATCAAAAGTTCTTGCAACAACAACATATTTTGGAGCACCTAGCTACTTGGAAAGATACATATGGTCTAGCCAAGTTAGTTTATAATGTGTTAGGCAGCTTTGAGAAATACAATTTGGGTCATAGAGGAGTTCATATTAAGGAGAAAAATGAAAAGTTGAGCTCTAACGTCAAGAAATGCCTTCACAAGGTTGTAGATGGCCACTTCACATCGGTTGTGAAAGTGTTGGGCTCATCCAGATTTCTCTTATAATGCACATACAATGGAGGTTTTTGAGGCTAAACACTCGTACAAAACACCTCTTTCCATGTTGATCACCTTGTTCTCTGAAGCTCCTATAATGGTTGAAGTGGATACTATTTTCAAATGCATTAAATCATATCCCAACGAGACTTCATGTGGTAGAGATGGTTTGTGAGCACAACATTTATTAGATGCACAATGTGGAAAAGATTATGTTTTGTCTAAAGATCTCTTGTGCGAAATCACTCTAGTTGCGAACCTATGGTTGAGAGGTAGATGCCCGGTAAATTTGACAAAGTTCATTGCCTCTGCACCTTTGACTTCGTTATTAAAATTCGAGGGTGGGATACGACAAATTATTGTGGGTTTTATTTGGAGGTGGTTGGTATACAAGGTTGCAATGAAATAAGTGAGTAAAGAAGTGACGCAATATCTCAATGACTTTCAGTTTAGGGTTAGGGTATCGGGTGGTGTTGAGGCTATTTTTCACAGTGCCAACAAGGTGTTTAGCAAGCGACATCGAGATAGCTCTTTGGATATGCTCATGATATATTTCACGAATAATTTCAACATGGCAGATAAATCATCCCTACTACGAGATGTGAGGGTGAAATACCAATATATTTCCTCATGATTGAGTCTATTTATGGTCAGGCATCAAGGTTATACCTCAGGAATGAGCATATTATGTTAGCCACTATAGTGCAATAAGGTGACCCGTTAGGGTCGCTCATTTTTTATCTTATGCTAAATCAACTTATTCATAAGATCATAGACAATTATAAGCTTATTCTTCATGCATGGTATCTTGATGATAGTACCATCATATGAGATTCAGAGGAGGTGGTTAAAACCATTGACTTTATTCAAGAGACCGGTCCAGGATTAGGTCTCGAATTGAGTATTCATAAAACTGAGATCTTTTGGCCTTTGTGAGATGGTAGTAAATTTTGTGGGGAGTTATTCTCTTCGGACATTGGGAGGCCGATGTTGGGGATGAAGTTACTTGGAGAGGCTGTTAGTCGAGATGAATGCTTTATCTAGGGGTTGCCCATGAAGAGAGCAATCAGAGTTATTGAGTTAATGCACCTCTTTCCACGACTAAGGGATCCTCAAAGTGAGCTTCTTCTACTCCGATCTTGTATGAGTATCACCAAAATTTTTTTGGCCTAAGAAATTGTCAACTTAATCATATGGATAAAGAAATTATTTGGTTTGACAAAGAGTTGCGAAGGGTAGTTGAAAACATCGTGGTTGCTGGAGGTTCTTTCTTCGAGGACCTTTAATGGAGGGTGACTTCTTTACCTATTAGAGTTGGGGGAAAGAGGTTTGTACTCGATAGTAGATGTTGTGCCTCTTACGCTTTTGTGGCTTCTATATTTTTTGTAGATGTTACAGGATCATATATTGAAAGACGATGGGATGTATGATATGAACTTTGATTTTGACAGAGCTTTGGATAATCTTAGGGTTGTGATTCCTAGTTTTGACCTTAACACTTTTACCAGCAAGGACATCGTCCCTCCTAAAACATAACATGTTTTGGCGAGTGTCTGTTTTAATAAAAGTTTTTAGGACATGAATGTAAAGTTTGACATGCCCACAAGACAAAAAACAATTTTTGGTTGTTTGCAAGCAATACATGCTCAAGATTTTCTCTTTAGTATTCCAATTGATGGATTAGGCCAACATATGTTTCCAGTAGAGTATCATATTATCCTTAAATACCAGCTTATGATTCTCTTATTTCATATTGATAAAGTTTTCCCTATTTGCCACAAAGGGTGCTTGTATACAGTTGGGAAACATACAGTTCACTGTAAGAGCTTTTAAGCTTCAAATACATACATGACTTTTATTTGATATATTTTGACATACCGAAGTATTTGTTAAGAAAGGTGTGTCTGTGAATTTCTAGATTCGTGCACAAGAAGGGAAGTCGATGCCTATGCCACCTGATGTTCTGGTGTATCTGTGAGTATGAAGTAAACATGCATGTGCAGACTTAATTGAGATTTCCCCACTAGTGGGGCTAAGGGCTGAAGGTTTTACTGTGAGATAAGGCAACCCTCAAAGTTAATTCAAGTAAAGTTGTTAGATATGGAAAAACGTATTCCGACAATCAACATGTTTTCATATCATTTATTTTTGAAATTTTTAATTTTCTAGCATTAACAACAGTGAATCTTTTGCAAAGAGTACAAAAATTTATGCATAATAATGTTATGTATATATTAAAAATTAATTAATATATATTATTAGTGTAAAAAATTTTACATATCAATTCATCGTATTACTTTATAGACACACTTAAAATAAAAATCAAAGTCTTTCTACATTCCCGTGTATTTCTAACATCCCATTGTACGAAGCAACCTGATATTTTTATAAAAAAATTAAAAGTGAAAATTCAACGACACTAAAATTCACACTTCCAATTTTGCTTCATTCCAAAACCTTTCCACCACAACTCGACCTTCACCTCCCTTCATCTCTCTCCGCGAAACCTCCCTTTTCACCACCGCCGGGTTGCCCGCTGGTCATCCTCACGAGCAAACCACATGAATTCATGAAAGGTTTGAAGATGAAAGTAAAACAAAATTTTGAATGACCAATTTTTAGTTTCTTTATATCGATTGAGTTTATTGACATTTACAATCCTCTTCTTGGTATCAAGTGCAGGTGAACCATAGAGCCTCTGGAAAGAAAATATGGTTCTGATTCAAACAGGTAGTTATGAATTTCGTATCATGTTATCTATTGATTATTTTATTTTTTAGTTTTATCTACTGCGTTTCATTTTATTTTCAATTTCAATCTTCAAGGAATTTACCTGTGTTTGAAATAACCTAAGTAATTTTACTACTATAGCATCACACGCATATGTTTTCTTGCATCAAGCTTCATGTAGAACAAACTAGACATTTTCCATTTATTTTGAAAAGTTCAAATATGATGTTGCTTATAATCAGCAAAATGAATACATAGATTGTTATCAGGTTGTTAAATCTTAGCGTCACAGATTCAACAGCGTCACTTAAAACTTCGCCGAGAAACACACACATCTAAAAAGTCTCAATTGATCTACTTCCTAGAAAGAGCAATTTTAATTACATCTAGCTCCCTGATGACATCTTTCATATTTATTCTCTCTCTCGGTGACTCCACTGAACATGCAAGTCCAATGTGAAAAAGTTCATGTAAGCACTTCTTCAAATCATTAGGATGCAAGTGGCTTAGCTTCTGATCGCTAATATTTCTTTCTGCTGCTGTTGTTGATACAGTTGTTTGTTTCAATTCTCTTGCGAGTAGAGTTGAGTCTACAATATCTAGCACTTTATCTGGTAGTGAAACCTTGACAAAAGAGTACAGATTCATACCATTGGTAAACATTTCATCTGTTGGTTTTCTTCCGGTTAGCATTTCCAGTAAAAAGATTCCGAAGCTATACACATCACCCTCTGCTGAAACTTGACATCCAATTCCATACTCTGAAAACTATGTACTTTAGGATTAACCATACAAAAATTAAACACGTTGCTTATAAGGCTTACAGTTAAAATTTAAATACATTTTTGTTCCGACCTCAAGTACATTGTACTTCTTTTACAAAGTATTGTCCACTTTAGGTCTTGTACAAACTCTCCTCAGTGAGTCGAGGAGAGTGAATGTTTAGAAACTACAGTTATACTCGATTCCCTAGAAATGTGGGGATTTTTGGTTTACCAGACGAATTCAAAAACATAAATTAAATGGTATCGAACTATACCTGGAGGGGCATATCCAATTGTTCCATTGAATCCAATTGTGCTAGTTTGTAGATCAGAAACACCATTGATGGCAAATAGAAGTCTTGCTTGTCCAAAATCACTCACATGAGCAACCATGTCGGTTCAAGAAGGATATTGCTTGGCTTTAAATCGCAGTGAGTGATTGGCTGCTCAGATTCGCAGTGTAGATAGTGTACTGCGGAAGCAACATCTGTGAGAATATTTAGTCTTTGAAGAAGGTTCAAATTTGGTTGATCTCCGATTTCGGAGCCGGGAAGCAGCCTTTTATCCAAGCTTCCATGTTCCATGTATTCAAAAACTAAAGCTTTGAATTCGTTACCACTGTAATCCATACTTGAGCAACATGTTAGAATCTTGACAAGATTCCTATGACGGATACTTTTGAGTGCATTACATTCAGCGATGAAACTCTTGTGCGCTCCCTTGACTTGAAGGTTCAAGACCTTTATAGCAACAACTCTTTCTTCTGACTCAAGAAATCCTTTATATACAACTCCAAAACCACCAGATCCTATCAAGTTGTTGGAAGAGAATCCACCTGTTGCTTGATAAAGTGTTTTGTATGAGACCTTTGGAAGGTGATCTATTGTTGATGGAAAATTGGAAGTTCTCAAATGTGTTTTTTTATTCCAAAAGATTGCAATAGAGAAAGATGACAAAAGAAGAAAAAAAACCACACAAATTGCTATTACTATTATCTTCCAATCCTTTTGGTCTTTTTGTGCCTTATCTTTGACAACACATGGTTGTAGATGTAACCCTGTAATACCACCACAGAGGTCACTATTGTTTTTCACAGATATTGCACTTTCATTTCTAAACACACCTTCTGTTGGTACTTCACCATCTAACCTGTTAAAAGAAATGTTCAAGTACTGTAAAACAGGAAGACTGTCTAGACCTTTTGGAATTGACCCTGACAAGTTGTTCAGTGACAAATCTAAATATTGAAGGCCTTTTAATGAAGCCAAAGATGAAGGCACGACTCCTTGGAAAAAATTCCCTTTTAAGTTAAGATATTCCAAACTTATGCACTGTCCGATTATTGCAGGAATTTCACCAGACAGAGAGTTTTTAGAAGCATCCAATTTATTGATGCTTTTCAGGTTGGCAATTTCAAAGGGTAGGCTTCCACTGAATGAATTATGGGATAAGTTGAGTAACAATGACAAAGAGGAAAGACCAACGACTTGCCAAGGAATGGTTCCACTAAGGTGGTTATTTGATATGTCCAAGTATTGTAACATTTGGCAATTTCCAATACTAGGAGGAATGCCTCCTTCGAGCATATTGTTTGACAGGTCAAGTTGAAATAACTGAGTAAGGTTGCCAATTGATGATGGAATCTTTCCTGAAAGTTTGTTTACATTCAATGTCAATCATTGTATCTTTTCAAAATTTCCAAAAGAAGTTGGAATGGAGCCTGAGAGAAGGTTGAACTCCAAGTCAAAGCCAATCAAGTTGATGAGATTTCCTAATCCCGAAGGAATAGTACCGATAATCTGATTTCCACCGATGTAAAACTGATTTAATTGACCTGAAAAGTTAGCTACAGAGTTTGGTAAAGAACCACCAAAGTTGTTTAGATTCAAATTCAACACTTGTAAATTTGTGCAATTTGTCAAAGATGTCAAGAAATCCAAATCCTTGGATGAATTACTCCCTAGATGATTATATTCCATAGCAATGGACCAGATGTTTTTGAGATTTCCTATTCCAGTTGGAACTTGTCCCACAAAGTTATTCCTAGGGATGTTAAATAACATCAATTGTGTCGCATTCGATATCGAAATCGGGATAGGGCCCGAGATCTTATTTATACCAATGCCAAATTGTTGGAGATTAGGGAGTGTGAGAAACATGTTGACAGGTAAAGTGCCATTAAATTGGTTGACACCAGCTGAGAAGAAAGTGAGAGATGACATATTAAATAATGTAAGAGGAAGCATACCATATAGTTTGTTGGATGCAATAGAGATATGTGTCAAGCTTTTCAGATAGCCTATCTCTTCAGGTACGTTTCTCTCCAAATTATTGATTCCTAAAGTGAGAACTCTAAGAGATGAAAGATTTCCTATAGATGCAGGAATTTCACCACTCAATTTGTTCATGCCAATAGATAGAATTTCTAGCTTAGTTAGATAGCCAAGCTCCTTTGGTATCTTTCCAACTAGTTTGTTTCCTGTTAAACTCAATCTCTCGAGGTTTGAACAACTAGACAAGTTTGTTGGAATTTGACCCTTTAATGTGTTGTTGGTCAGATACAGCTCCTGCAGCCTGAACAAATGGCCAATTTCTTGTGGAATTTCGCCATAGAAGCTGTTGTTTTGAAGGTTAACATATCTCAGAAATGTGAGGTTTCCGATTTCAGGTGGTATGAATCCAAGTAAGGCATACCCTTGTAGGTTCAAAGAAGTGACCCTTTGATGCTTGAGACTGCACGTGACTCCATGCCAGTTGCAAAAGTAAGTTGAAGTGTTCCAAGATTTCAAGATATCAAAAGGGTCCTCTACTATTGTTTCTTTGAATCTTAGTAATGACAATTTGTCTGTGTCATTTCCTAAGGCACTAACAGTATTCTTATGTTGGAGACATAGTAGTGTTAGTGTACCAGCAAAGAGAAGGAAAACATGAAAACATGTTTAACTTATCAGATTCATTTTTTGATAGAATTTTGGAGAATTAGAAGGAAATAGAAAATGTGTATGGTGCAAACTGTGCAATACAAATGGTTATATATATAATAATAATAATAATGATTTGTGAGTTGAAGATAATGGTGTGTGTGTGAACATTGATACATTTGAGTTGAAGTTTGGGTTATGTAAGTTATTATTATTTGGTTAATTAATATGTTTTCGCCTTCTTATGACTTTGAAATTTCATTGTAAGGATAGGTTTTGAAAAAGATAGTGTCACTATTGATGTAATTACTAATTGTTATAATATTGTTATTGTTGAGAAAAATTGGATATTCAGATCGAATAAAAGAGAGTATTATGATATCATTCAAGTTTAAATGTATATATGAAAGTGTATTTCCTTTCTTGAAAGTGTGTTTAAATACATTAACCATGGGTGTATTTATACTACTTGGAATACAATTATTATACTAATTGTACTATTCATTTTTTGACATAATAGTATTCATATTTGACATTAAGGTATTTACCTTTGACATTAAGGTATTTTTACCTTTGACATTAATGTTTCTAGATAGATATTTAAATAATAATAATGTTATAATATATAACAATATTATAACACTCCCCCTTTGAAATATCTATCACTGTGCTCCATTGAAATCTTGTTGAAGAGATTCTTATGGAACATATGTTGCCTCGTTAAAATCCTTATTAGGAAAAACCCATTGGGATAAAAACCTTAATAAGGAAAAAAGAGTACAACATGATGCTCCCCCTCAATAGAACACATTTAGTTCTTCTTTAAAGATCTCGAAGTTGATGCATTCCAATATTTTGTACATGTTTCTTGAAAACTGATGTAGGTAGTGCCTTTGTGAAGAGATCTGCCGCATTATCATTTGAACGAATGTATTGAATATCAACTTCTTTGTTTCTTTCGAGTTCTTGTGTGAATGAGAAGAACTTTGGAGGGATATGCTTGGTTCTGTCGCTTTTGACGTAACCTTCTTTCATCTGGGTAACACATGCAACGTTGTCTTCATACAAAATTGTTGGATTATTATCAATTGGTAAACCAGATGCTCCTTGGATATGTCTAGTTACTGATCGTAACCATCTACATTCTTTGCTTGCTTCATGAAGAGCAATTATTTCAGCATGATTTGAAGAAGTTGCTACAAGTGTTTGCTTTTGTGATCTCCATGATATTGCAGTGTTACCATATGTAAATATATATCCAGTCTGTGATTTAGCATTATGTGGATCTGACAAATAACCTGCATCTGCATAACCAAGCAAAACTGGTTTTGTATTGTTAGAATAAAATAAGCCAAGATCAGATGTACCTCGAAGATATCGAAATATCTGCTTTATTCCTTTCCAATGTCTTTTTGTAGGACATGAACTGAATCTTGCTAGTAAATTAACTGCAAAAGCTATATCAGGTCTTGTATAGTTAGCAAGATACATGAGTGCCCCAATGGCACTAAGGTATGGCACTTCTGAGCCAAGATCCTCCTCATTACTTTCCTTAGGCCTAAAAGGATCCTTTTCAATATTAAGTGTTCTGCCCATCATTGGACTACTCAAAGGATTTGCCTTGTCCATGTTGAACCTTTTTAATACCTTTTCTGTATAATTTGATTGATGTACCAATATACCATTTTTAGTATACTCAATCTGTAAACCAAGGCAGAATCTAGTTTTTCCCAGATCTTTCATTTCAAATTCTTTCTTTAAATAATTTCTCGCTTCTCTGATTTCTTTATTAGTCCCAATAATATTTAAATCATCAACATAAACAACAATTATTACAAATCCGGATATTGTTTTTCTTATAAAAACACAAGGGCAAATAGGATTATTATCATAGTCTTCTTTAAGCAAATATTCACTTAGTCTGTTATACCACATGCGCCCTGATCGTTTTAGCCCATACAATGACCTTTGCAACTTAATTGCATACATTTCTTTCGGCTTTGATGTCCCAGGTATCTTAAATCCTTCTGGGATTTTCATGTATGTATCACTATCAAGTGATCCATACAAATAAGCAGTAACAACATCCATAAGGTACATATCAAGATTATTAAATACTGATAAACCAATTAAATAACGAAAAGTAATGGCATCCATAACAGGAGAATATGTTACCTCATAATCGATTCCTGGTCTTTGGTAAAAACCTTGTGCAACAAGACGAGCTTTGTATTTGACAATCTTGTTTTTCTCATTTCGTTTTCTCACAAAGACCCACTTATACCCAACAGGTTTCACACCTTTAGGTATAGTTACAATAGGGCCAAATACTTTTCGATTATTAAGAGAATTTAACTCAGTATCTATAGCTTCCTTCCAATTTTTCCAATCATGTATATTTTGACATTCATTCATAGTTCGGGGTTCTGGGTCATCATTTTCATTTATGATTTCACATGCAATGGAGAATGAAAATATTTCATCTATATCCATACCTTTTCGGTTCCACAAAGTTCCAGTATCAATATAATTAATTGAAATCTCGAGATCATTCTTACTTTGATTTTCATTTTCAATGACCTCATTATCATCATCTCGTGCTTCTTCGAGAGCACGTTTTTCAATTGTGGATATATTATTATCTAGTGTCTTTTCAAGATCACTTTCAATCATATTCATCTTTTCTATTCCTTTTCTTTTTCGGGGATTTTTGTCTTTGGACCCCATCAGTCGACTACGTTTTAAGTGTGCCTTAGATGTACTTGCTACATCATTTAGATTTGAAATCTCAATCCGAGATGGGACATTTATAGTTGGTACGTGTGACTTTGTCACGCTTTTCAAATCAGTAAAAGAATCTGGCAATTGATTTGCTAAATCTTGTAAGTGCACAATTTTCTTTACATTTTCTTCCCATGATTTATTATATGGGTCCAAATGTAATAAATGTGGTACATACCATGTTATCTCCTTTTCTGATATTTTATTTTCTCCCCCTAGTGTTGAAAATTTTGTTTCATCAAAATGACAATCAGCAAATCTTGTCTGAAAAACATCACCTGTTAAAGGTTCAAGATATCTAATAATAGAAGGTGATTCATACCCCACATATATTCCCAACCTCCTTTGAGGTCCCATCTTTGTTCTATGTGGTGGAGATATTGGGACATATACTGCACAACCAAATATCTTTAAATGAGAAATATTTGGTTCTTTACCAATTGCAAGTTGATAAAGGGTATGTTTATGATTAGCACTTGGCCTTAGACGGATGAGTGTTGCAGCATGTAAAATTGCATGACCCCAAACAGTAACTGGTAGTTTAGTTTTCATAATTAATGGTCTAGCAATATATTGAAGACGTTTGATTAAAGACTCGGCTAAACCATTTTGTGTATGCACATGAGGAACAGGATGTTCAACAGTAATTCCAATTGACATGCAATAATTATTAAATGATTCAGATGTAAATTCACCAGCATTGTCAAGTCTAATTTTCTTTATAGAAAAATCAGGGAATTGAGCCCTTAGTTTATTATTTGTGCAAGAAATTTTGCAAATGCCATATCACGACTCGACAGTAAGCATACATATGACCATCTACTAGATGCATCAATTAATACCATAAAGTACCTGAATGGTCCTGACGGTGGATGGATAGGTCCACATATATCACCTTGAATTCTTTCAAGAAATGCAGGTGATTCTGTCTGAATCTTTATTGGCGAATGCTTTGTTATTAGTTTGCCAAGAGAGCAAGCTTCACATGGTTTTTCTCCTTTTTAAGTTTTAAACCTTTCAATGGATGACCATGGGTGCTTTCAACTATTTTGCGCATCATTGTTGAACCAGGGTGACCTAAACGATCGTGCCATAAAGTCATCGTTTTGGGATCTTCTTTTACAACCAAATTACATTCAATTTTATGTATATAAGTATAATGTAATCCAGAAGGCAATTTTGGTAGTTTTTCTAAAATTTTCTTCTTTCCCAAAACATTAGTAGTAATGTTAATATATTTCATATTGCCTTCAGTCGCAGTTTCAGTATCATATCCTTGACGATATATGTCATTAAAACTCAACAAATTTCTCTTTGATTTTGGAGAGTATAAAGCATTATTAATGACAAACTTTGTTCCATTTGGTAATATGAACATAGCATTACCTGTTCCTTCAATTAAGTCTGCAGGACCTGAAATTGTATTTATTACACCTTTAGTAGGATTTATTTCAGTAAAATATTTCTTACATTTGAGGATTGTGTGGGTAGTTCCACTGTCTAGAATGCAAATGTCTTTGAAATGTTCCATGTCTAACCTTCTTAAAAATATAAACAAGGTTAAAGAGTAAAACACAACATATTTAACATTATTATTTCATACAAGCATTGAAAATTACACACATATTAATTTAGTACATAATGTAAATATAAAGGTAATATAAGCATATCACACATTATACAAAAATTATTCAATCCATGGTTCCTTCAACGAAATCAGCAGCCTCGAGATAGGTATTATCATTCATGGGTTCAATCTCATTAAAATTCACTTCTTTTCCCTTTCCTTATATAGATGTCTGGTCTCTTTTACATCAATGTTCCGGCGTTCTACACGTCTTAGACCAATGTCCTTTCTTTCCACATCTATAGCATAAATCATCATGATTCTTCGAGGGACCCTCTTGGGTATAATTACCCCTACCTTGACGATTTCTGTTAGATTGGTCATATTTGGGAAATTTATAATTATTTACATAACTTCGTCCACGACCTCTACCACGAAAGTGGTTTCGACCGTGATATCCACCACGACTAGTACCCTCAAAATTGTTTCGACCATGATATCCACCACGATTAGTACCTTCAAAATTGTTTCGACCGTGATATCCACCACGACTAGGACCCTCAAAACGATTAAAACCTCCACGTTTTTTATAACGATTATAACCACCACGCCTTTGATTAAATGTTGTGGTATTTATTTCAGGATAAGCCATTGTTCATGTTGGACGTGACTAGTAGTTTTTAATAAGTAGCTCATTGTTTTGTTCTGCTACTAGGAGGGCTGCCACTAAATCAGAATATTCAAAAAATTCCCTCATTCTGTACTGTTGTTGCAACAAAACTTGGGATGCATGAAAAGTTGAAAAAGTTTTTCTTTTTCGGTTATAATCATGCCACAAAATTCTAATTGAGCAATAATTTGATGCATGACAGAGTTATATGCAACAACACTTTTATAATCTTGGAACCTCAATTTGTTCCACTGATCCATTAGTGAGGGCAACAAGACTTTCCTCTGATGTCCAAATCTTGCCTTAAGTTTGTCCCACAAAATCTTGGGATCTTTTGCATTTGAATATTCAGTTTGTAAACCATCGTCAAGGTGGTGTTTGATTATTCGATTTACTTTTGATTTTTTTCATTGACATCTCTTCTGGGTCAACAGCTGACATTCCTGAATTTTCTCCTTCAAGGATTTTATCTAATCCCTCACATGCAAGGTACTCAATCAAGTTGTTATTCCATGTTATGTAGTTTTCCCCGGTTATGCTTAAAATTTTGAAGTGATGCTTAAGATTTGACATGATTCTAGAATTCACAAGAATATAATCAAATTCAATACATAAATAAAATATAAATTTATTCAATAACAACGATTACAAAACCATAACCATATTCAAAAAACCTCTACTACCACAACAAGCTATGATTAGTAATGGTAACATTATAATCACCTCTATTACTATTATAATCCACTCTTTACCAAATTCTTCAACATTGATAATAACAATAAGAAGCCAGATGATGACAAGAAGAGTGATGAAGAAAATAAAACCTCTAGCAATTTGAAAAGGATGAAGAAATATTTCGAAATTGATATGAAAATAATGAATGAGTGTGAAGTATTTATAGGGTGAATTTTGTGTGATGTTACCGTTGGATTTTGACCGTTGGGGAGGGAGAGAAATTTTTTTTTTTTTGTGACCGTTGGGTCCTAGTTACCGTTGGGGAAGGAAAAATAATAATGAGTTAAGTGTGTTAAAAAAATAAATCTAGCTATTACAAGTGTGAATGAATACACATGGTAAGACTCATTAATAAGTTAAAAGATACTACCTCCGTCCATAATTATAAGACCCTCTTGAGTTTTTTTCTTGTCCCTTTTTATAAGACTCTCTTCAACTTTCAAAGTACATTAATTATTATTTTCAGAACATACCCCTAATTATATTACATCTTTTTCTGCACTATGTAATAAATATAATTACATACACATTAACTATTTCTCTCTCATAAGGATAAACTTGTAAAATTATACAAAATAGTCAATAAGTTTAATACTCTAATCAACTTTCTTAATTCCCGTGTTTTTCTTATTGGGGTCTTATATTTAGGGACGGAGGTAGTATCAAAGATTGAATATTTGCTTATGGGGTTTTAGACCTCCACTAAATATAAAATATAGTTGCATTAGGAGTCTCAGACTTCCATTAAATATTGCAGATGGGGTTTTTAAACCTCCACTAAATATAATAGCATTAGGAGTCTCAGACTTCCATTAAATATTGCAGATGGGGTTTTTAAACCTCCACTAAATATAAAATATAATAGCATTAGGAGTCTCAAACTTCCATTAAATATTGCAGATGGGGTTTTAAACCTCCACTAAATATAAAATATAATAGCATTAGGAGTCTCAGACTTCCATTAAATATAAAAGTTAGTAATATTAAGATTAAATAGATAAGTATAGAAAATATACCTAGTGTAGTAATAATTTCTGATAGAGACGATCGTGCTGATTACGTGTTGAGAAAAATTGGATATTCGGATCGAATAAAAGAGAGTATCATGATATCATTCAAGTTTAAATGTATATATGAAAGTGTATTTCCTTTCTTGAAAGTGTGTTTAAATACATTAACCATTGGTGTATTTATACTACTTAGAATAAAATTATTATACTAATTTTACTATTCACTTTTTGACATAATAGTATACATATTTGACATTAAGGTATTATAATATATAACTGTTATAATTGTTTTATATTATAACATTATTATTATTTAAATATCTATCTAGAAACATTGATGTCAAAGGTAAATACCTTAATGTCAAAGGTAAATACCTTAATGTCAAATATGTATACTATTATGTCAAAAAGTGAATACTAAAATTAGTATAATAATTGTATTCCAAGTAGTATAAATGCACCAATGGTTAATGTATTTAAACACACTTTCAAGAAAGGAAATACACTTTCATATATACATTTAAACTTGAATGATATCATAATACTCTCTTTTATTCGATCCGAATATCCAATTTTTCTCAACACGTTATCAGCACGATCGTCTCTATCAGAAATTATTACTACACTAGGTATATTTTCTATACTTATCTATTTAATCTTATTATTACTAACTTTATATTTAATGGAAGTCTGAGACTCCTAATGCTATTATATTTTATATTTAGTGGAGGTTTAAAACCCCATCTGCAATATTTAATGGAAGTCTGAGACTCCTAATGCTATTATATTTTATATTTAGTGGAGGTTTAAAAACCCCATCTGCAATATTTAATGGAAGTCTGAGACTCCTAATGCTATTATATTTAGTGGAGATTTAAAAACCCCATCTGCAATATTTAATGGAAGTCTGAGACTCCTAATGCAACTATATTTTATATTTAGTGGAGGTCTAAAACCCCATAAGCAAATATTCAATCTTTGATATCTTTTAACTTATTAATGAGTCTTACCATGTGTATTCATTCACACTTGTAATAGCTAGATTATTTTTTTTAACACACTTAACTCATTATTATTTTTCCTTCCCCAACGGTAACTAGGACACAGTGGAACTACCCACACAATCCTCAAATGTAAGAAATATTTTACTGAAATAAATCCTACTAAAGGTGTAATAAATACAATTTCAGGTCCTGCCGACTTAATTGAAGGAACAGGTAATGCTATGTTCATATTACCAAATGGAACAAAGTTTGTCATTAATAATGCTTTATACTCTCCAAAATCAAAGAGAAATTTGTTGAGTTTTAATGACATATATCGTCAAGGATATGATACTGAAACTGCGACTGAAGGCAATATGAAATATATTAACATTACTACTAATGTTTTGGGAAAGAAGAAAATTTTAGAAAAACTACCAAAATTGCCTTCTGGATTACATTATACTTATATACATAAAATTGAATGTAATTTGGTTGTAAAAGAAGATCCCAAAACGATGACTTTATGACACGATCGTTTAGGTCACCCTGGTTCAACAATGATGCGCAAAATAGTTGAAAGCACCCATGGTCATCCATTGAAAGGTTTAAAACTTACAAAAGGAGAAAAACCATGTGAAGCTTGCTCTCTTGGCAAACTAATAACAAAGCATTCGCCAATAAAGATTCAGACAGAATCACCTGCATTTCTTGAAAGAATTCAAGGTGATATATGTGGACCTATCCATCCACCGTCAGGACCATTCAGGTACTTTATGGTATTAATTGATGCATCTAGTAGATGGTCATATGTATGCTTACTGTCGAGTCGTGATATGACATTTGCAAAATTTCTTGCACAAATAATTAAACTAAGGGCTCAATTCCCTGATTTTTCTATAAAGAAAATTAGACTTGACAATGCTGGTGAATTTACATCTGAATCATTTAATAATTATTGCATGTCAATTGGAATTACTGTTGAACATCCTGTTCCTCATGTGCATACACAAAATGGTTTAGCCGAGACTTTAATCAAACATCTTCAATATATTGCTAGACCATTAATTATGAAAACTAAACTACCAGTTACTGTTTGGGGTCATGCAATTTTACATGCTGCAACACTCATCCGTCTAAGGCCAAGTGCTAATCATAAACATACCCCTTATCAACTTGCAATTGGTAAAGAACCAAATATTTCTCATTTAAAGATATTTGGTTGTGCAGTATATGTCCCAATATCTCCACCACATAAAACAAAGATGGGACCTCAAAGGAGGTTGGGAATATATGTGGGGTATGAATCACCTTCTATTATTAGATATCTTGAACCTTTAACAGGTGATGTTTTACAGGCAAGATTTGCTGATTGTCATTTTGATGAAACAAAATTTTCAACACTAGGGGGAGAAAATAAAATATTAGAAAAGGAGATAACATGGTCTGTACCACATTTATTACATTTGGACCCATATAATAAATCATGGGAAGAAAATGTAAAGAAAATTGTGCACTTACAAGATTTAGCAAATCAATTGCCAGATTCTTTTACTGATTTGAAAAGAGTGACAAAGTCACACGTACCAGCTATAAATGTCCCATCTCGGATTGAGATTTCAAATCTAAATGATGTAGCAAATACATCTAAGGCACACTTAAAACGTGGCCGACCGATGAGGTCCAAAGACAAAAATCCCCGAAAAAGAAAAGGAATAGAAAAGGTGAATATGATTGAAAGTGATCTTGAAAAGACACTAGATAATAATATATCCACAATTGAAAAACGTGCTCTCGAAGAAGCACGAGATGATGATAATGAGGTCATTGAAAATGAAAATCAAAGTAAGAATGATCTCGAGATTTCAATTAATTATATTGATACTGGAACTTTGTGGAACCGAAAAGGTATGGATATAGATGAAATATTTTCATTCTCCATTGCATGTGAAATCATAAATGAAAATGATGACCCAGAACCCCGAACTATGAATGATTGTCAAAATAGACATGATTGGAAAAATTGGAAGGATGCTATAGATACTGAGTTAAATTCTCTTAATAATCGAAAAGTATTTGGCCCTATTGTAACTATACCTAAAGGTGTGAAACCTGTTGGGTATAAGTGGGTCTTTGTGAGAAAACGAAATGAGAAAAACAAGATTGTCAAATACAAAGCTCGTCTTGTTGCACAAGGTTTTTACCAAAGACCAGGAATCGATTATGAGGTAACATATTCTCCTGTTATGGATGCCATTACTTTTCGTTATTTAATTGGTTTATCAGTATTTAATAATCTTGATATGTACCTTATGGATGTTGTTACTGCTTATTTGTATGGATCACTTGATAGTGATATATACATGAAAATCCCAGATGGATTTAAGATACCTGGGACATCAAAGCCGAAAGAAATGTATGCAATTAAGTTGCAAAGGTCATTGTATGGGCTAAAACAATCAGGGCGCATGTGGTATAACAGACTAAGTGAATATTTGCTTAAAGAAGGCTATGATAATAATCCTATTTGCCCTTGTGTTTTTATAAGAAAAACAATATCCGGATTTGTAATAATTGCTGTTTATGTTGATGATTTAAATATTATTGGGACTAATAAAGAAATCAGAGAAGCGAGAAATTATTTAAAGAAAGAATTTGAAATGAAAGATCTGGGAAAAACTAGATTCTGCCTTGGTTTACAGATTGAGTATACTAAAAATGGTATATTGGTACATCAATCAAATTATACAGAAAAGGTATTAAAAAGGTTCAACATGGACAAGGCAAATCCTTTGAGTAGTCCAATGATGGGCAGAACACTTAATATTGAAAAGGATCCTTTTAGGCCTAAGGAAAGTAATGAGGAGAATCTTGGCTCAGAAGTGCCATACCTTAGTGCCATTGGGGCACTCATGTATCTTGCTAACTATACAAGACCTGATATAGCTTTTGCAGTTAATTTACTAGCAAGATTCAGTTCATGTCCTACAAAAAGACATTGGAAAGGAATAAAGCAGATATCTTCGAGGTACATCTGATCTTGGCTTATTTTATTCTAACAATACAAAACCAATTTTGCTTGGTTATGCAGATGCAGGTTATTTGTCAGATCCACATAATGCTAAATCACAGACTGGATATATATTTACATATGGTAACACTGCAATATCATGGAGATCACAAAAGCAAACACTTGTAGCAACTTCTTCAAATCATGCTGAAATAATTGCTCTTCATGAAGCAAGCAAAGAATGTAGATGGTTACGATCAGTAACTAGACATATCCAAGGAGCATCTGGTTTACCAATTGATAATAATCCAACAATTTTGTATGAAGACAACGCTGCATGTGTTACCCAGATGAAAGAAGGTTACGTCAAAAGCGACAGAACCAAGCATATCCCTCCAAAGTTCTTCTCATTCACACAAGAACTCGAAAGAAACAAAGAAGTTGATATTCAATACATTCGTTCAAATGATAATGCGGCAGATCTCTTCACAAAGGCACTACCTACATCAGTTTTCAAGAAACATGTACAAAATATTGGAATGCGTCAACTTCGAGATCTTTAAAGAAGAACTAAATGTGTTTTATTGAGGGGGAGCATCATGTTGTACTCTTTTTTCCTTATTAAAGTTTTTATCCCAATGGGTTTTTCCTAATAAGGATTTTAACGAGGCAACATATGTTCCATAAGAATCTCTTCAACAAGATTTCAATGGAGCACAATGATAGATATTTCAAAGGGGGAGTGTTATAATATTGTTATATATTATAACATTATTATTATTTAAATATCTATCTAGAAACATTAATGTCAAAGGTAAATACCTTAATGTCAAATATGAATACTATTATGTCAAAAAGTGAATAGTAAAATTAGTATAATAATTGTATTCCAAGTAGTATAAATACACCCATGGTTAATGTATTTAAACACACTTTCAAGAAAGGAAATACACTTTCATATATACATTTAAACTTGAATGATATCATAATACTCTCTTTTATTCGATCCGAATATCCAATTTTTCTCAACACTAATTTATATCTGAAGAGCTAAAAAGATGATTCTTAGAGTTGACTCTTCCCTAAAATGTTCACTTCGTTTATCATTTATATTTATTATACATGACACGCAGTCTTTTGCAAAAAATTAAATGATATTAATTAAATAGAAAAATATAATTTCACAACTCAAATGAGGTTTTGTTGCCTTAATCTTCTTCCCCAAGAGACACCAACAGACAACAACTTCTTTTATTGTTATCCTTCCCTTCAATGAAATTGATTATTCTTTGGCAGTTAATCTAAAAAAATTATATCTTGTATGCAGCAATCCTTGGCAAAATTCATGGCTAGCTCCATATTCTTAGCCTGGTTTTTTTTTCTTAATTCGGCTTTTTAGGGGCCTCTTTTATTTATTTATTATTTAAATTTCTATTTTTTTTTTCTGGACTTCTCTTTTGAGTTTTCAATCTATTGGATTGCTCCAACTATTTAAACATAATACTTTTTGACCGCATCATAAGTTTTTCGCCATCATCTTTGTGAGAATCAAAACTTCTTTAGAGAATGATTTTTTTCACAACATATGGTTGTAGCACACAGAAAGATGCGCATAATAAATGACCTTAGGAGGACATGAGATTCTGGCCTCAAGCACACTCCCTCACCGTTGAATTAGATTGGACGACCTCTCTTATGAGACATAGATCTTATGGAGAAGGTTTTAACTGCACGCCTTATATAAAACACAACACGCGCCATTTTAGATATTTCTTCAATCACACACTTAAACTACTTTCTCACTCATTGACTGACTTAGATGTTGGAGTACTAGTCTTGTAGGTCCACTTCCGATGTGTCGTACCAAAAACTTACTCCACTATATTAGGACTAAGTTTATTCGATTTTCACATATATCTAATTTCAGTGCGAAACATATCTAATATTACCATTTTATTTAATGTGTCCGACATCTATGAAAGCTTCGGGCAGATATATGTGGATCACAACTAAGGTGTTCACAAGGTGTTAAACAATCCTATATAAATAAAAAACTAAGGGGTTTACAAGGTGTTCACGGATCCTATATAAATAAAATAAATATTACTAGATTTTTTAAAAAATTATTTGAGTTGAATCTATTTATTCTGACAAAACAAATAAAAAATAATTGATAATCGATTTATCAATATGTATACTACAAAAACAACACTAAAAAATTGATTGATTTTGGCATTAACCTAAATAAATCCATCAAATAATACGAATTATCCATTAAAAAATTGTGAATTTTAGTTTTTCTAATAAAAGATAAATAAATAAATGAAAAATGAATAAATTGTGAGTATTGAAGTATAATTCAAATCTAAAAGGTGTTAGTTAAGTTATTTATTATACATGTAACTACTAACTAAGTTAGTTAGCTTGATGTGTGTTTGTAAGCCTGTCTAGTGTTGTATTTAGGGGTGGGAATATGCCAGACCAACTAACAGGGGCCTACGGCCTAGCCTACATAGATCCAGGTCAGACCAGACTTTTTCTTCAATAGAAAAGGCCTAGGCTTTTTTAGAAGCCTATTTAACTAAAAATGCTAGGTCACAGGCTGCAAGAAAAGCCTTTTAAACCTATCAGGCCGACCTAGTTAAAAAAAATTCAATAAATTTATTATTATTATTATATTGTATTTGTAGTTGGATTTAAAATACAAAAATAAATCTTAGTTATCTTGAAGAACTTATGAAAATAAGTTTTAAAAACATTATAAACAATGTTATAAGTAATTGTCCTAAGTTTTTCTCATAAGTTCTCTCCAGCAAATAATATCACCAAACTTATGCTAATAGGTAAACTTGAATGAGACAATAAAAACAAATATTTAGGCTCATTGATCTTTTAATATGTTAGTCTATTTAACATTAGTTGAATTTCTTATTTACAAATGTTCAAATAAAGTAGGCTTTTAAATAGGCTAGTAGGCCAATCAAGCATTCGAAAAGACTAGACTCAGGCCTAAAAATAAGTCTATCATAGGCTACAGGCCAGACTTAGCCTTTGAATTTTTTAGTAGACCAGACTCAGGCTTGACAAAGCCTAGCTCGGCCCAGCCTATTTTCACCCCTTTGTATCATTGAATCATTAATGAATGTTAACAACAACGCAATACTAAATATAAATATGAAGTGCAATATATAAAAGTCAAAATACCTAAATTGGTTCCTTAAGTTTACCTCGGAGTCCAATTTGGTCCTTTAATTTTAAAAAGTTCTAAAGTGATCCCTTAAGTTTCTAAATGGTGCCACGTTAGTCCTTAGCGTCAACACCGTTAGGCAAAGTCAATGGGTTTGTACAATTGGCAAACACGTGGGGCTGATGTGTGAGTAGTCATGCCATGTGGATGCCATGTGGAATTTGAATGCCTAAAAAAGAAATGGGAACTGAAACGAAGCCATTCTTCAAAAGGAGGAAAAGAAGTAAAGGAGGTGGAACCCTAGCGCAACCATTGTTGCATGTTGAAGGTGATTCAGCTGCGATTTGAAGCAATCTCTACTCTTCAAGTTGATATCGAAGATAACCAGGTATGGCTTCTACTGATTGAAGTGAAAATGTTTCTATTTTGTTCGTTTTAGAGTTTTAGTGATTGAACTGAAATCTTGCTTCTAGTGATTGAACTGAAATCTTGCTTTTTTCTGCGCTTCTTTTTAGGACATAGGACATAGTTTGATATGGCTGAGTATTTGAACTTGAAAATCCACCACTGTAACACCCCAATTCCCATCGCGCTAAATAATACATAAATAAATCAGAGTAAATAAAAATTTATTTCTTAGACAGAAACAAGGATGCCACATTTAAAGAACGAAAACATAATCCCTGCTCATAAATTTGATACATAACACAAAATGGAATAAACATAAAAGGAAAACTTTTTCCAACAAAAGGAACGTTCAATTATGGAATAAAGCGGAAAGATCCATAACTGACTTGTTTTGCAAAATACATTGTTTTATAACATCAAAATATTCATACAAAGGTAATACAAAATAGATCCAACAAATGTATACATATATAACAAAAGCGTTTCCCGATTCCCGTGTTACGTATCAGAGCAGACAGACCGACAAAATGGTGGAGAGCTAATCTTCACAAAAGCCTCTAAGATACTAATCTGCAATTGCCTCATAGAGCAACAAACCACAACAGAAGGGTGAGAAATAACAACTAAATCAAGATTGCATAATAATATGCAAACATATAAAAATTCACATGCATAACTATTCTCACCACAAGCATCACATATTAATACATATAGCATGTCCCAGATACATAACATATTTCTAATAATCCAACAACATAACATATATCAATTATACCAACATAATCACATATTCGCACATCAGGCATACCAAAGTTATAACATATGGAAACACACCACCACATCACGTATATTCCTATATATAGCATACCATAGAGAAATAATACAATCATTGTAATGTACAACATCCCCACAAAATAAAACATATGTTTATACATAAAATATATCCTCCCTAACCAATGCATTTATCACAATTGCATATCAAATCACCAATGCTATCACGAGCTCAACACATAATCAATCCATTCATGATTTATGCAAATGCACAGAGACCGACACAACGACTCTATGCAATGCAATGCGGTACCATCCATCCATCATTCTCATCATTAGTTCACTCGGGAATTATTGGAATCATCGCTTGTTACTTAGTGTAACTCCCCGTCGGACAAACGATGTTCCCCGTCGCTTTAGGTCCTCTTTGTATAAGGCACACGACGTTTATGGATCGCTTTAGGTCCTCTTTGTATAAGACACATGATCCGATCGCTTTAGGTCCTCTTTGTATAAGGCACACGATCGTCTATAATGTCGCTTTAGGTCCTCTTTGTATAAGGCACACGACCGTTACAGCAGATTCCCTCTGGAATCGTTTCGTCGCTCACACCCCACAAGGGCACACGACATCACAAGATGCATATCATGATGCTTGGCATACAATGACTCATGACAATCCAATGCATACATATATACAACCATGTGAACCATCTCAACATCAATAATCATGCATTTCTATCAAACCCAAAACAATGCCTTTATTTGCCTTAAGGCCACAAACCATCATAACAACATTGAATTTCACATAAACAATGCATTCCATCATAATCCACAAACCACAACAATTAGCATTTTAGCATATACATTCATATCAATTCACATCAAGAATTACTCGCCATCAACCACAACAATCCTACAATCATACAATGATACTCACAACACTAGGATTCACGCCACGAAGGCTACCCACAACAACATACCTTAATACCATACATTTGTATTTCAATTCAACCATGTATCCTTCCATTAGGCCACAAACAACCACGACAATTTATCACATGTTTCAACATCATATAAACCACATAAAGCTCCACGTTATATAACAATAGCACAACACACGGTAAAACACCAACCACACGCATTTAACGCGATAAAAACCCGACAACCCGACACTTTTACAAAACCACGACTTAAATAAATCATCTACTGCCCTCCAAACCAATTTTAATAGAAAGAATATTTCATTAGCTGTCCAACGCTTCGAATGGGGGTCAAAACGGACTTATGGTTCAAAAGTTATGAATTTTTGAAAATAATATTTTTCTGAAACTAACAGTGGTAACCGGTTAGCACATATGCTGTAACCGGTTACTGCGTAACAGAACCCAAAAATACCAGAATTTTATGATGGAAAAACCCCCCAAACTCATCCTTAAGCCCCCGATCATACCGACAAGTATTCCCGACTAAATCCTATCATTTCCCGACTATTCTACGCGAACTATTCCGCATTCTAACCGTTAAAACATCGATTTCAATTAATTGTTCATCAATTTGTCACATGTAAAAACATTATAAAAACAAGAAAACAATCACACAATCACACACATATACATATACAATCGCAATATAGTCGAAACTTCTCATCCTTACCCGATTAATCGCGCTTGAAACAGAGTATTGAAGATTTTCTCTTCTCATCTCTTTCTCTCCTCTTCTTTCCCTTCCTCTTCCTTTCTTTCCTTTCTCTTTCTTTTCTCTCTTTTTCTCTCAAATCTCTATTTATAAAAATATCTAATTTTTCTAAAATATCTAACCCCTCAACTCAAATATCTCGCAAACGCTCTCAAAACGCGATAAAACATAATAACGATGAAAAATAATATATTGTCAAATAAAAGTCAAGAATGAAATAATATAATGACGAAAATAATTAAATCAACTCAATTAAATAAATCGGACAAAACGGGGCGTTACAATTCTCCCCCACTTAGACATTTTCGTCCTCGAAAATATAACTAATACGAACAACTCCGGATACGACTCTCGCATTCGACTAACAAACTATCATGCCAACAAAAGACACACCACGAATAACACAAACTGACAAACCACCTTGTTAACAGCAGCTACAACAACGACACGACAACGACGAAAACTACAACGACAAGATGCAATGCCCATACAATGCACTTGACGACCAACTCACGACTCAAAGAAAACCATGTTACCAACACCCAGGTAACACCCCCCCAAATCTCCCACATAGGGATTAACCACACGCACTCGAACCAACACCATGGAAACGAGGCAACAACAAAGACAAGAACCTAAAGTCCCACGACACAACAACGTCTCCACAATATCAACAAAACCAGAATACCAAACATAACATCAATACAACAACGTTGTGATTTACCCACCAAACATGTAACTAATACATCCATTTACATATCAGTACATGATTAATATTGGATCCTTCCACCTATCACTTCCATTATAGAACATCCCACGGTCTCATCATTCCTACCGTTTTCCACTATTCAACCTTTGAACTCTATCAAGTCACACACACATATACGAACTGTGCCACATCACGCTTCCGATGCGCACTCTGATTACTCGAAACTACCAAATCTATCCATTTCATATCCAACTTCTGACTCTCTCGAATATTCACAAGAGAAATCATAGTTCACTTCTAACATACCCAACCTCACACTTTACTGTGTTATCTCACACACCAGACACAAGTCTCTGAACTGCTCAAATAATTCTAACTCCCTGACCATCAAAACAGACATGTATAAAAACTTTCGACTTAACTCATCACACACGACATTAACTTTACCAATAGGATAATTCCAGCCAAAGTCATAACTCATCACAAATTCCAACCATCCTCGCTGTCTCATACTATATTCCTTCCGACCAAACAGGTACTCAATATTCTTGTGATTACTAAACACTTCGAACTCAAAACCATAAAAAAAATACCTCCAGTGTTGCGGTGAGAATCGGATAACAAGCTATTAATTAACTTGAATCACACATCTTTGAAATTCACCACCGAGCTTTGATTTATCCAAAGGAAAGGGTAAAGAATGAAAACCCTAAAAAGAGAATCTAGGTTCGGGGGTTGGTTATACTAAGGGAAGGTATTAGCATCCTAAGTATCCGTAGTACTCTACGGGAACCTCTTGTTAGTATTTGTGTTATGTTATGTTTTGCTTGCTAAGGGAAATGTGCCAAGATAAAGAAAGACCTAAGGGTATATACACTAAGTATACTCGCCAAGACATCGCATCTCGTGCCTACGTATCCTGACGGGAATGGAATCAGAGCATTCGTAGTTCCCCACAATACGGGGTAAAAGGGTGGAATCCGATAAGGCATCAGATGTAAAGGAAAAAGGTGGAAAAAGAAAAAGCTAGCTCGCTAGGATCTCACAATCCTATGCCTACGTATTCTCAAGGTGAACTTGAGAAATCAGAGCAATCGTAGTTCCCCTCAATACGGGGGTAAAGAACTCTTGACTGTGGTCAAGGTTCTAAGGGAAAGTAGGGTCTGACAGCAAGACGCCTACGTGGAGTGCGGCGACTCCAAACCTAAGGTTAGGTAAAACGGGGAAGAAATGCCCACGGAAAAGTAGGGTCTGACAGCAAGACACCTACGTGGAGTGCGGCGACTCCAAATCTATGGCTAGGATAAAGGTAAAGGAGGTGTCCACGGCGGAACACCTAAATAGAGCACAGCGGCTCTAATCCTGAGGCTAGGATAAGGGGAAATGACGGACTAGGCTATCTTAAATGACATGGCAGTCAACTATAGGGACCTTTCCTTTGGAATGAGGTACAAATAAACAAGGAGGAAACCTCCGGTATCAAATATAAAATAAACAAAAATATATATAGTGAATACAATATAAATTAAATTGAAAATGAGTATTAGGAATTACCTTTAAATAGGAAAATGTCGAGATGAATTAGAAATTAAATAAAATCTTAAACAAACTAAAATCTAAAAGATTAATACCCAATTAAAAGCTAATCCTAAAAACAAGCTAGCTAAACTCTAAAACTAGTTAATAAAAAAACTAATTCTAATTGAAATAACTAATTAGATAAGTTTAATTAACTAACTTAAAATCAACTTAATTTATTCTAAAAACTGACTCTAATTCTAAAAAAAATAAAATGTAAAAGGGTAATCCTAAGACTAAAGTTATATATTTTTGCTTAAGAAAAAGAAAAAGTATTTAATTAATTAACTTAAAACAAAATCTGAAATTAAATTTAAAAAATAAAAGGTCAGATGTGCCTACAACCCATTAAGAGAGGGAGGCGGATGATGGGCAGAAGCGGGTCACACCGATCCAGTTCAAATGGCTTCTAAAGCTTAGAAAACAAACCTAAAAAAGGGAAAAAAAAAAAGAAAAGCACGGCTGCTATGACAATTCAGGAACAACGCTAAAAAACACAACTCATCATTTGCTCAGCCTCCGTTCCAATCTAAACTCTCTCGCCATCATCTCACTCGCTCACGACTCACTTTCGCAAACAAACAGCAACAACAACACAGGATTTCACTCGCACCTCCGTCTCAAATCGTGCTTCATGTTTTGGATTCGTAGCTTCCGTGTCGCCGTAGTCTCGCAATGGATTCATGATTAACAACAATATACAACACAAGGGTTGGGTCAGAAAGACTTACCTTGCAATGTAGTGAGGTTCTCTTTTCTTCACTTTGCGCGATTCTCGTTTCCTTGCTTGTGTTTCTCCGATCTCGCTCGCAACGACGAGAGCATTGTGTGTAGCTGCGACGTTATCAGAAATTAGTACGGCCGCTATCTCTTCTCGTCTCGGTTTTGCGGCAGCGCGGGTCGTTGTATGGTGATGGAAGTGAAAGATTCGTTGTGGGTGAAGGTCTGTTTCTCTCTTTCTCAGTTTCTCTTTCACGGCGGCGCGGTGTGGTCGCGATTTCGGCGTGGTGGTTATTGGTTGTTCCAGAGTTGATGGGTTATTGTTGTGGTTTTAATAGGTTTTTTGGTTTTATTTCAAAGAAGAAAATGGAGTGGTGTTGTAAGGTTGAGACTGGGCAGAGTTGGTCAGTGATGGGGCTGAAACATTGCAGCAATGGTGTATGTTTTGGGTGGAAGAAAAGTAAGGTTATGGTGGATGTAGGAGGGAGTATGAATTTATTTTGTAAAAGAGATGTTCATGTTTTGTAGAAGGGTGATTGAAGATGATGTTTTTGTTTGGGATTGTTTGCAAAGGTTTAGGAATGATGAAAGGCTAGGAACATGGAGCTTTGTGAAAATGGAGGGAAATGGCTTGAGGGAGGTAACGTGAAAACAATTGGGAGAAAATGAGTTTCTGGTTCTTCCCCCCCCCCATCTGATTGCAACTTCTCCTCCTTAAATCAATTTCAAACTTGTCTTTTTTCAAAAATTCTGAATTTGTCTGTTGAATGGTTGTTTTCAACTGCTGGTTTTGGGAAAGTGCATGTTGCAAGTCTTCATAACAGATCAAGTTTTCTATTTTGGTGAAAATGTCAGCAGAGCTTGGAGGTAGAAATGACGTGGGATCTGGCGCAGGCTTGGTACAAGAGCTTGGCTTTTGGGAGATGGTCAATGAAAAATCTAAAAAGTTATAGTAATAATACTACATGTACAAATGGGATAGAAGACAAAACATATTTGTAAAGAAATGCCATAAAACAAGTATTTTGAATTCATTAAGAAAAAAAAAGAAAAGAAAATAATTAATAAAAATAAAATCAGTTAAACTTAATTAAAACTAAAACCTAAATAAATCTGATTAAATAAAAAGAATAATTAACTAAAAGATAAAAATAAAAAAGTTTTTTTTTATATTTTTATAAAACTTAAAAAAACTTAATTAAATAACTAAATAAATTAAATTTAAAATTAAGTTAATAATTGGAAATAAACTAAATTAAATATAAACTATGTAAAAAAAGATAAACTAAGTTAAAATTAAACTAAATAAATCCTAATTAAATCTAAAATAACTATTTAACTAAAGGTAAAATAATAATAATAATTAAAATCAAGAATGACATGGAAGAAGAAAATGCATGATTAATGAGATGTTTATCAAGAATGCAAAAAATGGCCGACTTAAAATGATAGGAAATGATCAAACGAATCTGAGGGTAAAATTTGGGGTACAACAGTTGCCCCTATTTAAATATCTTCATCGGATGCCATGAGTGATGATAGTCCTCATGAAATCATGGTGGAAGGTATTTAAAAATAGATAACCAAAAATTTTGCCCTCAGATGCACTGACATGTTATGCTATGGACAAAAGGCAATTATGCAATGCTGACATGCAAAGAACTCTAATATGATGAAAAGTGATAGGATGCTAAATGCAAAATGCAAACGGAGACGAAAGCATACGGGGACAAAGTCCACACAATGAGCAATCACTCACTGGGGATGACAACAACACTGGAGAAATCTAAAGTGAACTGGGGAATAATCTAAGGTGATGAAGCAACTGGTTAAGGCGTGACCGGCTGACACTTTAGAAAGAAAAGATAACACAGGATCCTCACTGGAAGTAGAACCGAAAAGACGGTCTCCACTGGGGAATCAAAAATCGAAGACTCAATCTGGAAGAACATTAGAAAGAAAAAGGCACATCCGAGAAGACATCAGATGCAAAGAAACCAATCATCCAATAATGGCTTTGAATGAAAGGTAAACTCATAATATCTGAGAAGGCATCCGATGAGAATGAGGTAAAAGAGGGTAATCCAAGAAGGCATTGGACACAAAGGAACCAGACATTCAATAATGGCTTTAAATGAAAGGTACAACTCACAACATCTAATAATGGCTTTAGATGAATGTGAACAAAGTAAGGATCCAAGATAACATTGGATAAAGAAACCAAAGTATTCAAGACAACATTGAATGAATGGTATAAATCACGATATCTGAGACGACATCAGATAGACATGAGAAATGTAAGGATCCAAGACAGCATTGGATAAATGGTATAAATCACGATATCTGAGACGACATCAGATAGACGTGAGAAAGGTAAGGATCCAAGACAGCATTGGATAAAGAAACCAAAGTATTTAAGACAGCATTGAATGAATGGTATAAATCACGATATCTAAGACGACATCAGATAGACGTGAGAAAGGTAAGGATCCAAGACAACATTGGATAAAGAAACCAAAGTATTCAATATAGCATTGAATGGATGGTATAAATCACGATATCTGAGACGACATCAGATAGACGTGAGAAAGGTAAGGATCCAAGACAGCATTGGATGAATGGTATAAATCACGATATCTGAGACGACATCAGATAGACGTGAGAAAGGTAAGGATCCAAGACACATTGGATAAAGAAACCAAAGTATTCAAGACAGCATTGAATGAATGGTATAAATCACGATATCTGAGACGACATCAGATAAACGTGAGAAAGGTAAGGATCCAAGACATCATTGGATAACTGTGAACAAGGAGATACCCAAGAAAGCATTGGATACAAAGAAATAACAACGTCCAAGAAAGCATTGAACCAAGAAATACCCAAGAAAGCATTGGATACAAGGAAAGAACTTTCAGGAATGGCACTGAAAGATATCCAAGCAAATTTGATGGGGATTACAGAAGAGAGGCAAAACTTCCAGGAATAGCACTAGGAGAAACAAGAGGAATAAGATATCCAGGAATGACACTGGAGATCAAAAGAGACAGACATCCAGGAATGTCACTGGAGTGAAAGAATATAAATATCCAAGAATAACATTGGAATGAAAAGATAGGTAACGCTTGGTAGGCGCCAAGTAAGTTGGACTTTGACCACAAGGTAAGACGCGGATAACGACATGACCTCGGGAGAAATGCAAATGAGGATGAAACACTCATGCTATGCATATGTATATGAATTATGCTATGATATATGATCAAATGCAAATGCAGGTGCAGATGCTGATTGCCCGACCTGACTCTCTGGGAATACAAGACTGGAAGACTGATTCCTCTACACGGAGATCACTGCCATCCTGCTTGGGGACTAGAGATGCTATTGCTAAACACATCTCTGCCACACTGGTAAACTGTATCCAAATTGATGATCCTTGTAGGAAGGATAAAGAGTTGCTTGGGGATTCTTCAGGTAAACTGCCCTAGACTAGCTGATTATTGTAGATGAGTTGATCAATGTTTTAGCTTGATTAATTCTGGAAATGACCGTTTCATGGTGCTCTTAGAAAGCTTGCCCTAGTCCGAGTCTTGAAAGATGTTTTTTTTTACTGTACACCGGGAAGGCTTGCCCCAGTCTGAGTCTTGAAAGGTTTTCTGGATAAACCAAATCTAAAAGTCGCCATTAAACCACAAATCTTGAACTGATTCTCAACAGGATATGGAAGGAACTTGCCCCTGATTGGATCACCGACCAAGTTTCTTAATTGTTTGAAAATTATTTGAGAGGAACGCCAGTTTGCAAACAAAAGTATTTGTATACACATGGTAAATGCAAAGTTCATGCAACTTTTGAAATCAAAATCATTTTGAAAGAGGTGCAAAGTATATGGGATGCTGGTCAGAACACGGTGGTTCAAGACATTAAAGTGAAAAGTTTAAGCAAAGGGTGTAATACCCAAAATAGGTGATCTGCAAAGACCTTTTGGAGTCAGTTTACGCAACCTTGCTGTAGTATGCTTTCAAAATAACCTCGCTTCAATTAGGTCTTTTGAGGGTTATAACGTGGCCTGGTTCACGGTTTAAGAAACAAAGGATAAAGGCTCAAAGTTTATTTGTGACCCACCCAATCTACGTGATGAATTTCAGTCCTATGCTCAGTTAACTCAAACTATGCACTCAAATTCCCATGAGTTAGGAATTGCACTGATGATGATGATGGTTCAGAAGTTAAGAGACTTTGAAATGGCGGTCACTACTTCCTTACAAAGTTGTTTGCCATTGAGGACTTCCAGGATAAAGGATTTAAAGATTTCCTCCTTTGGTTGTCATACAAACTTTTCCTTTCTTATTATTATTATTATTATTTTTTAGTGACTTCCTGGCTTAAGGATTACGACGAACCATCGTTGGCGTTTGACTTGAAAGACATCTTCGACACTTGCTTGTTGTGTGCGAATGAAAATTTGTGAATGCACCCTTTTGTTGAAAGCGTCTCTCATGAAACTCTTGTATTTGAATGCATAATCAAGTTAACTGAGAACTACCCTGCCCCAGGTTAAGATTGCGGGTTTTTATTTGTAAAGAAAAGAAACTCCTACTTCAAGGTTCAAAGGGGTTGACGAAGGGTTATCTCCCTTATTCCTCCAGTGTTTAGGGATTGAAACAATGCTTTACATCGTCACCAAAGTCTTGATCTGAAAGCATACTAACAACAATTATGGGTATAACATTTTCATCATCCTCCATCCAATCGTTGCATAATCAACAGAAAGTGGACAAGAATTTTTTTTTTGAAAGAGAAAGCATTAAGAAGTAAATAGCAGACACAAATGAATTAAATCAAAAAGTTGTAAATGCTCATTTCATTAATTGTGAAAGTACAAACATAGTTGAAAGCAAACAGCTATTACAAAATAAAGAAAATGCAAACAACAAGAAACAAAGGCCTAGTGACTAATTAATACAAGGATGAGCTGTCCTGTCTGAAACACTGGCTTTTAGGAGGATAATCTGCTGAAGTCGACTGAAGCTTCACTTGGCTTGCCCTGGCAGAGGGTTGTTCTGAACGTTAGGGTTGTCTTTAAAGGAGAGGATTTTGTTTCTCATCAGTTCTTGTACTCTAGCCTTCAATGTAAAGCAACCTTCCAAATTATGGCCTGCACCACCTTGATGGTATTCACAATGAAGATCAGCCCTATAGCCGGCTGGAAGAGGATTTGGAGGAGGTGGCATAGGCCTTGTGGTAATCAAACCTTGCTTAACCAGGCAGGGATACCGTTTAGTGTACTTCATTGGAATTGGATCAAATTGATTCCTATTACGGTAGTGATTCTGTTCAACCGCCGGACGTTGGGGAGCTTGAGCTGGTCGTGGAGCAGCAACCACGGGAGTAACAGCAGCAACAGTAGGGTGAACAACATACTGAGGTTGGGGACGAGACCTTCTCACTTCAACCATTATAGCATTAGTCTGATCTTTCTTCTTTTTCTGAAAGTTCCCATAAGATTTCTTCACAGCATTAGAAGATTCAGCAACCTTGGACACTTTTCCATTCTTAAGATCTTCCTCGAGTCTTTGGCCGATAGTAACCAAATCAGTGAAGTTGGAGGAAACACTTCCAATCATCTTTTCCCAATAGAATGGGGACAAAGTATCCATGAACATTCCAGTCAATTCCTTCTCAGCCAAAGGAGGTTCAACCTGGGAAGCCAACTCTCTCCAGCGCTGAGCATACTCCTTAAAAGATTCCTTATCATTCTGAGACATGTTTTGCAGTTGACGGCGATCAGGAGCCATGTCGAGGTTATACTTGTACTGCTTCATGAAGGCATTTATGAGATATTGGAAACAGTGAATGGAGTTTTGCCCGAGACCCATATACCATTTGAGTGATGCTCCACTCAAGCTGTCTTGAAAACAGTGGATAAGCAGTTTTTGATTTTTGGCATGAGAATTCATCTTGCGAAGATACATGACTAAATGAGCTCTTGGGCAAGAGTGACCCTTGTACTTCACAAAATCTGGAGTTATGAACTTAGCAGGTATAACAAGGTCTGATACTAAGCACATGTTGTCTGCATCCACATTAAAGAAATCAGTACCCTCAACGGCTTTGAGTCTCTTCTCTATGCTCTAAAACTGCTCTCGAACAACTTCAGGTTCAACAAAGTCTTCACGGTCTTCACCTTGAGCACTGGCAACATTGTACTCATAGAGGGGATTCTCAAAAGGAGCTCGAACAGTCTGTGGAACAGCCTGGACCACAGGTTTGGGCTCGGGGAAAACGGGAGCTTGAAAGACAGGCATAGCAGTCTGACCAACCATAGCAGTAGATGCGATCAGTGGAGAGTAGTTGTGTGGCAAACCAAACTCTGGCCAAGTTGAAGGTGGCATCTGAACAGGCGGAGGATCAGCGCTTGAAACTTCCTGGATGACAGTCCTTTGGGGTTACTCTCCCCTAGCAATCAAAACTTGAATCATCTCAATGAGTTTGGTCACGCTTGACTTAAGGTCATCGATCTCCATTCGAACCTCAGCATTGTGTACCTCCTGCTCTAACATCCTTCGTCTGTAGTTAGCTCTAGTCTGGTATCGGTGTCGAGGAATCAGCTTGATGACTCACAGATAACACTGGAAGATAGAGACCACTGGAAATGAGTAGCTAGGTAAACAGACGCATGCAATGAATCATGCAAAGATGCAAATGATATGCAATGCGATGCAAACAGGATACAAAACACATGCAACAGGATCAAGGGTTCGAGATCACAACATGGAGTCTGGGTAAAGAACCAAACCAAGGGTGTGTACTAGGGTTCTTGTATCTGCAGAGCAAGGTTCTAAAGAGTTCCCAGAGTCGAAAACCCATCTTTCAGATTTTATCAACTTCCCAATTGCTCGATGATCGATAAAATCCTCAAGAGAGTCTCGTCTGAGCGTAGTATCGCGTAGCAACCATTTAGGATTACTCCCTCATAGTCATCGCACTACATCTTAAAAGGCCAAGTGGGGTAAAGGGTAACTAATGGTCATCAGTATCCCTGGCACCAAGGTTGAAAGTGGCAACGCATTCACGATTGCTCGTTCAGCATATACCACCCCCAAGAGGGCCTCAATTGAGTGTGGAACCTCAAGTCAACTCCTTTGGGATTTCTCCCTCGAAGTCTCCTTGACTATGTCCATGATCCTATCATATGTATACACTCAAGTCCGGGTTAGGACTTATCCTCACCACTCAAGGTAGCAACCCTGCACACAGAAAAACCCAAGCACAAGCAGATATATATACAAATATGAATATGTACAGATATACAAACAAGCAAACATGTAAGATAACACAAATACAAACAAGGTGGGCTTAACCCTCTTAGGGAAATCCCCAGTGAAGTCGCCATTTCTGTTGCGGTGAGAATCAGATAACAAGCTATTAAGTAACTTGAATCACACATCTTTGAAATTCACCACCGAGCTTTGATTTATCCAAAGGAAAGGGTAAAGAACGAAAACCCTAAAAAGAGAATCTAGGTTCGGGGGTTGGTTATACTAAGGGAAGGTATTAGCATCCTAAGTATCCGTAGTACTCTACGAGAACCTCTTGTTAGTATCTGTGTTATGTTATGGTTTGCTTGCTAAGGGAAATGTGCCAAGGTAAAGAAAGACCTAAGGGTATATACACTAAGTATACTCGCCAAGACATCGCATCTCGTGCCTACGTATCCTGACGGGAATGGAATCAGAGCATTCGTAGTTCCCCACAATACGGGGTAAAAGGGTGGAATCCGAGAATGCATCGGATGTAAAGGAAAAAGGTGGAAAAAGAAAAAGGTAGCTCGCTAGGATCTCACAATCCTATGCCTACGTATTCTCAAGGTGAACTTGAGAAATCAGAGCAATCGTAGTTCCCCTCAATACCGGGGTAAAGAACTCTTGACTGTAGTCAAGGTTCTAAGGGAAAGTAGGGTCTGACAGCAAGACGCCTACGTGGAGTGCGGCGACTCCAAACCTAAGGCTAGGTAAAACGGGGAAGAAATGCCCACGGGAAAGTAGGGTCTGACAGCAAGACACCTACTTGGAGTGCGGCGACTCCAAACCTATGGCTAGGATAAAGGTAAAGGAGGTGTCCACGGCGGAACACCTAAATAGAGCACGGCGGCTTAATCCTGAGGCTAGGATAAAGGGAAATGACGGACTAGGCTATCTTAAATGACATGGCAGTCAACTATAGGGACCTTTCCTTTGGAATGAGGTACAAATAAACAAGGAGGAAACCTCCGGTATCAAATATAAAATAAACAACAATATATATAGTGAATACAATATAAATTAAATTGAAAATGAGTATTAAGAATTACCTTTAAATAGGAAAATGTCGAGATGAATTAGAAATTAAATAAAATCTTAAGCAAACTAAAACCTAAAAGATTAATACCCAATTAAAAGCTAATCCTAAAAACAAGCTAGCTAAACTCTAAAACTAGTTAATAAAAAAACTAATTCTAACTGAAATAACTAATTAGATAAGTTTAATTAACTAACTTAAAATCAACTTAATTTATTCTAAAAACTGACTCTAATTCTAAAAAAAAAAAAATGTAAAAGGGTAATCCTAAGACTAAAGTTATATATTTTTGTTTAAGAAAAAGAAAAAGTAATTAATTAATTAACTTAAAACAAAATCTGAAACTAAATTTAAAAAATAAAAGGTCAGATGGGCCTACAGCCCATTAAGAGAGGGAGGCGGATGATGGGCAGAAGCGGGTCACACCGACCCAATTCAAATGGCTTCTAAAGCTTAGAAAACAAACCTAAAAAAGGGAAAAAAGAAAAGCACGACTGCTATGACAATTCAGGAACAACGCTCAAAAACACAACTCATCATTTGCTCAGCCTCCGTTCCAATCTAAACTCTCTCGCCATCATCTCACTCCCTCGCGACTCATTTTCGCAAACAAACAACAACAACAACACAGGATTTCACTCGCACCTCCGTCTCAAATCGTGCTTCATGTTTTGGATTCGTAGCTTCCGTGTCGCCGTAGTCTCGCAATGGATTCATGATTAACAACAATATACAACACAAGGGTTGGGTTAGAAAGACTTACCTTGCAATGTAGTCAGGTTCTCTTTTCTTCACTTTGCGCGATTCTCGTTTCCTTGCTTGTGTTTCTCCGATTTCTCGCTCGCGACGGCGAGAGCTTTGTGTGTAGCTGCGACGTTATCAGAAATTGGTACCGCCGCTATCTCTTCTCGTCTCCATTTTGCGGCAGCGCGGGTCGTTGTATGGTGATGGAAGTGAAAGATGCGTTGTGGGTGAAGGTCTGTTTCTCTCTTTTTCAGTTTCTCTTTCACGGCGGCGCGGTGTGGTCGCGATTCCGGCGTATGGGTTATTGGTTGTTCCAGAGTTGATGGGTTATTGTTGTGGTTTTAATAGGTTTTTTGTTTTTTTTTTTCGAAGAAGAAAATGGAGTGGTGTTGTAAGGTTGAGACTGGGCAGAGTTGGTCAGTGGTGGTGCTGAAACATTGCAGCAATGGTGTATGTTTTGGGTGGAAGAAAAGTAAGGTTATGGTGGATGTAGGAGGGAGTATGAATTTATTCTGTAAAAGAGATGTTCATGTTTTGTAGAAGGGTGATTGAAGATGATGTTTTTGTTTGGGATTGTTTGAAAAGGTTTAGGAATGATGAAAGGCTTGGAATAGGGGAGCTTTGTGAAAATGGAGGGGAATGGCTTGAGGGAGGTAACGTGAAAACAATTGGGAGAAAATGAGCTTCTGGTTCTTCCCCCCACCATCTGATTGCAACTTCTCCTCCTTAAATCAATTTCAAACTTGTCTTTTTTCAAAAATTCTGAATTTGTCTGTTGAATGCTTGTTTTCAACTGCTGGTTTAGTGAAAGTGCAGGTTGCAAGTCTTCATAACAGATCAAGTTTTCTATTTTGGTGAAAATGTCAGCAGAGCTTGGAGGTAGAAATGACGTGGGATCTGGCGCAGGCTTGGTACAAGAGCTTGGCTTTTGGGAGATGGTCAATGAAATATCTAAAATGTTATAGTAATAATACTATATCTACAAATGGGATAGAAGAGAAAACAAATTTGTAAAGAAATGCCATAAAACAAGTATTCTTGTGATTACTAAACACTTCGAACTCAAAACCATAAAAATAATACCTCCAGATTCTCAACACAAAAGTAACCGCAGCCAATTCCAAATCCTGAATAGTATAAATCCTCTTATGAATCCCCAATTGTCGTAAAGCATAAGCTACGACTTTACCCTCTTGCATTAACACACTGACTAAACTCATCAAAGACCCATCACAATACCTCACAACCGATTTATTAGGATCACACATAATCAAAACTGGAGCCGTAGACAACTTCTACTTCAGCTCTCTGAAACATTCCTTACAACGAACATCCCACAAATGAATTACTTTTTGCAAGTCAACCGAAGTAACGAAAATGCTAACTTGGAAAAACCTTCCATAACCTCCGGTAATAACCAACTAAAGTCCAAAAAGATTCTAATCTCCTTAACCAACTTCGGAGCCTCTCATTGTAGAACTGCATCTGCTTCCGATGGATCCATAACCATACTCACATCTGAAATAACATATCCAAGAAAACTAACCTTTTTCAACCAAAATTCTCATTCGAATAACTTAGCATAAAACTTCGTCTCTTTTCAACACTTGTAATTCAATTCTCAAACACTCTACCTGTTCTTCCTCTGAGTTTATAACAGATCCGAATATCCTCAATCAAGACCACTACGAACTTATCCAAATTCACGACACAATCAAATCGTCCACTGGCAGCAAAAGCATTTTTATAAGAAAGAACATCTCCTTAGCTTTTCAACGGTACAAGGAACGTCCCGATCCGAGTTACGGATCAAAAGTTATGGATTTTAGAAAAAAACAGTTTTATTTTTGCTCCAGGTCGCGCTAAGCGGGCACCACCCCGCCCTGAGCGCGCTCCTCACTGCCTGGAGAGGTTGCAAATTCTCCAGACCGCGCTAAGCGGGCGTATGCGCGCTAAGCGCGCACTGCGATATTCAGAAAAATAAACCCTTCCACCTTCCTTCCCAAAATTCACCATTTTCATCTCAAATTAATTCCAAACAGCAAAACAAGTATCAACAACCAACCAAAAAGAACTCTTAATATCAATATTACATCCACACATAAGGGTTTTCTCAAGATTTCCATTAATGCTCTAAAACTCCAAAGACTGCAAACCTCACCAGAACTCTAAGTTTTGCTTTCCATAGTCTCAATACCATTATACACATCATGCTTGTTATTCCGTTCAATCATCCATCCTTTTTGTTACTAACAATACTGGATCTCTCCAAGACGACACACTTGGCCTCATAATTCTCCTTTCCAGTAAATCTTCCAACTGCTCTATCAGTCCGGGTACTTCTAATGCTAACATCCAATATTCCATCCGGAAATACATCGGAAAATCACGCACAACTGGCAGCCCATCACTGTGGCCTTTCCGCCAATTTCTAGAAAACTATCATCACAAACATAACAAACATCTTAGTTTCATCTCCTAAGAGTTTTTCTACTTACTTAGCAGATATAAACCTCAACTATTCGCCTTCGTCCAATTTAAGTTCACTCTCTACTCTCTGAGAAGTAGCCATTGATAATACCCAATCATTCTCCCTCAGAGACATTCCAACTTGACCAACATACAAAAACCTCGAATCCGCTTCACCTTCAGATATAAAAATCTTCATCGACTCGACAAAACAATCCGTAATCATTTTCTTAATTCCAAATAATTCATTGCACACACTATCAAAGCCGGAAAGACACGTCTATTCCATCCAACATAATTTCGTCTACTATCAACAAGAGATTAAGGGTGATCAGTTCCTCAATTTGTCAATAGACAGCCGACAATCATGATGGGGCATAAACCGTCTTTACCAAACTATAATAGCATTTCTCGCATCTTGTGCACAAACTACCTAAGGCACACATCCTTAGTTGACATAAACCTTACCTCCGCATTCCCTCCGGAATCGGGAACAACACTGTCCAAACAACACTTACAATCTTGCAACCAACAGCACACTGAGCCAATGCTCCACACCTAAAGCAACTTGGAGAAGTACCAGCTTCTCCCCCACTTATCTCATTCTAAATCTTGAAGACAAATGACTAGAAAACCAGAAAGCACTGACAGTGTTTCACACACATATCACGTACTAAGGAACAAACAACATCGACAGTATTCAACTGTCACACCAACTGACTCAACAACTTGGCCGAACGGACCGACCTGCTCTGATACCACTAATGTAACACCCCAATTCCCATCGCGCTAAATAATACATAAATAAATCAGAGTAAATAAAAATTTATTTCTTAGACAGAAACAAGGATGCCACATTTAAAGAGCGAAAACACAATCCCTGCTCATAAATTTGATACATAACACAAAATGGAATAAACATAAAAGGGAAACTTTTTCCAACAAAAGGAACGTTCAATTATGGAATAAAGCGGAAAGATCCATAATTGACTTGTTTTGCAAAATACATTGTTTTATAACATCAAAATATTCATACAAAGGTAATACAAAATAGATCCAACAAATGTATACATATATAACAAAAGCGTTCCCCGACTCCCGTGTTACGTATCAGAGTAGACAGGCTGACAAAAGGGTGGAGAACTAATCTTCACAAAAGCCTCCAAGATACTAATCTGCAATTGCCTCATAGAGCAACAAACCACAACAGAAGGGTGAGAAATAACAACTAAATCAAGATTGCGTAATAATATGCAAACATATAAAAATTCACATGCATAACTATTCTCACCACAAGCATCACATATTAATACATATAGTATGCCCCGGATACATAACATATTTCTAATAATCCAACAACATAACATATATCAATTATACCAACATAATCACATATTCGCACATCAGGCATACCAAAGTTATAACATATGGAAACACACCACCACATCACGTATATTCCTATATATAGCATACCATAGAGAAATAATACAATCATTGTAATGTACAACATCCCCACAAAACAAAGCATATGTCTATACATAAAACATATCATCCTTAACCAATGCATCTATCACAATTGCATATTAAATCACCAATGTTATCACGAGCTCAACACATAATCAATCCATTCATGATTTATGCAAATGCACAGAGACCGACACAACGACTCTATGCAATGCAATGCGGTACCATCCATCCATCATTCTCATCATTAATTCACTCAGGAATTATTGGAATCATCGCTTGTTACTTAGTGTAACTCCCCGTCGGGCAAACGATGTTCCCAGTCGCTTTAGGTCCTCTTTGTATAAGGCACACGACGTTTATGGATCGCTTTAGGTCCTCTTTGTATAAGACACACGATCCGATCGCTTTTGGTCCTCTTTGTATAAGGTACACGATAGTCTATAACGTCGCTTTAGGTCCTCTTTGTATAAGGCACACGACCGTTACAGCAGATTCCCTCTGGAATCATTTCGTCGCTCACACCCCACAAGGGCACACGACGTCACAAGATGCATATCATGATGCTTGGCATACAATGACTCATGACAATCCAATGCATACATATATACAACCATGTGAACCATCTCAACATCAATAATCATGCATTGCAATCAAACCCAAAACAATGCCTTTATTTGCCATAAGGCCACAAACCATCATCACAACATTAAATTTCACATAAACAATGCATTCCATCATAATCCACAAACCACAACATTTAGCATTTTAGCATATACATTCATATCAATTCACGTCAAGAATTACTCGCCATCAACCACAACAATCCTACAATCATACAATGATACTCACAACACTAGGATTCACGCCACGAAGGCTACCCACAACAACATACATTAATACCATACATTTGTATTTCAATTCAACCATGTATCATTCCATTAGGCCACAAACAACCACGACAAATTATCACATGTTTCAAAATCATATAAACCACATAAAGCTCCACGTTATATAACGATAGCACAACACACGGTAAAACACCAACCGCACGCATTTAACGCGATAAAAACCCGACAACCCGACACTTTTACAAAACCACGACTTAAATAAATCATCTACTGCCCTCCAAACCATTTTTAATAGAAATAATATTTCATTAGCTGTCCAACGCTTCGAACGGGGGTCAAAACGGACTTACGGTTCAAAAGTTATGAATTTTTTAAAATAATATTTTTCTGAAACTAACAGTGGTAACCGGTTAGCACATATGCTGTAACCGGTTACTGCGTAACAGAACCCAAAAATACCAGAATTTTATGATGGAAAAACCCCCCAAACTCATCCTTAAGCCCCCGATCATACCGACAAGTATTCCCGACTAAATCCTATCATTTCCCGACTATTCTACGCGAACTATTCCGCATTCTAACCGTTAAAACATCGATTTCAATCAATTGTTCATCAATTTGTCACATGTAAAAACATTATAAAAACAAGAAAACAATCACATAATCACACACATATACATATACAATCGCAATATAATCGAAACTTCTCACCTTACCTGATTAATCGCGCTTGAAACGGAGTATTGAAGATTTCCTCTTCTCCTCTCTTTCTCTCCTCTTCTTTCCCTTCCTCTTCCTTTCTTTCCTTTCTCTTTCTTTTCTCTCTTTTTCTCTCAAATCTCTATTTATAAAAATATCTAATTTTTCTAAAATATCTAACCCCTCAACTTAAATATCTCGCAAACGCTCTCAAAACGCGTTAAAACATAATAATGATGAAAAATAATATATTGTCAAATAAAAGTCAAGAATGAAATAATATAATGACGAAAATAATTAAAGTAACTCAATTAAATAAATCGGACAAAACGGGACGTTACAACCACAGTGGTGAATTTGTTGATGAAGAAATGATTGTGTACGAAGGGGGTCAGGGTGCTGAGTTGAAAATAGATACTGATAAATGGAGTTATTTTGAACTGTTAGGTTGTTTTAAGGATTTAGGGTACAATTCGATTGAGAAGATATATTATAGGGATCCAACCTTTGGGATGAACTTGTTGGTTGATGACAAAGGTGCTCTAGAGATTGCTGATCTCTATATGGTGCATCTTAGTGTTGACATTTATATTCAACACACATTGTCACAGCCTGATTACTATGATGGTCCTGTTGATGAAATAGTTGTAGAGCAAAATGAAATTGTGGATGAAACTGAACAAGCCATCGCTGCAATGTATGAGGAAGCAGTTAATGGGGGTTTGAAGAAAACTGAGCTGATGGAAGGTGATGGTAGTGGTAAGAATAGTGCAAGGGAAAATGCTGTTAGGGAGAATGTTGTTAGTGAAAATGCAGAATTGGAAATGTTGTTAGTGAAAATGATGTTAGGGAAAAAGTTATTAGTGAAAATGCTGTTATGGAAACTGACGGAAATGTTGATAATGGACAAGGTGGTGGTGAGGTTAATGATGTATTTAGTTCTGATGATAGTGAGGATGAAAGTTTCATCTATGATAGTGCAATGTAGGTAGCATTTGATGATGAATCAGATGAGTATGATGATGATTTGGACGAGGAATAAGGGGATAATTTAATTGATTATGTGAATGAAGATGATGACCAAGAGGGGAACAGAAAAAAAGGTAAAAAAAAGTGGTAGGAAAACAAAGATGAGTTTAAAGGTAGTGATAATGAAAGTGATTATTTACAAAGTGGGTCTGATAGTGATGATAGTAGTGGAGTGAGGAGAAAAAAGTACCCCATGTTCAAGTTACAAAAAGACATGTCCAATTACAAATGGGAGGTTGGAATGTACATTATTACCAAAGCTGATTTCTAGGAAGCTATAACCTCATATGTAGTCCAATCTGGCAGGAACCTGAAGTTCACTAAAAATGACAAGGTTAGAGTGAGAGTTAGGTGTAAGGATGGTTGTGAGTGGGAAACTTACTGTGCTAAGTTACCTAATGAGGATTCTTGGCAACTAAGGAAGATAATAAACAGTCATAGTTGCTGCAGGGAGTACAATGTGAAGATGATGAGTGTGAAATGGTTAAGCAAAAGGCTACAGAATTCATTGAAAACCAACCCTAGATTGAAGCTTAAGGACATAAAGGAAAAAGCACAAAAGAAGTGGAATGTAGGGGTGAATAAGACTAAAGTCATAAGAGCTAGATTTGCTGCTAGAGACATGGTTGATGGTTCTTTCCTAGGGGATTATACTAGAATTTATGACTACTGTCATGAGTTATTGAGATCAAATCCAGGATCTACTGTGAAATTGAATGTCCAACCTGCACAAGAGGGTATTGATGATCAAAGACCCCGTTTTAGAAGGCTAAACATTTGCTTTACAGCTTGTAAGGAAAGCTTCAAATTATGCAGACATTTCATTGGCCTTGATGGATGTTTTTTTGAAAGGGCTATGTGGATGTCAGATATTGGCAGCCATAGGTAGAGATCCAAATGATCAAATGCTACCAATAGCATTTGCAGTAGTTGAAAATGAAAATAAGGATAGCTGGGCATGGTTCTTGGAGCTGCTTATTGATGACCTTGGTGGGAGAGAAAATTGCCTCACATACATTTTTATATCTGATCAACAAAAGGTATACTTGTGTTATTTCAGTTATGCTTAGTTTCAATATTTGTTATGCTTATGTTCTTGCTTGTTATGCTTATGTGTTTTTAAAACTGATTGCATATGAATTATTACCTGTCATGGATGAACTGCTACCTAGAGTTGAGCAAAGATTTTGTGTCTGACACCTCTATAACAATTTCAGGAAAATATATCCTGGCAAGATGTTGAAAGAAATCATTTGGAAGGCAGTAAAGTCAACATACTACCAAGCCTGGGAAAGAGAGATGAAAGGAATGAAGGATGTCAATTTAGATGCCTACAAGCACATGATGAGCACCCCACCTAGATTCTAGAGTAGATCATATTTCAAGACACATAACAAATGTGATGTTGTTCTGAATAACATGTTTGAGGCATTTAATAGTGTAATCCTGGATTCTAGAGCCAAGCCATTGATAACCATGGTGGAAGAAATAAGGGCATACTTGATGGAGAGATGGGCAACAAACAGGTTGAGATTTCAGAACATGGCAGATGTTGAAGTGTTACTAAACATAAGAAGGAAACTTGAAAAAACCAGCTCATACACAAACCTTTGACTTGTCAGGTAAGATACATGAACTTAACCTGAGTTTAATATTATGTCTGATGAAGTGTTTTAAACAACTATGTCTGATGATCATATGTTCATGTTTTAGGATGTCTGATGAGCATACATTTGAGGTTAGGCACCTTGAAAACCAAACTGACAAGTTTTCGGTAGATTTGAAAACCATCAACACAAGCTTCACAAGGAGTCACTCATGAATCTCATCAGCCATCCCAACAACCATCTCAGCAGTCATCCCAACAACCATCAACACAAGCTTCGCAAGGAGGCAGCCATGCATCCTAGCAAGTTACACAAGGACCAAGTAATGCATCTCAAGCATCTCATGGAAGAGCAGCAAAACAACCAATTAAGAATGGCCAGTCATCTACTTCAGCATCTCAAGCATCTCATGGAAGGGCCAAGAAGTTACCTATCAGAAGGCCAACTAAGCCTTTCATACCACTAGGACCTACCACAAGTCTGACTGCAACCAAGACTGATGTTGGGCCAACAACAAGGAGATCAACACCTACTAAGAGATCAACACCAACTTGGAAAATTTAGTTTAAGTCTATGGAATTTTGTTATGTTCACTTTGTTAGTTTAAGTTTGAACCTTTACCACTTTGTTAGTTTATGTCTGTTATCTGTCACAAGCTATGACTTGTGTATTTTGGGTCTGACTTGTATAATCTGTCACAATCTATGACTTTTTATTTTGGGTATGGCTTATGTAATCTGACACAAGCTATCACTATGTAATTTGGCTATGTCTTATGGTTTCAATGTTATCATATTTTGAATTATGGAACATATTTTGGTATTTTGAATTATATAACATATTATGAAACAATGCAACAAATTGTAACAACTAATACAACAAATTGTAACAACTGCTACAAACTGTAACAACTGATACAACAAATTGTAAAAATTACTTGTCTATTCATTTAAAATGGTGCATACTGATAGAAACAACTGATACAAATCTAATACTTGTCTATTCATTTCAAATTGAACAAACTGGTACAAACTGATACAAAAAAAAAGTTTCCCTAATTCATTCTAAAAACTACTACAATTATAATCATAAACAACATCAAATTCCAAAGTTTTTTCCACTTCATAATTTTCTTCATTTCCCATTCAAGATTGATCAGTTGTTGCCCAAGTTCTTCATTCACCATTTTTCCTTCTGCAACTGCCTTTGATAGCTTTTCAATTATATCCATCCAAAACTGCTCCTTCTCATCTCCAACATCTTCATAAAACCAACCAAAGAAACCACACCCAGCTTGCATAGATCCCTGTGAAATTCTGGCACAGATATCAGATGTCCTACACAGATGTTGAGACACTGATATCCAACACAATGAGCAAGATAACAATAATAATAACAGTGCAGAAAGTAAAGAACACAGAGATATGTTTACCCAGTTCGGATCAACAATCCTACTCTAGGGGCTACCAAGCCAGGGAAGAAACCAATATACGATAGTATCAATTCACAGATCATACAATAACCAAACCCTGTTATAATTTGCTCACTTAATCACTGCCCTTCCTATGACTTCTACCTAAGACTCACCTAGGTATGAGGCCCTCCTCAAATCCCTCTACAATCACAACCCGTGATTGGTTTCTTTCAACATAAGTAACACCATAAAAGTCACACTTTCAAAACACACAATTCTCAATACTTCAAAGCTTATGAGAACTGACACACAAGAAACTCAATGCTTAAAAGCTTATGAGTAACTGACAGAACTTACAACACAAAAACCAGTCCTTATACTGTTATCAGAATGATACCAGTTAGGCTCACAAATAACACTCGAAAACCCTAACAAAAACACACGTAAGTTCCACACCTAAACTAGGTTTACACCAGTCAATATATAGCATTAAATCTGGACTGGATTGGGCTTCAAAAACGCAATAAAGAGACTGCTCACAAATCTGCAAAATAAACTCCAACAAAATAGGTCTTCAATCTAAAGTTTCCTAATATGTCTCCATAATTAAAAAGAGCTGAAAAATCGAAAACCACACAAAAACACAATCCAAAAATACGTTGGATGCCACATAGGATAACCAAATATTCACAGAATATTCAGTAACAATTAACAGCAACAGAATCTTCTTTTAAACTGAATTCAGACGCGATGTCCTATGAGCCAGTATGGGACATCTTCATTCGACATGTTGAATGCAACAAATTAGAACATCTTGTTTCAACATCTTGCTGCTAGAATAGTTTTAGCAAAATAAATGCCAACCACAAAATCAGCGAAATAACAATCTCCCCCTTTGGCTTATTTTGGATAAAACTACACACCAAATAACTCTAGCAAAGAAAACACAAGCAAAAAAAATCCATATCAGAGACAGCAGCGAAATACCAACACACAACATAGCAGCAGCAAAAAAAACTCCCCCTCAACTGCAGCAACACAACATTCCACATTTTCCCCCTCAGCTGCAGCACCAACACAAGCACAACCCAGCACAAGCACAACGCACACAAGTACACTACTCCCCCTTTTTAGCCAGAAATATGACAAAGACAAGTATAACAGGTATTAAAATTTGAGAAATGGTCAAGTCATAAACCATAATAAACAGCATCAGAGAGTAGATGCACACCACATCACATGACCAAGTGTCACGCACAAACTTCAGCATTTTCCACTTCATAACCTCATGCACACACTGCACTACCAGAACCTTCTTTAATCTTTTTAATCTGGCAGCCAGAAGGAACATCACTTGCTATAGTTCTTCATGAATGCAAACCCCAAGTCTGCTCCTCAGGTTTTCAAACTGAACTGCATCCAGAGCTTTGGTAAATATGTCAGCAAGTTGATTTTCGGTGCTCACATGCTCAAGAGTTATGACTTTGTCCTCCACAAGTTCTCTGATGAAGTGATGCCTGATATCAATGTGCTTAGTCCTGCTATGTTGAATATGATTTTTAGAAATATTAATAGCACTCAGGTTGTCACAAAATAATGTCATGACATCTTGTGTGACATTATACTCAGATAGCATTTGCTTCATCCACACCAGTTGAGCACAACTACTTCCAGCTACTATGTACTCAGCTTCAGCAGTAGAAAGAGATACAGAATTTTGTTTCTTACTAAACCATGAAATAAGATTATTTCCCAAAAAGAAACAACCTCCAGAGGTACTCTTCCTATCATCAGCACTTCCAGCCCAATCAGCATCACGGTATCCTACTAAAATGGAACTTGAGTCATGGGAGTACAACAACCCATAATCACATGTACCACTCACATACTTAAGAATTCTCTTAACTTGATTGATGTGACTGACCTTGGGTTCTGCTTGGTATCTTGCACACACACCAACAACAAATGTTATGTCTGGCCTACTTGCTGTAAGATACAGCAGACTGCCAATCATGCTTCTGTATAAACTTTGTTCAACATTCACTCCCTTTTCATCTTTGGATAACTTCAAGTGAGTAGGAGCAGGAGTTCTCTTATGCTTGGCATTATCCAGTCCAAACTTCTTCACAATATTCCTCGCATATTTGCTCTGACAAATAAAAATGGAATCTTCCATCTGCTTGACTTGTAATCCAAGGAAGTAAATCAATTCACCTACCAAGCTCATCTCAAATTCAGACTGCATTTGGTTGACAAATGTTAAACCATTTCATCCGACATCCCACCAAACACAATATCATCTACATAAATCTGAGCAATCATTAGTTTCCCATCCTTCTCCTTGACAAAAAGTGTTTTATCAATACCACCCTTCCTATATCCATGGTTGACTAAGAACTCAGTCAGCCTTTCATACCAAGCTCGTGGAGCTTGTTTCAACCCATACAAAGCCTTCTTTAGCTTGAAAACATGATCAGGAAAATTTGGATCCACAAACCCTTTAGGTTGCTCAACATAGACTTCCTCATTAAGATAGCCATTCAGAAAGGCACTCTTGACATCCATTTGAAACAATCTGAATTTCAACAAGCATGCCACTCCTAGCAACAATCTGATGGATTCCAATCGAGCCACAGGAGAAAATGTTTCATTGAAGTCTACTCCTTCAATCTGTGTGTATCCTTGAGCAACTAATCTGGCTTTGTTCCTGGTAAAAACTCCTTGTTCATCAGACTTATTCATATAAACCCATTTTGTTCCAATCACATTTGTTCCTGCTGGTCGTGGTACCAGTTCCCAGACTTCATTCCTCTTGAATTGACAGAGTTCATCTTGCATAGCACTTATCCATAACTCATCCGTCAATGCCTCTTTAACATTCTTTGGTTCAAGCTTTGAAACAAAACATGCATTTGACACAGCCTCCCTCGTTCTGCTTCTTACACCTTCATTCAGATTTCCAATAATCAACTCCTTAGGGTGATCCTTCTGAATCCTTACAGAGGGTCCCTTGTTAGCATCCTCTACCTCTTCATTCTCAGGTCTGGTGTCGGTCTCTTGAGCATTATCTTCTACGGACTCAATGTCTTGTGAGATTTCATTGTTCATGGGAAAGCATGCTCCAGCATCATCTGGGACATCTTCGTCTTTGCCAGAGTCATCAACCACCACATTTATGGATTCCATCATCACCTTAGTTCTGGAATTAAATACCCTATATGCTTTACTGTTTGTAGAGTATCCCAAAAATATTCCTTCCTCACTCTTAGGATCCATCTTTCGCCTCTGCTCACGATCCGCCAAGATATAGCACTTACTCCCAAACACATGGAAATACTTCACATTTGGCTTTCTACCTTTCCATAGCTCATAAAGAGTAACAGAAGTACCTGATCTGATAGTCACCCTATTGTGTATATAGCAAGCGGTATTCATGGCTTCAGCCCAAAAATGATATGGAAGCTTTTTGGCATGAATCATGACCCTTGCACACTCTTGTATAGTCCTATTCTTGCGTTCAACCACACCATTTTGCTGAGGAGTGATCGGTGATGAGAATTCATGAGTGATTCCTTCAGATAAACAAAACTCTTCAAACCTGCTATTTTCGAATTCTTTCCCATAGTCACTTCTGATTCGAACAACACCACAATCCTTTTCCCGTTGAATCCTTTGACACAACTCTTTGAAGGCTGCAAATACTTCAGACTTTTCTCTAATAAAGCTTATCCAGGTGAATCTGGAGTAATCATCAACGACAACATATGCATACTTCTTCCCACCAAGACTTTCAACCTGCATAGGTCCCATTAAGTCCATGTGAAGCAGTTCCAGAACTCTAGAAGTTGTGGTAAGATGTTGAAGCCTTTTGTGTGACACCCTTGTTTGCTTCCCAACTTGACATTCACCACATATTTTATCCTCATCAATCTTCAGCTTGGGAATACCTCTAACAGCTTCACTTGACATAACTTTCTTCATTCCTTTCAAATGTAAGTGACCCAATTTCTGATGCCACCGTTTGGTTCCATCTTCCTTTGACATCAAACAGGTAGGCAAACTTTCCGATTCTTGAGGATTCCACAGATAGCAGTTATCCTTAGACCTGGTTCCCTTCATAACAACTTCATCTTTCTAATTTGTTACTAGACATTCAGATTTTGTGAAATTTACTTTGAGTCCTAGGTCACACAGTTGGCTTATACTGATCAAATTTGCGGTCAGCCCTTTGACAAATAGAACACGATCCAGATTTGGTTGTCCTGTGTAGTCCAGCTTTCCAACACCTTTTATTTCACCTTTTGATCCATCCCCAAAAGTGACATAATTGGTGGAGTGAGGCTTGATATCTGACAAGAATTTCTTCACACCAGTCATGTGTCTTGAATACCCACTGTCAAAGTACCAATCTTCCCTTGCAGATGCTCTGAGAGAGGTATGTGCTATGAGACCGGCCATCATATTTCTAGGAGTCCATCTTCTCTTCACTTTAGCCCAACTCTGTCCTTTATTTTGTTGATGAGCAGTTTTGGGATAACCGTGCAGCTTGTAGCAAAAGGACTTTAAGTGACAAATCTTTCCACATAATGACATCTCCATGGTTTATAATTTGAACTACATACTTTTTTCTGATGCTTCATCTGATGTTGAAACATGTGATTTGACATCCCCTCTTCTTGCTTTATTTTCTGAGGAACAAACTTTAATGCAGGCTTCTTGTAGTTCTCTGCTTGATTGTTAAAACCAAGACCTTGCACATTTCCAGCATCTTTCCCAGTCTGAAGAATCTCATCCAGCTGTGTGGTACCATTGTTCAGCATTCTTATAGATTTGGTCATATTGTCAAGTTTTGACTTTTGCCATACAACCTCCTCTTTAAGATCAGCAATGATTGATAGATGTTCTTCCTTCTCAGCTTCTAGTTGAGCTATCAGAACCTTTTGTTCTAATATTATCTGGCACCTCTCTTCATTCTTGATACATAACTCTGAGAACCCGGTGAAGACTTCTTGCTTAGTGAGTTCTCCAATATAAGATTCTTTGTCAGAATCAGACTCACAACTCGTTTCTCCATCAGCCTTACATATCCCGGTCAAGGCTGTCACCAATTTTGCTGATTCTTCTTCAAGATCACTCACAGACTCTCCTTCTGACCAAGACACAGATAAGCCCTTCTTTTGCCTTTTGAGATACGTGGGACACTCAGTCTTTATGTGCCCAAATCCCTCACATTCAAAACACTGAACTCTCTTCCCTTGATTGGAGTCTTCTTCAGTTCTGGACCTTCTGCCTCCATCCTGGTTTTTACTGATGTCGAGTGACTTGTTCTGAGCATTTGCTCTCGACTTCCAGTCAATCCTTTTCAACACTTTGTTAAATTATTTTCCAAGCAATACCAGATCTTTAGACACCCCTTCATCTCTGACCAGGTCACCTTCATCTTCTGAGTGACCAACATTTGACACAAAAGCTATGCTCTTCTTCTTTTCAGACTTTTCACTGATCCCTAATTCAAATGTTTGAAGAGATCCCACAAGTTCATCCACTTTCATCTTGTCTATATCCTGAGCTTCCTCTATAGCAGTCACTTTCATGTCAAATCTCTTAGGTAGAGATCTGAGGATTTTTCTGACCAGTTTGCTGTCAGACATCTTTTCACCTAGGGCACTTGAAGCATTAGCTATCTCAATAATGTTCATGTGAAAATCATGAATGCTCTCATCCTCCTTCATCTGCAAACTCTCAAACTTGGTAGTGAGAAGCTGAAGTTTTGACATCTTCACCTTTGAAGTCCCTTCATGAGCAACCTTCAAGACCTCCCACGCCTCTTTTGCAATGGTGCAATGTTCAATCAACCTGAAGATATTCTTATTAACACCGTTAAACAATGCATTCATGGCTTTGGAATTTCCCACAGACCCTTTGTAGTCTGCATCATCCCAGTCTTCCTCTTCCTTCACCACATCAGTAGGAGTACATTTTCCATCTTTAACCTTTGGGGGTTCCCATCCTTTGATAACAGCTTTCCAAGCTTGATCATCCATGGATTTGATGAATGCTATCATCCTCGGTTTCCAATAGTCATAGTTGGAACCATCAAGCAGAGTTGGTTTGTTCAAAAATCCTCCATCCTTGTCCATTGTACCAGAAAGTACCTTCCCTGAATCTCACCCAGAACCACACAAGGGTGCAAGCTCTTGATGCCAATTGAAATTCTGGCACATATATCAGATGTCCTACACAGATGTTGAGACACTGATATCCAACACAATGAACAAGATAACAATAATAATAACAGTGCAGAAAGTAAAGAACACAGAGATATGTTTACCCAGTTCAGATCAACAATCCTACTCTGGGGGCTACCAAGCCAGGGACGAAACCAATATACAATAGTATCAATTCACAGATCATACAAATACCAAACCCTGTTATAATATGCTCACTTAATCACTACCCTTCCTATGACTTTTACCTAAGACTCACCTAGGTATGAGGCCCTCCTCAAATCCCTCTACAATCACAACCCGTGATTGGTTTCTTTCAACACAAGTAACACCACAAAAGTCACACTTTCAAAACACACAATTCTCAATACTTCAAAGCTTATGAGAATTGACACACAAGAAACTCAATGCTTAAAAGCTTATGAGTAACTGACAGAACTTACAACACAAAAATCAGTCCTTATACTGTTATCAGAATGATACCAGTTAGGCTCACAAATAACACTCGAAAACCCTAACAAAAACACACGTAAGTTCCACACCTAAACTAGGTTTACACCATTCAATATATAACATTAAATCTGGACTGGATTGGGCTTCAAAAACACAGCAAAGAGACTGCTCACAAATCTGCAAAATAAACTCCAACAAAATAGGTCTTCAATCTAAAGTTTCCTAATATGTCTCCATAATTAGAAAGAGATGAAAAACCGAAAACCACACAAAAACACAATCCAAAAATACGTTGGATGCCACATAGGATAACCAAATATTCACAGAATATTCAGTAACAATTAACAGCAACAGAATCTTCTTTTAAACTGAATTCAGACGCGATGTCCTATGAGCCAGTATGTGACATCTTCATTCGACATGTTGAATGCAGCAAATTAGAACATCTTGCTGCTAGAATAGTTTTAGCAAAATAAATGCCAACCACAAAATCAGCGAAATAACACCCTGTAAAAGTCATAGCCTACAATTCAAATAGTTGCAGCAACATGTGTTTTCAAAGTACGAACATCAAGTTTACATGAAACATACCTTATAATTAGGACAACCCCAGAAATATTTTCCATAGTTCTTAACAGTTGTTGCCCTTCGAAGAACGCCCAGGTCTCCATAATGACATAAGGGTTTTCAACCGGAGCTTGTATATAGATTCGAACCTTCCTTCGAAGAACAACCACCTTCTGCGTTTTTCTGTTTCGGCAATGACGAAGATCCACTTGATTTCATGTTTGAATCTCTAGCCCTAACCCTAAGTCAAATTTGTGAATCAATTTGGGGCTGAAATGAACTGCATCAACATCTTAAGGAAGAAGACGATCCAACATGCCAGCTCATCAGCCACGGCTGCACACATTGACTGACGTTTGAGGGTCACTGACAGAAAGGACCAATTTGGCACCATTTAAAAACTTAAGAAATCACTTTGGAATTTTTTAAAATTAAGGAACCAAATTGGACCCCGAAGTAAATTTAAGGGACCAATTTGAGTATTTTGCCTATATAAAATTATTTCAGTTTTCTCTTTTTCTCTTCTAGGTATTTGTGTATAGTTCTAACAAGTGGTATCTAGAACATGAAGCTCTTGGATTTCTAAGTGTTCAAGATTTAATGTTCACTATACTCGTTCATTAAATGAACAATGAAAAGTTCTTTGAGAATTGTGGAAACAGTTTTATTGAGAAACTATGTATTCTTGACTGCAAGAGTTGAGACAGATGGAATTATGATGATATAACATAAAAATATTTTCAAGATCTTCTCAACGATACATCAGATGTTCTAATTGCTTCTCATAAAGAATCAAAGACGAAGGATTTTAAGGCAATATTTTTCATCCATCAACGTGTTTATACTTTCAATTTACAGAAGATTTAGAATGCAACTCCATCGAAGGAGGTATGATACATTCTTGAGAAAGGTCATGTTGGTGATGACAAACTCAAGAAATTTGGATTTCAAACATTGAGAAGACAATTTGAATTTAAATTGGATCACACAGGTTACTAATCAAATGATGAGTTATGGTGAAGTTTCTTCTAGTCAAATCATTGTAAACAAAGTAATGAACACTCTCTCCTTTAGATTTAATTACATTATGGTGGAAATTGAGGAATCAAAAGATTTATCTAACATGAAGGTTAATGAATTACAGTGTTTTCTGGAAGCACATGAAAAGAGGGTGCTTGAAAGAACCAAAGAACAAATGATTGAGCAAGCTCTATTGGCTCAATCATCTAAGAAATGTGGTGGTTCAATGGGGAAGGGAAATAGTAAATTCAAGAAATCAGGATCAATCATAATCTTCTTCAATAAGCAATAGTGCTCATAAAATCGTAAGGAAACAATGAAGAAGGTTGTTCATTTTCATAATTGCCAATGATTTAGACACTTTGTTGATGGGTGTACGTACAAACATGTTCTCCGAGGTAGAGACAATGCAAATAGTGAGGCACACATGACTCATGAGGAAAGTGGCTATAACATAACCACTCCATCAGAAGGAGATGGTGATGTTTTGATCAAAGTCATGAAAGGGAATTAAGCACTCATCACAGCCATGTTGTATGTTCAAAGTATGACAAGTACCTTGTGAAGCATACATCAATTGCTTCAAAAGAGGTTTGCCATGCACCTTGTCAACAATTAGATGGAGGTCTTTGATGCACATAGAAAAAATATTATGAGAGATCCCCTATGTTATAATATAACCTTTCAAGTCCAAAAAAATTAAAAATGATTCTCACTTTCTTGCTACATAAATGCTTAGAGATTATGGGTGGCTCGGGTACTTCATGCATGGACCCCTTCACATTAAAAGTATATGTACCTTAAAGTCAAGGTAAATGGTATATGATTTTCCTATGATTTGATTGAGTTTATATGTGTGCAAGAATTGCTTGATAGGAAAGTAATCAAACAAATATTATATGTCTCAGATTCCTGTGAGATATCAAGATAAGTTTGATGTGGTACACACTGATGTTTGTGATTCCTTTGGCGCATTGTCATTGGGAGAAAATACATACTTTGTTTCCTTTATGGATGAATTAAGTAGAATGATGTGAGTTTATCTGACAAAGACCAAAAACAAGGTGTTCCTAGTTTTCAAGAAGTTTAAAGTGATGATTAGATGCATGCTGAAAGAAAAGAAACTTCCATGTGCTTTTTGGGGTAAAGGTGTCACAACTTCCTATAATGTGCTCAATGGGATTCCAACTAAGAAATTGAACATGGTTCTGGAGGTGATATGACCAAGTCACATTCCATATGTAAAGCACTTAAGAATTTTGTGTCTTTATGTTTCAAACACATTCTAGACCAAAGAAAGAATATGCTTGAAGATAAGAGTGAAGTGATGATTCTTGTACGATACCACACTATATGTTCATAAGTGTCATAAAATCTTGTCACAAGAGGATTGTTGCTAGGAAATGTTACAATCAATGAGGAAAAGTATTGGAATTGATAGAGTCAAGATGTTACATAATCTTCAAGTGTACCATTTGTATTCTAAGATGACTAGAGGAAGCCTCATTTACCTAACAAAGGCATTGCACAAGTAAATCAAGCAAGAATACCTTAGAGGATTAGGTTCACAACTAAAAGTGTCCAAGAATCTGATGTCATTTATGACCGAATGGTTACACCATAGGGAGTCCTAACGCACCTAGCCTTATTTGTTTATATTGAGCTTCTCAGCTATGTAGAAGCAACTACATCCTGAGTGGACTATTTTTATGGATGAAGAAATTAAGGCAATAGATAAGAATTGAACATGAAACCTAGTCTTCTTACCATCACATAAGAGATTTATTACAGCCAAATGAGCCTACAAAGTGAAGCAATACCTTGTTCCAAATGGGTTCTTACAAAAGTTTGACCTTGACATCAGAAAATATATTGCAACAGTTACAAGAGTTGAGACAATCTTGTTCAATTAGATGTCAAGTCTGCATTTATCAATGGCTTCCATGAGGAGGACGTTTATGTAGAACAATCTCAAAGATTCATTATGAAAGGTGAAGAAGATAAAATGTTAAAGCTTAATAAGTCTCTGTGGTTGGAAACAAGCTCCAAGAGCCATGGACAAGAGGGTTGATAAATTCCTAAAGCAGATTAGTTATTCCAAATGTACACTTGAATATGAAATATATGTCAAATGTGCGAATGTGAAAAATCTCAACATAATGTGTTATATATGGATGATCAACTCATTATAGGAAGCAATCACAATAAGATTGAGAATCTCAAATTCAGCATGGACATTGAATTTAATATAGCTGACTTTGAAAGCTTAAATTACTCTCATGACCTTGAATTTATTCCAATGATAAAAGGCTTTCATCAAAGGCAGTACATCAATGACATTTTGAAGAGATTTAATATGATGAACTGCAAATTCGCTGGTACTCTTATGGATTTTGCAAAGATGAAGAACACAAGGTTGTTGATAGTATTATATAATTGAAAATGGTGGGATGTTTGATGTAAGCTTTCAATTCTAGTTCCGATATATGTCACAATATAGTTGTGGTGAATAAAATTATGTGATATATGTCACAATGTAATTGTGGTGAATAGAATTATGCAAGAACCTGAATTCTCACACATACAAAGAGTCAATCAGATATCTTAAAGACACCATAAATCATGATATCTTGTTTCCTAAACTTGATGGCTATATGGAAAAGCTAACTGCTTTTGTGACTCAAATTAGTATAGAGACCTTGAATTAAGTAAGAGGGAGTGTTGAAGAGAAATTCAAGACTAAAATTGTTTGTTAAACTACTTGTTAGACAAGTAACTAACTAATTAACTAAGTTGATTAGATTGTTAGACCTTAAACTCAATTAGTGTTGTATATAACCATCACCGGTTTAGTAGTAAACGTACACAACAATACAATAAGTAAATGTGAATGTCGAGTGCAATACCCACAAGTTTACTTCTACTTTCTCTCTTTCTCTTATATATGTGTATAGTTCTAAAGAGGAAATAAAAACAATCCTCTAGAGATTCATGGTTTATCCAATTTTTGTGGCATCAGCGACAGAATTCACTCTATTGTAAATCCATGGTGTTACGAATCGAGAAGATCACATAACCAATTTGAATTTTGTGTTTGAACAAGAATAGCAATGTCGTTGCAGATTGGAACATATATTGATGAAAAATTGGAACATGAATATTATGAGTCTTAGTTTGAGGCTCTCTATCAATATTGGAACAGAGGTATAGATAAAATATTGGAACAAAAATAGAATCAATAAAAATTATAAGTTCTGTAAAAAAAAGACTCATTAAGTTAATTTTTAAGTAAATTTGATGATTATAGTGTCTGATACTAGATTAAAAAAATAACATGATTTTGTAAAAGTTTCTTAAGAGCCTGTAATTAAAGTCTTTACTTTTAAATAATTTCAGCAATGTCCCTTTTCTTAACAACATTATCACAAATGAGTTTGAGTGATTCTTCTAAATCATCACATAGGAGGTAAGGATTTGGAATGATAGTTGGATCAACTGCCAGAGAAATTGTCATCTGATTAGCATAACTTTGAAAATGAATGGTTAGGGCCTGCAAAATAAATAAACATATTAGATTAATTCTAAAAAAATTATTGATTAAATCACTTCCTATTTACACCCCCAAAACAATGATGATGCTTACATGTGGATGTCCATATACACTTGGAGCAATGTATGCAACAGGATGTCCATAGAAGCTAATTTCTTCCACTGGACCAGCCACATTAGAAAATGCTATAGTAGTGTGAAATAAAACCCTTCTTGCTATGGCACCAGCAACCTGCAAACAAACCCTAAATGTTAAATTTTTTTTCCAGCCAGAATGATAACACAACCCTAACGCCTAACATAGCAATATCAGCTTTCTACCCGTTGAGCTAGAATATGCAGACAGATATGCAGACAGAGATTGTTAAGAGTCACACATCTAAATCTGAACACGCGCTTATAAATATGGACAATTCTTACCTACAAGTCGGTTTTGTAGGATTCAGTTAAACTCAACCAAAGACAAAAAGTTGTTATTGTGAAAGTATACCTTAGCTCCAAATAAATTGAGAACCAATTTTGCACAAGCATAAGAGCAAATAGCTTCCAAAGAGTGTTTTTTTCTGTCAATTATGGCCTTAGCTTGACGAACATATTCCAATGGATCTTCTTGTAAGACAATCTTAAAAGGACAAGTTACATATCCCATTTTGTTACCCCATTTGGCTTTTCCTTTCTCAGCCATCATATCTGCTAAATCCTATTTATCATAATGTATGAGTTAATTAAAAACAAACAATGATTCATTAGTTCTAACTATATTAGAAACCAAATTTACCTGGATTCCAGGAGAAGGTCTAATGTTAATAAGAATTGAAGCCCGGAGGCGAATGTTGTTGGGAATATTGCTTTTTCTCTTAGTTGCGGTACCATCATTTTTATCTTCCGCACCTACTCAGAGGATACATAAATAAGTACTACTCTGGTATATATTGTAAGCAAATATTCTTTTTTCAGATTCATTGAATAACTGATGTATTTATCTTACCATATTCTCGATTCAAGTAGCGAGAGATACCAGCTTGTGCTAACCCCAACAAAACATCATTGACAGTCTAGTTAAACAACATTTAACATGATTAAGTAGAGACATACATTAATCAAAACACGAATGAGAAAGATGACGATATTACCGTTTTCATTTCGGTCTTGACGAGTTTAATGTCATCCATACTAACGGTACGATAGACAAATTTCTTGGTATTGAGCTCAACCCCATGTGAGCCTTTTAAAGGAGTATGAGTGTCCTTAAAGAACAAAATGGTTAAAACAAGAAACAAAACATCTACAATAGTGTTCCAAATCAGACTAAACCCTGACAAAACACTCATCCAAAACGAGACAAGAGTTGAACATCTGCGCGCATTTGAGACCGAGACATTTTTCTTATTTGTTGTAGGGACAGTTGGTAACGCGTTAGGATCAGAGGTTTTGCGAGTACCTGCAATGAGAAGTGATATAAGAGAGGTACCATCACCAAGTGAATGGTGGATTCTAAATATTCCAACAGATTCTGCAGTTGAGGTTTTGATGTTCAGAAGGTGAAGTTCCCATAGTGGTTTGGATATGTCTAGGGGTGTTTTGGTAAAATTTGAAATGTAGTCCTCAACAAATCTATCAGGGTAGTCTGGTTTGGAATCTATATGTGGAACTATGATGTGATTGTCTAAGTCAATTGTTGTTTGTGTCCATCTTGTTTTTCTCCCTTTCTTGACCTGAAATTCATTGCAATGTGTTAATCTTAAATATTTGATATGTCATGTAGATAAACCGAGATTAAGGTATGTTGAAGATAGTAAGAAATCGAGAGTAACTACGAGATCAATATTCAGAATCACAAGAGAAGGAGATGTAACATCCCCGCTAGAAAGTGCGTCTTATGCAATATTAAAAGGGTTGAATAGTATGTGGCTTACAAGTTTGCTGGTGAACCTAGGATGCTTAAGAAGAGTATGACATAAACCTTCTTTAATAACTTGAACATTGATGTTTGTCTTGCAACCAAGGATGGCAATCACATAACAGTTAAAGGATGGTGAATGAAACAACCTTGCAGCTGGACTAATCTCTTCACCATCTCTTGAATATGCCATTGCCATGTGTGTATTTTCTTACACAACCCTCAAAATAACCAACATATATATACTGTTCAATATGCAACAAAACACACAAAACTAATTATTTGTTTGTAATTAGATAATGTCATTTAAAATGTCGGTGGTGGTTGGAGAAATAAGCAGATACAATGTGAGAAACTATATATAAATGCATCTATCTATATTCTTCTTTTGGCAAAAAAATCATCATTCTATTTGTATAGATGACCATGTCACACAAAATATAAATATTTTTAACTCTTGTGGTCACTGCTCCTGTCTTACTTGAATAAGCTTTGGCGGAGATATTGAGAAAAATAAATATTTTTAACTCTTTGGGAATTTAATCAATAATAATATGTTAAAAAGAAAAGTAGAATTTGCAAAGGGAAAGAGATGAAAGAAGGGACCTGAAAAAGTTGATCTGTGCAAAGAACAAGAAGCCTTCAAGAAGATATAAAGATGAGAGAAACTATGTCCATGAAGCTTGATTGAAATCTCTCTCTCTCTCTCTCTCTCTCTATCTCTCTGTGTTGTGTTGTATCTCTGACCCTTCCCTAGATCATTGGAGAGTTTCTTCTTTCTGATGGTCAACATCTTTGGCAATATGACTTATTAAAAAGAAGAAGCTGAGGTTTGATATTTGACAACGATGTTGCTTTAATGTGCAAGCAGGACACAGAGGTTAGAATATGTGCCATATTTTTTAATAAATAAATGAAGAATATGGGGCCATTTCTCATTGGATTTCTCTATCCTGTCCTTTTTTTTAAATATTACTGGTCTTCACAACTATGTCACTGCAAGATTATTTAATTTTTCAGGTTAGGACCTTTATTGAATTGATTGTTTGTACTTAAGTTTGGTTGATATTTATGTTATGTATTATGAATTTAAATAAATTTTGTGGATTCTGTAAAAAAAAATTTGTGGATGTTGTCACAAAATGTCTAAGTGATTTAATAATTTTTCATTATTGTTAGGCGTTGAGTGTGTTGTGTTAACAAATTAGATTTTTTTTTTTTGGATTTCGAGTCTTTATAAATGTCGATGAAGTTCTTACAAGTGATTAAATATAAAACTATGGTGTATAAGACTCGGTTTGAGGTGGGTGTTCGTACAAGTGAGATTAGATATAAGAAGGAATTTGAGGCTCTTCAAGTTCTAAAGAAGGGGGGCCTATAAGTCAATCCTATTTATTAGTTGGCTCGTGAAAGAATTAAGAGGGGGATTGTATCACCTTAAAGACATGATTATGCCGACCTTGTTTGTTATGATTTGATTGTAGCGGAAGGGTTGGGGTTTAAACCCAAATTCCTTCAAGAAAGCATTCAAAAGCAAAGATAGTCAAAAGTGATCGAGGACGGTTAATAGTAAAAGAACCATGCACGGAAGCTTATTAGACTACTTAAAAAACAAAGAATGGTTTGATGCAAATAGATCTTCAAGAATAAGTAAAATATTCTAAGGATTGAATAACTAAGGTTTAAAGCAAGACTTATAGAAAAAGGGTTTACTTAGGTGGAGAGGACCGGATATAATGAGATATTTTCACATGTGATAAAATATTATTTTATAAAAGTACTTATGAAAACTGTGACTTAATATGATCTTAAACTAAAATAGATAGACGCCAAAACAACTTTCTTACATGAAGATCTTAAATAGACAATCTACATTGAGCAACCTGAAGATTGTATAGAGGAAAAATCTAAGGCATGTTTGCCGAAAAAATCTTTGTATAGGTTGAAGTAAAACCCAAGACAATGCTACTATCATTTGATGAATTTCTTTTTAAACATGGTTTTGTGAGAAGTAGTTATGACAATTATGTATGCATATTGAAGTGGAATGAGATAATCATGCTCTATATTTTTTTTTTGTATGTTGATGATAGTTTTATGGTAAACTTTAGCAAGGTAGAGATCGGGAACATAAAGGATTCTTTGATTGGTGAATTTGAGATCAAACTTTTTGGTGAAGTTAGGCATGGATATCACGAGAAACTGCAAGAAGAATTAATTATTCTTATCACAATATTGTTGCTTAAAGAAAGTGTTAGGTAAAAATATGAGAATGCAATGGTCTAGAGGGGGTGAGTAAACCTCATTTAAAAAAGATTGATTTGAAAAATTCGTTTATTTCAAAAGTTATTAAAGTTTAAAAGCGGTTAGGTGAGCGGAAAACACAGTACGTATAAAATTGATTATGCTTATCGAACGATATATACTCAACACTTAAATCGATATAAAAAGATGAAAATTGGATCAAAATAGATAACCAAGCAAATCAATAGGTATATTGAATTAAGATTGTCTTACACAAGAAGTGTAAGAGTTACAATGTCAATACAAACGAATTCTAAAATCACAGTTTTGAGTCTTAATCAACACAAGATAAATTTGCAGCACCAATCTAACAAAATCTACGCTTATGCACTAAATCGCTATCAAGGCAAAAGATAACAACATGTGGTTATACGAAAGCGATAAAAACAACCTAAACATGCAATTCTAAGAAATTAAAACACACACACACACAGAGAAGAAGAAGATAACACCAGATATATAATGGTTTGGCTATCATCCTTGCTAAGCCTACTTCATTCTCCAATGGTTTCCCATTGAAATTTTTGGTCTTCCACTTGATTTTTGACAAAAATTACAAGATGTTCAGTACAATCACAATCCATATAATGCTGAAAATTTAAAGTATTCGATGTTGATCCTCGTTGACTTATACACAGTATCTAACACTGAATCCTCGCAAAATATTAACTCGAAACCGTATTTAATCTTCTAACACCAAGAATGCTGCTCCAAAGTCCCCGTTCTGCAACACTCTTTACTTGATGCTACCGGTATCGTGAGCCTTGGCATGTCTGAAGATTGAGCAGAACTCTCACTTTGCATATAGGCTTCCACACCGCACCACCAAAGTAATTACAGAGAGAAGAACATCCTTCTTTTTCAATGGACCTGATAAAAACAACCACAACCCCACAGATTGTAACAACCATATATAATACATATCTAGAATAATATCATAATGAAAATTTGTTGGTACTGATACATACACAAGTGCCTAAAAGACAACACTAGTCATGTCCCAATATACATAATAATACAAAAGATTGTACATGAGCTACATAAATGCCCCTAAATAAACTAAGAGCATCACGGCAGGCACAAAAGAAACACTATTTGCATCAAAGCCTTCAAGTTGCTTTATATTTTCCTTTGTCCTTTCCCGAGCTTCCTAAAAAATTAAACAACAACATGGGGTGAGATACTAATCTTAGTGGATTCCTTTATCTTATGGTTCCACTCGGCTCTACAAGGTTTCTAATTATTTTGGAGTCTTAGCAATGACACACTATCGTAGTTTTATTCAAAACCAGAGGTGGAAGCACATTGGCTCCATACATGAGTGGGATTCAACTTACTACTCAGCCTTGCCAAATAAACTAAGGAGCTACGGATCTTAGTCGGGTTGAACCAAAACTACAATTAACCCATCCATTACCCGAGGATGGTGTCTCACTTTTGGGACCAATTTCTCTCAGAGAAGAAATATCAAAATGATGGTTCCCGCCGCTACCGCTTTTGGGTTCTACTGCCCTTAGGAGTTAACTATGCCACTTCTGCTTTTGAGTCTTACTACCCTTAATAATTGACAAGACTAGTTCCACTTTTAGGTTTCACTGCCCTAAAAAATTAACTAGATTGCTTTCGGTTTTGGGTCTCACTGCCCTCAGGAATTGACTAGATCGCTTTCGCTTTTTGGTCTTACAACCCTCAGGAATTAACAGGGACTATCAAGTGGCATCTCACTTTTGGGATTAAACCCTAAGAGAATTAAATTAGGGAACAAATGGTGTCTCGCTTTTGGGATACATACCCTCTGAGATCAACTTATGGTTTCCTCCGTCCTACCTTAGGACTTACTCTCGGGAGACGCGATTCTATCGTGAACAAAGCATACTACTTTAGTTCGACTCACCATAACTTTACTTTTACCTTATGTTTACTTACTCACCAATCATGTTTTAGATCACATATGAATAATGTTCACATACTGACTCTAAGGTATTCACGTCGCTTAAACCATCACATTAGTAACCAAAATACTACGGTTTACCCCTCGGGCACGTGTACATTCTCCCATCTTCGAGAATTTCGTATCTCATATCCCGTTACCAGTGAGTATCCTGTGAGGGCAAGGTGCCTCTCATTTGAGCTTTATTTTAATGATGTCAAAATATATGTGAGGGCTAGTAGTTTGTAATTTGGACGGTCTCATCTCATTGGTGTCGACATTTCATTTTTGCATTGAATAATCATGAGTCTAAATACAAGGTGGAGTCTTACATATCCATTAAATATTGATGATCACGATACTAGTATTAGGAATGCATAAAATGTGCCTATATAGTTAAAACTGTGTCGAAAAACTAATTTTTTTGAGTATTTTTGAGGTTTGAGTCGACCTAAGATTGGGTCTGGTCGACTCACAATAGGTGGAAAATGTGTGTGTCTCGCTCGGGTAAGCGCACGCCTACCCTGCGGTCGACACACACTTCTGGGTTTCTCATTGTGCATTTTTTGCAGCCATGCGTCGACGCATGGTCCTTGCAGCGGTCGACGCATGGTCGTCCAATTTGCGCAGGTTCCTCCACGAGTCAGCGCAGGCTGACCCTCTTCAAGGAGTGGTCGACCGCTCGCTGTAAGTGACAAATTTTTCTGGTTTTCTTCTTTGTTCAAAATGCTATTATTTTTTCTGTTGGTCCTTGGCATCACATATATAGATGGTTCCTCATTTTTTACATAAACAACAAGAACAAGTGAAAGAAATACATTGAAACTTTTTCTCTCATCACTTTCATCTTTATCTTGCACCTTTTTCAACAAATACACATAATCATTTTTGTTGATTTTCTGCATCATTAAGTGATAACATCCAAAGCATAGAGTTGTATCTTGGTTTGGGGTAAGTGTTTCAGTGGGTTTGTTCTTGAATAAAACCTCTAGGGTTTTGTCCTCAAAGATCATTGGATTTGGGGGTTTTTGGATCAGATCTTGTGTGCATTGAATTCAACCGAGCGAAGGTGATCGAAGAACGGAGGGTTTTGTCGATCTAGTAGCGTTAACCGGAGGATTGTGCAACAAGGTTTGAGGATCGAACTGTGTGTGGATCAGAATCAGCCGAGTGATGGTGATTAAAGACCTGTGTGTTCTTGAAATCTAGTAACAGTAAACGGAGGTTCTTCCAATAAGTTCGAGGCACTTGATTCGACTCGAATCAAGGGAAGAGAAGACAAAGTATCTGCATCAACGAAGTTTACTTGAGTGTGGGATAGCTAAGTTTTCTCTTGAAAAAATATTTGCAAACAAGTTATAGATATCTCAATTCTAGTTTTTGAATTGGGGGCAGACGTACCCGAAGCGAGGACGAAAGGGGAACTTCCTAAACAAACTTGGTGTCGTTTCCTTTTCTTTATCTTATTTACATTTCGAACTGTTTACGCTTGTAATCGTTCAATTGATCGATAAAAAAATTCTGGTATAGTTTTGTGCAGAAAATTAATTTGAAAACCATTGCACAATCTCTTTTGGATTGTGCTTAGTGAAAATTCTGCATTAACTATAATAGAAGGTTTAACTTGGAGTTTTATGCACTCCAAGTGCTCGATACATTAAACGCATACAAGGTTTTTGATACATTGTCAAGTTTCGTTTAATTTTTGACTGCTCATTGGAGATTTCTCCTTGTTAAGTGCTTTTGGAAAATTGATTAATTATTAAGTTGCGATTCTAATTTTTTTCTCTTAGAGCCTATCGTTTCATTTGGCTTACGTATATCTGATCCTCTCACTAACTCGGTTCGTGTAGACGAATTATCCTCGGCCACTTCCGCAAAATATTTTTTAAAAACAAATTTTAGCGCCGACTCGCATTTGAAAAGAAGTGATCTATTCAACCCCCCTTCTAGATCAATTGCCTTCATCTAACAAGTGGTATCAGGAGCACCGGTTAATTCTAGTGCTTCAAGTATAACTTTTTAGAAAATGGAAAACGAACCGAAAGGGGCTTATAATAGAGCACCTATTTTTAACGGTGAGAATTATAGTTATTAGAAGGATTGTATGCGTGTTCACATCAATTCTATTGATAGGAAGGTATGGAGCGTTATCCAAAACGGTCCAATGGAAATATCCATGGCCGGTGCGAATAACGTGGTAGTACCGAAGCCTAAAGCACAATGGAATGAAGAAGACAAAAAAAAATACAACTACGATTGGAAGGCGAGAAATATTCTGATCTCCTCATTGGGAGTTGACGAATATTATCGAGTTTCACATTGTACGAGTGCTAAAGCTATGTGGGACGCGTTACAAGTTGCCCATGAGGGTACTAATGACGTCAAGCTAGCTAGAATTAATACATTGACTCAAGAGTTCGACCTCTTTCACATGAAGCAAGGGGAAACCATTGCCGATATGCAAAAGAGGTTCACTCATTTAATCAATAGACTTCATTCACTTGGTATGCCAATTTCCAATGAGGTTGCTACTAACAAAATCTTGAGGTGTTTGACTAGGGATTGGCAACCGAAGGTGACCGCCATCAAAGAAGCCAACGACCTAATGACGTTAGACATCACAACGTTGTTTGGAAAGATCGAAGAACATGAGCAAATGCTCATAAGCTTAGACCAATTTGAGAAAAGAGAGAAGAAGGAAAAGAGCAAGTCCAAGGAAGTGGAAAAGAAGTCGATAGCTCTAAACACTTCTAGTTTAAAGTCCTCCGCATACGAGCTGAGCGAGAGTGAATCCAGTGATGACGAGGAATAGGATTTGAATGAAGACATGGGATTATTTATGAAGTGATATAATCGCTATATCAAGAAAAATGGTATCCAACATTCGGAGAAAAACCTCGTCAACTTTCGTAAACAATCAAAATCTTCCAAGAATGAAGACAAAAAGAGTGATAAAACTAAGGGTTCTTGCTATAACTGTGGGAAAGTCGACCACTATAAGTCGGACTGTCATTTGTTGAAGAAGGACAAAGGTAAGGATAAAAGTCGTCACGGGAAGAAACAATTAAAACCTAGGAGAGCCTATATCGCTTGGGAAAGCGATAGTGAATCATCTAGTGCTGAAAGTTCAAGTGACGAAGGAGAATCCGTCAATCTTTGCCTTTCCGCTCACCAAAAGAAAAAGAACAAAAAGGTAAGACACTCTAAGTACGATAACTCTAATTCAATGTCTTATTCTGAACTACAACGTGCGTTTGATACACTACACCATGAGGCCAAGGAAGCCTTTAAACGGTTAGCTTCAAATAAACAAATATTTTCTCATTTGGAGCAAAAGATCTCCGATTCCGAAAAGGAATTAGAGGCTCTAAACAAGTCCATGGTGGAAGTAACAAAGGTAGATGTTGTGGAAGACAAAAGTAAGTGGTTAAATTTTGGTTGCGATACTTGTCATATTTGGCAAAAAGAGGTTAGAACTCTTAAGGCCAAACTTGACAAGGCTCTAGAACCAAAAATGACTTTTGCTATTGATAAATCACACTTTAAGAAAAGCATGATTAATCCATATCAAAAATATACTTATGTGATTAGAAATCAACCTAGCAAAAGTGATTCTCATGTTAACCTCACTTGCTTATATTGTTGCAAAAGGGGTCATACCATTGCTAAGTGTTGCTTTAGGAGGTTTTTGGTTCCTAAAGGCGTTTATCAGTGGTTGCCCAAATGCAATCCTGTTTTCACTCACAACCAAGGACCCAATAAGAATTGGGTACCTATTTCCCTTGATTGACTATGTAGGTACAACGTCTTGAGACCACAGAAAGAAGATGGGTTCTGGATAGTGGCTGCTCAAGACATATGACAGGAGACATATCTCTTTTCATCGACTTTGTGGCAAAGAAAAAGGGGTTTGTTACCTAAGAAGACAACAACAAGGGACAAATACTTGGCAAAGGTAGTGTAGGTAACCCCTCATCTACTACTATCTCTGATGTGCTTCTTGTTGAGGGCTTTAAACATAACCTTTTAAGCATTAGTCAATTATGTAACAAGGACTATAAAGTATCTTTTTCCAAGGATTGTTGCATAATTGAGAATGGTGATAAAAAGGATGTGTTTAAGGGCTTGAGGATGAATAACGTCTATATGCTAGACTTGAATGAGGTATCGTTGAGTAGCGACAAGTGTCTAGTCACCACAAGTGAAGATTCATGGTTATGGCATAGACGGTTGGCGCATGTCAATTTTGATTTGGTTAACAAAATAGTTTCTAAAGACCTAGTTATCGGCTTGCCCAAAATTAAATTCACAAAGGATCACTTATGTGATGCGTGTCAAATGAGGAAGCAAACAAGGATCTCGTTTAAATCTAAAAACATTGTTTCAACTACGAGACCCCTTGAGCTCCTCCATATGGACCTCTTTGGACCATCTAGGATTAAAAGCCTAGGTGGTAACTATTATGGTTTTGTGATAGTCGATGACTTTTCTCGGTTTTGCTGGACTATTTTCTTAGCAAGCAAGAGCGATACTTTTTCGGCCTTTGAAAGATTTTCCAAGTTATCCCAAAACAAATTAAACACAAACATTATATCAATTAGAAGTGATCATGGGGGTGAGTCGAAAATCATCTTTTTGAAGCATTTTGTGAAAGCCATGGGATTGATCATAATTTTTCCGCACCACGTACCCCTCAACAAAACGGGGTTGTGGAACGTAAAAGCAGAATTTTGGAAGAATTAGGAAGGACTATGATCAATGAGAGTGGACTTCCAAAATACTTTTGGGCCGACGCCATAAGTGCGGCTTGTTACGTTTTGAATAGGGTGCTCATCTATCCTATTCTAAACAAGACACCGTATGAGCTTTTAAAAGGGAGAAAGCCCAATGTATCTCACCTTCACGTTTTTGGTTGTAAGTGTTTCGTGTTGAATAATGGTAAAGAGACACTTGGTAAGTTTGATGCTAAGGCCGACGAGGGTATTTTTCTTAGATACTCTTAGTCTAGTAAGACATATAGGGTTTACAATAAGAGGCTACTTACTGTTGAAGAGTTGGTTCATGTTACTTTTGATGAGTCTTATCCAAAAAATGCCGAAAAAAGTAGTTCTTTTCATGGTGCAGGTGCATCTTCTGAAGACATACTCAAAGACACTGATAAAGGGACTGATCAACCTGAAGCAGTGCATGTTGAGGAGGAAAAAGATCACCAACCAGTGAAGAGTGAGGAGGATCATCCTTCTAATAAAGATGACCTTCCTCCAACTTGGAAGTCTTCCAAAGACCATCCCATCGACAACATTCTCGGTGACATCTCAAAGGGAGTAACAACTCGTTCCAAACTAAGTAACTTCTGTTATTACTCCGCTTTCGTTTCGCAAGTTGAGCCTAAAAACTCAAAAGAGGCCTTACTCGATGAACATTGGCTTTTGTCAATGCAAGAGGAGTTAAATCAATTTAAAAGAAATGAGGTTTGGGACCTTGTCCCTCCTCCGCGAGGCCATCGAGTAATCGGCACCCGATGGGTGTTTAGGAACAAACTCGACGAAAATGGAGTTATAACTATAAATAAAGCGCGCTTGGTTGCACAAGGGTATAACCATAAGGATGGCATAGACTATGAGGAAACCTATGCGCCTGTTACCCGACTCGAGGCTATACGCCTATTGCTTGCCTATGCATGTGCTAAAAACTTCAAATTATTTCAAATGGATGTTAAAAGTGCATTCCTTAACGGTTATATTAATGAAGAGGTTTATGTTGCCCAACCTCCTGGATTTGAGTCCCATGAGTATCCTGATCACGTTTACAAACTAAAACGTGCTTTGTACGGTCTCAAACAAGCCCTTAGGGCTTGGTATGAGCGTCTTAGCAAATTTTTACTTGATTAAGGGTACTCTAGAGGAAAGGTTGACACAACTCATTTCATTAAACGTCAAGGAAAACACCAAATTTTGGTCCAAGTATATGTAGGCGATATTATATTTGGTTCTACAAACACAAATATGGTCAAGGAGTTTTGTAAGTTAATGCAGGGAGAGTTCGAGATGAGCATGATGGGGGAGCTTAACTATTTCCTCAGATTGCAAATCAAGCAACTCGATGAAGGAACGTTCGTGAGCCAGACGAAGTATTGTCTTGAGTTACTCAAGCGCTTCGACATGGCTAGCTCAAAGGCGATTGACACTCCGATGCTTACGTGTGTCAACTTGAGTCGAGATGAAACGAGTAAGGATGTAGATGTCAAGAGATATAGAGGTATGATTGGTTCTCTACTTTACCTTACTGCATCACGACCAGATATCATGTTTAGTGTCTTCATGTGTGCTAGGTACCAATCGTGTCTTAAGGAGTCTCGTTTAAAGGCTGTAAAGCACATACTTAAGTATCTATGTGGTACTCCAAAGTATGGGCTTTGGTACTCCAAAGGAAGCGATTGCTCTTTGGTTGGCTATTCCGATTCCGACTTTGCCGGTTGTAAATCGGATAGGAAAAGTACTAGTGGTACTTGTCACTTTTTCTCGAATTTCTTAGTGATTTGGCATAGCAAAAAGCAAGTTTCCGTTGCTTTGTCAACAGCCGAGGCGGAATACGTTGCGGCCGATAGTTGTTATGCTAAAGTCTTATGGCTTAAGCAACAATTACTCGACTACAATGTTCAACTTGAACGTATTCCTATTTTATGTGATAATACAAGTGCCATTAACTTAACCAAAAACCCGGTATAACATTCTCACACAAAACATATAGAGGTAAGGCATCATTTTCTTAGGGATCATGTAGAGAAAGGTGATGTGGTATTTGAGCATGTTGATTCTAAGAATCAACTTGCGGACATTTTCACTAAACCTCTTGCGATGGAGCCTTTCTTTAATATCCATAGGGAACTTGGTGTTCTCGATATCTCAGATCGAGTTTGATTATATGATTGCATGCTCTATTCTATGCTTGTCTTTATTTATTTTAACTAACAATAAGTGATAAGTTTAAGCTATATGTGAGGGCATTCATCATTAATCGTCGGAGGTAATATCATTCCATCTTAGAAATTCTATTCTTGATCAATTATGTTTGTGAATTATTATGGCCAAAATGTGGTTTAAATTGATGTTTTATTCATGGTTAAATGTATTTTTGATCCATTTGTGAGTATTGGCATGTGTATGGTGTTATTTATCATTACTTGTTGCATAAGTAGCTTCAAATATGCATTTTTCCATGTTATTCTGGTTTGAGTCGACCAAAACTTGGCATGGGTCGACTCAAGAAAGCTCAGTTTTCTCAAAGGTAGGCTCGAGTCAGCGCACACCGACCTATGGTCGATGCATCTCTTTAAACTTTTGAAATTGTCAAAATTCGCTCAGCGTGCGCCGACGCATGACCTGTTTCGGTTGACGCATCGTTGACGAATTCTGATTCTCTTTTCTCGGGAAGACGCGCGTCGTTTCATTAGTAGGGAAAATTGACTACATCATTTTTTTTTTGTTTCATTTTCCAAGTGCATGTCATAAAACTTTAATTCCATTGTCTCCTCATCTCTCTCTTCTCCTCTTCTTAAAATCTCAAACCCTAAAAACCCGTTGCAACAACTATCTTCAAATCCAACAAATCTTACAATCCAAGAAGTGTTTGAAGGTTTTGTCTACATAATAACCAAGGGTTTTCAGTCAAGTCATCTTGATCATCAAGGGTTCGTACTGTTCATCTTCCTCTACAGAGTAAGTACTGTTCATCCGAGTTCACAGATTGCTCATCAATGGCTTCACAAAGAGTTACAGGAAAGAGGTCCTCCGGAGCTTCAACATCAAGGGTTGGTTCATCGACAAAACCGGTAAACGCTCTTTCATTACTGTCTGATGATTTATCTGAGATATTCAACAAATATTTTCGAAACCGCCATGTGATTAAGCAGTTTGTGTACTACCCATTAAGGGCAGAAGATTATCACCTCTCTGAAATCATTGAAATGCTAGATGTTCAAAAATTTGACGAATTTCTAGAATGTGACACCAAGTACAATGAAGACTTGGTGAAACTGTTTTACACTGGGATTTTGGACAAATTTGAAGGTATGTACTTTCAATATACTATTGGTGGTAAGAACTACTTGGTGAATGCTTTTGTTTGGAATAGTCTGGTTAAGCTAGAAACTGCAGGTCTTCCTAAGGTAACAGACACTGTATTTGTTGACGACTATGACTTTAAGCATGCTTTGAACTCAATGCTACGAGACCCTTTCTCGGAAAGCATTGTGAACAACAACCTATTTCCTAAAACGGTCACAACGGGAATGTTTAAACCAGTTGATCGTATTCTGCAATGGATTGTAGCTCACATCTTAAGGCCTAAGAAAGGAGGATATTCTCGGGTCAATCAAGCCAAAGTCCATTTGATTTATTTGCTGAAAAACAAAAAGCGGATTAACTGGCCACATTACTTTACATATTGGATGTTTGCACTTCGCGATTCTACTAGAGGTACAACTTTGTGTTATGCCTCCTTTATTCAGTGTCTCTTGAAAAAGGCTGGGGTAACGGTCCTGGGTATTCCTTACGTCATCATTACACCTGATCAAGAATTTACACAGAAGACTCTGACTATGATGTGTTACTTTTGGGACTCTGAAGACGAGGAATTCAAATTCAAGCACCGAGCAACATACCAAGATCTTCAGTATGATGTTCCAAATGAACAAGAGGATGCAACCGAGAATGTACAAGAAGGACAAGCCCGTAACAACATGCAAACTGAGGTAAATATGGTGGAAGATGACAATGTTGAATGGATGGGATACTCTCCACCTCAAGATTCATATGAAAATCAGGGTTGGAGTGAATGGTAGCACACGGGATGAACCTCTCTTGGGTCATCCTATGTTCCTTCAAATCATGCCTGGCAACAACATGAAGAATATGAATGGCACTAACCCGAATATTCGATTCCTACACAGCCACATCAACAGAGCAACGAGGAAATCCTCGACATGTTAAGATCAATGCAGCTGCAGCAAGAAACGTTCATGACCACACAAGAAGAGAGGTATACATCTCTCTCAAACTAGCTGGAGGAGCAAAATCAAACCTTCAACAGGTTTGCCACTACTGTCATGACTCGGTTTGACAACTTGGATACTGCTGCCAAAGCTCAGACACGCTGTGTAACGAATGGTATCAACACACTCAACAGGGTTGTATTGGAACTGAATGAAAGTTTGGAAGAACATCCTCTTCCTCCACCTCAAGACCCCTATTTCCGAGGACGTGGCCATCACTTTAGGGGGAGGAGACCTTGAGAGATATGATCATAGTTTGATGCATGTTATATCTAGTTTTTGGCTTGTATGACTTGTTATTTGCTTGCATTTTGATTATGTACTTGGTATGCTTTTGGATTCTGTTGACATTTGAACTAGTATGGAATGTATGTTGAGTCTATATGTATGCATCTCTTGTGCCTTATTTATCCATCTAATTTTTCACATTATCATCATTCTATGTGAATGTTTGTTAATGTATCTTGTTTGCAAAATGTTGAGTGTATCCATAAGTATATGATATGTTTCTTTGACCATAATCTTTTTCTCTTTTTGATGTTGTCAAAGGGGGAGAAAGACATCTACAAGAAGCAAAGATTGAGTCTAAGAGGAATTCACACAGAAGGGGGAGGATGAGATTCAAATTACAAAACAAGCTGAAGATTTTCCCATCATAAAAAAAGGGGAGTATGTGAGGGCAAGGTGCCTCTCATTTGAGCTTTATTTTAATGATGTCAAAATGTATGTGAGGGCTAGTAGTTTGTAATTTGGACGGTGTCATCTCATTGGTGTCTGCATTCCATTTTTGCATTGCATAATCATGAGTCTAAATACATGGTGGAGTCTTGTATATCCATTAAATATTGGTGATCATGATACTAGTATTAGGAATGCATAAACTGTGCCTATATAGTTAAAACTGTGTCGAAAAACTAATTTTTTTGAGTATTTTTTAGGTTTGAGTCGACCTAAGATTGGGTCCGGTTGATTCACAATAGGTGGAAAATGTGTGTGTCTCGCTCAGGTAAGCGCATGCCTACCCTGCGGTCGACGCTCACTTCTGGGTTTCTCATTGTGCATTTTTCGCAGCCATGCGTCGATGCATGGTCCCTGCAGCAGTCGACGCATGGTCGTCCAATTTGCGCAGGTTCCTCCATGGGTCAGCGCAGGCTGACCCTCTTCAAGAAGCGGTCGACCGCTTGCTGTAAGGGACAAATTTTTCTGGTTTTCTTCTTTGTTCAAAATGCTGTTATTTTTTCTATTGGTCCTTGGCATCACATATATAGATGGTTCCTCATTTTTTACATGAACAACAAGAACAAGTGAAAGAAATACATTGAAACTTTTTCTCTCATCACTTTCATCTTCATCTTGCACCTTTTTCAACAAATACACATAATCATTTTTGTTGATTTTCTGCATCATGAAGTGATAACGTCCAAAGCATAGAGTTGTATCTTGGTTTGGGGTGAGTGTTTCAGTAGATTTGTTCTTGAATAAAACCTCTAGGGTTTTGTCCTCCAAGATCATTGGATTTGAGGGTTTTTGGATCAGATCTATTGTGCATTAAATTCAGCCGAGCGAAGGTGATCGAAGAACAAAGGGTTTTGTCGATATAGTAGTGTTAACTAGAGGATTGTGCAACATGGTTTGAGGATCGAACTGTGTGTGGATCAGAATCAGCCGAGTGAAGGTGATTGAAGACCTGTGTGTTCTTGCAATCTAGTAACGGTAAACAGAGGTTCTTCCAACAAGTTCGAGGCACTTGATTCGACTCGAATCAAGGGAAGAGAAAACAAAGTATCTGCATCAACAAAGTTTTCTTGAGTGTGGGATAGCTAAGTTTTATCTTGCAAAAACATTTGCAAACAAGTTATAGATATCTCAATTCTAGTTTTAGAATTGGGGGCAGACGTACTCGAAGCGATGATGAAAGAGGAACTGCCTAAATAAACTTGGTGTTGTTTCTTTTTCTTTATCTCATTTACATTTCGAACTGTTTACGCTTGTAATCGTTCAATTGATCGATAAAAAAATCTGGTATAGTTTTGTGCAGAAAATTAATTTGAAAACCATTGCACAATCTCTTTTGGATTGTGCTTAGTGAAAATTCTGCATTAACTATAATAGAAGGTTTAACTTGGAGTTTTATGCACTCCAAGTGCTCGATACATTGAACGCATACAAGGTGTTTGATACATTGTCAAGTTTGGTTTAATTTTTGACTGCTCATTGGAGATTGCTCCTTGTTAAGTGCTTTTGGAAAATTGATTAATTGTTAAGTTGCGATTCTAATTTTTTTTTCTCTTCGAGCCTATCGTTCCATTTGGCTTATGTATATCCGATCCTCTCAGTGACTCGGTTCGTGTAGACGAATTATCCTCGACCGCTTCTGCAAAATTTTTTTTAAAACAAATTTTAGCGCCGACTCGCATTTAAAAAGAAGTGATCTATTCAACCCCCCTTATAGATCAATTGCCTTCGTCTAACATATCCAAGTGTCTTATAAAACTCTCGTGATGACACAAGCACATCGTCTAAACTTAATGGAATCTAGGGTGACATCGGTGGGATTTCGAAACTACGCGAAAGCGGGGAAATCGGGAATGCAACATGGCTTGCCCGTGTCAGGTGACAAAACCCGTGTTGTTCCTAGGTTATTTTAGACCTCTGACACCACTTGCATGTGTCACACGATACGATATGTGTCAGCTTCAAGACCCTTCCTCATAGTAAAACCCGAGAGCGACACAATCAGCCTGTGTCACACGACACGACCCATTTTAGGCCCAGATTTTTGGAGTTTCTCACCTGTGCAAATTTTCACACTATCAACCCTCTTGAATCTGCATCAAAGTGATTCTACAACCAACAAACAACAAGGTTTCTCAATTGAAACATAATTAGGGACATGTTAACAACAATTCTTTATACAAACATGTTTTAAGACATAACTCACCAGCCTTAGCATGTTCAACATTCTTTAACACAATGCATCAAGTGGCTCAAAGAACATGCAACACATATGCATTGGCTCACATATGAAATCATATGTCAAGCAACCAATTCTAACTATAAAATTCTTTGTAAGCATTCAAACATGGAAAAATCAATAATCAAGCCATTAGTTCTTTCCACACATGCATTTCTAACATCATTCAATCTCACCCCAAGGTTTCCTCTCTCAAACTTGTGCCCTTTCTTTCCTCTTCCACTCCCTCACTTTAATTTTGATTTGGAAAGAGAAATGGGATTGCAAAATTAAGGTAAACACTTAGAATTTGATTTTAAGTAATTGTTTGGGGAATTGACCCTAATACCCTTGGCTCTTTACACAATTTACTAATGATGCCTTTAAGTTCCATTTGATCTCTAATTTTGTCATTTGACAAGATAAATTTACCATTAACGGTTAATGAGATGCCTAGAAACTTAGGTTGTTACATCCACCCTCTTAGAATAAAATTGGCTTAATATCCTTTTTGGTCTCGTATCTTAACCTTGGGGTTCATTTTGGTCCCTTAACTTAAAAATGGTCCATATTGGTCTCTTAACTCTTCAAAACGTTCCATATTAGTCCTTTTTGTCCTATTAGCGACGGAAAAATTCAAAAGTCATTCGTTAAATTCATCGCTAGTTAAACAAAAAGGACTAATATGGAACCTTTTAAAGAGTTAAGGGACCAATATGGACATTTTTAAAGTTAAGGGACCAAAATGAACCTCGAAGTTAAGATACAGGACTAAAAATGGTATTAAGCCAATAAAATTCATCCTCAAATTTAAAATTTACCAAAATAAATGAGGATACAACCTTCGCATTTCGGACTCGAGCTCCCAAGTGATTTTGCCCGGATGCGAATTCTCCAAAAGAACTTTCACGAGGGGTATTTCCTTGTTCCGTAGCGACTTGCTTGCAAAGTCCACAATCTGACTTAGTTGAGGTTGGAAAGAAAGATCCACATCCACCTCAACCGAATCCGGTAGAATAGGATAAAAGGAGTCGGGAACAAACTTTTTAAGTTGTGATACATGGAAAACATCACGGAGACCGAAGAGAGAAGGTGGCAATGTTAATCAATATGTATTGGTGGAACTCAAAATTTGTATTGAATTGTTAGAAGTAATTCATGTTAGTTGTCGAAGTCGAAGGGTTGTATAGGTTTTGGTCGAAGTTGTATAGTCAGTAGTATATCAGCTGTATTCGACAGAGTCGAATATAGCTGATAAAGAGTTTGTCGAAATGTTAGTTCAGTCGAAAGTTTAGTTTGTGGGCCTGGGCTTTGATAGCCTATATAAAGGGCTTTGTACTTTGTATTTGTAACACAGCTTCATAATAAAATTTTACAAAGTTTCGTAAAACCCTAATCTCTTTTCTCTCCTTCTTCTTCTTCTTCTTCTTCTTCTTCTTCTTCTTCTTTCTCTCAAATATTCATCTTTCTTGGAACCTAGTTCCAACAATTGGTATCAACGAGCCCGGTTGCGATTCAGAGAGATTCTAATGGCAAACGGAACAACAACGTCCACATAATTCGCAGCGAATCTACCGGTTTTCAAAGGGGAAAACTACCAACGGTAGGTGGCGCAGATGAGAGTTATCTTCAGATTTCAAGATGTGGTTGAAATCGTGAATGACGGCGTAACGGAATTGGGGGCAAATGCTACTGATGAACAGAAAGCTGTGTACAAGGATCAAAGGAAGAAAGATGGCAAAGCGTTGTTCTTGATTCACCAGTGTGTGGATCCGAATGTGTTTGAGAAAATTATTGAAGAAGAATCTGCAAAAAAAAGTGTGGGACAAGTTAAAGAACTTGTATGGAGGTGATGAGAAACTGAAGAGGGTGAGGCTGCAAACCCTGAGAAAGCAATACGAGATGATTCAAATGAAGGAAGATGAATCAGTTTCGGAATTCTTTTCAAGATTGGTGATGCTGACGAACCAGATAAAGTCTTGTGGAGAAATAATCACAGATTTGCAGAAGATTGAGAAGGTACTAAGATCTCTGACTGCAAATTTTGATTACATTGTAGTGTCCATTGAAGAGTCCAAGAATCTCGTTGAGATGAAGGTTGAAGAGCTACAGGCTTCGTTAGAAGCTCATGAGATGAGATTGAAGCAAAGAGATTCAGAAAGAGAAAAGGTATCAGACCAAGCACTACAAGCGATATTCACCAAGAAATCTGGGAAGGCGAAGCAGGGAAGGAATCTTGCTGGTGATGAGAAATCAAGCAAGAGTTCAAAGAATCATGATGATTCGACAAAGAAAGGCACGGGCAACAAGTATTCTGGGAAGAAAGTTGACATGAAAGACGTGTAGTGTTACAATTGCCAAAGTTTTGGTCATTATGCTCGAGACTGTCGAAAGAAGAAGGAAGCACGAGCAAAAGAAAGTGACAAAGCGCAGTATACACAGACAGGAGAGAGTGATTCTGAAGGTGTGCTACTAATGGCATACACTCAGTCGAATGATGATGAAACGAATTTGTGGTATCTTGATTCAGGTTGCAGCAACCACATGACTGGTAACAAGAACTGGTTTAACAAGCTTGATGAATCAGTTAAGAAGGTGATAAAGTTTGCAGATGGTAGACAAATTACGTCAGGTGGAAGAGGAAACATATCTGTAATGAGAAGAGATGGTAGAAAAGCCAGCATTACTGATGTGTTGTATGTGCCTTCTATGACAAGTAACTTGATAAGTATAGGTCAATTACTTGCCAAAGGACATAATATGAAGCTGGAGAATAATCAAACGAAGGTGTATCATGCTGATGGTAGGTTGGTACTGAAAGCACCATTGGCTGATAACAAGACGTTTAAAGTTCAGATTAATATGATCAGTCATGAATATCTTGCGTCAACTACAGAAGAGGAAAAGAATTGGCTATGGCATCATAGATATGGGCATCTAAACTTCAGGAGTTTGGGTATGCTGAATCAGAAGAAGATGGTGTATGGTTTACCTCAGGTGAAGGAACCAAATCATGTGTGTGAAAAATGCTGCAAAGCAAAGCAGGCTAGAAAAGCATTCAAACATGATCTGCCAATTAAGTCGAAAGGAAAGTTGGAACTTGTTCATTCTGACGTATGTGGACCTTTTGAAGTTAGGTCGAATGGTGGAAAGCGTTACTTCTTAACTTTCATTGATGAATTCACCAGATATATGTGGATTTATGTGATTGAAAGTAAGAGTGAAGTATTCACAAAGTTCAAGAAGTTTAAGTTGCTTGTCGAAAAGCAAAGTGGCTGCAAGCTAAAGAAACTGAGAACTGATGGTGGTGGCGAATATGCCTCTCGAGAGTTTGCTAGATTTTGTGAAGAGGAAGGTATAGAGCATGAGGTTATTGCACCCTATACACCTCAACATAATGGCATAGCTGAGAGGAAGAATAGAAGTATACTGAACATGACGAGAAGTATGTTGAAGGCTAAAGAGGTGCCAAAGAGATTTTGGGCTGAAGCAGCTTCGACAGCAGTATACATTCTGAATAGATGTCCAACGAAGAAGTTAGTCGAGAAGACTCCTTATGAAGCTTGGACAGGTGAGAAGCCAAATGTAAGTCATTTTAGAGTTTTTGGATCAATATGTTTCAGGCATGTTCCTGAGCAATTGAGAACTTAACTAGATGATCGAAGTCAAACCATGGTGCTCATAGGTTATCATTCGACTGGTGCATATAGACTATATTCACCAGAAGATGATAAATTTGTGATCAGTCGAGATGTTCTGGTAGATGAAAATCAAACATGGGAGTGGAGTCATGGATCAGTTCGACAGGAATCTGGTCGACAGATGGAAGAGACAGTTCCGACGGTGTTTGAAGAAGACCAACAAACTGAGGCCACGACAAGTCAAAATGAAGAACCTCCTGAGCAGAATGTAAGAAGATCAACTAGAGCAAGAGCTGAGTCGACAAGGTTAGCTGGATATGAGAGATTTCCAGATAATGCAATCGATGTAGATGGTGACTTAATAGAAGAAGCAATGATGATGGCTGAAGCAGAACCAATTAATTTGGATGAAGCCATGAATGATTCGAATTGGTGTGAAGCCATGAAGGAAGAACTCAGGGCAATTGAGAAGAATAATACCTGGGAACTTGTCGAAAAAGCCAGCAAGAAGCCTATTGATGTGAAATGGGTTTACAAGCTGAAACGAAGGCCAAATGGTGAAATTGCCAAGCATAAGGTAAGACTAGTGGTAAGAGGATTTCTGCAGAAACCTGGTGTTGATTTCAACGAAGTCTATGCGCCAGTGGCTAGGTTGGAAACAATCAGGATTGTTGTTTCGACAGCAGCGTATAGAGGATGGAAGATACATCAGTTGGATGTAAAATCAGCATTTTTGAATGGACCTTTGGAGGAAGAAGTATATGTCAGTCAACCACCAGGATTTGAGGTTAAAGGGCTTGAGTCGAAGGTGTACAGATTGAGGAAAGCTCTCTATGGATTAAAGCAAGCCCCAAGGGCTTGGAACAAAAGAATAGATAGTTTCCTAATCGAAGCAGGGTTCACAAAGTGTGTGTCTGAGCATGAAGTTTATGTAAATGATGTAGACAATGATAGTCGAATCATTTTATGCATGTATGTTGATGATTTGCTGATTACAGGTGCAAATGAAGCTGAGATAAGAAAGGTCAAGTCGAAGCTAATGCAAGAGTTCGAAATGTCTGACCTAGGGAATTTGGCATATTTCTTAGGAATGGAATTCAAAGACACAGCTGAAGGTGTGTTCCTGCACCAGAAAAAGTATGCTCAAGACATCTTGAAGAGGTTCAAGATGACTGACTGTAAAGCTGCAACAACTCCATTGGAAACAAGAGCAAAGTTGAAGAAGGTAACTGATGATGAGTTTCTAAGTTCGACACTGTACAAACAAATTATTGGATCCTTGAGGTATCTTTGCAATACAAGGCCAGACATTTGTCAAAGTGTCGGATTGTTAAGTCGATTTATGGAGAAACCCCAAGAATGTCATCTTATTGCAGTAAAGAGAGTACTGAGATACATTAAGGGTACGATTGATCATGGTGTGCTGATGTCATGTCGAAATAGGTCCAAGTCGAAAGATGTGGAAGTATATGGGTACACTGACTCAGATTTCAGTGGAGATCAAGATGAGAAGAAAAGTACTGCAGGCTATATTTTCATGATCGAAGGATCTCCAATCTCTTGGAGTTCGAGAAAACAAAGCATTGTGGCTTTGTCATCATGTGAAGCTGAGTATGTAGCTGCATCGTATGCAGCATGTCAGGCAGCATGGATAGATATGTTGCTCGAAGAACTCAAGATCAAAGAACCTGGGAAGATGAAGCTGTTTGTAGACAACAAGTCAGCTATTGATCTTGCCAATCATCCTATGTGTCATGGTCGAAGTAAACACATAAAAAGAAGGTATCATTTTCTCAGTGAACAAGTAAACAGAGGGAAGCTGGATCTTGAATATTGTAAGACTGAAGTTCAACTAGCTGACATACTTACCAAACCTTTGAAGAAAATCAGATTCGGCGAGTTAAAGAAGAGAATTGGGATGAGAAGTCTCGAAAACATGAATTAGGTGGTGTGTTAGAAGTAATTCATGTTAGTTGTCGAAGTCGAAGGGTTGTATAGGTTTTGGTCGAAGTTGTATAGTCAGTAGTATAGTTGTAGTGTTGTAGGTCAGCTGTATTCGACAGAGTCAAATATAGCTGATAAAGAGTTTGTCGAAATGTTAGTTCAGTCGAAAGTTTAGTTTGTGGGCCTGGGCTTTGATAGCCTATATAAAGGGCTTTGTACTTTGTATTTGTAACACAGCTTCATAATAAAATTTTACAAAGTTTCGTTTCTTCTTCTTCTTCTTCTTCTTCTTCTTCTTCTTCTTCTTTGGAACCTAGTTCCAACATTGAATGACGGTTTTAGAGAGCTTACACAAATTGTTCAAATTTAGTTTTTGTTATAGTATTTCAAAAATGAAAAATATATTAATGATAAGTATTATTTTATCATTTTAAGCAAATTCTTCTTTTTTCAAAAAATATTAAAAATTTCTCTATTTAAAAAAAATATTTTTCAAATAAAACCTTAAAATCTTAACTTATAAAAGAAAAACAAAGTGCCCATATTTTCTGCATGACTTTATGGAAGTTATGGGCCATCAAGAATGGTAATGTGTTTAATCTCAAGCAACCTAATCCTATTGAATTGGTTAGTATCATTATTATTTTTTGTGATAAAAGATATGAATGATAGTATCGTTAGTATCATTTATTTAACAGTGTAATAAACTTTTGATAGAGATGGATAAATCTAATGTAGTTTAAGTTAAGCCTAGTTTGAATTCTGTTGCACGTAGTCTAATTAATTTGTCAAAAGAAGTTGAGTCTATCCAAACTCAATTTAAAACTATGCTTTTGCCCTTGCCACAATGTATCGGAGAATACACATAAGTGAACTCAATTATTCTCCTCTATCTGACTAAGTATGGCATGCTTATAATCTCAACAAAAATATTACTGTTGAGATATGGATTTCTAGTACATGCCTAAAACAATGGTGGTTGTAATTTGTAAAGGATACCAAAACCAATACTATTTATGTTCTTAATTATAAATTATTTTGACAATTTCATATAGAGAAATGTTGTTAAAGTTGATATAATAAAAAAAATTATATTTTATTTAATAAAATTATCTTTTTTTAATGGAATGTGAAAGAGAAATTAGAAAAGTTAAAAAAGGTAAAATAAGAATTACACAACAAGTATTCATGAAAAGATTTGTAGACAAATTGTTATTATTGCCTATTATTGCAAACAATAATGTTATTTTGACAAAAAAATTTACACCAAATGCTTATGTCGTATAATGTTTACCGTAAAAAAATGTTTTTATGAACAATGCGTGCGTGAATAGGGTTAGTGAACACTACAGATGAATATTATCCGTAAACAGTAATTTTAAATAGTAAAATAAAGTTGGTTAATGAAATGTAAAAAAATAGGTTAATGAATGGATGAAATTGATTAATAAACGCTCAGATATTAAAAACAATTTTTAGTAAAAAATTAAAGTTGATTAATAAAAAGTAAAATGTTGGTTAATAAACGTCCAGATATTAAAAATAATTTTTAGTAATAAATAAAGTTAATTAATAAAATGTAAAAAATTGATTAATAAAGTTATGAAGTTGATTAATCATATAATTTATATTAATATTATTTAATTTAAAAAAAAGATAAAATAAGATAAATTAAAATAAATAAATTTTTTAATATTTTTTTAAAAATATTATTATAATATTTTACTGTTTATCATATTATTAAAAAGTCAAATACGATATAGATATAAAAATATGATCAAATGTTGGTTTTTGTTAAAGAGTTGCTTTTCAGCATACCCTGTTTTTTTGCTATTGCATACTCCTTTTCTTCCGTATTATAAGTTATTTTGTAATAGAGTCTATCCATTTAAAAAATATGTAGGGGGTGCCAATGAAATTCGTTAAGTTAAAATTCATCCATTAAATTATCCATTCAATCCATTCATTACAAATATTATTAATTAATGGATTGAATCCAATCCATCCATTTAATGTTATAGAAGGATACAATCCATCCAATCAATTTTAAAAATTCATTGAATTGCTTTACTATTTATATAAACTTTAATGAATAATTTTTAAAATCAAATAATAATATATATTTTGAAAAAAATGAAAATAAAAGTTAATTATTTTTTAAAACCCTCTCACGTTATCTTAAATGCTATATACACAAGATTTGGCATTTTTTAAAAATTAAACTTTTGAAGCTTTTCTACAGGTGTAATATAATAAAATTATAATTAAAAAAATAGCAATGGTGGCAACGTTGATGTGAATTAACGGTAATATATTTTTTTTGTAAATTCTTTAACAATAATTTTTTTCCTTATAGGATTAACTTTTAAAATTAAAAAATGTAAAATATTTTTTTTTTTTTTATCGATGGATGAATATCCATCCATTAGAATTACTTTAATGGATGAATTGAATAAATTTTATTTTTAATGAATGGATTGGATTGAATTTTTTAGAAAAATTTTTAGTGGTTCCTTGATGAATTAATAGATTATTTTGATCTATCCATTAACAATCCAATCCATATCCATCCAATCCATCGATTTTGTCACCTCTAGTTTATTACAAAATAACTTATAATATAGAAGAAAAAGAGTATGCAATAGCAAAAAAACTGGGTATGCTGAAAAGCAACTCTTTAAGAAAAACCAACATTTGATCATATTTGGGCTTATTTCTTACATTAACGGATTAACCACACGGCCTGCAGGAAATTTATACTTGGAACCAGTACCATTGAACATTGCACCCCTACATATTTTTTAAATGTTAATGACCTTTCATAAATTATAGGATTAAATATGTTTTTAGTTCTTTTAAATATTATCAATCTCACTTTTAGTCCATCAAATAATTTTTTTTTAAAAATGATTCTCATAATATTTTAAATTCATATTTTTGGACTTTCTTGTCAAAGACAGTTATTAGAAGCTGACATAATAGTGTCCGTGTGGTAAAAATGGTGATGTGACATGTTACGTGACTAAGGTCAACATCAAATTTAAATTTATAAAAATTCGCAGCTAATTGATAACTGAATTCTTAGTTAATCTATAACAAATTCATTATTTTAGATCAAAGCAAGTTATTTCATTTTTCTCAGCAAAAATAGTTTACATAGAACATCATTGTTTCAATCACGCCTGACTGCTAACTTTTTCGCCCTTTCAAACATTCAAACATAAAGATCATCGAAAAGATCATCAGAGTGTATCTAACACTTTTTCATTGTGGTACAAAAATGAAATTTGTGCTTCATGAATTAAATTAACTAAAAACAATTGATTTTTTAACGTAGACGTACAATTATAGAGATATTTTAGAAAACCATGGGTTATTATAATGCTCCTTGTAAGGTACTATTTTGGAAAATCATTAAGACCATCTCCTACGGAAGTTTTTTCTATTGGTTCTCCAACTGGCGCACCGTAGTTAAAGAAAAGACCATTGAATAATATAATAATAAATCCAATAAATAGTAGTAATAGTTTTTGGTTTTATTATTATTTTTTAATATTATTTTTAATTATTCTTTTGCTTTTAAATTATCATATTTTAAATTTTGTACATTCAAATATTTAAATTTGTTTTTTAATTAAAATAAAATAAAATATGAATAAAATATTAATATATAACATAAAGTTGTGGGCCTAATATGAGTTTTTTTACAGTTGCACCATTAAAATAAAAAATTGAGAGAGTTTCTTAATCCACCCCTTAATACTCTTAGGCACCTCGCGAAATTCCTTTTATGTCCCCTGCTTCCGGAGATACACATCTGAACGCACCATTTTTTTTCTTTACGCTGGATACTTCCGGAGACACATTTACGGAAAAAGTTCCGTAGATGCATCTCCGAAATCTTATCAGAACAGATTTAAAAAAAAAATCAAGTTTCGTTGGTCGCAGATGGAAATTAACTGATAGCATACATCCGTAAATAATATATATATATATGAGAAGTAATATGTCATAATCATAAAAAAATAGTACATAAATGTCATCAAAATATATACATAAAAAAACACATCACAGTTACTACTGTGTGTGCATGAACATCTGCATCCCCTCCTCTGCCTATGCCTCTGCCGCCTTGTCTGTCTCTGCCGCCTCCTCGACCGCCCGGTCTGCGTCCTCGGTCATCGATCCCACCCGTCCTGGAGCGAGGCTTGTGATACATAAGTGCCCCCTGTGTCACCTCAATGATCTCATCCAATACATGCCTGTGGTCAGACCCCTCAGGGAAGAAACCAGCGGCAATGTCTGCCTGCCCCATCTCCACTATCTGATGACAGCGAGATAGAACATCCTGAGTATGGTCCAACTGAGACTGCTGCTCCTCTAAGATCTCCTGATGAGCTCGTCTGGGTAGTGATCCTTCTGCAATAGGCACCATGTATGGGTGTGAGACGGTGAAGAACCAAATGATGTAGCCATCAACGCAGCTCCAGTCTCTCGGCCCTCTGATCGCCTGAGCCTCGTCCGGTACCATGTGCTTTAGTAGTCAACAAAGAACTTGTCTATCTGCCTACGGGTCAAGTCAAGAGGAGCGGAGACAACCGGGTGTTTGGGTATCGTCTGTATGTACCCGAACTGCCGCATGACGCGCTCCGACAAATATGGAACAATGATGGTCGAACTGCATCATGGTACGTAAGAACCCCAATGGATGGGGTAAGAAATTCTCAAAATTGAATGGATTGCTTCATGATGATGTGGCTTAATGGATCCATAAAAAACCGAAAGATGGGTAGCAATGGACCATTGGAGATGCTCTAAGGTCCATATAAACTAGCAAAATAACCTTATGACTTCAAATAAGCTAATTACTCAGTAGTTGATCACAATTCAGAGTCCCTAATCAAAAGTGCATAAAATTAAAATGTCCAAAGCTCAGGAATCTTCTACATGATTTGAAATAACACTTGTTTATATGTATGTAATTCACCCAATAAATGATTTCAAAATGCCTTACCAATACTGGTTCATGTCTTAACCTTTCAAAAGATATAATTAATTGATTATGACGGCTAAGCTATTACATAAAAAAAAATAGCTTATTGTCTCATTGACTCCCTGGTTGTTTATTCATGAGAAGAAAACATGGAAAAGCTGCACATTCAACTCACTTGGCCATTGGCATAAAAAACTCGCCAACTAATGTGTTTAATCCGAGTTGCAACTCTCTAAAAACACACAACAACATTTATTACAATGTAATTCCAAAAAAATATACAATTCCATACCATGTCGCACATAATTTAACCAGCCACATAACAAGAACATTTTCACAAACACTTGACATGCATATTTGAATAAATTAGTTCCAAATAACATTGGAGTTTCAAAGTCTCTTTGCATGATATGCGGGTTATGATGATGAAGATAATTTACGCCTCGTGCTTGTAAAAAAAGTAAGATGTAAGTGTACAACATTGCTTCAAAAACAGTGAAAGAGGTGCTCCTGTAGTAAAACTAATTATTTGTAAGAGAGAAACATTAATGTTGTGGATGAACATAGTGCATTTTTCCAAAACTAACAACTTGTAAAAGAGAATTATCAATGTTGTGGATGAACAAAGTTCATTTTTCCAAACTAATTATTTGTAAGAGAGAAACATCAATGTTGTTGATGAACATAGTGCATTTTTCCAAAAACAATGAATTTGCTACGATTTTAACCTCTGATTAAATACAAATTTTTATGGGGTGTTAAAACAACAATGCTATTCATACACCAATACTTACACCGTATACACTGTTCACCATATTTATACGGTGAACATTGTATTTTTTTTAATAAAAAAAATTTATTTATGAACCGTGCATTGAACAGTGGCTCGTGAACAATGTCTGTGAATAGTTCTTTAAGTTATGAAACAAAGTTGGTTAATGAAGTATAAAAAGTTGATTAATGAAGTGATAAAATTGGTTAATAAACGTCCAAATATTAAAAATAATTTTTAGTAATAAAACAAAATTGGTTAATGAAAAGTAAAAAGTTGGTTATTGAAGTTATGAAGTTGGTTAATAAACTTTCAGATATTAAAAATATTTTTTAGCAGTAAACAAAGTTGGTTAATAACATGTAAAATGTTGGTTAATGAAGTTATGAAGTTGGTTAATCACACAATTTTATATCTGTATCATTTAATTTAAAAATAAAAATAAAATTATTTATATACTTTAAAAAATATATATTTAATATTATAATATTTCACTGTTCATCGTATTGATGAATAGTAAAATACAATGTATGTGTAGGAAATGGTGTAAGAATATCATTTTTGGTGTTGAAATTAGCTATATGACTTGCCACATCGGTATGCCATGTTAGTACTAGCACTGTCATGTGTATGTCTAATCATTAAATTTTTTTTACCCAATGTGTCACATCAATTTCTATTAACAAATGATCGTGAAGGCTGGATCATATCCTGTTGAAGTGGGCCACCAAGTACGTCTGAGGTGCTGGGTAACGGAGAGGAGGAGGGGGTGTACCTGCAAGGCACTCCGACGCTCAAGTAAGAAAAGGTCAGAGAAAAGGGGCAAGTACAAAGTATTAGTTCGTAGGGTGAATATTTGATACCTGACCCTCTCAAGTGAGAAGGTTTATATAGTGCCCCCAGCGCGTGGCCAACGGTCCTATTTTCGGGGCGAAATAACCGTTTTCCCGAATAATAGGTAACTGCCCAAAACTAGCCGTTATGTCGGGCAGGGTGCCCGAAACTAGCCGTTATGTCGGGCATAGGCATAGTGTCGGGCGCATGCCCTTAGCTGTTCGGGGAATGAAGAAGTCGTGCGGAACGGGCAGCTTGGAGGGGCAGAAAGGTAACTTTTGCCCCTTTGTGGATTGGACTTAGGCAATTGGCCCGTTCTGGGAGCAAAGGTGGATTGGGCCATGTCTAGCTATTGGTCCAGTCCAGAACAGGAGCCCCCAAAGTCGTTGCTCCCGAGCATGGAAGTGATGACTTAAGGACAGCTCGTGGCTTCGGGGAGCTAGCGTGGAGTCGTGTTTAGTGACGAGGAAGGTCGTCTCGTGGTGCCCGTGACCCCCGATGTCCGTGACATTCATGACCATGACCGGGTTGCCTGTCGTTCGGGGAGACTAACGGTTAGTCAGAATTGGAAACGTTCGGGCGCCACGTGTGCCTAAAGCCCGATGTAGCAGTTACTAGGCAATGATGGCTAGTTAGTAGCCATCATGACCTACGAGGACGTGCCAGTGCACGTGCCTCTCTGTATAAAAGGGGAAGGCTTGTATCATTCTAAACTTTTCGCTCTTGTTTTTCTTCATCATCTTCAGAGCTCTTGCTCGTCACCTCCGTTTGCTATTCTGGCCACCGCATCAACTTCTGGGCAACCGTTTTTCATCTTCTTAACCAAGTAAGTTCGCTGATTTTGCACTATTTTATCCCTTTTGATGGTAGTTCATAGATTGCATGCGGTTAGGTTTAGGTTTAGAAGATGAAATAGATTAATTTCCGACGATTGTTGGTGGTGGATGGTGGTCGTGCCACTTTCCGCCGCCGACGGGGCCGCTAGGCTTTGGGATATTCTTGTGAATCAGGCGGTTTTCGACGTCTTTGCGATGATGATGCATGCATAACTGCCGTGATCACTCAGATTCTGGAGTAGCGATGAAGTTCCTGGCGAGCCTCTGCAGTTTCCGGTGAAGCTTTGCAGTTTCCGGTGAAGCCTCAAACGAAAACTGGGAAATGGCTCGGGGAAGTTCCTCGTATGGAAGTAGCTTACTCCGGGCATCTCCTCGTGGGAGATTCTTAGAGTTTTTTTGTTCGATGTTAGGGCTTAGGCCGGGGACTGGTCCTCAGCCCTTTGCGCGCCCTTTCACTTGACTAGCGGTGGAAGGGTGGATTTGATTCTTCGTCGAATTCACTTTTTTCTCTGCTTTTTAGGTGATTGACATGGCGATAGGTCTAGATGGGGAGATAATAATAGATTCATCTGAGGAGGAGGCGAGTTCCTCGGAAAGCAGTAGCTCAGTGTCCTCGAGTGTCCCCAGTGAAGCCGGGGAGGAGGAGGAAATGGAAGAGGATGCTGTTGAGGGTTCCATGGAGGAGTGGATGGTGGTTGAGCCAGCTGAGCACGTGTCCACCTTCGTGATGTACCTAGGGGATGTCTTTACGGAAGTTGGGCCAGAGGGGGAGTGGAAGGTGCACTTTCCCACCGAGGATGATAGGGTCTGCACAAGTTACGGGGATCGCTGCGCCATGTATGAATATGCCTTCAAAGAGCTGGGACTGAGGTTGTCGCTCACTGATTTCCAGCAGTCAGTGTTCGTGCACTTAAATTTGGCTCCTACGCAGCTGCACCCGAACTCGCTGGCCTTCATCCGGGAATTCGAGCTGACGTGTGAGTATCTGAGAATAAGGGCTACTCTCCCTTTGTTTTTCACCGTCTTCCATCTCCAAAGGCAGTTGACGGGGAGGAGGTATGACTGGGTTTCATTGAAACAGCCTCGCAAGCTGTTCAAGCCCTTTTCCGAATCGATATGGACGTTTAAGGAAAGGTTCTACATCATAGATCCTATATCGGAAGCCGCCCAGGATAACACGTACGCCTGGGCGATTAAAGTCGATGAGGAGGGCAACGACATGCGCGATGAGGCTGGGAGGTTTATCGGGGAGAGAGTATACAAGTTCCCTATCCACTGGGGACCTGGCCATTTCACTAAGGAGCCCAATGAGTACGTCCTCTAGCCGAACAACCTAGACGGGCAGGATGCCGTTGCTTACGAGACGCTGGTGAAATATGTCAACTCCTTCTGGCTTGCTGAATGCTGGATGAAGAAGGATGACCCCATCTTCTAGGAGGATGGAAGCCAGAGGGTGGAGTACCGCTTCATTAACGTCAAGGCACTTTTGGAGTGCAAGACTCCCGCGGAAGCTTATAAATTGCTCGGTAGTCTTATTTGTTTTAAATTGTCCGACATATTTTTACTTCGTCGTCTAACTTTCTTATTCTGTTTGTGCAGGTGAGATGCCTCAGGCTCATGAAAGAATGGTAAAGAATGCTCTTGCGAGGAATAAGCCCGAAACAACTTCTCCCAAGTCTCGATTCGCCAACGCGCGTGCTCCCACTCCTCCTCAGCCTGCTACGAGGACCTCTTCTCTCAATCCCGTTCCTCGGGGATATCCCCTGTCGTTGATCTCACGAACCAAGCGGCCGAGGGCCAATGACGTTGTGGATCTCAGTCGGGCCTCGGAGAAGGGGAAGTTCGAGATTCCTCCTTGCATACTCGACAGGAGATTCTTCGAGGGGACATCCTTGGTTGTGCCGCAGGCAGAATCCATTCGGCTGGAAAGCATGGATCGCCCGAGCAAGAGGGAGTTGGTGGCCTAAGATGCCTCTGCACTGGTTAGAGTTTTGGAGATGACAGCCATCTATGCTGAGAGGGATTCTGCAATTGAGTCCGAACTCAAGGATGCTCGGGCTACCATGGCATCTCTTAAGGAAGAGGTTAAGAGTGCTGACGATGCCCGAAAGAAGGCTGACGAGGAGGTGACCCGGCTGAAGAAGGATAATTCTACGGTGGTTGCGGAGAAGAAGGCGGCTGAGGAGCTGGTCTAGTAGCTGAGGACGGTCAATGCTCCGGGCGAAGATGAACCCGAGGACGTGAAGGAGTTAAAGACAAGGTCTGAGCTGGTTTCCCGTATGTTGGCATCCGAGGATGACAACATCGTCATTGCGGACGAATCCTTCAGGAATGCCGTGTCTCAATTGCGGGTGGTGAACCCCGAACTCAACTTCTCCACCGAGGGTACCCACTATCTGACGCACGTTGAAGATGGCCGAATCATTATGCCTGACTCCCTCCTTGAAGAGCATGCCGAGGATCAGCCTACGGAGAACCAGAAGCCTCATCCCAACTCCGAGCAGGCTGACCAGATGGATGAGTGAAGGATTTTCTTGTTGTTGTAAATTCGTCCGGCCTGCGTGCTGTGTAATTTATTGTAATTTATTTTGAATAGGGGCATGGCCCCCGGTTTATGTAACCAAGTAAAATTGTGGTCCTTGCGGCCACTTATTATTTTTAATTATGTGCCCGGTCCTTGTGGCCGGTTTTGTGATTTGCATGGCTTTATCTACTTTAAATTTCACTAAGTGTTGTTACTTATGCTCATTTGTGTATGTATGCCCGTAATAGGGATTACTTTGATTTGCTTTAAGTTTCAGGGAATTGCTCGTTGTAGATGTGTTCGGCAGTGAGGGGTACTGGTCGAACGGCCAGGGAATATCCGGGCTAGGATGCAAAGCTCAGGTCGCGTTCGAGGCCTGAGTTCGCGGTGTGAACCTCCCATCGCGAGCTGGGTGTTCTACTTGTCGTGGTACTTTAACGACGGTGGTGCCCGATTGAGGGACCGCTGTCGAGCAGAGACCCGGCTCGTTCCTGAGCAGAGCTCTGCTTCACTAGCATGTGACACTTATACCTAGGCGTGCATCATGGTCGGTAGGTGATGTTCATCGTCGTGACGGATCGAACCGATAGTTAAGGTCTCAGCTGTAGTATTGTTTCAGCTTTTCAGCATTCCATGGTCGAGCAAGTTCTTCCCCGTTGAGTTGTTCTAGGTAATAAGCCCCATTCTCCGTTTTTGCGCAGACACGATAAGGTCCTTCCCAGTTAGCGGCTAATTTGCCTTCGCGAGAGTCTTTATGGTTTCTTCTTAGGACAAGGCTTCCTACGTCGAACTCTCATCGTATCACCTTGGCGTTATGCCTGATGGTAATTTTTTTGTTTTAACGAGGCTTCGCGGAGGGCTGCCCCAGATCGGACTTCCTCGACCAAGTCGAGTTCCTCTCTTAATGATTCGTCGTTCATCTCCTCATCTAAGGGCGACTCTGTCCTCCTGGAGGGTACGTGAACTTCGATGGGGATCACAACCTCAGTCCCGTAAGCCAGGTGAAAGGGTGTCTCCCCGGTTGAAGAGTGTGGAGTTGTGCGATATGCCCATAAGACACTGTGCACCTCCTCGACCCAAGTTTTCTTCGTTTCGTCCAGCCTTCGTTTGAGGCCCCGAAGAATGACTCGGTTTTCCGCTTCAGCTTGCCTGTTTGTCTGGGGATGTTCGACGGATGCGAAGTGTTGCTTCGTGCCCAGCTGGGCGACGAATTCTTGGAACTTCCTATCTGTGAACTGTGTCCCATTGTCCGTGACTATCGCTTGGGGGACGCCAAACCGTGCGAGGATGTTTTGTTTGTAGAAACGCAGTATGTTAAGGGCAGTTATCTTGGCCAGGGCCTCCGCTTCTATCCATTTTGTGAAGTAGTCCACGCATACTATTAAGTATTTGTTCTGACTTGATCCTACCACGAATGGTCCTAGGATGTCCAGGCCCCACCAGGCGAATGGCCACGGGGAGGACATAGATTTGAGCTCATTAGGTGGAGCTAGGTGCATGTCCCCGTGCCGTTGGCATTTATCGCATCTCTTCACGTGCTCTTTAGCGTTATGTTGCATGGTTGACCAGTAATATCCTGCTCGGAGGGCCTTACGGGCGAGGGACCTTCCTCTGAGATGTTGGGCGTTGATTCCCTCGTGGATTTTGCGCAAGATATGGGCGACCATCTCTTCCTCGACACACTTGAGTAGCGGGATGGATAATCCTCGCCTGTAGAGTTTATCTTCGACCAGGACGTAGGAGCAAGCTCTTCGCCTAACTACGCTGGCCTCCTTGGGGTCGGACGGGAGTTCGTCTCTAGCGAGGTAGTTATAAACGGGGGTCATCCAGCAATTGCTGTCGCCGATCACTTGTACGTCGAGCGTCGGGGAAGCTTTCTCAATGCTGGGTCGAGGAAGTACTTCTTGTATGACGGACTTGTTTCCGCCTTTCTTCTTCGTGCTGGCTAGTTTGGGCAAAATGTATGCCCGAACATTGTGTTCGCGGGGAACATGTCTTACCTCCACCGCTGCAAACTTCATCATCTTCTTTTTGACCAGGGCTAAGTATTCAGTCAGGTTATCGTTTTTGGCTTGATATTCTCCTCGAACTTGAAGGGCCACGAGTTATGAAACTGTGCAAATGACAACTTCTTCTGCGCCCAGGTCTTCGGCCAGGCGTAACCCTGCGAGGAAGGCTTCGTACTCCGCCTGGTTGTTAGAGGTGGGGAAGGACATGGTGAGTGAAACTTCAATGATGATTCCCTCGCTGCTTTCTAGTATGATACCTGCCCCGCCGGACTGGAGGCCCCATCCACGAAAATGGTCCATTTGTGCGCTCCGCAAGTGGGGGAGTCTGCGAACGTCATTTATGCGATGAAATCGGCCAGGGCCTGGGCTTTGAGGGCTTTCCTGCTCTCATACTGGATGTAGAATTCGGATAGCTCGAGCAACCACTTGAGCATTCTACCGGCCATATCTGGTCGTCCCAATAGCTGCTTTACGGGTTGATCTGTTCGAACCACAATCGTGTAGGCTAGAAAGTAGTGTCTCAGTCTTCTAACTGCGTTAATGAGAGCCAATGCCACTTTTTTAATCTGTTGGTATCTCAGCTCTAGCCCCTGCAGTGCTTTGCTCGTGAAGTATATGGGCTTCTGCCCGTCAGGTGTTTCGCGAATAAGAGCGACGCTTATTGCCTCGGTTGCCACGGCGAGGTATAGGTACAAAGTTTTGCCACTGTCCGGGCGAGAAAGAACGGGCGGTTTTGAGAGTGCTCGTTTCAGGTGGAGAAGAGCCTTGTCACATTCCTCGGTCTATTTAAATGCTACTTCCTTGCGGAGGAGTTTGAAGAATGGTAACGCGTGTTGGGCAGACTTGGCCATGAAACGGGACAATGACGCGAGCATCCCGTTGAGGGACTGAATGGATTTCTTTGACTTGGGCGTTGGAAACTCGGAGAATGCTCGACACTTATCGGGGTTAGCTTCGATTCCTCGTTGCGTTAAGTAGAAGCTGAGGAACTTGCCTGCCCGGACACCGAATGTGCACTTCTCCGGGTAGAAACACATTTTGTACTTTCTGGCCTGTTCGAAGACCTTCCTTAGATGGGCAGTGTGATTGGTTTCCTCGTGGGATTTTACGATCATGTCGTCCATATATACTTCGAGCATGTCGCCTATCTCTCCCCGGAAGACCTTGTTCATCATTCTTTGATAGGTCGCGCTGGCGTTCTTCAGGCCGAAGGGCATTACGTTGTAGTAATAGTTGCCCGATTCGGTAATGAAGGCCGTGTATTTTTTATCGCTCATTGCCATCGGAATTTGGTTATAGCCCGAGTAGGCGTCCATGAATGATAAAAGTTTAAAATCGACAGAATTATCAACAAGTTTATCAATATTGTGGAGGGGGTAGGCATCCTTCGGGCATGCCTTATTAAGATCGGTGTAGTCAATGCACATTCGCCATTTGCCATTAGATTTTTTCACAAGTACAACGTTGGACAACCAAGTGGTGTACTTGGCCTCCGAAATAAATTTGGCCTCGAGGAGGTCCCTTACAGCTTTTTCTGCAGCCTCCGTTTTCTCCGGAGACTACTTTCTCCTACGTTGTGCTACTGCTTTGACGGCCGGGTCAATCGTGAGTTGATGGCAGGCAACAAACGGGTCCAAGCCGGGCATCTCGGCGATGCTCCAGGTGAAGAGATCAACGTTCTCACGGAGGCAGGCTTTGAGTTGCTTCCTTGCGATGTCGGGGAGGTCCGCTCCAATCTTCACTCCCCGCTGGGGGTCGTCGCCGAACAAGACGAGCTCGAAGTTCCCATCCGAGATTGGGCGCATCGGATGGGAGCTACTGCTGGACAGGGTAGACGAGCTGGTTGAAGCTGCTTGGTCCTTCTGCTAGTCTTCTTCGGGGAAGCGGTTGTCGAGGTCGATGGAGTCGACTTGAGGCAGAGGCTTGGCTTCCTCGGAACTGCTGGGTAAGGCGGGTTTGTTCGAAACCTTTGGCTTGGACGCAATGGCGTTGAGTCCCTTTGTAGCTGCTTCGAAACACCGTCGTGCGGCTTCGATGTCGCCGTGGAGGGTGGCAACCATCCCCTTTGAAGTGTAATACTTCATCTTCAGGTGGACGGTTGAAGGCACAACTACCAACTCAGCCAATGTTGGTCTTCCAAAGATACACTGGTACAGTGACGGGCAATCGATCCCCAAAAACTGTACTTTGACAGATCTGGCCATCTTTATTGATCCAAAAGTGACGATCAGTTCGACTTATCCCCAGGGTTTGGTCACTGATCCGTTGAATCCTTACAAATCAGACCCCACATAGGGGGTGAGGTGTGATTCGTCCAACTGAAGTGTTGAGAACAGCTAGGAGTACATAATGTCGACCGAGCTGCCTTGGTCGACGAGGATTCTGCGAACGTCGAAGTTTGCCATTCGAGCTCTGACGAGCAAAGGTATGCTCAAGTTTGGAGATTCTCCGAGGAGCTCTTCCCGGTAGAAAGAGATGGGGACGGAGCCCTTCTGGGCTTGGTCGAGCGTGGACACCTTATTGGAGCTCGTGCTGATTAGGTGCTCGAATTTTCTTTTCACGGAGCCCACCGTGACTTTATTGAAACCTCCGCCTGAGATGACCATGGCGGATGGGAACGTCTCCCACGGGCTGTGGGTCGCGAAGTAGGCAGGATTACTGAGCTCATCTGGGACGTAGAAGTCCTCTGGTCGCGATACGGACATGGCGACCTGGATGTTGGTCTCTTCCGAGGAAGGCACCTCTTCCTCTACCTTTTTGGACTCCTGGGCGTCTTGTCGGGGAGCGTCTTTCTTCTTTGTGAACTGCTTCAGGTGGCCAGCCCTGATCAGTATCACGATAGCATCCTTCAAATGGATGTAGTCTTCGGTAGTGTGGTCGTGACTCTTATAGAAACGGCAGTACTTCGATTTGTCGGCGTTGGGTTTGGCCGGTATTTATTTGGGGAAACGGACCCCTGCTTGCTTGAATTCTGAATTCGCACATTCGGACAGTATCTTCTCCCTGGAGACGGTCAGGGGGGTGTAGTCGTGGAATCGTCCGGAGGGTCCCTTGCTGTCGCGGGAGTCCCGAGGACGGTCTTCGCGTTTCCTTTCTCCTCGACGGGATGTCGAGGCTTCCTCGCCTCTGGAGGCCCGAGCATTCTCCTGGTGACGAGAAGCTCGGACGGAGTTGGCCGCTCCCTTCTCCTCGTACTGGATGCGTGACTGTGCCTTGAGGAGGAGGGCATCCAGATTCCTTGGAGGTGCTAGGCCGATGGCTTTAGAGAATTTTGAGCCCGGGCGGAGTCCTTGCTCGAGCATAAATTTTTTCATCTCGTTCGTTGTAGGGACCTGTACCGCTTCTTTGTTGAACCTCTCGATGTATGCCCGGAGAGGTTCGTCCTTTCCTTGGATTATGGCCCCAAGGGAGGCTTCAGTCTTGGGGTGACGCCGTGAGGCAGTGAAATGCCGGGATAACATCCTCCCCAGTTGCTTCCACGACGTAATAGATTCTTCGGGCAGCTACTTGTACCACGTCATTGCCCCTTTTCGGAGCGTGGTTGGAAATAGCCGGCACTTGATGGCGCCCCAGACGCCACGGTAATCCAACAATGCATCGATGTTTTCGATGTGCTCGTCAGGGTCAGTCGTGCCATCGTACGTGCCCAGTGATGGGGGCTTCTCCAGGCCCTTGGGGAGGCGTGTTGCCAAGATCTCTTGGGATAATGGGCCGTGCGGCTCATCATCACTGCTGGAACTGGATGGTGACGGGGACCGAATGAATCGCTCGTGTCGGTGACTTCTTCGAGGAGAAGGTGAACAGGCCCGACCCTTTGACCTGACCGGAGGTGACTGCTTGTCTCTTCGGGTCCTCTTGTGGCGGGGAGAGTGCTGGTTCCGCGGGGAAACCTGGTCGCGTTTCCGAACAGCGCGAGACTGTGGCTCTTGGCGTAGCCTTCGGCCGACTTCTCGCCGAGGCTGCGGGCTCTTGGATCGTCGATGGTTCTTCCTTGGAGGTGGGGATCTTGGACTGACAAATTCCTCCAAAGCCCCGATCTTTTCGTTCTGCTGAAGGATCAGGAGGTTAGTCTTGTTGAGCGCCTCCAGAAGGGCCACCACGGTCGGGTCGGCGTTGGGTGGAGCAGGAACGGGCTGGATGGCCAGCGAGGGTTGGTCGTCTTCGCGATCAGCGGGAGTAGGGGAGAGAGAGGCTGTGGCCCCGTCTCTCAGAAAACGGGGATCTCCGAGGAGAGAAGATGGGCCATTAACGTCAGTCTTGTTGACGGGGAGGACGGCGGATTGGAGAGCACCTTTGACGTGATCTTGAGAGGCCATGATGATGATCTTGGAAATTCATTTTGATCTTTGGTTTCTGGAGAAAGAAAGAAGGGGAGAACAAGAGTTTCCCACAGATGGCGCCACTGATCGTGAAGGCTGGATCATATCCTATTGAAGTGGGCCACCAAGTACGTCTGAGGTGCTGGGTAATGGAGAGGAGGAGGGGGGTGTACCTGCAAGGCACTCCGACGCTCAAGTAAGTAAAGGTCAGAGAAAAGGGGCAAGTACAAATTATTAGTTCGTAGGGTGAATATTTGATACCTGACCCTCTCAAGTGAGAGGGTTTATATAGTGCCCCCAGCGCGTGGCCAACGATCCTATTTTCGGGGCGAAATAACCGTTTTCCCGAAGAATAGGTAACTGCCCAAAACTATCCGTTATGTCGAGCAGAATGCCCGAAACTAGCCATTATGTCGGGCATAAGCATAATGTCGGGCGCATGCCCTTAGCTGTTCGGAGAATGAAGAAGCCGTGCGGAACGGGCAGCATTTCAGGGGAGGAGTGATGCAGTCCTTGCCCGGTTGAAGGGCCAGAAAGGTAACTTTTGCCCCTTTGTGGATTGGACTTAGGCAATTGGGCCGTTCTAAGAGCAGAGGTGGATTGGGCCATGTCTAACCATTAGTCCAGTCCAAAACAACAAACATTGACAAAAATGATCAAAAGTGTAGATAAAAAAAATATTCATATGACCGTTCTATGAGTTATGTGGAGAACATTTCATTATTACGAAACTAAGGGTCTAATCAAGGTGGATGTGACACTTGCAAGATCAATTAACAATATTCTAAAGATGATGAAACCTCCTAAACCATCTTTTGATAATGAAATGTCATGTTAGATTTATAAAATGTTATGTTTGATCTATGATAAGTTAATGTTATGTTAGATATATGTAAAGTTCAGGTTAAGTTCATGATATATGTCATGTCATGTTATACTATGTAATGATATTTTAATTACAATAATACCAAATAAGGCCACACAATAAACAACAACAACAAATAATGTCATAAAGACAACAAATAAAGTCCATAACCAACAACAAATAATCATAAAAAAAATCTAAAGGTAACATGATCGAAATACCCTATCAACAATGTAAGGTCGAAGAGCCCTTTAAGGAAAACCTCATTCACGGGACCATCATGATTGTCGCATATATCAATAAGACTAGGCACCTCCGAATGCGCCTATGACCTAACATGATCATGCACAACAACATGTGCCTCCACATCGCTGCCTTTAGAGCGTCCAAGGGGAATACTATTGGATGCAAGTGTGAGTGGTTAAAGTCTCACATCGTCTATGAATGAGTGAAATGTTGGATTTAAAATTCCATTTACCTAGTGCCTTAAAGTTTTTAGTGGAGATATGATGTCTCCCTCTCTTGTGGTTCTAGAGCATTGAATGCCCATCGGTGCTCCCGACTTTTCCAATCTCCCTAACAAATATAATATGTGTTTCTTGAGTCTCTTCGATCCTCATCTGTTGAGAACCGATAGGAACTACTTTACCCGCCCAAATGCGCAAATAACAATCAAGATCATATTTGTATGACATTATCCTTACTTCCTTTTTATCTCACTAAAAACAAAATAAATCAAACAATTTTTTTAAAAAAATTTGCCATTCAAATTTTGTAAGAATCCAGTGTCACTCATAAAACAACTATCGAATTTTTATAACTATGTGATGTCATATGCACTTTCACATGATATAATAACAAATATGGTACAACTCAAATCTTTACATTTGATATATTAATAAATCAGTTATAAATTCCTGTATTTATACGATATATTTTAAGAAGAGAATTTCTTAATACACCACCCATGTTTCTTAGGCACCACACAAATTTCTGTTTTTTCCCCCTGATTCCGGATGTGCACATCTGGACGCACCAATTTTTTAAAAAACGTCGATGTGTTCCGGATGTGCAAATCTGGAAAAATTCCTGATCTGCAGATCCGGAAAAATAGTTATTTTTTTTAAATCAGTTTTGTTGGTTGGTCGCATATGTTAATATATCGTCACAACTTAATATACATTAAAAAACATCCATATATAAAATAAAATAATATATATACATAATAATACTTCTGTCAAAATACAAAACATAAATGTAATAAAAATAGAATACATCAAACAAAAAACTACTGTGTATGGCGAAGGATCTGTCCTGGCTCCCCTGCTCCTCTGCCCCTACCCGCCGCCCTAGCTCGATGTCTGCGATACTGAAGTGCCCCCCGAGCAATCTCAATAATCCTATCAATGGCAAGTCTGCCACCAGAGCCCTCGGGGAGGTGACCGTCCTCAATGGCCTGCCGCACTATCTCCTATATCTCACGACAGCGAGGTAGGACATCCTGAGTATGGTCCAGCTGAGACTGCCGCTCCTCTAATATCTCCTGATGAGCAGGTCTCGATGGCGATCTCTCAGCAGTGGGCACCATGCATGGGTGTGAGACGGTATAGAACCACATGATGTACCCGACCGTAACGCTCCAGTCTCTCGGCGCTCTGGTCGCCCGAGCCTCTTCTGGTACCAAGTGGGACTGGAAGTCAGCATATAACTCATCTATCTGCATGCGGGTCAAGCCTAGAGAAGTAAACTCATGAGGCATCCTAGGGATCGTCTGCGTGTAACCGAACTGACGCAAGACGCACTCCGACTAGTATCGAGCAGTAATGGTCTAACTGCATGCCAACCATCCTGAGAATAGTGAAACCTCATCGAACGGGCGCGTCACACGGTGATCGGCATAGGCGTCATAAAAAATGTCCTCAGCAGCCATCTGATCAAGATAAACTCTGTAGGGGTCGGGCGCCTGGTTCCCTCTGAGCAGGAGAAATGCAGCAGCACGCGGCATATCCTCAGTGTACCCCTCGACACTCCCCCAACCAGTAATCTTGGGAAAGTGCTGTAATATCCACGCCTGAAATGGAAAACATAACATCGGTGCCAAACATTATAATGAATATAGAAAGAAAAGAAATGAAAAAAAGACTTAGAATATAAGATTGTTACCACGTATAGTGTACAGCTGCCTGCCACAGTCTTGGCTGCCCAGCGGCAACCATCTGAGAGCGTAGAATAGGTGAATGCCAGCGTAGCCGCCCCCCAGTTGTACCCATGGATCTCTGTGGGATCCAAAAGGTACCTGAGATAAACGATATCAACGTAAGTGGAACTGGTGTCCACAAACAGTTGCGTACCGAGCAAAAATAGATAGTAGCATCTCAGGGTACACTGCCTTTGGATCGCCACCTCAGCTGCATCACCTGCTGCTCGTCCTGCCTCTGCAAGTTCCTCACGAAATCTGCGTGTCAGAAAGGAGAACCGAACGTGTGCGCCTCTCAACTACGTCACCTCTGCAAGTGCCTCATCTGGGGTAGCCCCAAGCTCCTCAGTCAGCATCTCCTTCGCCTCCACCTTCGACATCTTACCATGATAGAGAAGGGTACCCGTGATCAGTAGATGTAAAAGGCACGAGATGTCGTCGAGTGTGATCGTGAGCTCGCCATACGGTAGATGGAATGAGGATGTCTCAAGGTGCCATCTCTCAACAAAGGCCATCAGCATACCGTACATAATCTGGGGATACCCAATCCTAGAAAGGCCTCCGAGACCAGAGGTAGCAAGTGCAGACTGGAACCACTCATCCTCTGGCAGCTCCGCCATCATGTCTATAACCTTGCCCTCATGGTTATAGAACTTCTGGGAATCCTTCTCCTCAAAATTTCCAAATAAAACAATGTTACAAATGAAAATATTTTCAACGAAAACAATTCTATAAATAAACCGAGAAAGGTTACATGTTCTAGCCAGACATATCTGGCAGTATGCTCAGAGTACCCCACGAGTAGCGACATATCAGACGGTCTCCCGGGATAACCGTCCAGCTCATCGAAATCATCATCGCCGTCACCACCCTCATGTGCTGGGTGATCACCCTCAGGAACAGGAACAAGGGATGAAATATGAGCAGTTGATGGAACTGGAGTCTCCCGACGACGCCTGCGTGGGGGTTGGGAACCTCATGAACCAGCAGTAGAAGCCCGACGCCTCCGAGATGTAGGATCGGCGGCTGACGGGGGAGTGGCCTGAACCTGTGATGTGGAAGTGGCCTGAACCTGTGATGTGGAAGGCTGTGGTGTAGGATGTCCCTCAGCTGTAGGGGCTACCCCAACTCCCTCTGCGCCGGAAGCCTCGGCTGTAGACTGCGTCCGCTCACGTCGGACAAATGCGTGTTGAGCTGTCCGTCCATGTATGATACGATCGTCTCTGCCAGCCATGTAATCTGCAAAACATAATAAATAAATTAGAATTTTTAAAAAATAATAAAAAAAAACAAACAAACAAAAAAAACCAAGTGTCTTCCGGATTTGCACATCCGGAAGTACGCAGAATATTTAACGTTGGGTGTTTCCGGATTTGCACATCCGGAAGCACTCAGAATATTTAACGTTAAAATCCTTCCGGATCTGCACATCTGGTACGTATTTTCAAGTTCAAAAATAGCAGCCATGGCTACTGTACCATGGAAAAGGGCATTTTAATGCCCTGATAATCTGTTTGAAGCAGCAAATAATACTTACATTGTCTCTAACCTATGTTATTCATATTACCTAACAATTTCTACACCTAAATGTCTATTCTAAATCGATTACTCGAAAATAACTCTAAAACTCTATAATTCGAAAACTTACCGATTAAATTGAGATACGGAGGATTTGGAGTGTCTTGATCGTTGTAGAAGTTGCTCTGCGCCGAACTCGAGTGAAAAAAGTCGAGATTTGTGGGATTGAGAATTTGAGAGTTTGAGAAAGTTTGGTGTTTGGAATATGAAAATGTGAAGAATGAGGGGGAGGAAGAAGGTCTGACACGAATTAATAAACCATTGTTCCGGATCTGCAGATCAGATAGTTTTTCGGATATGCATATCCGGAACACATCAACGTTTTTTAAAAAAATTGGTGCGTCCGGATGTGCACATCCGGAATCAGAGGGCGAAAAAGAAATTTCGCGTGGTGTTTAAGAAACTTGGATGGTGTATTAAGAAATGTCCTTTTAATAAAGCTAAGATAATCCTATACATTTATACCAAATTTCTTCAAAATTCAAAATACGATATGATCTAAAATATTTGACACCAAGTATTTTACATATCCAATATAATACATATATTTAATGCATTTGCATTGGATTTGTCATGATTTTGAATAAAATTTAATATAAATTATAAAAAAAATTATTACTTGTATATAATTACACAATTTCATACAAATCTAAAATGTTACAAAACTCTTTGAAAAATTCAAAATATTTGATTTTATTTTTACAGGTTAACTTTTTTCTTAAAACAATATTTTAATTATTTCATCTAATAATATGTAGGAGGTGTCATGTTGAATAATAGGAGTGCTAAGAGCGTGTATGGTAAGATAAAAAAAATAAAAACTTTTAACTTATAGTTTATACCTTTTCAACGCATATTAATGAAAAAATTCTATTTGGTAACTGTTTTTTTTTTTTTAACTTTTAGCTTATAATTTTTAACTTTTTTTTAAAAGTTATTTGAAGTAGTTTTTGAGATTATAGCTTATAATTTTTTCTTCCATTTGTACTCTTACTATTTTATCAAAAACTCATTTTTACCATTTATATTATTATGATTTAAATTAAAATAAATGTGTTTTAGATGAGGGAATAAGAAATGTTAGTCATTATTTCTACCGAACAAATTTACGATGAAACCCATCTTCCATTTTGTTATTAATGAAATATTTTGACTTATTACATTGAAATTTTTTATTATTTTTAAATTATTATTTAAATTATTTAATACTTGCATTTTTATTATTAATGTATTGTTTTTATAAATATGATAATGAATGATTGAATATATTTGTTTATTAATAGGCATATTATAGATTTTAAGAGAGAATAAAAGAGAAGGAAGTATGCAATTTATTGGAATATAAGATCAAATTACAATATTACAATATAAAAGATATTTATATATAAGTGTTTAATATATTTTTGTGTCATGTTTAATTTTATATTTAGTTTTAAAATATTTTGCATTTGATTGTTAATACGTTAATATTTATTAAATAAAAATTAATTTAATAAATAGGATCACTAATATTTTTAATTAAGAATGTCCTTTTACATCATTTTGTATTTATCAGTTAATATAACCGCTAATTTATATCCTATTACGTCATTTTATGTCATTTTTGTTGGGTGATTTGGAAAAGTAGGAATGATATTCTTTTTAATGATTTGATGTTGTCTAATTTTAATGGGGTGGGTGCCATTAAGGTGCTCTCGAGAGAATGGTTTAGTGTGTTTTTTAGAGCTGGTAGGTGTGTTCTGTGGGAGGTTTGGAGTGCTGACCTGAGGGTGTTTTTTAGGTGATTTTGGACGGTTGTTCGATAGGGTATTTCGATAGTTTTGTCTTTCTTTTTTTGCCCCTTTGTATTTATGGGTTAAACACTCCTATTGCTTTTTTCAAAAATCAGTTTGCATATAAAAAAAATAATCGCTAATTTACCAAACACTCAAATTAGCTTATCAACTAAAAATCATCAACTATTAACTATCAATCATCAACTATAAACTATCAGCTATTAATTATCAATTATCAGCTAGTTTTACCAAACAGGACTTAAGAATATTTCTTGCAGTTAGGTCCAAATCACATGGCTTAGCCTCAGCTACCTAACCTCTCCTACTAAAACAAAAAGTAAATAAATACATTATATTTCTATACCCACAAATTATTTCTACTCAAAACATTATATTTCTACCCACAAATTATTATTTTTCAATAATTAAATTACTCTTCATTGAAAAAGATATTTGAGGGTTATGAAGTAAAATTAAGCAAAACAAATCACATGACGATCAATTGAAGGAACAAATACCAGAAAACAAATCACATGTGCTGTTGTTAAACATTTATCTCCCAAACTAAAGTATATATATATATATATATATATATATATAAAGAATTCAAGATAGAAAAAAAAGATTTGCTTACATCATTTAGGCAAAAAAATGGGAGGACATACATAAGCACCATATAGGATTGCTTATTGATGAAGTCTTCACTATTGCTATTTCATTATTATTTATGGAAATATTCACTTTGTTTTATTTTATTTTTCGCAACTTAAATAAACAAAAAGTTGTGAAATTCAACCATACAACTTTTCCTATGAAACCATGTAATATAAAAAATAATTGAAGCAACTTTCTTAGAAAGTGCCATATTCATGTAAATCGTCTCACTTGAACTTTCTCTTGAATCATATCCCTTTTGGCACATAAAAGTTTTATTTTTTTGTGAGTGAGTTGTTAGTTTGTGATTTGAGAGCACAATGGTAGTTCATGAATCACTTGTGTTTCATAGATAAAGTCTTCATTCATCTATGAAAAAGAAAGAAAAAGAAAGTGTGGTCCTTAACTAGGTGAGTGCATGAGCCACTCAATATTATTCCTAGTAGGTCATATTTCCTTTCCATATTGATTAAGGACAAAATATTAATACTTGTGGCCCTTAGTTAGGGTCATATTACTATATATCCTATGTAGATATATTTTCTCTTTCCTTTACAAGTTATGAATTCTACCAAAATTGATGAAATAAACGACATAGGTTTTTAATTAAATAGGGTTTTAGAGAAACGGTTGTAGTTTAATAAATACTTGTTTGAGGAAAGTTTTAGTATGTGTAAGCTACGAAAGGAGTTTAGTTAAATAAGTACTTTTAAAGTGATCAAATTGTGAAACCCTTAAAGGAGAAAGTAGTTGTTAAGTTAAGTTGTCTAATATTAGTGTTTTGGCTAGGTTAATTACTTAATCCGAAGCTCTTTAAAAATAGAAGACATTAGATGTTTGCTCTTAAAAATCTAGATTTTACTTGCGTCAAAATGACAATAAAAACATCACACATTTGACGTCCCAATCTGATTCATATTGCTCGTACATTTCTTAAAGTCTATTTTTGTGAAGATTTGTATTTTGACGGTAGTTTCTCTAACCACAAGATAGGAGAAATAAACTATCCAAAAGATATCAATCTGTATTTCAACAATTATGTTACGTTTGGTTACGGTTCTAAAAGAAAAATTATTGAAAAAGAGATGTTGTCAAAAACTATACCGGAATAACAAAGTATATTTGATTTCTTGAACACCAAGAAATCACAAGCATAGAAAAGAAGGAAAAAAACCTTGAACAAACAAACGAAACCCTATTAGGGTTCACAAAGGAAGAGAAAAGAGGAAGAAGAATAGATAATTGGTTAAATCTGTTTTACTATTCACTTTCTCAATAGGGTTCAAAGATTACAGGTGAATACCAACAATTAACCTCTTTCAACCTAATAAGGTTTTGTCACACCTTAGGAAGAGAGACTAGTATGTTATTTATAATAAACCTAACGTATTAACCTAATGGGCTTTTAAACAATTACCCATTACAAGCTAACTTAGGGTACAAGCTAACTTAAACAATTGGATTCATAACACAAGGCCCAATTCGATCTCCTACATACTAGAATACAATTCGACTACAATATGTAGGTCTTCGACAACAACATGTGAGCGGACTTCGACGGCATGCTAAAACTAGAGTTCGATCCAATATCTCACAAATCTCTACCTTGGATCTAACTCTATATCCTCAAGAAATAAACTAGCTTTCTTCATGCAGCTTTATCAACTGCATACAGTGGAAAAACTTGCAACTGGACAACGTCTTGGTGATCATATCAGCAGCATTATGATCTGTCGAAACCTTCAGCACTTGGACTTATCCACGCTCGATTACCCCTCTGACGAAATGCAGCCTCATATCAATGTGCTTGGTTCGCTCATGATAGGTTGAATTCTTCGACAGGTGTATTGCACTTTGACTATCACATTTAACAGTGATAACTAGACCTTGAAGTTTCAGGTCCTTTGCAAAACCTTCAAGCCACAATGCTTCCTTTATAGCTTCAGTTCGGGAGATATATTCCGCTTCAGTGGTTGATAAGGCAACAACCTTCTTAAGTGTTGCTTTCCAACTGATTACTGTCCTAAACATAGTGAACACATATACAAAAATAGATTTTCTGGAATCCATACAACCTGCATAATCAGAGTTGATATATCCTTCGATTGCTGCTTTACTATCTTCACCCAAGGCTCCACCATAAATTAGGACTCTATTCAGAGACCCATTTATGTACCTTAAAATCCACTTCAATGCTTACCATGAGCCTTTCTAGGATTCACCATGTACCTGCTTACAAGACTGACTGCATATGCTTTGTCAGGTCTAGTACAGACCATATCATACATCAAAGAACACACTATATTAGCATATGGAATTCTATTCATATAAGCTCTTTCGACATCAGTACTGGGACACTGATCTAAACTCAACTTGAATTGAGGGTTTGTCGGAGTCACAACAGGCTTTGAATTCGACATACCATAATTTTCGAGAATCTTCTGTAGGTATGCCTCTTGCGATAAGCATAATTTCGACTGTTTTCTATCTCTTCGGATGTCAATCCCAAGAATCTTGGACGCAGCTCCCAGATCCTTCATGTCGAACTCCTTATTGAGTTCAGCCTTCACCCTCATTACATCTTCGACATTGTTGCTTGCTATTAGAATATCATCCACATAAAGCAACAAAATAAAAAATGAATTACCAGGTCGAAATCTGAAGTAAACACAGTGGTCGAACTGAATTCTAATGAAACTTATGCGTGCCATGAACTTGTCAAATCTCCTATTCCACTGTCGAGGAGATTGTTTCAGTCCATATAAAGATCTCTTCAGTTTGCACACATAATCTTCCTTCCCCTTTTTGACATACCCTTCAGGTTGCCTCATCAGGATTGTTTCATCTAGATCACCATACAAGATTGCAGTCTTCACATCCATCTGTTCCAGTTCAAGGTCGAACTGTGCCACCATGGCAAACAACATTCTAATGGACCTCTGCTTCACAACAGGAGAGAACACATCATTGAAGTAGACACCTTCTTTCTGAGTGAACCCCCTAGCGACCAATCTTGCCTTGTATCTCTTCGACGCCACTCCTTCGATTCCTTCCTTAACTTTGAAAATCCATTTACAGCTGACTAACCTGGCTCCAGCAGGTTTCTTGATCAGTTCGCATGTGTTGTTATCATGAAGAGATTTCATCTCATCATCCATGGCCTTCATCCAATCAGCCTTCTTTCGACTCATCATAACTTCCTTATAGTCTCTAGGTTCTTCGTCGAGAACCTCACTTGCAGAGATTAAGGCATAAGCTATAAGATCTGCATACCCAAGTCTTTGAGGTGGCTTAATCACTCTCCTAGACCTGTCTCTTGCTAGCAGGTAGTCATTATCAGTCTCCCCATCTTCGACAACATCTTCTGCTTATTCTTCGACTTCATCTGGGATCCGCAATTCAAAATCAACATGCTCCACCTCAACAGGAATCTCTCCCTGCTCCAGCTCTTCGTCAGCATCATCAGTTTTCTTGAAAGCCATCTCAGCTTCATTGAAAACTACATCTCGACTAGTGATACATCTCCTATGACCTGGCTCTAGGCACCATAGCCTATAAGTTTTAACTCCTTCAGGGTATCCCATGAACATGCATTTCAGAGCTCTAGGTTCGACCTTGTCTTGCCTAATATGAGCATAGGCCACACAACCAAATACTCTCAGTCTGTCGAGACTAGGTGGATGTCCCGACCAGATTCCTTCAGGTGTCTTCATATCTAATGCAGTAGAAGGACATCTGTTTATCAGATAAGCTGCTGTCGAAATAGCCTCCGCCCAAAAACACCTTCTTCAATCCAGCACTAATCAACATGCATCTAACCCTTTCAAGGATTGTTCGATTGAATCTCTCAGCTATGCCATTTTGTTAAGGAGTACCTACTACAGTCTTATGCCTTGCAATCCCAGACTCAACACAGTAACTGTCGAACGCTTCATTGCAGAACTCAAGGCCATTGTCGGTTCTCAACCTCTTAACCTTTATGCCAGTTTGAGTTTCGACCAGAACCTTCCAACTTTTGAAATTCTCAAAAGTTTCATCCTTCGTCTTCTGAATGAATACCCATAACTTTCTGGAATAGTCATCAACGATGGATAGAAAATACCTTGCACCTGAGTGTGAAGGATTCCTTGTAGGCCCCCAAAGATTAGCATGAATGTAATCCAGGGATCCACATGTTCTTTGCTTTCCTTTGTTAAACTTCTCCCTATAGGATTGACCAAATACGCAAGATTCACAAAACTCCAACTTTTCGACTTTGTCACCACCTAGCAGGTTCTGCTTCCCCAATTCGACCAGGCCTCTTTCGCTGACATGGCCCAATCTCATGAGCCATAATTTTGTTTTCGACACAGGTTTCGTGGATGCAATATTTGTCGAACCACTTACGACCTCAGCCTCAAGGGTATACAAGCCTTGTTTCTTCACGCCTCTCAAGACTTCCTTCGACCCCTTCATGACTCTTAGGATACTTTTCTCTCCTTGGAAAGCATATCCCTTCTTGTCGAATTCACCAAGAGAAATTAAATTTCTCTTCAAATCAGGTACATACCTGACTTCAGTCAATAACCTTATTGACTCATCATGGAGCTTGAATATCACAGATCCAATACCTGCAATTTTTTAGGATTTGTTGTTTCCCAGCAGCACCGATCCACCATCTTAATCACATAGCTCCTCGAACAATTCTCTGTTTGGAGTCATGTGCCAAGTGCAACCTAAATCCATAATCCAATCTTTTCTTGAGTCGTCGCTTGAAACTACAAGGACATCAGATGAGTCGAAGTCATCTTGAACAATGGTTTCGTTGCCATTATCCTTACCTCCATGATCTTTTAGGCGTTCAGGGCACACCTTTCTTGTGTGACCCTCCTTCTTACAGTGATAACATTGAATACCAGATGTTTCGCCACTATAAGACTTCTGCTGACTTTTACCTTTCTTCTTGTCGAACTTACCATCCTTTCGGAAGAATTTTCCCTTAACGGCCAAACCTTCACCAACCATCGAAGGTTTATGCTCCTTTCGTTCGTTCAGGTCCTTAGATACAAGGCTGATTGAACTTCTTCAAAGCTCAGGGACTCCCTTCCATACAAGAGAGTTTCTTTGAAGTGAGCATATGTTTTGGGCAAAGCACACAACAACAACAGTGCTTGATCTTCGTCATTGATCCACACATCAAAATTTTCAAGATCAAGAATCAGCTTGTTGAACATATCCAACTGCTCAGCCAAAACTTTGTCTTCACTCATCTTGAATGAATACAAAGGTTGCTTCAGGTAGAGTCGATTCACCAGAGATTTGGTCATGTACAAACTTTCAAGTTTCAACCATAACCCCAATGCCGTAGTCTCCTTTGATACCTGTCGAAGAACCTTATCACCAAGGCTCAACAATATTGCGTTGTGGGCTTTCTCTATCATGGCTGTCTTTTCTTTTACCGTTAACGCAGCATCCATGGCTGCCTCTCCCTTCAACGCTTCCAAACAACCCTGCTGAACCAATAGGGCTTTCATCTTTAAGCGCCACAGACCAAAATCGTTCACTCTGGTGAACTTTTCAATCTCATACTTTGTTGAAGGCATCTTCTCCACGCTTACCGCACCAATTTGTTGTGAAAAACGATATTGGAATAACAAAGTATATTTGATTTCTTGAACACCAAGAAATCACAAGGGTAGAAAAGAAGGAAAAAAACCTTGAACAAACAAACAAAACCCTATTAGGGTTCACAAAGGAAGAGAAAAGAGGAAGAAGAATAGGGAATTGGTTAAATCTGTTTTACTATTCACTTTCTCAATAGGGTTTAAAGATTACAAGTGAATACCAACAATTAACCTCTCTCAACCTAATAAGGTTTTGTCACACCCTAGAAAGAGAGACTAGTATGTTATTTATAATAAACCTAACATACTAAACTAATGGGCATTTTAACAATTACCCATTACAAGCTAACTTAAACAATTGGATCCATAACACAAGACCCAATTCGATCTCCTACATACTAGAACACAATTCGACTACAGTATGTAGGTCTTCGACAACAGCATGTGAGCGGACTTCGACGACATGCTAAAACTAGAGTTCGATCCAATATCTCACAAGAGAAGTTAGATTATCTTGATCTTTCTTGTCTTAACGGTGTTTTACTTGTTGATGATCTCACTACTAATCTTATTAGCATCACTAAACCTTGTGATCAAGAGTTCTATTTCATATTCGATAGTATGGAATACACAATTACAAGTAAACAACATACTCAACTTATGAAAGGATTCAGATCTTCGAAGAATTGTTACAAATGGTCATTTTCTGAGAAGAGACAATCTCAAACTTGTCATATCTCTAAAAGTGTCGAGAAAAAGAATAAACATAACACTATGAGAAATAAATTCGCAAAGAGGAAGATGACTATTGCTAACACTGTAGAGCGAAATGTTGAAGATCACATTACTGACATCATGGATGGCATTTTAGATTAAAAAAATTAAGTTATGGTACAAAAATCTTAGTCACTTAAATCTTATAAGTATGAGGAAGAATGTCTCAGAAAAGACCGTCACTGGTCTACCTGATATCAAAATTGAAGAAGGTAAATTTTATGGTGATTGTTAAGTTGGGAAGAAAACCAAGATGGCACATAAGAATGTTAAACATCTTACTCATGTTTCGTAATGACTACATATGGATCTTATTTTGACTCATGCAAGATGAGAATGTTAGAGAAAAGAGATATATCTTTGACTATGATGAGACTACTCCCAATTTGAGTTTGTTCATGAGAATTCTAATACCTTATTTATTTTTTAAGCTCTTTTCCATCATTTACAACGTGAAAAAGGAGAAGAAATTGGCAGGATCATATGCATTCGAAGTCGACATGGCAAAGAATTTGAGAATTCTAACTTCTACTCCCATCTCTCCCTAGCAAATTGGGATCTTCGAAAGGAAAAATGACACCTTTCAAAAAATGCAAAAGTCATGCTTTATGCTATAGAACTTCTTGTTGGGTTTCGTTCTCTAATTTATGGAATTTTGATTAATAAAAAACATGATATTGTGTCTCTTGAAGATGAAATTGGCGTTCCTCATAGTATGTTGAATTTTATTTATAAATTGTTTGTCGGGAAACATGTCCTAGACATTGTTCTTCACAATATTCCACATTTTGATGAGTCTAATATGGCTACTGTTGAAAATGTTCTTGATGTCCCACCCATGTAAGAGCCTATAAGAAGCCATCTTCTCAAGGTTCCTAGGCAAGAAACTAAGGCATTACATGAAATAATCGTTACATCCACTACCAGAGAGGGTGTAATTGAAAGCATTAATCAAATACTAAGTCCAAAGGCTGCTGGTATGTCATCTTCTTAAGTTGTAGTTGAGATACTGAGAAAGATGTTGAGACATTATGTATTGATTAAGACATGACAAGTAGTGATGAAGGCATTTTAAGAGATGTTTCATTAATAGCATGGAGTATATAACACAAAAAACTATGATGGAATCCATAAATGTCTTGGTTAATGACATCCAAACTGAAGTGACTCCCCACGAAGATGAAGATTCTGATCTCACTGGTCATAATAGTGAGCAAGTAGTTGTTGATACCATAGATAACAACTTACAATCTGCTAAAACAAAGAAGATCTAGATGAATTCTTCACCACACAAAAAAAATATCTAGAAGATTTTGTTCACGTTGAAAGAAGTTAAGTATGGGAACTTGTTCTTAGACCAAACTCTGCTAATATCATTGGGACACAATGGATTTACAAGAATAAATCTGATGAGCATAATATTGTTACTAGAAACAAAGCATAACTTGTAGCATGAGACTATGCTTAAATCGAAGGGGTTGACTTTGATTAATCTAATGGATGTGAAAAATGTCTTCCTCAATAGGTACTTGGAGGTGGAAGTTAGTCAGGATGTTAGTAATGATGTCAATGACGTGGATGGTGTCATTGAGAAGGATAATTATATGGAAGTCAGCCAGGATGCTAGTACTCATGTCAAGAAAATGGAGGGTGTCAAATTTATGTTGACGACATTGTGTTTCGAGGGATGTCAAGTAAGATGTTAGATCATTTTGTTCAACAAAGGGAAGTTGAAATTGAGATGAGCATGGAAGGAGAGCGTATCTACTTCCTTTGTTTTCAAGTAAAGCCAATGAAGAATGAAATCTTTGTTTCCCAAAGTAATTATACTAGAAACATTGTGAAGAAATTTGGGATGGAAAATGGTAGGCAAAATGTACACCTATTGTTACTCATCTCAAGCTCTCTAAATGTGATCAATGTGTGATTGTTGAACAAAGTCTCTACATAAGTATGATTTGTAGTATCTTATGTCACACTGTTATTCATCCTGGTATTAATTTCTCTATTGATGTGTGTGCTCAATTTCAAGACAATCCTAAAATTACTCATCTTACTCAATTCAAGAGAATCATTAAGTACATATGTGGAATATCTGACTATGGTATTTTATAGTCTTTTGATATAACCTTTCACTAGTTCGATATTGTGACACTAACTGGGCAGAAGCTTACTATAGTATTGCTGGAAGTATGTGCGCTCAACCATTATGGAGTAACCAAAATATCAAATAATATAATGTGACATAGGGTGTCATGATATTATATTGTGACAACCATAAAAAGAAAATTTATTGTCTTTAAAGTTTCAAAAATATCACTATTTTTCGCTTTCACGCTTCAAACCAATCTCTAAATCATCAATTTTCTCTATAAAGCTCCTGAATCCATTTGAAAACATGGTAGGAACAAGGAAATGGATGAACACGTATGGTTATGCAAAGAAGACATCGAAGAAGAAAAGGAATGAAAAAGACGTTGTAGTTACGAAATCTCATTGAGTTCGTATTAAAGGCATATCGATTAGAGAAAAGACGATGGTAAGTCCGAAGGTATTTCTTCTCTCGTCAAACCTAAGGATAATCAGGGTAAAATCTCTAAAAGTTTTATTTGTGTGATACTATTGTTACTATTGACAACAATCAAGTTGTTACCACTAGTACAAAACGCGCAAACAACAACGCCCAAGTCACCACGGTTATTCAAAAAACTGTCGTGACATCTCTAAACTCATGCGCAAACATTTTACTTTATTTTTTAATTATAAACTTTTATGGTATAATAACAGTTGACATTATTACTGATATAATACAATCTATCTTTCATGGGTTCGAACCTCAACGCTCTCAAAAAGTTTATTCATTTAACGTTAAGGCGCTCCTTTCTGTTTTATTTATTTTAAAATAAAATAATAAAAGGGATATCACTATGGTTATTATGAGTAAACGTTGTGATATCAATTTTTATTCATTTAACGTTAAGGCGCTCCTTTCTTTTTTATTTATTTTTAAATAAATAATAAAAGGGATATCACTACGGTTATTATGAGTAACCGTTGTGATATTTTTTAATATATAAATGAAAGTATTTGTTGCCCAGTTCATAACAGTCGTTTCTCTCTAAAGAAAACCCTAACACAACCCTCTCCTCTCATGAAGCTTAAAGGATATCTGACGGGAGCAACCTCTGGCGTAAACTCATACGGCGTCGAAGATTGTATGTTCTCCTGCTCTCTTCTTTCTACTCTTCTTCTGGATTATGTTGTTGATGTTTTAGGGTTAAGTTTGAAGTTTGTTGTGTTTCCTTGTAGATACATGGTTATGATGGTGGTAGCAAGCGTATGGTGGTAGCAAGCATATAGTATGGTGATGTTTCATAAGGTTTTTGTTATCATAAGGAAAAATATAAGAAGTATGAAGTTATTGTATAAACTTCATCCACCTTATATTTTTTCTTCATGGCATCACAAACTAGATAAACTTGATATATCTTGATTTCTTACAGTTCCATGTTTATTTTCAATAAGAGGTGCGTTATTGACTTAATGTATATTGATTTTTTACAGTCCCACTTAGGGTTTTGTTTCAACTATAGCTGAATTTGTTTTGAATACTAACAATTTTATTTTATTTGAAATAGCTGAAGCTGTATAGTAAAGATGATACATGGTGATGATGATGGTGGTAGCAAGCGTATAAAATGAGTTGATAAGGTACATATGGTTTGTGCTAATATAATGCATGTTTTTTTATTGTGTTGCATGGATTTGTTGTGTTGTTGTATGTTGTTGTTGTTGAAAAATGTTCTCAAAACAAGAACAAAACATTGCTAAGTCACAAGAAAAAGGCTTATTGTGACTTAGCAATGTTTTGTTCTTTATAGTCTTATACAGGTTGACAGGAGATGAAGTTTAGTTTATTATATACTATGTATATTGTTTGTTTCACTAACCTTTTAATGAATATGCAATCATTTAAATTGACATAAAACTTATAATCTGAAAATTAAGATGTATTTGAAAACCAACCTATATCAATCAATGTTTTCCGAATTGCATTCATCTCATTCTGCACATTTTATGTTCCTTAACACATAATATATAGTTCAATGGTTTGGTTCCCTCAATGCATCGATATCTATTATTCTACTTTACCGCATCGTCGTCGCTTATCACCGTGATTGTTAAGATCATGCTTGTTATGATGATAAGTCATCATAACAATTGCGATGATAAGCGACGATAATGAAAGATATCGATGCATTGAAAGAATCAAACCATTGAACCATATATGTGTTAAAGAACATAAAATATGCACGATGAGACGCATGCAATTTGGAAAACGGTGGTGTGGTTAAGTTGGTTTTCAAGAATAGTTTAATTTTCAGATTATATTGTTCTTTACCAATTTTAATGGTTGTATTTCTTTAATGAGGTGTATGGTAAAACAAGTAATATACGTTGGTATATAATAAACTATGGGTACATTTCATAATGGTTTTCTACATTAACCGTGATCTAATGTAATTTATTTGCTGGGTTTCGAACCTAGTATTGTATATATCACAACAGTTGTTAAGCATAATCGTTGTGATATACCGCGCACTTTCTAGAATACAACAACGGTACCAGGACCGTGATTATAAGTAGCACATTTACGACAACACTCTACATAACAACACCTTGATCTACGTGATTATATGTATTTTCCAATCGTTGTTAAATGGGTTTTCCGTAGTAGTGTACAGATACAATAGATGCCTTTGATGATTGTGATAACTCTCTTATTAAGAATGTGATTGATGTTATTCATAATGTTGGGTTTCTCACCACTGAAATTGGTCCTGATAACCCCATGCTTGATGCCACCACTCGTTTTGAACCTAAAGAGGTTGGTCATAATATTAATGTATGTAAAGTTTTGTACTTTTGTTGATGAAAAATGCTTTCCCGATGGACATAATACACGGGGATGCATTGTCAAATTCAGTGAAGGTGCAACATTACTACAAGCCTGGAAGAAATAGAGCATCGTAGTGGATCCATGTTTGGATGAGGAGTTAGGGGTTCGTTGGTGTTTGGAGCTGGCAAAAGACATTAATTGATGACTCTTGAGCAAGACACACTTTCTTCCAATTCACTTAATAAATACTAAATACTGATAGTCTTATCAAGCCGCTTTGTTGTGGTGAGAATCAGATAACAAGCTATTAATTAACTTGTATCGTAAAACTTTGAAGTTCACCACCGACTTTGATTTATCCAAAGGAAAGGTTCAAGATCGAGAAAACCTAAAGGGGGGAGATCTAAGGTTCGGGGTTGGTTATACTAAGGGAAGATATTAGCACCCTTAATATCTGTAGTATTCTACACGAACCTCTTGTTATAGTTTGTGTTATGTTATGTTTGCTTACTAAGGGTAAGGTGAAGACCTAGGGATGTATATACTAAGTTTGCTCGCCAAGACGTCGCATCTTGTGCCTACGTATCTGACTAAAGAATCAGAGCAACCGTAGTTCTCCTCACTAAGGGTGGATTGAGGAACCATTGACTATGGCCAAAGTTCCAAGGGGGAATGAGTATGAGCTTATGTAGAGTTTAAGAAACTCTCTAAGTCTAAGTTGTGAGAATGGCTATGAGGCCTATGACTATGAGGTCTAGAGAAGATACTACCTATGACTATGAGGTCGAGGTGGTAAGATGACTATGAGGTCAAGATGGTAATGAGCTATCTATGACTATAAGGTCAATAGAGAAACTTTTTATGACTATGAGGTCAAGGTTGGAAGATGGCTATGAGGCCAAGGTGATATCCTATGACTATGAGGTCAAAGGTAAGATGGCTATGAGGCCAAGGTAAGATGGCTATGAGGCCAAGATGAGATCCTATGACTATGGGGTCAAAGGAGAATGAGGTGTCTCTATGACTATGAGGTCAAGAGGTAATCCTATGACTATGAGGTCAAGGAAGGGTGGTCATGACTATGAGGTCAGGGCTAAGATGTTGCCAATGACTATGAGGTCAAGGGTTACCTATGACTATGAGGTCAAGGTTAAAGATGTTGCCAATGACTATGAGGTCAAGGGCTACCTATGACTATGAGGTCAAGGTTAAAGATGTTGCCAATGACTATGAGGTCAATGGCTACCTATGACTATTAGGTCAAAGGTTGAAGATGTAACTCTATGACTATGAGGCCAAGAGCGAATCCTATGACTATGAGGTCAAGGGATAAATATGAGCTATCTATGACTTTGAGGTCAATAGAGAGACTTTTCTATGACTCTGAGGTCAATAGAGGATTTTTCCATGACTATGAGGTCAATGGAGGGTGGTTATGACTATGAGGTCAAAGCTTGCCTATGACTATGAGGTCAAGGGTTACCTATGACTATGAGGTCAAAGGTTAATGATGTTGCCAATGACTATGTGGTCAAGGGCTACCTATGACTATGAGGTCAAAGGAAGATAATGAGCTTTCTATGACTTTGAGGTCAATAGAAAGACTTTTCCATGACTATGAGGTCAATGGAGGATGGCTATGACTATGAGGTCTAAGCTTGCCTATGACTATGAGGTCAAGGGCTACCTATGACTATGAGGTCAAAGGTTAAAGATGTAACTCTATGACTATGAGGCCATGAGAGATTCCTATGACTATAAGGTCAAAGGGGAATGGATGCCTATGACTATGAGGTCAAAGGTAGGATGGTTATGAGGCCAAGATAAGATCCTATGACTATGAGGTCAAAGGGGAATGAGGGTGCCTATGACTATGGGGTCAAAGGTTAAAGATGGCCCTATGACTATGAGGTCAAGAGGGAGTCCTATGACTATGAGGTCAAGGATAGTAATGAGCTTTCTATGACTTTGAGGTAAATAGAAAGACTTTTCCTTTAGAAGGAAGGGGAAGGATAACATCTTGTAAACAAGAGTTACAGTGAGGTTGAAATATAATGAAAGATATGAGTTCAAGAATTCCCAAAACAGTAAGCATTAATCAACATATGAAATAAACTTCAAGTGTGAACATGGAAAACAACAAGAATAGGTGATCATTTAAATATGACAAGTATGGTAGAAAAGGCATTCTCACAATTTGAACATAAATGCATTTGGAGTCATGCAACTTATCAACAGAGAACAAAAAAATACATATAACATTCTCATGATAAGGTTTTGTTAAAATCAGGAGACAATGTTAAAACAAAAATTTACAAGTTACAGCATACTCCAAAGACAACCCACTTTAAAGTTTCCCTTTTCTCTTTTATAAGAACACAGTAGATTTTATTTACAGAAATGTCTAAGAATAAAAAGAAATTGTGCATATGTTTTAGTTTTTTATTATTATTATTTTTTTAAGTATTATTGACAAGAAAAAAAAATGAAATGAGGTGTAAAACAAATTAAAAAAAACTCAGTGTGGCCCTCGTCACTCAATATGGCTTGCGCCATGAAGGCCTACAGGTGGCTTGCGCCACTCAAGGTGGCTTGCGCCACTCAAGGTAGCTTGCGCCATGAGGGCCTGTGGCTTGCGCCACCCAAGGTGGCTTGCGCCACCCAAGGTGGCTTGCGCCATTGGTGTGTGTGATTTTTTATTTTATTTATTTTGTGGGTTAATGGTGTGGCGGACGCCACTTAAGCATGCTGGCGAGCGCCACTACAAACTCTTTTTATATTTGTTTAGTTTTCTTTTAAACAAACACGAATCCAGTTCATGATTTTTTTAAAACCAAAACCACATGTTAATGATTTAAGATACTCATCATAGAATCAACATTCATCACAACATCAGGCATTAAGAAGATAGAAAATATGATAACAGTATGAGATAAATATGATCATGGTATTATAAACAAAGTGAAACAGAGTGTGATACCTAGTGGAGAAAGTCCACTGCTTCTTCACAGGTACAAGTTTCTGGAAAGGGTGGATGAGCTTCTCCTCCTTCCAAGATCAACTGCTACTGAGTTTCCCAGAAAGAATCAAGTCACCGATGGTTAGAATGTTGTGTGTTTGATGGTTTGAAGTGTTTACAGAGGGAATGAAAGTGGTAAATTCCTTGCAAGTTTTTGGAGGTTACTTGCAAGATTATGGAATGGGGAAGTGGAGAGATTTTGAGAGAGTTTTCTCGTATCTTTTCTCTGTGTTATGGTTGTGTTTCTGTGTCTTGAACAAAGGAGAAGTTGTCTCCTTTTATAGGCAAAATCAAATGGTCCAGGTATTGGAGGCACAGTGGACAAAAGCTTTATCCGTAGGGGAACAAATTAGGGTTTGCATCTCAGTCAACCTTGGAAATCACCATGCTGAACCATGCAGCGGAGGATAGGGTGCAGGTCTGTAACTTTCATCGTTCAATATCCACTTCAAAAACTCTTTTTATTGTGTCATGAGAGAGAAAGTGAAAAGAGGTAAGAGTTGGAATTGAGGGTTACGGATTCCCTGAGCATGAAGACTGATCCCTTATGCTGAACCTTTTTATTTCATTAATCCAATATGGTGTCTCAGCAATCTTTTGGCTCTGACAGGAGAAAGTGAGCTCAAAGAGGCATTATTTAGTGACTTCACACAATATCCTTACAAGCAAGGTATCTTCAGATTTTTTCAAATAATACAAGAGGCACATGGAATGGATTAAGTGCACAATGCCTTGTTGTTTAACCATACGGGAACACCATTTTCAATTCTCATAACTTTGTGGCCTTTGATCAAATGACAATATTTTGGGCCCAATGGAATTTTGAGATAAATCACATGTCCATGAAAAAAGAAAATGCCACGGGAACAAACTTAGGAAATTCCAAGTTACAAAATCAAATCCTCTCATGGCACCAATTTGAGATGTTGCACCTTGGTGAATATTTATCCAAATAAAAAATTCTTGCACTTAAGAGAAAAATCTTTAAGGCCCATAGGTGGATTCCAAGGATGTTCATTAACATATGGAATAATTTCTCAAGACTTGGGATCACACTTTGCTTGACATGAAAGGCATTTTATTTCTTGTTGAAAAAGACTTCTTGGATGCATGTGGATTCAAATGGTTTCATTTGGCCAAAAGATGACTTAGGGAGACCTTGTCCTCTTTATGTAAACCCTATCTTCCACAATAAAAATAAACAACTTGCAAAATGAAATGGTTAGTTAACGATGCACACATGATTGAAGTCTAAATGTAAGTGCGAGACGATATGACATCTAAGGGGTAAATTTTGGGGTACAACTGTTGCCCCTATTTAAATAGCTTTACCGGATGGCACGAGGAATGGAAATCCTCGGGACATCAAGGTGAAAGGTATTTGAATATAGCAAACCGAAAATTTTGCCCTTAGATGGAATGCAGATGCTAAGGACAAGCAACAAGACATGCAAATGCTGACATGCTATGAACTCCTAGTATGATGATATGATGTCGTGATAGTGCAAAAATGCAGACAAACAAGACTCCAAAGATAAAGGGCAAACAACCACAGGTGAGCATCATTGGGGAAGGATGAAGGTTATTATCCATGAGGAAAACTCACTAGGGATACAGGCTAACTGACAACAGATACTCACTGGGGAGACTCTGGGGATAGAAAGGTAAAAGAGGGAAACCCTTACGGGTCCTTACTGGAGATAAGAGCCAGAGAGGAGCTCTCCATTGGGAAAATATTCGGGGAGATGGACGACAGGTTCATACGTGATCGGAAGACACTGGGGAAAAGACACATTCTTACTGGGCATGAAACCAGAAAGAAGACATGATCTCCACTAGGGATCAGTTTGAAATAAAAGGCTAGACATTCTCTAAAAGATTTTCTGGGGTTTTCTTATACTGAAGAGTTCAAACGAGATCTTTAAGAAAGGCCAGAAAAGACAAAGACATACTCCGAGTGTCAGATGAAAAGATGACTGGACTTTAGCTGGGAGTAAGGCTTAATGAACCATTAATGATTGGACCCGGGTACCAATATGAGTTAGTTAAGATACTAATTTGAGTTGGTTTGGGTACCAGTATGAGCTGGACCTGGATTGAGGTTCACAACTGACCAAAGTTCACATCGTCAAAAAGGACTGACGACAAGGAACAAAGCAGGGATCACATCATCAAGAAGTTTGACGACAAGGAAAAATAACACATCCGAAGGTACGAAACCTGAGCTCGGAACACCTCATCAAACAGATGGACAGGAAGGGATAATAACATATCCGAAGGTACGAAACCTGAGCTCGAAACACCTCATCAAACAGATTGACGGGAAGGAATAATAACATATCCGAAGGTACGAAACCTGAGCTCTGAACACCTCATCAAACAGATTGACGGGAAGAAACACCTCAAACAGGGATCACATCAAACCGATTGATGGAAATTGGCTGACTGAAGGTGACATTATTGGTAACTGTAGAAGTATGAATAAAACCAAGGACGGATAAGCTTCTCGTGAAAGAGATTCCCACTTATCGTTGTAAAGGTGATGATAGCAAAACAAGCTTCTCAAGGAGATTGCCACTTGTTGTTGGGTATAAATTCCAAAGAGATGTTGATATTACAACACTGCTGGAGAAATAATTTTGTCTTCAACGAGGATCTGCAAAAGATTCTTCTTGCGAGACACAGTGCAAAATAAATGCACGTTCAAATTAGGTTCAACAACCTAACCTGCCAGGGACCAAAGTTCAATCTAGGAACAAGCTAGAAAGAAATGGTCAAACAAGACTCCGACCATTGAGGAATGAGCTCAAATGGGGGTTTATCTTATCCAAGCATGGAAAAGATAACTAAACCAACCATCATCCACGAGAACCAATCTTTGTGGGGAATTCAGAAAGATGGGCACTTTATGCCTAGGGCTGACAACTTTATTGGAGAGAATAGACAAACTCAGTCACTTGGGGAGATAAACGCCAAAGCGATCAAAACAGGTAAACACCGGAAAGAGAGCAAAAATGCTAAGATGCTATGCATATGAGTGCATGTATGCTTATGCTTATGCTGACAAAACAGACAAAGGGAAGCGAGACTGGAGATAAAATAAACATCTCGACAAGGATACCCAGCTAATCTCATCAGATTAGACCATTACTGGGGATGAACATGCAGAATCAACAGCTCTACTCCAAGGTTAAGACATTCTCTTTGGGAAAAGTATTGTTCCACCTGGTATAGCATCACGACTTCACTTAAGATTGCCATCATGAGCTTGGTTTCTTTACTGGATGAGGAAGATCCATGGAGATTTGCCAAGATCGACTGAAGTAGCAATTTACTGGGGAGCTGGAAAAGGATACCACAAGAATAGGGTCATTCTGTGTCCTGGCTTGCATGATGATTACCATAATGAATAACGGCTCTTGCAACAGGTAATCTTCAAATCTTCTCTGCCCCAGATTGCATGGTCTTTTGGGAGAAAATACCAAGAGGATTTTATAGAATAATCGGCATATGAAATGCTTTATTATCTTCAAACTCTTGGAGAGATTCATGGATCTTGGCATAACTGCCCCAGATTAACTACGCTTGCACAATAAGGTCTTTGAACTTGTTCTTCAGACTGTGGGAGTAATAACGGGGAAACAAACTTGTCACATGCTAAGTAGATGCCCCAGACTAACTGACCTTTGAGAGATTTGTCTAATCTCGACCTGTCTGCTTCTGATTAACTGGTCTGCGAGGATAAGTCATCAAAAGGATTTTACAGAAGAATTGGTATACCAGATGCTCCAATATCTTCAAACTCTTGAAGAGATTCATGGATCTTGACATATCTGCTCCAGTTTTACTGTATTTATACAATAAGGTCCTTGAACTTGTTCTTCAGACTGGTTGACCCGTGAAGGAGGTGCCCCAGACCAATTGACCTTTTTAGAGATTTACCGAATCTCGACCTGATTGCCCCTGATTAACTGGTCTGCGAGGATAAGTCATCAAAAGGATTTTACAGAAGAATTGGTATACCAGATGCTCTAATATCTTCAAACTCTTGAAGAGATTCATGGATCTTGACATATATGCCCCAGTTTTACTGTATTTATACAATAAGGTCCTTGAACTTGTTCTTCAGACTGGTTGACCCGTGAAGGAGGTGCCCCAGACCAATTGACCTTTTTAGAGATTTACCGAATCTCAATCTGATTGCCCCTGATTAACGGTATTCACGATACAAAGTCCTAGACTGCGGTAGAAAGAACTAGGGAACACTCTTGCCCCTGTTGGTAGGTCATTGGAGTCTATTCTTGTCATAAGATAACCTCAAGAAGGCTTGCCCCAATATCCTGAATTTGAAGAGTTCTGCCCCTGATTTAGTAGCTCTTGAGATGCTGGATCTATGGAGGAGATGCCCCAGACTGAGCCCTTTATCAAGTCAAATTCCCTAGCTGGCTGCGTTTTTTGGGATTCCTTTGATATTGAATTGTCTTGCAAACAAGTATTGTTCATTAAAAATTGGCAATTTCAATGTAAATTTCATGCAAACTTTTGAAATCAAGTTTTATTTGATGAAACACACACGGTGGAATGACTAAATAATAAAAGACAAAGGTGGATCTAGCCAGTCACGGAATGACAGATGAAGTGATCTACACACGCAAATAGCAAAGATCATTAGGAGTCAGGTTAATCAACCTTGTTGTAGTATGCTTTCAAAACAACCTTACCTCAATTAGGTCTTTTAAGGGTTGTAACGTGGCTTGGTTCATGGTTCATGAAACAAAGGATAATGGCTCAAAGTTTATTTGTCCCTACCCAAACTAGTGATGAACTCCAATCCTATGCTCAATTAACTTAAGCTATTCATTCAAGGCTAGGAAATGAATTGATGATAGTAGATGATGCTTCAAACACCTTTGTAGTCATTACTCCCTTGCAGTATTTGACTATCCTTTTTTGTTGAGGTTTTGAGACCTCTTCTTTGTTTTTTTAGACCTCTTCTTTGTCTTTGTTAAGGTTTTGAGACCTTTTCTTTGTCTTTGTTAAGGTTTTGAGACCTCTTCTTTGTCTTCTGAGGTTTTGAGACCTCCTTTTTTATTGTCATTTGATTTGAGAGAACTGACTGGTGTCTTGCATGAAGCGCTTGCGTTTGATTGCATAACCAAGTTAAACTGAGGACTACCCTGCCCCATGGTTGAGATTTAAGGGTTTTTTGTGTAAGGAAAGAAAACTCCTACTTCTAGGCTCGAAGGGTTAACGAGGGATTATCTTCCTTATTTCTCTAGTGTTTAGAATTGAAACAATGCCTTACATCATCGGCAAGGTTTAATCGAAAGCATACAACAACAATTATGGATATGATGTTTTCATCATCCTCCCCAATCTTTTCTTAAACAAATAGTTTGATAAGTGGAAAGAAACAAGATAAAGATATATTTTTGTTTTTTCACGAACATAAAAGTAAATGAGTGAAACGAATGGTCTTAATCAAAAGGTGCACAAACATTTCATTAATCTTACCAATTTGAAAGTACAACAAAGCTTATAAGCAAATGCAAATTCAAAGTGCAAAGAAACTACAATTAAAAACACTGAGATGAACAAAACACAGCCAACTTCGGCGAATTGATTTCAGAATATTTCAGTTTCCGGGCCCAAACGGGGGAACACCTTCGCCATTGATCACTTATTCTTTGTGATACAGCACACTGAGAGGCCTCTCAAGTCTTTTGCCTCTCGCTTCAAGAATTGAGACATTGACATCTGACGTACCTTCTTGAGGTTGCAGTGTTTTCAGCAGGCTTAATAGTCTGGTTTCGAACTCTTTGCACTCTTCAATGGGATGCCCCATTGTCCTAGTACGGAATTTGCATTCAATCTCCGAGCGATCTTCTTCAAGGATCAAATTTTTGTCATAGATCAGCCTTTGCATAATAGCTTCTAAGGTTCGGCACCCATCCAAGTCATGCCCTTCGGCTCCCTTGTGGAATTCACAAGTCAGGTTTGGATTATGCCAAGGTCCTGGCACAGGGTTGAGGAGTCGAGGAGTTACCAACTTGTTCTGCATCAACAGTGGAAAGAGTTTGCTCAAAGACACAGGGATATACTGGCAGTTAACTTGGCCTCTTTCGATAGGGTACTTCTTATTACTTTGCTTTCGGGAACCTCGAGGAGAAACAACTGTTGGAGGCTGGAATGCCCTTTTGGTACAAGACCAAGATCAAATGCTGGCTGGTATGAAGTTTCTCCAAAGGCAGATCCTTGGCATGGGAGAACCACATGAGATGGCAAAGGATTGTTGATTTGAACGCCTTGAGGCGTGAATGAGATCCTCTCAGAGTCTAACAGATTCTGAACCTTACTCGGGAGCACCTTACAGTCTTCAGTGGAGTGCCCCTGTGCCCCAGCATGGTAGTCACATCGAGCATTGGCGTCAAAGCCTGGCGGGTATGGAAATGGTACTGGCTTTAATTCTTTTGGCACTATCAATCCTCCTTTGATCAAAACTGTCAGTAATTGACTGTACGACATTGGTAGCTTAGTGAAATTTCTTTCTGGCTTTCTTGGCCTTGGTCGTACATGCTGACGTGGTTGACGGTGGTCTGGCCCTTGATACTGAGGAGATTCTTGAGTCGGAGGATCCACAAGAGGCGATGAACTGACAACCTCTCTGGGAGTAACAGGGGGAGCGTGCTCCTCTTTTTTCATCAGAGCTTGCAAAGTTTCCAGAACCCAATTCATCTGGCAGCTGAGGATTCTGACTTCCTCTTTCAAGAATTCTTGGTTCTTCAGAACTTCATTCTTTGTTGCCATTGTCTTGAATAGTTGTGCTAGGTATCCTCTAGACATAGAAGAAAGAGAGAGACTCAAGACTGAGAGATGCAAATGAGATGCGAATGTGACGACATGCGCATGGGATGAAAATGCAAGCCAAATGGTTTCAATGAACTCAAAAGCAAGTTGCAAACTTTTTGAAAGCTGAAGAGTTTGGCTTCAAACCAATGATCTTTATTGATCTTGCAAGGGAAAAAAAGCACTTGAATTCCTTGGAACCAAAGGTCTAACATGAACGGATGGATGTATGCGTAAACACAAACATATGTACACACATCAAAACACACAAGTCCTAGGTTTAGGAGTCACATGAATGGAGCCATGGTCTACCCATCCCAATAGGTGTGTACTATGGGTTTATCAACTGTAGAACAAGGTTATAAAGTTCCCAGAGTCGACAACCCATCTTTCGGATTTTATCGATTTCCCGAATGACTCGGTAGTCAATAAAATTCTCAAGAGAATCTCGTCTGAGTGTAGTATCGCGTGACAATCATTTCAGAAATAGACTCCTTCATGCTCACCGCACTACATCCTAAAAGGCCAAGTGGGGTTTAGAGATAACTACGGTTCTCAGTTTTGACGGCACCTATGTCGAGAGTAGCACATTTTCACGAATAAACTCGTTCAACATGACTAGACTCTCAAGAGGGCCTCAACTGAGTGATGGTGTCTCAAGCCAACTTCTTTGGGAATCGACTCCCTCAAAGCCTCCTTGAATATACCATCGTCCTATCATAAGTGCACTCAAGTCCGGGTTATGACTTATCTCACCACTCAAAAGCACCATGCCCACAGAAGAAACCAAGCAAATATGCAGATATATACAGATATGTACAAATATAGCAAACAAGCATACATAACACAAGTATAACAAGGTGGGCTTAACCCTAAAAAAGATCCCCAGTGAAGTCTCAATTTCTGTTGCGGTGAGAATCGGATAACAAACTATTAATTAACTTGTATCGCAAAACTTTGAAGTTCACCACCGACTTTGATTTATCCAAAGGAAAGGTTCAAGATCGAGAAAACCTAAAGGGGGGGGGAGATCTAAGGTTCGGGGGTTGTTTATACTAAGGGAAGGTATTAACACCCTTAATATCTGTAGTATTCTACAGGAACCTCTTGTTATAATTTGTGTTATGTTATGTTTGCTTACTAAGGGTAAGGTGAAGACCTAGGGATGTATATACTAAGTTTGCTCGCCAAGACGTCGCATCTTGTGCCTACGTATCTGACTAAAGAATAAGAGCAACCGTAGTTCTCCTCACTAAGGGTGGATTGAGGAACCATTGACTATGGCCAAAGTTCCAAGGGGGAATGAGTATGAGCTCATGTAGAGTTTAAGAAACTCTCTAAGTCTAAGTTGTGGGAATGGCTATGAGGCCTATGACTATGAGGTCTAGAGAAGATGCTACCTATGACTATGAGGTCAAGGTGGTAAGATGACTATGAGGTCAAGATGGTAATGAGCTATCTATGACTATAAGGTCAATAGAGAAACTTTTTATGACTATGAGGTCAAGGTTGGAAGATGGCTATGAGGCCAAGGTGATATCCTATGACTATGAGGTCAAAGGTAAGATGGCTATGAGGCCAAGGTAAGATGGCTATGAGGCCAAGATGAGATCCTATGACTATGGGATCAAAGGAGAATAAGGTGTCTCTATGACTATGAGGTCAAGAGGTAATCCTATGAATATGAGGTCAAGGAAGGATGGTCATGACTATGAGGTCAGGGCTAAGATGTTGTCAATGACTATGAGGTCAAGGGCTACTTATGACTATGAGGTCAAGGTTAAAGATGTTTCCAATGACTATGAGGTCAAGAGCTACCTATGACTATGAGGTCAAGGTTAAAGATGTTGCCAATGACTATGAGGTCAATGGCCACCTATGACTATTAGGTCAAAGGTTGAAGATGTAACTCTATGACTATGAGGCCAAGAGGGTATCCTATGACTATGAGGTCAAGGGATAAATATGAGCTATCTATGACTTTGAGGTCAATAGAGAGACTTTTCTATGACTATGAGGTCAATAAAGGATTTTTCCATGACTATGAGGTCAATGGAGGGTGGCTATGACTATGAGGTCAAAGCTTGCCTATGACTATGAGGTCAAGGGCTACCTATGACTATGAGGTCAAAGGTTAAAGATGGCTCTATGACTATGAGGTTAAGTGGGAGTCCTATGACTATGAGGTCAAGGATAGTAATGAGCTTTCTATGACTTTGAGGTCAATAGAAAGACTTTTCCTTTGGAAGGAAGGGGAAGGATAACATCTTGTAAACAAGAGTTACAGTGAGGTTGAAATATAATGAAACATATGAGTTCAAGAATTCCCAAAACAGTAAACATTAATCAACATATGAAATAAACTTCAAGTGTGAACATGACAAACAGCAAGAATAGGTGATCATTTAAATATGACAAGTATGGCAGAGAAGGCATTCTCACAATTCGAAAATAAATGCATTTGGAGTCATGCAACTTATCAACAGAGAACAAAAAATACATATAACATTCTCATGATAAGGTTTTGTTAAAATCAGGAGACAATGTTAAAACAAAAATTTACAAGTACATCATACTCCAAAGACAACCCACTTTAAAGTTTCCCTTTTTTTTATAAGAACAAAGTAGATTTTATTTACAGAAATGTCTGAGAATAAAAAGAAATTGTGCATATGTTTTAGTGTTTTATTATTATTTTTTTAAGTATTTTTGACAAGAAAAAAAATGAAATGAGGTGTAAAACAAATAAAAAAAAACCTCAGTGTGGCCCTCGTCACTCAATATGGCTTTCGCCATGAAGGCCTACAGGTGGCTTGCGCCACTCAAGGTGGCTTGCGCCACTCAAGGTGGCTTGCGCCATGAGGGCCTGTGGCTTGCGCCACCCAAGGTGGCTTGCGCCATTGGTGTGTGTGATTTTTTATTTTATTTATTTTGTGGGTTAATGGTGTGGCGGACGCCACTTAAGCATGCTGGCGAGCGCCACTATAAACTCTTTTTATTTTTGTTCAGTTTTCTTTTAAACAAACACGAATCCAGTTCACGATTTTTTAAAAACCAAAACCACATGTTAATGATTTAAGATATTCATCACAGAATTAACATTCATCACAACATCAGACATTAACAAGATAGAAAATATGATAACAGTATGAGATAAATATGATCATGGTATTATAAACAGAGTGAAACAGAGTGTGATACCTAGTGGAGAAAGTCCACTGCTTCTTCACATGTACAAGTTTTTGGAAAGGGTGGATGAGCTTCTCCTCCTTCCAAGATCATCTGCTACTGAGTTTCCCAGAAAGAATCAAGTCACTGATGGTTAGGATGTTATGTGTTTGATGGTTTGAAGTGTTTACAGAGGGAATGAAAGTGGTAAATTCCTTGCAAGTTTTTGGAGGTTACTTGCAAGATTATGGAATGGGGAAGTGGAGAGATTTTGAGAGAGTTTTCTCGTATCTTTTCTCTGTGTTGTGGTTGTGTTTCTGTGTCTTGAACAAAGGAGAAATGGTCTCCTTTTATATGCAAAATCAAATGGTCCGGGTATTGGAGGCACAGTGGACAAAAGCTTTATCCGTAGGGGAAAAAATTAGGGTTTGCATCTCAGTCAACTTTGGAAATCACCATGCTGAACCATGCAGCGGAGGATATGGTGCAGGTCTGTAACTTTCATCGTTCAATATCCACTTCAAAAACTCTTTTTATTGTGTTATGAGAGAGAAAGTGAAAATAGGTAAGAGTTGGAATTGAGGGTTACAGATTCCCTGAGCATGAAGATTGATCCCTTATGCTGAACCTTTTTATTTCATTAATCCAATATGGTGTCTCAGCAATCTTTTGGCTCTGACAGGAGAGAGTGAGCTCAAAGAGGCATTATTTAGTGACTTCACACAATTGCCTTACAAGCAAGGTATCTTCAGATTTTTTCAAATTATACAAGAGGCACATGGAATGGATTAAGTGCATAATGCCTTGTTGCTTAACCATACGGGAACACCATTTTCAATTCTCATAACTTTATGGTCTTTGATCAAATGACAACATTTTGGGCCCAATGGAATTTTGAGATAAATCACATATCCATGAAAAAAGAAAATGCCACGAGAACAAACTTAGGAAATTCCAAGTTACAAAATAAAATCCTCTCATGGCACCAATTTGAGATGTTGCACCTTGGTGAATATTTATCCAAATGAAAAATTCTTGCACTTAAGAGAAAAATCTTTAAGGCCCATAGGTGGATTCCAAGGATGTTCATTAACACATGGAATAATTTCTCAAGACTTGGTATCACACTTTGCTTGACATGAAAGACATTTGATTTCTTGTTGAAAAAGACTTCTTGGATGCATGTGGATTCAAATGGTTGCATTTGGCCAAAAGATGACTTAGGGAGACCTTGTCCTCTTTATGTAAACTCTATCTTCCACAATAAAAATAAACAACTTGCAAAATGAAATTGTTAGTTAACGATGCACACATGATTGAAGTCTAAATATAAGTGCGAGGCGATATGACATCTAAGAGGTAAAATTTGGGGTACAACACACTCCACATGAAATTACTTTGAATTTTTGAAAACCATACTAGTAAATTCTATATATTTTACATTACACAACTATACAATGTGGTGTTGTACGTATCCTTGTAACATTTTGTAATAACTATTAACAACAAAGACAGAAATTGAAATACATTTCCTAACACTAATTACTATATTTGATGTATGATGTATCTCTTAGAAATAACAAACTTAGTTTCCATAAAACAATAATTCTTTTTTTATTGGGTAATAAAACATTGCCACTTCTTACTAACATGGAATATATAAAAGTGGGTGACCTATGTGCATCTTAATTGGCCCCGACGCATCTATTCCATTTTATTTTACCTCTTTCTATTTTATTTTATATTCCTCATTGCCCACGTACCTTTTTTTTACTATACATTTTATCTTTATCTATTTTTGTTCATTGAATTGAAGTTCTAGATAGATTATATATAATCCATCGTTTTCATTCAATAAAGCCTGATTAATCATGCACATACACATAATCCAATGGATATAACAAAAACGTATGGGTAATTTTTACACTTAAAAAAAGAAGCTAAAAGTAATATATAACATGTACTAAAATAAGCACAAATTCTCAATAGCGTATATACTTTAATTAAATAATATTTTTTTGTAATTACATTTTTTAATGAATATAATTATCAAACAGACTCTACTTAATCGGTTAGCAGTTGACTTCATTAGTCTTGTCAAACTGTTTCATTACCAAACACATCTTTTGGTTTCTTACGTTAAATAAAATGTTTGAAATTCATAATGAAAATTCCATTACACTCTTTATTATAATTAGTAGTAAAATAATATACTTTATAGTAAAATCATTTTTACCTAAAAAAACTTTTTCTTTTGGCATACAAAATTTTCACAACAATTATTCTAAATGATGAAAAGTATAGCATAAATTCTACGCACAATTAAAGTTCTTAACCCATATATAACGCATCTAATAAAAAAAGCAATTTCTAACTTACAAAAGAAGAAATTATGAACAATAGAATATAAGAAGAATAAGTGGGAACTTTTTTGTGACATGATTATACAGTAGAAAGGTTAGGAAACAATTAAAAAACACATTAGAGTTGGACGACAAGGATATGTGTCATTGGAGCATTAGCTTAATAGTTAAGAAACTCAAGGCACAACATAAAAGCCCCTTTTTTTTCCCAATTCATAAAGTTTTAAACTATTTCATATTTCTTCATTCTTAAACCATCCATTATTTTAAACGACCAAACACAAATATTCTAATAATTTAAGAATTCATCTTGGCTCCATATACATAGTCACCATTCATTATCTAAATCAAAAAACTTCACAATCTCCTTACACTTTATGTCATTATTATTAACAAAAACATCCAAACAAACATATTATATATGCAAGAGCAATTGCATCTCTGTATGGTTATTTCCGACTTAAAATATTATATTTTTATAAAATTGATTTGTAAGATTAAAATTATCTTCATTTATAAACAAATATTTATATTATATATTATTGGCTAAAATACAGTTTTGGTCCCACTGTTTGTCAAAATTTACAGTTTTGGTCCCTCCATTTTGTTTTTTAACAGTTTTGGTCCCCCACCCCTCACTATTCATGTACTGTTTATGTACGGACATGTACTGTTCATGTACGGACATGTACTGTTCATGTACGGACCAGGTACTGTTCATCACTTTTTTGGACTAAAATTAGAGTGGGGGACCAAAACTGTTAAAAAACAAAATAGGGGGATCAAAACCGTGAATTTTGACAAACAGGAGAACCAAAACTATATTTTAGCCTATCTTATTTGATATAAACTTTTAATACGTATTTTTATATTTAAGATTGAACATCTGACACCTAAAAATAGTTAGGGTGTGAAAATTTAATCTTAAACAAATCTATGATATCAATATAAACATAGATGATAATAGGATCCCTATAGTTGGATAAACTATAAACCTAATTTTGTCGTATCAAATTAAACAAACACATCAGATAGCACATAACTAAACTAAAGATTGAGGAAGAGACATGTGATATAAAAAAGGAGTGAAAATTAGAAAGTAGAAGAAAACTCCATCTATATATTAATCCATCCAATTGACAATTCTTGGAAAAATGAGTAGCATCCAGCTAGCTAATTCGTTAGACATAGACTTCACACCAACCTAATAACTTGCATTTTTCATTTTTTACACTTTCAAACATTCACTTTAACTCACTCACTCTCACACACTATCTTCAAACAAACACCAACATAGTTATAAAAACCACTACAAGAAGCTTAACAACCTCTCTTCATAACTTACTCTCTCTCACACACAAAAAATTCTCACAATGGACTTTGATAGACTTGGACCCTCCGATCCCGGTGGTTCGTCACGTCGATCCACCGCACCTCTAACAAACTCAGCCGCATCCAATTCCAACCAGACAAACAAAAAGAAGCTCATCATGCTTTCAATTGTCGCCGCCGTTTTAATTATTGCCTCAGCCATCTCTGCCGCACTCATCACCGTCGTCCGTTCCCGTGCTTCCGATAATCAAAACGCTTCAAACCTCCGCGCGAAACCAACTCAAGCAATCTCCCGAACCTGCAGCAAGACGAGATTCCCCACACTCTGCATCAATTCTCTCCTCGACTTCCCCGGCTCCACCTCCGCCTCCGAGCAAGAACTAGTTCATATATCATTCAACATGACACACCGCCACATCAGCAAGGCACTCTTCGCCTCCTCAGGCCTCTCGTATACAGTCGCGAACACTAAAGTTCTGTCTGCATACGAGGATTGCCTCGAACTAATGGACGAGTCCATGGACGCGATAAAGCTCTCCATGGACTCGCTCACAACCATGTCCTCGACTTTATCCCGCGATGATCAACAAACCGGACTCGCAGGATCAAACGAGGACGTCATGACGTGGCTCAGCGCCGCGCTAACAAACCAAGACACGTGTTTGGAGGGATTTGAAGACACTACCGGCACCGTCAAGGATCAGATGGTTGGTAACCTGAAGGATCTATCGGAACTCGTGAGTAATTCTCTAGCGATATTTTCGGCGAGTAGTGACGGTGATTTCACGGGAGTGCCGATACAGAACAAAAGAAGATTAATGGAAATTGATGATAAAAAGCGTGATAGCGATGTTATTGTCGGTGATATCTCGCGAGAATTTCCGGAATGGCTTCACAAACGAGATAGGAGATTGTTGAGTTTACCGGTATCGGAGATACAAGCTGATATCGTCGTTTCAAAGAGTGGTGGCGACGGCACGGTGAAGACAATTGCCGAAGCTATTAAGAATGCACCGGAACATAGTAGCCGTAGATTCATAATCTACGTGAGGGCAGGAAGGTAATTATATCTATCTCTTTTGTTTTTTACAGTTTAAAAAGTAAAATAAAAACTTTTCTGAAAAGGTTTCAATTTCCGAGATAACTGACGTGAGTACTTTTTAATATTTTTTTCATTTGAATTTTTTTTTGTTTTTATTTAACCAACTACATAAATTAAGTTGTTGTTGAAAAAAATATATTTATTTGCATGTAGTTGAAACATGTAATAATTAATACTAGTGATTAAATTAAGTTCTTGCTATTGTTTGTGTAAACAAAATTATGCTAATAGTCCATAGTTTTTCTTTTATAAGCATAATCAATAGTTTCTAATTATGATTGATTATGCATCCGTTTTTGTTAATTGTATATATTCAATTAATGTTAGTAAACTTTGTTGCTAAATATTGTAAGTTATACAAATTTTTCTTTTGCTATTGTAATAAATTTGGAGTAGATGAAAATGTGACGTATGATCTGACTTTTCGTTGTAATGGAAATTTCAGGTATGAAGAGAATAATTTAAAGATAGGAAAAAAGAAGACCAATATCATGTTTATTGGAGACGGGAAGGGCAAAACTGTCATTACTGGGAGAAAAAGTGTGGCAGATGGCATGACCACTTTCCACACCGCTTCCTTTGGTAAGGTTTTATGCACTTTTATAATTTGAATTTTTTTATATAAACATTAAATTTAAAATTATATAAATACAGTAAATAAACAATTAAATAGTAGTACTAATAATAAATAAATACCATGTCCATGCACGATATAATATAATAATACACATGCCATGCACCTGGAAGTGAAAGTGTATATGTTTGGACAATAATACCCCCACCGTTTCTGTATTTACAATGATGACCCATACATATGACATGACAGACAGCCTGTTATATTAGTATTTGTGTAACAAAAACAGCATGTTTGATCTTGTTGTGCATGTCATCAATGCATGTATTATTGTTGTTCTCACATAATGCGTTTTGTAAACTCCACTTTCACAAACAAAAAGGTAAAATACACTAACTAGTAACTACCCACCCACTTGATTAATTTTACCACAAAAGATTAAAAAAAATTAAAGAAAAACTACTTGATTAATTAATTAAGGTTCAAGCCATATAGTTCTAAATAGTGTTTTTAAGGTTAAAATGTAATTAATTAATTAGAGTGACATTGCATAAATCATACGCATTCCTTAATAATCATTTACTTCTTGACTTTTATCATCATCCTACCATATTACTTACTATCTTAACATTAATCAATCAATTGTTTCTTTTAATCAATTGTTTCTTTGTAAACACCAAACATCAATGACTCCAAATTAAATTATTCTTTACGGTCAATCATGCATTAAAAGACAGATTTGTCGACAATATCATATTCTTGATTTTTTAAAGTAAAAAATTAATAATTTTTTTTGTAACTTAATTAATTTATTCAATTTAATTAGTTCACATTTGTTACTTAACGCAGCTGCTAGTGGTGCTGGATTCATGGCACGTGATATTACATTTGAGAATTATGCTGGACCGGAGAAGCACCAAGCGGTGGCGCTCCGTGTCGGAGCCGATCACGCGGTGGTGTACCGCTGCAACATTGTGGGGTATCAAGACTCGTGCTATGTACACTCCAACCGTCAATTCTACCGCGAATGTAGCATCTATGGCACGGTTGATTTTATATTTGGAAATGCTGCGGTAGTTTTTCAAAAATGCAACATTTATGCACGGAAGCCCATGGCTCAACAAAAGAACACAATCACTGCCCAAAATAGAAAAGATCCAAATCAAAATACGGGTATATCCATTCATGACTGTCGGATTCTGCCTGCCCCGGAGCTCGCTGCGTCAAAGGGCAGCATTGAAACGTATTTGGGCCGTCCATGGAAAATGTACGCTAGGACCGTTTATCTGTTGTCCTACATGAGTGATCACGTGCATCCACAGGGATGGTTAGAATGGAATGGAGAATTTGCTTTAAAAACTTTGTATTACGGTGAGTACATGAACTATGGGCCGGGTGCAGCCATCGGGCAACGGGTCAAATGGCCCGGATACCGGGTCATTACTTCTACAGTGGAGGCCAATAGATACACCGTGGCCCAATTCATCTCCGGTTCGTCGTGGTTACCATCCACTGGCGTAGCATTTTTGGCCGGGTTATCCACTTGATCTCTACCACCACAGATATATCTATATAGAAAGGATTTACTTTGTTACATGACCTCAATTGTGGGAATATATAGCTCCTATTTTTATAGTTTTATTTTGTATTAACTGTCCCAAAAAATAGTTTTTTGGGCAAAATTTATTTTGTTAATAATGCAAATAAGTAATAACAAAAGTTAAGGTGTAATCAGACTTTATATAATAGGTCTTGTAATTGTATTGTTCCCCTCAAAGTCAAAGGTGTTATAGTTGACTCAAGAAATTTGTGTACCATGTTCATATTCATTGTTCATTTTTTTATATAAGCATGTTCTTTGTTCATTGATAAAGATAAATTGGCCTATTGAATCATGTGACATGTGACCTATATAAAACTATTTCTTTCACCAATGATGCTAATAATGATAATATAATCAAAGCCTCATATGATATACTGTATTCTTCAACTATTTTCCAAATCAAATGTATTATTTGATTCAATAAGTTAATGTAATATTAATTATTTGAATGGAAATGTACCATTACAATTTACAACCCCATATTGACTTTGTCCTAATTGAGGTTCTAACATGATCATGTGGGTTTCGTGCGGTGTGCATCTATCCTCTATATTGAAGAGTTTTGGTCCTCAGATTTGATAATCCTCTTTTATTGGTATTGGTCAGTTGGTGGTTGTTTAGGACAAAGGAGTAACAAACATGTCGAAACACAACTAAGAAATGAGTAGTGACACACTATTCTTAACATTAATTTTACATGTGCATTCCTTATCACAAGCCCAATCCACATGTCCAACATTAGGATTATTTTCCTCCACATGCAGCTAACTATTGTAAAAATCATAATACATTTTGTTGGAATAATATAGCAAGTGTGAGTAAGTGGAGAAATAGTCCCACATTTGATAGAAATGTGGTGACTTGAGCATTTATAAGTGGGAGAATCCACTCACCTATCACCTTAAGGTTTTAGGTGGATAAGTGGTGTGTCTCTCACAAAGGTGCCTAGTCCTACACTATGTATCAATGTTCCCTAGTAAAAACTCCCCCCAACAAATGGTATCATGAGCCTTTGGTTCGAGAAAGGGACCGAGGTGTATCGAAAAGCCCAGGAAGTGGTGTCCCGTTGAAATTGAAACGCCCAAGGAAGAGGTGTATTTGATGTGTCAACGGCGGTACAAAGTATAAAAAAAAGGGGAACATTGTGGACTCACACTTGAGGGGGAGTGTTGGAATAATATAGCAAGTGTGAGTAAGTGGAGAAATAGTCTCACATTGGATAGGAATGTGGTGACTTGAGCATTTATAAGTGGGAGAACCCACTCACCTATCACCTTAAGGTTTTAGGTGGACAAGTGGTGTGTCTCTCACAAAGGTGCCTAGTCCTACACTATGTATCAATGTTCCCTAGTAAAAACTCCCCCCAACACATTTCATCTGTTTATTTTATTTTGTGCTATTCATAAAATTATATTATTTTTCATTGAAAACTCTAAACACAAGGACTTGTTTGGAAATATTATAGATTGCATTGCGAAAAGTTAAAGAAAGAATTGATTTTTTTCAAGACATCTTGTTTGTAATTGTATGGGCATAAGCATGTCATGTCATGATCGCAACTTAAAGTGCAGAACAGGCTCTTAGTCGTAGTATATAACCTAATAGATTTTTTATGGTATCCTATATGTTTCTAATGTATCATGTGAATTTTCACATAGATCCTTTAATGTTGAAGATACATCTCCGGACGTACTTAAAGTTCATTAAATGTTGAAATGTTTCGGAGATATAACTCCGGACGCACGCAAAGTTCATTAAACGTTGGAATATTCCGGAGATATATCTCCGATATGTTTTACAACTTAAAACGCGTCAGACTCTTCTCCTCCTTCACACTTCTCAAATTTTTCTCTCTTCTCAAACTTTTCTCTCAATATAAAAATTCCAACTTCTTCACAACATCAAATTTCATCAAACAATACTTAGAGGAATATCAAACATCATCAATAATAACATTCAACATCATCAAACCCATAAATTTCAGGTAAATTGTGTGAGTAAGTGGAGAAATAGTCCCACATTGGATAGGAATGTGGTGACTTGGGCATTTATAAGTGGGAGAACCCACTCACCTATCACCTTAAGGTTTTAGGTGGACAAGTGGTGTGTCTCTCACAAAGGTGCCTAGTCCTACACTATGTATCAATGTTCCCTAGTAAAAACTCCCCCCAACACATTTCATCTGTTTATTTTATTTTGTGCTATTCATAAAATTATATTATTTTTCATTGAAAACTCTAAACACAAGGACTTGTTTGGAAATATTATAGATTGCATTGCGAAAAGTTAAAGAAAGAATTGATTTTTTTCAAGACATCTTGTTTGTAATTGTATGGGCATAAGCATGTCATGTCATGATCACAACTTAAAGTGCAGAACAGGCTCTTAGTCGTAGTATATAACCTAAAAGATTTTTTATGGTATCCTATATGTTTCTAATGTATCATGTGAATTTTCACATAGATCCTTTAATGTTGAAGATACATCTCCGGACGTACTTAAAGTTCATTAAATGTTGAAATGTTTCGGAGATATAACTCCGGATGCACGCAAAGTTCATTAAACGTTGGAATATTCCGGAGATATATCTCTGATATGTTTTACAACTTAAAACGCGTCAGACTCTTCTCCTCCTTCACACTTCTCAAATTTTTCTCTCTTCTCAAACTTTTCTCTCAATATAAAAATTCCAACTTCTTCACAACATCAAATTTCATCAAACAATACTTAGAGGAATATCAAACATCATCAATAACAACATTCAACATCATCAAACCCATAAATTTTAGGTAAATTTTCAAGTTTTTTGATAAATTTTGAGTTTTTGTGTAAATGTGTAGAAATTAATGATTAGGGATAGAATTGGGTAAGAACCGCATGTAACATAGTTTAGACTTAGTATATGACTTGTTTGTTGTCTCAAAATGACGACCAGACCATGTTTTTTCAATATGCATAAGCCACATTACACCATGTTGTGACCTTAGAGTTGCAGAACTTTTCGGAGATACATCTCCGAAATAGTTAAGCGTTTTATATACTTTGGGAATTTTCAGAGATACATCGCTGAATGTTTCAATGTAATTGGTATATGGTGTTTCCGGAGATGTATCTCCGGAATATTCTGCAGTATGTTTTTATTTTTATTTTTTTTTGTTTGTTTGTGTTATCTGGTTACACTAATGATACGTCGTAATTTACCTTACATGTATAATGGCTGACAGAGTCAACAGATTGAGACATGGTCGGGTTGCCCAACATGCATTCGTCCAGGGGAGCGGAGCCAGCAAGTACTTCTGATCAAGCATAGGCGTCGACTTATGGGGGCGCAGTCTACTCCTAGGGCTCGTACTTCACCTCACGCCACTTCATCTCAGGCCACATCATCTTCTTCTTCTTCCCGTATGAGACGGGATTCACCAGCTGACGCGTCACTTCCCCCATCCTCCTACAGGCGTTAGGATTCACCAATGCCACCTCCTGCTGATCCAATGCAACTTCCCGCTGATGATCCTGCTGATCTAGTGCCACCTCCGGAGATGTATCTTCGGAATATTCTCGTAGATGCATCTCCAGAACAATTCAAATGTAAATGGGTTATGGGTGACATGTTTGTATGTTTAAAGTTTAAAATTGTTCCGGAGATATATCTCCAGAATATGTCAACGTTTAATCAGAAATGGGGTGCGTCCGGAGATATATCTCCAAAAACATGGGGCATTTGTGGAATTTCGCACGCTGAAGTAGAAACATATAGGGTGAAATAAAAAATTACCTATGAGATATTCACCTCGCCATACAAGGATGACACGTCGCGTTAATTCACTCATAGTGTCATCTCGGAAAACTAAGATGCTTATTAGTAACATATAAAAGTATCAATGTGTTTACACAATTTCAAATTATATGGAGTGTATAGTCAAATTAGATAGATCGGACCGCCTCATTGGAAATAGATATTGCATTGAGCGTATCAGAGTCCATTCATTTTATAAATAGGAGACTCATTCTCCAGGTATGATCACACAATAAATTTACTTAATAAATAATAACAAACTATCTTACTTTGATATCAAAGTATCTTTTGTAGGTACGCTAATTTCATCTAAAGAATCAGTCGTTTGAGGAGTAGACGAGGAGCTCACAACAACATTACAACATGTGGCATATACCACATCATTTCTCGAGGTTTTCCATCCTGAAAGTTCATACATGAGCAATGGCACCCATTATAGCTCTCGTTAAAAGATTCTTCGGACCTCAAAGATCCATTATCTTGACGTTAACCAGAAGTCAAGATCCAACAAAAGGCTTGTAAAGCATGCCCATCCAATAGAGCCACAGCTCTCAAAATGACTGGTGTAAAACACATTGACTCCCTGTCTTAGTGGAAGCAACGCAAAAAGTATCAGGGTAACGTACCTTATAGTAAACTCATGATCACCCTATAACATCATCATTGGAAGGCCGACATTCAATAATCTGGAAGTTGTGTTATACATTATTTACCTAACCAATAAATATCCCATAGAAGCAGGACATGTCTGAATTGTCAGAGGTGATCAAGGATTAGCCAAGAAATGCTATAAAGACATTTTAAAGTTAAAAAAGAATATTCAGCAAGAGCAGCCTATGACAAAGGATTCCTTGAAGGTAAACTTGCTTAATCTTGATCCTCGAGGAGATCCCACAAGAGATAGCTTGACCCCAGTCGAAGAATTAAAAAAGCTAGGTACAAATCGACATTTAAGAGTTTCAAGTCACACCGATAGGCTCGGGGTTGTCCCAAGAAGAAGAGGCAGATATCATTAGGGTATTAAGGAACAATGTTGGCCTTTTTGCATGGAAACTGTCAAACATGCCCGAGATTTATCCAAGTGTTATATGCCATCAACTTTCACTAGATCCAACATCAAAAGCTATGATGCATAGAAAGCGGAAGAATGGGGAAGAAAAAAGGAAAGCAATCACAGAGGAGGTCGGCAAACTATTAAAGGTCGGGTTCGTGCAGGAGATGAAATATCCTACCTGGCTACCCAACGTGATCATGGTAAAGAAGAAGTCAAGATAGTGGCGTATGTGTGTGGACTTCACCAATCTCAACAAAGCCTATCAGAATGACCCTTATCTGTTGCCACATATTGATAGACTGATTAACATTACTTCAGGTTTTCATTTTCTCAGCTTCATGGATGCCTACTCAGGATATAATCAAATATGGATGAGCCTGGCTGATGCACCTAGAATAACATTCATGACTGACAGAAATAATTATTACTATGAAGCAATTCTCTTTGGACTTAAAAATGATGGGGCTACGTATCAGAGATTGATGGACATGGTATTCTTATCGCAGATAAGAAGAAATCTTGAAGTATACGTTGATGACATGTTAGTCAAGACTCAAGATTAAGGAAGTCATGTAGATGACTTGAAAGAGACCTTCAAATCAATAAGGAATTTCAACATGAGACTAAATCCCGACAAATGTATGTTTGGGGTGCAGGCCGACAAATTCCTCAGCTTCATGTTGACTCATTGGGGAATATAAGCAAATCCAGATAAATGTCAATCTATCATTGATATTAGAAGCCCGACATCTGTAAAATAAGTTCAACAACTGACAAGAGGCTAGCTGCCTTATCCTGATTTCTATCTTGTAAGGGTGACAAGTCCATACACTTCTTCGCAACTATAAAGAAGTCAACAGAATTCGTGTGGATTGAAGAATGTGAGAAGATGTTTGGGAAGTTGAAGCAATTCTTGTCTGCCCCATCGATATTGGTTAGTTCGAAGGAAAATTCAACTTTCATCTTCTATTTAGCAATATTCGAGATGGCAATTAACTCGCTATAGGTCCAGGACAACGATGAAGATGAAAGATTGATCTATTTTGTCCCCAAGGTTCTCAAAGGGGAAGAGATTCGTTATCAGAAGAATGGATGACTAGATTTAGAAGTAGTGGTTACCGTCGAGAAGCTCAGACAATACTTCCAAGGACATCCTATAATAGTTAAGACAAACTACCCCATAAAAAGGATCTTGAAGAAGACAGATCTGGTAGGCACAATGGTAGCATGAGCAGTATAATTATCTGAGTATGATATCACATACATGCCCAGAAACAACATCAAGTCATAAGTATTGGTAGATTTCTTAATAGAATTAAGCTTACCCACCCCGAAGGAAATACCAGAGCAATGGATCCTATTAGTGGAGGGCTCGTCTAACCTCAAGGGTAGTGGGGCAGGAATAATGCTAGAAGAACCAGGGGAATTAATACTAGATCAATCTCTTTGCTTAAATTTTCAAGTCAACAATAATCAAGTAGAGAAGAAGCAGTGATTGTTGGTTTAAAGCTAGCCAAGGAAGTCGGAGTTTCTCATCTGTTGGTTCGAACCAACTCAGAATTGGTAGCTAGTCAAATCAAGGGAGATTTTCATACAAAGGATACATTATACCTAAGGTACCTTCAATGAGCTCTACAATATCCAAAGGATTCATAAAATTTGAGGTAACACATATTCCCCGAGAGGAAAATACCAGAGCCGATCTGTTAGCCCGTTTATCCATCACTAAGGGCTCGGGGCTAAACATGATGGTAATCCAAGAAACTTTAGAAACCAAGTACGGAAGTGGGGGAGGTGATAGTATTGGAAAAAGTAAAGGGTTGGATGACACCAATAATTCAATATTTAACACAGGATAAGTTACCAGATGAAGATTCTGAGGCGTGACGCATCAAAAGGATATCTTCCTAATACCTCATGGTAGTCGATCAACTATACAAGAAGACTCACTAGAAAAAATACTCAATGATGGGTACTATTGGCTAAGTATGCTACAAGATTATGCACAGATTGTAAATCATTGTGAGAAATGTCAGATTTACACTCCCTTCATACATTTATTCTTGCTAAACACTAAAAAGGTTGTCTTCCTTGTTATTGCTCGAGGAAAGTCTTAGATGAATGGTTTCAAGTGTCTATTTTATGTATGAGTATTATGTATTAGTTGTCCCCTTTGTTTTTTAGCACTCCTTGTCTATAGGTCTCCTTTTACCGATAGACTATCCTGAAACGTCCTCCGCCTCCATAATTGTCCCCATAACGTCCACCTTTTCAATGATTGTGACTCTCCTGTCATAATGTGTTCTTTTATAACTGTCCCTTGTATCTTTTGGTGTGGCATCCGATCCCTATCGTCACCTCGTCCTATATAACCGAGATACTTCTCAGTTTAGGCGAGGTTGGCTCATCTTTTGTCTTGTCTGGTTGCGGGGGTCCAACTCACAAATAGGCATAGGATCTTCCGATTAGTCACTCTTACTATGATCGAAATTACTGGATTTATGTCTCGGCTGGTCAACATAATTTCCAGGGATGTACATAAGCCCCCTCAGCATGAAGTTTGGAGGACTAAATTATTCAGACAAAGAAAAACCCAAAAATTCCTTTCTCACACATCTTTTGAGTGGGAAATGTTCTCCCGGCCTCCTTGTGTTCAGATCAGTACCAAAGCTGAGTTGTGCCAATTTTTTAAATGGTTCATCAATCTTAAAAATTTAGAGTGTCTCATCACACTTATGTTTTTATCTAATTAGGTTGTGATTAGTATTTTCTTCTCTGTCATTCCATGTCGCATCACTTGAGGACAGGTGATAGTTCAAGTTTGGGGGAGTGATAATCCACTTCTAATGTGCCATTATTATCCCTTTGCATTTATGTTTTTGTAATGAATTTAGAGTTTATTTATTTTGATTTTACTATTTTTAGCTTATTTTTCTTTGAGCACAATAGGTGCTCCTTTTGTAGTTTTCATGTGTGTGTTATGAATTACAAGGCAGTTTTACGGCAAGTTAAGGCATGCCTTGTCTAGACAGTGTCTGATAGATAGAGCTGAAAGAAGAATGAAAAGTTTGCTGAAGATCACAAGTAGAAAATGTCCAAGAGTATGAAGTGTGTTCATTTCTAGGGCTTGTGTGGCAAAATTGTGTTTGGAAGAAAAAGAAAATCAAAAGGATAAAATCAATTGCACAAGTAGACAAAGATGTAGTACAGTGGGGACCACCCATGCAAAAGCGTGCCTTGGACACAAACATTATGCCGCCTGCACCTCTGTGCTACTACCTGTTGCAGTAGCCTGCAACGGACGCCTTGTTCCCCACCATTGTCTGTACCAAGGTGCTTGTTCACGAAGAATATAGGACAGAAAGAGAATATGCTGATTTGAATATGGGCTGATCCTTGTTTGCATTAAAAGTTCATGATCCAAGTCCTACCACTTTTCAAATCCACACTCAAGTCTATAAAAGTTGACCTTAGGATTTGGAATAGAAGTTCCACACGCACGCATTCATCAAGATTATAGTTTTAGTATTAGTTTATTTTCAATGTGAGGGTTAGTGAGTAAAGAGAGAGTTCTTCTTCTCATCCAATCCCGTATTCAGTGCTGAGAGCTGACGCGACTGGAGTCTTCACTTGCTGTTTGTCCAACACAAGAGATCTCTAAGTTCCTTTTAGGTTGTCATTTCTTTTACATCTTTTGTTTAAGTATGTTTCCTATTAATTTCAGTTCAGTAGTTTGTACTCAGCTCACCATGAGCTAAACATTTGTTTGTTGAGCAATGTGAAGTTAATATAATGTTGCCTTTATGTTAAAATGATGTGATGTTAAGTGTATTATTTTGTTATGTGTTTTTATGCTATAAACCTGACTCTTTGAATGATCAACTTAGAAAAGGGTAAAAGCTTGTTGTTGTGAGAGATCCAACAACAAGTGGATTTCATAACAAAAATGATTAAACAAGTAGGATAGAGATATTCACTTAATTAGCTTACTTAGAGATAAGAGTTGGCTAAGACCATAAAGAGCTTTCACAATATAAACCAAACGTATTTTAGGGTTATAAGTGAGGCTTAGAGATTTGTTCCCTTGCCCTATTAATGCATGTTTTGATATTGTAGAGATACACATATAAATTACGTGCCGACCTTTTGAGGCACGACACATCTCATCATATATACAATTGGCTACTTACATATTAATGAATCATAGCTCAACATTCGCTCTCTTAATTTAATCAAACCCATACTTATTTCATTTAGTTATTTGTTGTGGACACTTTTAACTTGTTACCAATTATTATTTTGTTACCTTTCTCATGTTAGTCTTAAACAAAGATTGCTTACAAATGTTAAATCTAAACCTCTTTCACTCCCCGTGGGTACGATATACTTACTAATATCACTTGCTGCGATAAAACATACATGTGACACCATAATCGTTTTCTAGCAGTGACAGATACACCAAAAGATCTTGATCCATTGTGTAACTTGTTTAACCATTATGTCTTTCTTGTGATCTTGTACTATAGATCAGTTGAGAGTAGATATTGTAACACCCTAAATAATCCCCCGCCTAATTTCAATAAATTATCTGAGTAAAATCAACACAAAGCATTTAGGATGTAACATTTCAACAAAAACCTGCTCATACTTCATGATATGTAACACGTGTACTTTAAAAAATTATTAATACTAATAATAACAGCAAAACATGTTTGAAAAGTTAATTCATATTGCAGCAGAAACTTCAACATACTTGACAATTTCAATAATTCAAAGCATAATCATGTTCTCGAAGTAAACATAAACGACATAGAAATTATAGTTATCCAAATAATCTACAACAACATAAAGACATAGAAATGTTGTATTCCCTGATGTTACACATCAGAGCAGACATCGACTCTATAAAAATAAATAGAAGACTCCATCTTCCAGTCACATCAACTTCTCTACTACGGGTTATCTGCACATTGCACATGTAAAGGCAACATTCAAACAGAAAGGGTGAGATATCATAATTATATAAAGAAAAGCATGATAATAAAGTAAGCAACAGATTATTACATTCACATCACCCATTCCACCACACACTTCCATGCAATCAACACAATAACCATTCAACATAATAACAACACAACTGACACAATAACAACATAACCAATATGTAACACAATGAGACTCAACAAATCGACTCAATGCATGTGGTACCAATACGTGAACACTCGGGTTCACCGCTCCGATCCTCACCTCTAAGGATCAGAGTTCACCAATTTGTTACCATCACCACCGATAATGCTTCACTGATTCCATCACCTCCGAAATCTGTTACTCACACCCAATCCCCACCTCCTGGGATTGAGGTTCACCAACAACGAACCATTGTCCAACAACATGAATGCATGCACATATTATACATGCAACAACAACACCAAGCACAATGACCAACACCTCTATAGTCAATGTACTCCGCCAATATTGGCCACCATGCACCAACACATACTACAACAGTTCAGCAACAACAACAAAGCAATATAACAACCAACAACAATGCATTTCAGATTATGTCACACCACCACATAAGCGGTACAATGCATTTAACACTATCACACAACAAATTATTCAATTTATGGTACATAAACCATTTTTAAAATAAAGTTTGTCACGTCAGCTTCTCGATGCTTCGAACATCACCCGAATCGGACACCCGAAATTGAAGTTATGATTTTCAAAGATGTTCAAAAACTACTCTCAGTGTAACCGGTTACTCCAAATGAGGTAACCGGTTACACCCCTTGTAACCAGCCTCACTACGCAAAATACACGCAGTGTAACCGGTTACCCAGATCCTGGTAACCATTATTACACCCTCACTAAAAGCCCAAAAAAACATGTTTTCACAACAGTGTAACCAGTTACCCCTTTCCTGGTAATCGATTACACCTGCAGTAGAAGCACTTTTCTGCTGCTTTTCCAAACAAAAATCACTTTTTAATAACCCCAAAACCCCATTTTTCATGTAACTCGTTTGAAAAATTATTTTACCCCAAAAACCAGTTTACAAACACCAGAACCCCAATCCCTTCCACCCAAAAATAATCATAACTTGAGTTCCGACTATGACTCATAACTACCATTGACAACACAACATCTACCTCATACAATTTCATCAGTTGTATAATTCCAATAGCAACAACACAACAATTCAACGATAAATCACAATTACAGAATCAACACACCCCTCATAATTCATCAAAACAATTGTTCAATCCAACAATCACAAAATCGCAACAATTACCATACATAAAGAGAAAAGAAACACAACCTAAGCATGGCATAATCTACCCACCATCATCATACAATCCCTTAGATAATTAGAACCCCACATGTACCTTAAAGTTCTTGCAAAGTTTTATCAACAATGGTGATTCTTCCTAGCTTCTCCCCTTGCCTTGCCCTCGCTCTCACTTCACGTTCTTTCTTGTTTTCACGTTTTGACAACTTCTCCCTAATTCCCTTTTCTTCTTCTTCTTCTTCTTCTTCTTCTTCTTCTTCTTCTTCTTCTTCTTCTTCTTCTTCTTCTTCTTCTTATTATTATTATTATTATTATTATTATTATTATTATTATTATTATTATTATTATTATTATTATTGATCTTACCGGACCAAAAAGTGATCAGCAACCAGCAACACGTCGTGAGCTCCTAGTTCGCCAGTGGTGGAAAAGAGGAGAGGGGTGTACCTGCAAGATACTCTGATGCCTAAATGAGTTCAGAGAACAAGTAAGTAAGTACAGAAAAAGCGTGTGAATAGAATACCTGACCCTCTAGTGAAATACCTGACCCTCTAGTGAAAGAGGGTATTTATAATGTGCCTCCAGCATTGGGCCAACAGTTATATGCATTGGGTTGAATCGTTAGGCCCAATACGAATATCTGCCAGGATCTACGTGGCGTAGGGAAGGCCAGCACGTGGTCTTCGTCCTGGGTCAACTGTCCCGTGAACTTGGAAGATGGATGACCTGTTCTTTCGCTCGTGGGTAGTTGGATGATGACGTGTCCCTATGTAAAGGGCACATGGAGACCGTGGGGAAGACGTGTGATTGCTCCCCGTGTGATTTGGTGAGTTGGGCCTTCATTAGGCCCTCCCCAACGGGAAGCTGGGTTGGGCCGTGCCCGACAGTGGGGTATCCTCTGGCCTATGTGATGTCTCGTTTCCCGTTCTAGGGCTTATAAATAGGGGGAATTCCACTTCATTTGCACGCTCCCCTCTATTCTAACTCAAGAATTTCCTCAAGTCTCTCAAAGCTCTCTCTACTCTCCCAAAGTCCATCCGCCGCCGCAGACGTCGTCAGCCATTTTTTCTGCCGTCCAGACACTTCTTCATAGAAGTAAGTCTTTTTCCATTCTCCAGATTCTATGCGTTTTATGAATTTTTCAGGGGATTCTTGAGTCTCGTATGAATTTTCTAGGAGACTCATGAAGTTTCTGGCGGTTTTCCTGGAGAGCCCTTGAATTTTCCAGCGACCACATGAAGTTCCCGGCAAAATCATGAAGTTTCCGATGAAGATTCCGGGAACATCATGAAGGATCTGGAAAAAAGGATGGGGTTTCTGATGAAGGTCGCGAGCACCTCGCGAGGCTTCACTGTTAGGGACCCTTCACCTCGTGGATGCGAGCGCACCAAAAGGAAGTCTCTCGTCGAGGAGACTTCGTGTCGAGGAATCTTTTCTCGCGGAGGGGTTTCATGTCCTGCAACAAGGACGGTTTCCTCATGACCATACGCTTGTCGGCAAGGGCTTTGGTCGAGGACGTGTGTCGAACATCTCCTCGCCCTTTCACTTGATTTGAGGTGGAAGGATGGATTTGATCTTATCGTTGAATTCACTGTTCCCTTATGCTTTTTAGGTTAAATGGATCCCAATCCCGAAGATGTTGTCATGCTCGACAAAGAGGCCGTCAATGTGGAAGACGTTGGCGGGGATGTAGAAAACAACTCGGGGGATGCGAACGATGAATCTCCCTCCGCATGGGCTGGGCCGGAACCTCTATCCCCTATTTTGCGGTTTGTCCACGACGACTCATAAGTTTTTTCTACCGTTGAGAACCAGGCTGAAGGGACCTCGACGAACTGGAAAGTTTACCGGCCTAAAGAAACAGACCATATTTTCTCGAGCTACCAAGGGAAGCGCTTACCCATGTATGAGTTCGTCTTCCGGGGTGCGGGGATTCACATGCCCTTAACCGATTTCCAAACGGGGGTGTTCCAGTGGCTGGACTTGGCGCCCTCACAGCTTCACCCCAACGCCATCACGTTTATGCGGGAATTTGGGCTCGTCTGCCAATATCTCAGAGTCAGGGCTACGCTCCCGTTGTTCTTCCGCCTCTTCCACCTGCAGCGCCAAACTCAACATGGTCGACACAACTGGGTGTCTTTAAAATAATCGAGGAGGTTGTTCAAAGTGTACTTGGACTCCGTCGGTGACTCATGCTACCATCGACTCCTTGTTCGACCGTGTGGAGACGCTCGTCGATGGGCGGCGGGAGGTGAACGTGGAGGCCAAATTCCCCCTTGAATGGCAGAATACTAACTTCACAAAAGGGACGGAGAGCTACATCATGAAGGCCCAAGACCTAAGCGAAGATAATAGGTTCTCCTATGACAGGATAATGGGCTTTGTCGACAGCTTTACCCTTGCCAAGTGCGTGAATAAAGATGGAAGCTTCGTCCAGGAGGCCAACAGGGACATCTCCCTTGAGCCTCGTTTGATCAACACTAAGGCGCTTCTCGAGTGCGGTTTTGACGAGAATGCCTTGAGGCTTTTAGGTAGTGCTCATTTTTATTTGTCTATCTGCTCGTTTATCCTTGTTATAATGGCTTTTCCCCTTTTTTGTTGTAGGTCGGATGTCGGATCTTCAAGAGCGCGTGCTGAAGCTCGCGATGACAAAAGGCGGGAAGAAGGTTCCTCCCAAAGGTCGTCTCGCTCAAGTCTAGCAGGCGGCGAAGGTCGATCAACAACCCGGGGGCTCCACTTCCTCTCCTCGGAGGATTTAGTCTCCAGTTTCTCAAGAACATGCATCGATGAGGTCGCGATTAGAGAAGTTCGGGTCTGTCGACCTCATAGAGGGCGTTCTCAGGGAGAGGTTTGTGTTGCCTCCCTGCCATCGTAATCGGGAACTCTTCGCTGTGGAAAACTCTTTAATTGTGTTCGAGGCAGAGGCTAAAGCGATTCTGGGGGTCGACCAGGAGACCAGAAGAAAGGCGTTGTTCGAGGATGCGATTGCTGTGATGAGGGTCCTTGAGATGACCTTGGCTCTCAATGACGGAACCCGTCCCCTCACCGAGGTGAAGAAGCTGAGGACGGAGATTGCGACCCTCGAGGCGAAGAAGGTCAAGGTGGAGAATGACTTCTTCGACTATAAGGAAAGGCATAAGACCCAAATCAGTCTCTACCGCGAGCTCGAGGAGATGCGACAGAAGGTGACCAAAGCCGACGAGGAGAAGGAACGACTCCAGGCGAGGGTCGCCGAGCTGAAGGCCGCTGGCACGCCCGCCAAGGATGAAAGTGCCGAAGAGAAACTCTTGGTAAGCCGGGGCAATTTAGTTTCTTGGATCAGGGAGCTCGAGCAGGATTGTTTGGACATCCATGTGCTGGGCTTCAACATGGTGGTGGAGTAACTTTAAATCGTCAACCTCGGACTCTAGTTCGTCACAGATGGGACCGGTCCTTACCACCAGGTGGTCGACGGCCACGTAGTTACTCCCGAGGTGTCTGACAATGGAGCTGACCAGATTGACGGGGAGACCTGGCCCGACGAGGAAGTTGTTGTTTAGTTCTTTCGTTGTTTGGCCTGCGTGCCACATTTTAGATTTTGACTTTGCTCGGCCTGCGTGCCATATTTTGTAATCTAACTTTACCTGTCCTGTGTGCCATGGGTTTTTGATATTGCCTGGTTTGCGCGCCACGGCATGTAATGTTTGAAAAATGGGCTTTGTCCACCCTCTGTAATGCATTGTTTCTTTTATTGCCAGTGAAATTCTGGCATATGCAGACAGCAGATGTCCTAACACATGTCAAGACATTGTGCTACATAATCATTTAAACATAGAGGCGCAACAGCAGACCGATACCTTGAATATTATAACTGCATAATCACAGATGTTACGTCATCTGTTCCAACATGTCAGTCAAGAACAATAACAAAATTGTAAATTGTAGAATGTTAAATAAGACAGTATGTGTTAACCCAGTTCGGTGAAATTCACCTACATCTGGGGGATCCAATCCAGGAAGAAGACTTCACTATCTTGTAGTATTACCCTAAAGTTAAACTCCCCCGTTTACAACTTTATCTAATCACTACCCTTAATGAACATCTTTACCAGAGTTAAACTCCATCGTTTACAACTCTGATATGAGAGACCTACTCACTCCCTTAATCACCAACTGTGATATCTCTGTCTTCTGTCAATTTTGAACCCCTGTCATGTTTTCTTGACCAACAAGTTATCTTGGCTTTGCTTCAAAGCTTCGTCCAAGAATGATATACAAACCATTACCTAAAGGCTTCTGGTTTTGACCCTGTACCTATGCATTCCACTCTGTATCTCATACTACTGAGGGAGACTTACAACTCCTAAGAGAGCCAACGACTCTCAAACCCTAAACCCTTATTCAACACAAGAGAACTAGGTTACAAAGTTACAAGTGATACATAAGGAACATTCGATATGTAAAACCCTAGGTCTTAGTCTTCTTATATAGTCTTCTGTTGGGCTTTCTATCTTTGATCCTGTGATTCCTTGATCTGCTCCTTAATTCTTGCAACAGATTAAAACCTGCCGACTCAGTAAGTCAGCCAGGATGTCGAGTCTCCAAGTTGGGACATCTTCTTTGACATCTTTTTCTTCTTCAGATTCTTCAATTATCTCATTAGTATGTTTTAGCAAAATTTAGTCAAACACCAGGAGCTTTCAATCTCCCCCTTTTGACAAATTTTGGCTAAAACATTTTCTTCTACATTCTCCAATCAGCAAGACTCCTTCATCAAGACTCCTTCATCTTGAGAATTGATTGGAGCTAAGGTCTGAGAGAGTCTCCCCCTCAACACATTCCCCCTTCTTTCAAGAGAGGTCCAGAAAAACAGAAGACTCCTCCAGAAAAGGAACAGCAGTTGTAGGCTTCTTAACACTGAGAACATAGATTGCGTAACTCAGTTCACAAGACACAACCTGCTTCACAACTCAGATCACACGACACAAAGAAAATAAGATTGTTAAGATGTCAGAACATCTTACCCAACATTCTTGCAAAACAACTGCAGGAATGTACCCAATCCCAGATAGCACCAGAAAACCATTCTCCCCCTTTTTAGCCAAAACTTGGAAAAAGTGACCAAGACACGCCCAAACCCAGACGCAACACACCCAGATTTTGAAAAACCCCATCGGACACCAACCCAAAGAGAGAGTATTGAGACTAAAGAAGACCAAAGCAATCCTAAGCCGAGCATTTTCCTTAGAATGTAACGAACCATAGAAAATAACGTTGGTTAATTCAAAGGGCCATTAATCAAAGGCAATAACTCCACCAAAAGCGCACCGACCAAGACTGCTTTGACTGTTTCTTCTTTTAAGAAAGCCGACCAAAGAACCCATTACATGCAAACATGTTTTATAACAATGTCCTGACATCATGTCAGGCATTGTCTCTTTTCTACTAGCCTGCCTTCAGACCTGACAAAGACTTCAAATATTGGCTTTTCAAACAAAGACACACAAAATCATCTTCTTCCTTCCAAAATTCTAAATGAAACACCTTCATCCAGAAATAATAGCATTGATGATGAACTTTCAGTGATTCTGAATTCAGTCAATAGAGAAAAATAAATTCTCCCATACTAAACCAATGATTCTTAGGCATCCATCAAGAATCATGGAACTTGCACTGCCAAGTCTCCCCCAACTTGCAACAGTACAAATGTCAAGACATCCTTCTTGACATCTCATCCTCCCAGGATGGAAACATAATCACAGCTTGCTTGACGCACAATACAAACTGGAACCTGAACTGCACCCCCGCAATAATATATCTTAGATCAGGGAGCATCTCCCCTATCTGAGATAACCAGTGCTCCTCCAATGAACAATAAGCTAATGAATGGAAAACATAAGATGCATCTTTATGTCTTCAAGAGTGCACCCTCAGTCCAACCTACCTGCTGAACACAATCATCAACCCCTCTTATTGCTTCTTCTGACAAGAACCAATAATCACTCACACATGAACACCATCATGCTACCCATGAGGACATATCAGGATCACCATCCTAACATAACAAACTCTTGGATTGAGATCAAAGCTCCATTGATCCCTCTCATCCAGAAACTATCCATACACCCCATGAATTCCTTTTGAATTCTCATGTATAGACCTTCTTGTTCCCTGAGATACAACCCAATTAATCTGGAATGATCCACATTCCTCAAAGAGACGCACATGGCCCCTTAGTTTGTTATAATGATGTCAGATATCGTATACATGCTCCAGAACTTCTCAGCTTGCGAAGCTGATCCACTACTAGCATGACTTGTAGCAAGGGGCAGTATCCCCTTTAGAAGATTTTCCACTGACCTTAACAAGGCCAACAACTGAGATAGACACCCCATAATCCAAGACAGTCATTCCTTCATCATTCTCCCGTATGATAACTTGGAATACTTATGACTTTCCTGGTGAATATCCACTTCTAAACACATCAGAATCCATACCTTCATGCAATCAACCCGTGATCCACTCCAGTCTTATCAAAACCCTTACATCAGACTTCCAAGATAACTCTTCTACTCCATCATTCTCCCGCATGACAAGGTAGATACTTCTTAGACACGATGCATGTGACCAGTTCCTCACAGAACTTGAAATCCTCCTCCAAGGATAACCAACCCAAATGTTCTAACATCAGTTATGACATCCTTCACACATCATAGACACCAATCAACATAGTTCTAGATATGCTCCACCACTAGACATACTATTTGCATAGTAATCCAAACTGAAGATCTTCAGACAACACTGCGCCACCAGCTTGAACAAAGAGAACTTCAGAAACCCAGAGAGAAATAAACTCTCATCCACCAAAAGAAGGTATACTTCCATCCTCAACCTAGAACTACCACCACAAGCTCCAAGAGAACCAGAACCTCCTTACATTTTCAACTAACTACCCTTCTGCACAAGAGCAATCAGTTTCAAGAATCCTGCTTGAATGTACACTATAAAACCAACCAAATGCCACCTTTTGATTGATCTCACTCTTCTTCAGAACTCCCACAAGATACACTGATCCACCAATGAAATCAGATCTTCAAGTTACATGAACTACTTGCTCCATAGCAAGACATCTTGGATCCACCAAGCCTCTAGACATGTAACATCTTCCCATCCACAGCTACAACAAACTGTATGAGATAGACCTTTTTGAAGCATCCATAACTTCCATTCTCCTGTAGATCACCTTATCTTAAGCTGGTGTGCCACATCACCAGCTGAGATTCTGATGTTAAGCTAGATGTCAGAACATTCTGATACGACATCCAGCTGCTGAATTCTGCTCCTCCTTCTGCCACTTAGAAGAACATTCTCCCTATTACAAAACAAGAGTTTCATGCTCTCATAGACTTGATTCAACAACCAAGTTTGAGTAGACAACCTTCATCCTGCTTTGAAACTCCAAAGACTTCACACCTGCCACATCTGAATCTTCAGATGAAAAAGTAGTCCTAGACTACACCACAGCCATACCAAAGAATGCCACTTTCCTTAGTAGAGCAGTCTGTAGAAAGTCAGAGATAACTGCCACTTAACTTTGACTTCCAATAAGAGCAAGATTCCATGCTCCAAAGTACCTAGATCAGAAATAAACTGATCCAAGTTGTGCCTTCACCAGCACTCTAACCCTCCTAGATCAGAAATAAACTGATCCAAGAAGTAACCATCAAGATTATGATGTCTTCATCTTCATCTTCAACAACATCAAAGTCCAGACCAGTTTATTGCCAGAAAACTCTCCAGAGAACATATGCTTCTGTCACACCCGACTGAAGCAGATTCTTAGGTCACCACCTAAGATCAAAACAGATGCTAAAGCGTATGTAGTACCCCTCCCATGATTCTGCATAAACTCTGATGATAAGATGTTCCAACATCTTGTTGAACATCAGTAATCTTGACTTTCAAGGATAATCAATTTAATACTTGTGAATTCCACAAATAGCAATTGATCTTATATCCTTGTCCAATAACCCTTCTTCACTGTTGTAGATAAGCTCCACCAGATCACTTCATGAACACTTATCAAGTATTCACTCTTTTGCAAGTATCTTCTTTGAAGAACAGTGTTGAGATACCAAGGCTGCCACCCTTGACTCAAGTAACTAAGATTCTCTCTGAACGAACCTTATTTACCTCAACAATTCTAAAAACTCCAATCAGATTAGATCCACCCTTAGGGTTAAGAGAGATGAAACCTTCCTTGCTGTTTTGGATGGTGAAAATAAATCACCTCCACTTTCTTCAGATTGTGTTTCAAAGAAACACCTTCTAGTCAGAATAATAACTAGAAGAATCGAGATGCACGACTGAGACGCCTTTATGAGTGGACTTGAGAGAATTCTCAAGTATCTTTGACAACCTAGCCGATCAATAATTTATCAAACTCCCAGAGCAAGAACTTGATAAACTTAAACTCAACTCATCTCCTCTTCAACTGACTTCAACTGCACCAAGAAACCAAGCTTCCAAGAACCAAGTCACCATACCAGATATCTTCCAACAACTCCCTTCATTCCATCGCTCCCGACTTTGGAATAAAAGACTGCAGATATCTTCACATATAGATGCCGACGATTGAGATCTTCCACCAACTGTCTTCAGTAACAACTCCAGAATCCCATAATTCTAGAGCTCTTCCATCAGAAACACATGCAGCGGAACCACCAAGGAACAGATCCTGCTTACCCTAATAAGATGTCAGAACATCATATAAGACACCCCACCAAGAGAACTAGCCACTTCTCCTGAAGTTGTTGTAGAACCTCCTCAGCAACATGAACAACCTCTGGGTTGTTACCTTCGATCCAGAACATCCATCTCATCCATTAATACCCTTGAGTATGTCTGAGTTGATTGATCTAATCTTCAAAACTCCTCCTTGTTTAAACGCCAGAAAGTATCTCCCAAAGATCTCATCCAGAACCAGACAGGATGCCTGCTCTGATACCAATTGAAATTCAGGCATATGCAGACAACAGATGTCCTAATACATGTCAAGACATTGTGCTACATAATCATTTAAACATAGAGGCGCAACAGCAGACCGATACCTTGAATATTATAACTGCATAATCACAGATGTTACGAAATCTATTCTAACATGTCAGTCAAGAACAATAACAAAACTGTAAATTGCAGAATGTTAAATAAGACAGTATGTGTTAACCCAGTTCAGTGCAATTCACCTACATCTGGGGGATACCAATCCAGGAAGAAGACTTCACTATCTTGTAGTATTACCCTAAAGTTAAACTCCCCCATTTACAACTTTATCTAATCACTACCCTTAATGAATATCTTTACCAGAGTTAAACTCCATCGTTTACAACTCTGATATGAGAGACCTACTCACTCCCTTAATCACCAACTGTGATATCTCTGTCTTCTGCCAATTCTGAACCTCTGTCATGTTTTCTTGGCCAACAAGTTATCTTGGCCTTGCTTCAAAGCTTTGCCCAAGAATGATATACAAACCATTACCTAAAGGCTTCTGGTTTTGACCCTGTACTTATGCATTCCACTCTGTATCTCATACTACTGAGGGAGACTTACAACTCCTAAGAGAGCCAACGACTCTCAAACCCTAAACCCTTATTCAACACAAGAGAACTAGGTTACAAAGTTACAAGTGATACATAAGGAACATTCGATATGTAAAACCCTAGGTCTAAGTCTTCTTATATAGTCTTCTGTTGGGCTTTCTATCTTTGATCATGTGATTCCTTGATCTGCTCCTTAATTCTTGCAACAGATTAAAACCTGCCGACTCAGTAAGTCAGCCAGGATGTCGAGTCTCCAAGTTGGGACATCTTCTTTGACATCTTTTTCTTCTGCAGATTCTTCAATTATCTCATTAGTATGTTTTAGCAAAATTTAGTCAAACACCAGGAGCTTTCAATCTCCCCCTTTTGACAAATTTTGGCTAAAACATTTTCTTCTACATTCTCCAATCAGCAAGACTCCTTCATCAAGACTCCTTCATCTTGAGAATTGATTGGAGCTAAGGTCTGAGAGAGTCTCCCCCTCAACACATTCCCCCTTCTTTCAAGAGAGGTCCAGAAAAACAGAAGACTCCTCCAGAAAAGGAACATCAGTTGTAGGCTTCTTAACACTGAGAACATAGATTGCGTAACTCAGTTCACAAGGCACAACCTGCTTCACAACTCAGATCACACGGCACAAAGAAAATAAGATTGTTAAGATGTCAGAACATCTTACCCAACATTCTTACAAAACAACTGCAGGAATGTACCCAATCCCAGACAGCACCAGAAAACCATTCTCCCCCTTTTTAGCCAAAACTTGGAAAAAGTGACCAAGACACGCCCAAACCCAGACGCAACACACCCAGATTTTGAAAAACCCCATCGGACACCAACCCAAAGAGAGAGTATTGAGACTAAAGAAGACCAAAGCAATCCTAAGCCGAGCATTTTCCTTAGAAAGTAACGAACCATAGAAAATAATGTTGGTTAATTCAAAGGGCCATTAATCAAAGGCAATAACTCCACCAAAAGCGCACCGACCAAGACTGCTTTGATTGTTTCTTCTTTTAAGAAAGCCGACCAAAGAACCCATTACATGCAAACATGTTTTATAACAATGTCCTGACATCATGTCAGGCATTGTCTCTTTTCTACTAGCCTGCCTTCAGACCTGACAAAGACTTCAAATATTGGCTTTTCAAACAAAGACACACAGAATCATCTTCTTCCTTCCAAAATTCTAAATGAAACACCTTCATCCAGAAATAATAGCATTGATGATGAACTTTCAGTGATTCTGAATTCAGTCAATAGAGAAAAATAAATTCTCCCATACTAAACCAATGATTCTTAGGCATCCATCAAGAATCATGGAACTTGCACTGCCAAGTCTCCCCCAACTTGCAACAGTAAAAATGTCAAGACATCCTTCTTGACATCTCATCCTCCCAGGATGGAAACATAATCACAGCTTGCTTGACGCATAATACAAACTGGAACCTGAACTGCACCCCCGCAATAATATATCTTAGATCAGGGAGCATCTCCCCAATCTGAGATAACCAGTGCTCCTCCAATGAACAATAAGCTGATGAATGGAAAACATAAGATGCATCTTTATGTCTTTAAGAGCGCACCCTCAGTCCAACCTACCTGCTGAACACAATCATCAACCCCTCTTATTGCTTCTTCTGACAAGAACCAATAATCACTCACACATGAACACCATCATGCTACCCATGAGGACATATCAGGATCACCATCCTAACATAACAAACTCTTGGATTGAGATCAAAGCTCCATTGATCCCTCTCGTCCAGAAACTATCCATACACCCCATGAATTCCTTTTGAATTCTCATGTATAGACCTTCTTGTTCCCTGAGATACAACCCAATTAATCTGGAATGATCCACATTCCTCAAAGAGACGCACATGGCCCCTTAGTTTGTTATAATGATGTCAGATATCGTATACATGCTCCAGAACTTCTCAGCTTGCGAAGCTGATCCACTACTAGCATGACTTGTAGCAAGGGGCAGTATCCCCTTCAGAAGATTTTCCACTGACCTTAACAAGGCCAACAACTGAGATAGACACCCCATAATCCAAGACAGTCATTCCTTCATCATTCTCCCGTATGATAACTTGGAATACTTATGATTTTCCTGGTGAATATCCACTTCTAAACGCATCAGAATCCAGACCTTCATGCAATCAACCCGTGATCCACTCCAGTCTTATAAAACCCTTACATCAGACTTCCAGGACAACTCTTCTACTCCATCATTCTCCCGCATGACAAGGTAGATACTTCTTAGACACGATGCATGTGACCAGTTCCTCACAGAACTTGAAATCCTCCTCCAAGGATAACCAACCCAAATGTTCTAACATCAGTTATGACATCCTTCACACATCATAGACACCAATCAACATAGTTCTAGATATGCTCCACCACTAGACTTACTATTTGCATAGTAATCCAAACTGAAGATCTTCAGACAACACTGCGCCACCAGCTTGAACAAAGAGAACTTCAGAAACCCAGAGAGAAATAAACTCTCATCCACCAAAAGAAGGTATACTTCCATCCTCAACCTAGAACTACCACCACAAGCTCCAAGAGAACCAGAACCTCCTTACGTTTTCAACTAACTACCCTTCTGCACAAGAGCAATCAGTTTCAAGAATCCTGCTTGAATGTACACTATAAAACCAACCAAATGCCACCTTTTGATTGATCTCACTCTTCTTCAGAACTCCCACAAGATACACTGATCCACCAATGAAATCAGATCTTCAAGTTACATGAACTACTTGCTCCATAGCAAGACATCTTGGATCCACCAAGCCTCTAGACATGTAACATCTTCCCATCCACAGCTACAACAAACTGTATGAGATAGACCTTTTTGAAGCATCCATAACTTCCATTCTCCTGTAGATCACCTTATCTTAAGCTGGTGTGCCACATCACCAGCTGAGATTCTGATGTTAAGCTAGATGTCAGAACATTCTGATACGACATCCAGCTGCTGAATTCTGCTCCTCCTTCTGCCACTTAGAAGAACCTTCTCCCTATTACAAAACAAGAGTTTCATGCTCTCATAGACTTGATTCAACAACCAAGTTTGAGTAGACAACCTTCATCCTGCTTTGAAACTCCAAAGACTTCACACCTGCCACATCTGAATCTTCAGATGAAAAAGTAGTCCTAGACTACACCACAGCCATACCAAAGAATGCCACTTTCCTTAGTAGAGCAGTCTGTAGAAAGTCAGAGATAACTGCCACTTAACTTTGACTTCCAATAAGAGCAAGATTCCATGCTCCAAAGTACCTAGATCAGAAATAAACTGATCCAAGTTGTGCCTTCACCAGCACTCTAACCCTCCTAGATCAGAAATAAACTGATCCAAGAAGTAACCATCAAGATTATGATGTCTTCATCTTCATCTTCAACAACATCAAAGTCCAGACCAGTTTATTGCCAGAAAACTCTCCAGAGAACATATGCTTCTGTCACACCCGACTGAAGCAGATTCTTAGGTCACCACCTAAGATCAAAACAGATGCTAAAGCGTATGTAGTACCCCTCCCATGATTCTGCATAAACTCTGATGATAAGATGTTCCAACATCTTGTTGAACATCTGCAATCTTGACTTTCAAGGATAATCAATTTAATACTTGTGAATTCCACAAATAGCAATTGATCTTATATCCTTGTCCAATAACCCTTCTTCACTGTTGTAGCTAAGCTCCACCAGATCACTTCATGAACACTTATCAAGTATTCACTCTTTTGCAAGTATCTTCTTTGAAGAACAGTGTTGAGATACCAAGGCTGCCACCCTTGACTCAAGTAACTAAGATTCTCTCTGAACGAACCTTATTTACCTCAACAATTCTAAAAACTCCAATCAGATTAGATCCACCCTTAGGGTTAAGAGAGATGAAACCTTTCTTGCTGTTTTGGATGGTGAAAATAAATCACCTCCACTTTCTTCAGATTGTGTTTCAAAGAAACACCTTCTAGTCATAAGAATAACTAGAAGAATCCAGATGCACGACTGAGATGCCTTTATGAGTGGACTTGAGAGAATTCTCAAGTATCTTTGACAACCTAGCCGATCAATAATTTATCAAACTCCCAGAGCAAGAACTTGATAAACTTAAACTCAACTCCTCTCCTCTTCAACTGACTTCAACTGCACCAAGAAACCAAGCTTCCAAGTACCAAGTCACCATACCAGATATCTTCCAACAACTCCCTTCATTCCATCGCTCCCGACTTTGGAATAAAAGAATGCAGATATCTTCACATATAGAGGCCGACGATTGAGATCTTCCACCAACTGTCTTCAGTAACAACTCCAGAATCCCATAATTCTAGAGCTCTTCCATCAGAAACACATGCAGCGGAACCACCAAGGAACAGATCCTGCTTACCCTAATAAGATGTCAGAACATCATATAAGACACCCCACCAAGAGAACTAGCCACTTCTCCTGAAGTTGTTGTAGAACCTCCTCAGCAACATGAACAACCTCTGGGTTGTTACCTTCGATCCAGAACATCCATCTCATCCATTAATACCCTTGAGTATGTCTGAGTTGATTGATCTAATCTTCAAAACTCCTCCTTGTTTAAACGCCAGAAAGTATCTCCCAAAGATCTCATCCAGAACCAGACAGGATGCCTGCTCTGATACCAATTGAAATTCAGGCATATGCAGACAACAGATGTCCTAATACATGTCAAGACATTGTGCTACATAATCATTTAAACATAGAGGCGCAACAGCAGACCGATACCTTGAATATTATAACTGCATAATCACAGATGTTACGAAATCTATTCTAACATGTCAGTCAAGAACAATAACAAAACTGTAAATTGCAGAATGTTAAATAAGACAGTATGTGTTAACCCAGTTCAGTGCAATTCACCTACATCTGGGGGATACCAATCCAGGAAGAAGACTTCACTATCTTGTAGTATTACCCTAAAGTTAAACTCCCCCATTTACAACTTTATCTAATCACTACCCTTAATGAATATCTTTACCAGAGTTAAACTCCATCGTTTACAACTCTGATATGAGAGACCTACTCACTCCCTTAATCACCAACTGTGATATCTCTGTCTTCTGCCAATTCTGAACCTCTGTCATGTTTTCTTGGCCAACAAGTTATCTTGGCCTTGCTTCAAAGCTTTGCCCAAGAATGATATACAAACCATTACCTAAAGGCTTCTGGTTTTGACCCTGTACTTATGCATTCCACTCTGTATCTCATACTACTGAGGGAGACTTACAACTCCTAAGAGAGCCAACGACTCTCAAACCCTAAACCCTTATTCAACACAAGAGAACTAGGTTACAAAGTTACAAGTGATACATAAGGAACATTCGATATGTAAAACCCTAGGTCTAAGTCTTCTTATATAGTCTTCTGTTGGGCTTTCTATCTTTGATCATGTGATTCCTTGATCTGCTCCTTAATTCTTGCAACAGATTAAAACCTGCCGACTCAGTAAGTCAGCCAGGATGTCGAGTCTCCAAGTTGGGACATCTTCTTTGACATCTTTTTCTTCTGCAGATTCTTCAATTATCTCATTAGTATGTTTTAGCAAAATTTAGTCAAACACCAGGAGCTTTCAATCTCCCCCTTTTGACAAATTTTGGCTAAAACATTTTCTTCTACATTCTCCAATCAGCAAGACTCCTTCATCAAGACTCCTTCATCTTGAGAATTGATTGGAGCTAAGGTCTGAGAGAGTCTCCCCCTCAACACATTCCCCCTTCTTTCAAGAGAGGTCCAGAAAAACAGAAGACTCCTCCAGAAAAGGAACATCAGTTGTAGGCTTCTTAACACTGAGAACATAGATTGCGTAACTCAGTTCACAAGGCACAACCTGCTTCACAACTCAGATCACACGACACAAAGAAAATAAGATTGTTAAGATGTCAGAACATCTTACCCAACATTCTTGCAAAACAACTGCAGGAATGTACCCAATCCCAGACAGCACCAGAAAACCATTCTCCCCCTTTTTAGCCAAAACTTGGAAAAAGTGACCAAGACACGCCCAAACCCAGACGCAACACACCCAGATTTTGAAAAACCCCATCGGACACCAACCCAAAGAGAGAGTATTGAGACTAAAGAAGACCAAAGCAATCCTAAGCCGAGCATTTTCCTTAGAAAGTAACGAACCATAGAAAATAACGTTGGTTAATTCAAAGGGCCATTAATCAAAGGCAATAACTCCACCAAAAGCGCACCGACCAAGACTGCTTTGATTGTTTCTTCTTTTAAGAAAGCCGACCAAAGAACCCATTACATGCAAACATGTTTTATAACAATGTCCTGACATCATGTCAGGCATTGTCTCTTTTCTACTAGCCTGCCTTCAGACCTGACAAAGACTTCAAATATTGGCTTTTCAAACAAAGACACACAGAATCATCTTCTTCCTTCCAAAATTCTAAATGAAACACCTTCATCCAGAAATAATAGCATTGATGATGAACTTTCAGTGATTCTGAATTCAGTCAATAGAGAAAAATAAATTCTCCCATACTAAACCAATGATTCTTAGGCATCCATCAAGAATCATGGAACTTGCACTGCCAAGTCTCCCCCAACTTGCAACAGTAAAAATGTCAAGACATCCTTCTTGACATCTCATCCTCCCAGGATGGAAACATAATCACAGCTTGCTTGACGCATAATACAAACTGGAACCTGAACTGCACCCCCGCAATAATATATCTTAGATCAGGGAGCATCTCCCCAATCTGAGATAACCAGTGCTCCTCCAATGAACAATAAGCTGATGAATGGAAAACATAAGATGCATCTTTATGTCTTTAAGAGCGCACCCTCAGTCCAACCTACCTGCTGAACACAATCATCAACCCCTCTTATTGCTTCTTCTGACAAGAACCAATAATCACTCACACATGAACACCATCATGCTACCCATGAGGACATATCAGGATCACCATCCTAACATAACAAACTCTTGGATTGAGATCAAAGCTCCATTGATCCCTCTCGTCCAGAAACTATCCATACACCCCATGAATTCCTTTTGAATTCTCATGTATAGACCTTCTTGTTCCCTGAGATACAACCCAATTAATCTGGAATGATCCACATTCCTCAAAGAGACGCACATGGCCCCTTAGTTTGTTATAATGATGTCAGATATCGTATACATGCTCCAGAACTTCTCAGCTTGCGAAGCTGATCCACTACTAGCATGACTTGTAGCAAGGGGCAGTATCCCCTTCAGAAGATTTTCCACTGACCTTAACAAGGCCAACAACTGAGATAGACACCCCATAATCCAAGACAGTCATTCCTTCATCATTCTCCCGTATGATAACTTGGAATACTTATGATTTTCCTGGTGAATATCCACTTCTAAACGCATCAGAATCCAGACCTTCATGCAATCAACCCGTGATCCACTCCAGTCTTATAAAACCCTTACATCAGACTTCCAGGACAACTCTTCTACTCCATCTTTCTCCCGCATGACAAGGTAGATACTTCTTAGACACGATGCATGTGACCAGTTCCTCACAGAACTTGAAATCCTCCTCCAAGGATAACCAACCCAAATGTTCTAACATCAGTTATGACATCCTTCACACATCATAGACACCAATCAACATAGTTCTAGATATGCTCCACCACTAGACTTACTATTTGCATAGTAATCTAAACTGAAGATCTTCAGACAACACTGCGCCACCAGCTTGAACAAAGAGAACTTCAGAAACCCAGAGAGAAATAAACTCTCATCCACCAAAAGAAGGTATACTTCCATCCTCAACCTAGAACTACCACCACAAGCTCCAAGAGAACCAGAACCTCCTTACGTTTTCAACTAACTACCCTTCTGCACAAGAGCAATCAGTTTCAAGAATCCTGCTTGAATGTACACTATAAAACCAACCAAATGCCACCTTTTGATTGATCTCACTCTTCTTCAGAACTCCCACAAGATACACTGATCCACCAATGAAATCAGATCTTCAAGTTACATGAACTACTTGCTCCATAGCAAGACATCTTGGATCCACCAAGCCTCTAGACATGTAACATCTTCCCATCCACAGCTACAACAAACTGTATGAGATAGACCTTTTTGAAGCATCCATAACTTCCATTCTCCTGTAGATCACCTTATCTTAAGCTGGTGTGCCACATCACCAGCTGAGATTCTGATGTTAAGCTAGATGTCAGAACATTCTGATACGACATCCAGCTGCTGAATTCTGCTCCTCCTTCTGCCACTTAGAAGAACCTTCTCCCTATTACAAAACAAGAGTTTCATGCTCTCATAGACTTGATTCAACAACCAAGTTTGAGTAGACAACCTTCATCCTGCTTTGAAACTCCAAAGACTTCACACCTGCCACATCTGAATCTTCAGATGAAAAAGTAGTCCTAGACTACACCACAGCCATACCAAAGAATGCCACTTTCCTTAGTAGAGCAGTCTGTAGAAAGTCAGAGATAACTGCCACTTAACTTTGACTTCCAATAAGAGCAAGATTCCATGCTCCAAAGTACCTAGATCAGAAATAAACTGATCCAAGTTGTGCCTTCACCAGCACTCTAACCCTCCTAGATCAGAAATAAACTGATCCAAGAAGTAACCATCAAGATTATGATGTCTTCATCTTCATCTTCAACAACATCAAAGTCCAGACCAGTTTATTGCCAGAAAACTCTCCAGAGAACATATGCTTCTGTCACACCCGACTGAAGCAGATTCTTAGGTCACCACCTAAGATCAAAACAGATGCTAAAGCGTATGTAGTACCCCTCCCATGATTCTGCATAAACTCTGATGATAAGATGTTCCAACATCTTGTTGAACATCTGCAATCTTGACTTTCAAGGATAATCAATTTAATACTTGTGAATTCCACAAATAGCAATTGATCTTATATCCTTGTCCAATAACCCTTCTTCACTGTTGTAGCTAAGCTCCACCAGATCACTTCATGAACACTTATCAAGTATTCACTCTTTTGCAAGTATCTTCTTTGAAGAACAGTGTTGAGATACCAAGGCTGCCACCCTTGACTCAAGTAACTAAGATTCTCTCTGAACGAACCTTATTTACCTCAACAATTCTAAAAACTCCAATCAGATTAGATCCACCCTTAGGGTTAAGAGAGATGAAACCTTTCTTGCTGTTTTGGATGGTGAAAATAAATCACCTCCACTTTCTTCAGATTGTGTTTCAAAGAAACACCTTCTAGTCATAAGAATAACTAGAAGAATCCAGATGCACGACTGAGATGCCTTTATGAGTGGACTTGAGAGAATTCTCAAGTATCTTTGACAACCTAGCCGATCAATAATTTATCAAACTCCCAGAGCAAGAACTTGATAAACTTAAACTCAACTCCTCTCCTCTTCAACTGACTTCAACTGCACCAAGAAACCAAGCTTCCAAGTACCAAGTCACCATACCAGATATCTTCCAACAACTCCCTTCATTCCATCGCTCCCGACTTTGGAATAAAAGAATGCAGATATCTTCACATATAGAGGCCGACGATTGAGATCTTCCACCAACTGTCTTCAGTAACAACTCCAGAATCCCATAATTCTAGAGCTCTTCCATCAGAAACACATGCAGCGGAACCACCAAGGAACAGATCCTGCTTACCCTAATAAGATGTCAGAACATCATATAAGACACCCCAACAAGAGAACTAGCCACTTCTCCTAAAGTTGTTGTAGAACCTCCTCAACAACATGAACAACCTCTGGGTTGTTACCTTCGATCCAGAACATCCATCTCATCCATTAATACCCTTGAGTATGTCTGAGTTGATTGATCTAATCTTCAAAACTCCTCCTTGTTTAAACGCCAGAAAGTATCTCCCAAAGATCTCATCCAGAACCAGACAGGATGCCTGCTCTGATACCAATTGAAATTCAGGCATATGCAGACAACAGATGTCCTAATACATGTCAAGACATTGTGCTACATAATCATTTAAACATAGAGGCGCAACAGCAGACCGTTACCTTGAATATTATAACTGCATAATCACAGATGTTACGACATCTATTCCAACATGTCAGTCAAGAACAATAACAAAACTATAAATTGTAGAATGTTAAATAAGACAGTATGTGTTAACCCAGTTCAGTGCAATTCACCTACATCTGGGGGATACCAATCCAGAAAGAAGACTTCACTATCTTGTAGTATTACCCTAAAGTTAGACTCCCCCATTTATAACTTTATCTAATCACTACCCTTAATGAATATCTTTACCAGAGTTAAACTCCATCGTTTACAACTCTGATATGAGAGACCTACTCACTCCCTTAATCACCAACTGTGATATCTCTGTCTTCTGCCAATTCTGAACCTCTGTCATGTTTTCTTGGCCAACAAGTTATCTTGGCCTTGCTTCAAAGCTTCGTCCAAGAATGATATACAAACCATTACCTAAAGGCTTCTGGTTTTGACCCTGTACCTATGCATTCCACTCTGTATCTCATACTACTGAGGGAGACTTACAACTCCTAAGAGAGCCAACGACTCTCAAACCCTAAACCCTTATTCAACACAAGAGAACTAGGTTACAAAGTTACAAGTGATACATAAGGAACATTCGATATGTAAAACCCTAGGTCTAAGTCTTCTTATATAGTCTTCTGTTGGGCTTTCTATCTTTGATCCTGTGATTCCTTGATTTGCTCCTTAATTCTTGCAACAGATTAAAACCTGCCGACTCAGTAAGTCAGCCAGGATGTCGAGTCTCCAAGTTGGGACATCTTCTTTGACATCTTTTTCTTCTGCAGATTCTTCAATTATCTCATTAGTATGTTTTAGCAAAATTTAGTCAAACACCAGGAGCTTTCAATCTCCCCCTTTTGACAAATTTTGGCTAAAACATTTTCTTCTGCATTCTGCAATCAGCAAGACTCCTTCATCAAGACTCCTTCATCTTGAGAATTGATCAGAGCTAAGGTCTGAGAGTGTCTCCCCCTCAACACATTCCCCCTTCTTTCAAGAGAAGTCCAGAAAAACAGAAGACTCCTCCAGAAAAGGAACAACAATTGTAGGCTTCTTGACACTGAGAACATAGGTTGCGTAACTCATTTCACAAGACACAACCTGCTTCAGAACTCAGATCACACGACACAAAGAAAATAAGATTGTTAAGATTTCAGAACATCTTATCCAACATTCTTGCAAAACAACTGCAGGAATGTACCCAATCCCAGACAGCACCAGAAAACCATTCTCCTCCTTTTAGTCAAAACTTGGCAAAATTGACCAAGACAGCCCCAAACCCAGACGCAACACACCCAGATTTTGAAAAACCCCATCGGACTCCAACCCAAAGAGAGAGTATTGAGACTAAAGAAGACCAAAGCAATCCTATTTATAGACGAGCATTTTCCTTAGAAAGTAACGAACCACAGAAAATAACGCTGGTTAATTCAAAGAGCCATTAATCAAAGGCAATAACTCCACCAAAAGCGCACCGACCAAGACTGCTTTGACTGTTTCTTCTTTTAACAAAGCCGACCAAAGAACCCATTACATGCAAACATGTTTTATAACAATGTCCTGACATCATGTCAGGCATTGTCTCTTTTCTCCTAGCCTGCCTTCAGACTTGACAAAGACTTTAAATATTAGCTTTTCAAACAAAGACACACAGAATCATCTTCTTCCTTCCAAAATTCTAAATGAAACACCTTCATCCAGAAATAATAGCATTGATGATGAACTTTCAATGATTCTGAATTCAGTCAGCAGAGAAAAATAAATTATCCCATACTAAACCAATGATTCTTAGGCATCCATCAAGAATCATAGAACTTGCACTGCCAAGTCTCCTCCAATTTGCAACAGTACAAATGTCAAGACATCCTTCTTGACATCTCATCCTCCCAGGATGGAAACATAATCATAGCTTGCTTGACGCACAATACAAACTGGAACCTGAACTGCACCCCCACAATAATATATCTTAGATCAGGGAGCATCTCCCCCTATCTGAGATAACTAGTGCTCCTCCAATGACACTAAGCTGATGAATGGAAAACATAAGACGCATCTTCATGTCTTCAAGAGCGTACCCTTAGTCCAACTTGTAGCGCGGTTTTTGTGGTTTCGAATCACTATCGCTTTGGTACTATAGTTCGATTCATTTTTTATCCTGTGAAGCTGATTAAGGAAGGGAAATAGATGTCTCCAATTAACCCTGCTTGCATACTGAATTTAAACAGATGACTGTTGGTTTACAGATGCTATCAAAAAAGGGGGGGGGTCTTGTCTTAGGTTATTTTGCTCAAGAATACCGTGTCTGGACTATTTACGAGGCTTTTGGTAAGGTGTTAGATCTAATGCTTTTGGTTGACTGATGGAGGTACTTGATTTTGAATTTTTGATTAGTATGCTCGCTAAGATTTTGCAATCTTATGCCTACGTATTCCCGTTTAACGAAACAGGGAAATCAGAGCGATCGTAGTTCCCTCCTCTTTTAAGGGAGGAAAAAAAAGATGTTTTGATGTCTCGTTCAAAGCCCAAGACAGAGGCTAAAAGGAGTATTTGTATCTTGTTCAAAGCCCAAGATATGAAGCTGAAGGGTTTTGTGTGTCTTGTTCAAAGCCCAAGATTGAAGCTAAAAGGTTTGACTGAGAGAGAACTTGTCATCTCTAAAGAGGAATTGTATGCCTTGATTAAAGCATAAGTTTGATGCTAAAAGTTTGATTGACTCAACCGGGGATTTCTCTATACAAAGCCTAAGAGGAGGCTATTGACCCAACAAGAGGGTGTTATTATTTGTCTCGTACGAAGCCCGAGATAGAGGCTAAAAGGGTTGACTCAACAAGAGAGTACTAACAAGTAACTGACTCAACAAGATAGTGCTTTTTATATGTCTTATACGAAGCCCAAGACGGAGGCTAAAAAGGTTTGACTCAACAAGAGAGTACTTTTATCTGTCTTATACGAAGCCCAAGACGGAGGCTAAGAAGGTTGACTCAACAAGAGAGTCTTTTATACTCAATAAGAGAGTGATTTGCTATCTCGTACGAAGCCAGAGATAGAGGCTAAAAAGGAAAGTGACTCAACAAGAGAGTCTTAAACAGGGATGGACTCAACAAGAGAGTCTGAAAAGGTTAAATCCTCTAGGGGAAATCATTGTACAAAGCCCAAGAGGAGGCTGACTGTGCTGAGGAAAGATCATTATACAAAGCCTAAGAGGAGGCTAACTTACTGCTGAGGATTAGATCCATAGGCAGGCCCAAGGGTGAGGAACTCTCCTGAGAGAGACCAACTTTCTGCTGGAGATTTATCCAGAGTGATCGGTGTTTTTTCCTATGTTTGAAAGGAACTTAAGAATGTATTTGAGACTCAAGGGGTTTAGACTGTCCAAGTCTACGGGTGTTGAAGAGTTTTATCTTTTGTAGGATGCCCAAAGGAGGGCAAGGGCTTTAAGGGATGAGGATTAACCCTGAGGTGGCCATAGGTTTGACACTGGAAAGACTGCTCTAGCAAAGGATGACTAAGTTCTGTCTTATACCTTTAAGAGGTCATTAGGGTCCTTGTATTAAGCCCAAGAGAAGGCATGAGAACTTCTAAGAAGCCGAAGGGTCCTTGTACAATGCCCAAGAGGAAGCGGGGATGCTTTTAGGAAGCCTGTGGGTCCCCAAACCAAGAAAAGTTCAAGAAATACAATTCACAGAGAAGAGATTATTCCAGGAAAGTTCGAGAATTTGGAAGAAACTCAAGAGATGATATTCACGGAGAATAGATCAACTCTGGGGAGTAGAGTTTCTTTGACAATTTCTAAGGGTGACAGTCTGAGAAAAGGTTCACCGAGAATATTGTCTTTCTCTTTGTTCCATATTGTTTAACCCCAAGAGAAGGGAAGACTGTATCTGGAATCCTATGGGGGATCTAGTTTTGTTTGTATTTAAGAGTGACCAACAGACTTTACCTAGTTCTAGACGTAGTTGCTGGGGAAAACTCTAAATAACTATACTAGTATATATATAGTTGATATATGACGAGTATTTAAAAGGATGTGAAAGAAGACTTACAGAGAAACAGCCCCACAATACAGTTATATATATATATATATATATATATATATATATATGAAAGCGGTAAATGAAAGCGGATAAACACTTACCCGTTGTAGAGCTTCCATGTTGTTTTGTTAGTTGTTCAACAAAGAAACTAAAGAAAGTTTTGATAACATATATTTGAATTCAAAATTAAAGGAGAAAGTGTGTTGTACCCCAAATTTTACCCTTAGATCCATTGATCTCTTGCATGTCATACTAGGTCAATCATGTTGCATAGCTAACCCTTTTATCAGGTTTTTGTTTGTGTTTGTTTCATTTGTGAATCAGGTTTAACTTAGGAAGATTCAAGAGGTGATTAATCAATATTTTGGATGGAGCATTGAACCAAGCAAGTCTCTAAGAGATATCTCTGTAACCCTCTCCATGATCCTCTCCATAACCAAATACCTGTCCATTTTTGTTCACCCTCAATTATCATTTTGTATTCCTAACCAATTTCAATAGTCCTTTATTAACCAATTTTATCCAATTCCTTTATTTTTCAAACCATATCCACAACCATTTCAATTACCAAATTCACCCATTATTTAGCTTTTTTTTTCCTAATAATTTTCTTTTATAACAAAAAAGAAGGAAAAACCAATTCTAATATTTGTTCATAAGCCCACCATGATAGGCCCATCGTGACCAAAAGTATGTTACAAAATATGGAAATGAAATGCATTAGCCAAGGACCAATAGGAAATGAGCAATTTGCTTTGACTTTTCAACTTTGCCACATTGACCAATGGAAGGGCGACGCGTGGACATCAAAGAAACAAAACATCTAAAATGCTTCCTTCTCCCTTGTCGTGCTTACGAATTGCAGAAGAGAAGAGAGAAATTCAAAATACAATTGTATCAATTCGTCCAAAATCAAATCCATCATCAATCCCTTGGCGCGTTTATTCATTTTGAATTCTCCAAAGACAATTCTCGTTTAAGCTTTCAACGGTTTGGTTCATTAAAAATGTTTCTGAGGCATTACTCATTTCAGCATCCAACCTGTTCTCATCTGCAAATCTCTTCACGCAATCCCAATCTTTGCCTCATCTGATACCCTCTCAATGACATCAAAGGAGGAGCTCTGAAGCAATACATGAAGTAGTGAAATTGACCCCGCAACCTTTGAGATTTTGTGCAGCAAAGCAGTGCATTTGTCTTCAAGGAGTGGACCATATTTGAATTCAAAAAGAGACGTTGTAACCCTAGCTTTTCACTCAGCACACCAAGTGTTTGTGCTTTGGACTCAAGCAACCCAAGCCCATTTGCTCAACCTATAAAAGGAGCTTGCTTCTACACTTCAACTCACCAAGAATTCTCACAAACACTAAAATATTCTCTGAAATTTCCTAAGTTTCGAGCAAGAAAGGAGGGAGGTGGCTTTGGAGTGTTTTGGAAGGAAAAGCAGTCAGCATACTTGAAGGCAATGGACATTACTCCACTTGGTATCACATTCTTTCCCTCGTGTTAATCATGCTCATTTGATATTATTGTGTCATATGCATTTTGTTGCTCTTTACTTGTGTATCTTGCTAATATATGCTTGAATATGTTGTTTATGTGCTCATGGCTTGATTTCATAAAATAGATGATGTTGTTCATTGACATGATATACATGTATGCTTTTTGTGTTGAGTTATAATGCCTCTGGTTTTGTTCATTGAATGGCTGCAACATTATAAGTTCTCATTGTGGTATTGTATTGTCAAGTCTAGATGTTTGATTTTTTTTGTTAACCCACTTGTATGACATATATGCTTAGATGTTACTTTAAGACAAGAGACTCATGAATCTTAGCTCCTCTATGTGGTTCTGATAAGTTGTGGGATGGTTGAGCCCATCTATTTTTGTTGGTAGTTTGAATGTTTGATTGTTGCTGTTAAGTTGTTCTCTCTAAAGTAGCACTGATTTTTCTGTCACCATCATATATGATCATTGTGTGTTCTCAAGTCATGGCTTGAACTTTATTGTTGTTGATGCTTGGTTAACATTTTGATTATTCATGTATGTGCTTATATTGGTATGCATCACTTTGCCTTGGCATTGATTTTGGCTGACTATGTGCCTAAGTTTGGTCTACTTGAACTGTTATGTTGCTTAGTGTTTCAGTTTCTTGTGTTACAGTCCATTGGTTTGATATTAGTAATATAGGCGTAGGTTTCATATCCATGAATATTGAACTTAGGATAAGAATGGTGTTGCTGTCAGTTTGCTTTGAGTTGTTCCCATCATGTGCCTCAATATTCCATGACCTGTCATACCATGTTACTTCAATTTATGCATGTTAATACTATTGTGTGAAACTGTTAACTTCAGAGAGTTGTGTTTGGTGACATCATTTTCCATGCTAAACTTTGTGTTCCTGATATGTATTGCTAGCTTTGATTTGTCATCTGACATGCTTCTAGGTTATGATTGTATGATACCATTTGTTTGAATCTGAGCTTGGTTGCTATGATATGTCCTATTCTGTCTTGAATATATATGTGATTCATAAGAGGCTCTTGACCATCATGATGTGTGTGTACTTATCATTGTAACATGGCTGATTTTTCCTGATGTGTGTAGCTGTTTTGTGTATCTGATACTCATGTCTAGCTGTTACTTGATTTAGATGCCACTATGTTTGAACCTTTATTCTTTATGACAGTGATGTGTTTCTAACTTACCTTGCTCTTGCACTGATTTGTTTGTTTACATTAAACTTATGTTTGAATCCATGCCATTCTGTTTTGGATTCCATGATTTACAAGTTTGTTTATCAGTTGTGTCCAAGATGTATTCTTTCATTGAATCCCATTTGAATGTGTGAGCTCATTACTTTGTGGAATGTAATTGCCCTAATGACATGTTACTAGTATGCTGCTGTAACACCTCAAAATTTGCCTTGTTGTTTTTAGATAACTGGCTTAGGTTTCTTTTCATTTCTTGCATTTGCATTGTGCATAGCATCTGGTTCTTAGCATGAGATCGAGGTATTTGGTTCAACTCAAGGGCAAAAGCTTCTTATGAGCTCCATAAGCTTCTCACATCCTTATATGGTGGCCCAAGGGTATTTGAATGAGGGATTCTCCAAGTGGTTATATCAAGGGTTGGTGTCCTTACACTGATGACCAAAACTAGGGTTTTATGGTTAAGGGTCCTAAGCTCAAGGAGTTGATTCAAACCTTTCACCAAGGTTCTCCATATGTCAAAACAAGTCTAAGGATGGATTTTGAGCCAAAAATTCACCATGGAAGACCTCAGACGATTCAGTAGCTTACAGATGAAGTAATTAGTCAAACTGGTCAACTGAAAAGTAAAACTAGGGTTTTGAGAGGTCCTCATCATGGTAATCAAGTCAAGAGACCTTTATTTGGTCTATGGAAGGTTTTCATGATCACAATTTGCAAAAATCAAGCTTTGGTAAAAAGTTGCTAAATTGGGAAAGTGACTTGTAATTTCAAGTTACTATTTTTGGCATATTTTCAACCAACTTTAACCAAACTTTTCATGATCAAAAATACTTCAAACGAATTTTTGCCCAACACCAAAGTTGTAGATCTCTTTCTCCTCTTTCCAAAGAGTGGTGGATCATGATCATATCATTTTTAGATCAAGAGTTATGGGCATTTGAAGTTAAAGGGCATTTGGTGTTCCACCATGCATACCATTTTGACGTAACTTGCAAGATGCATTTTAACTCACCAATATGGCTTCTAATTGTTCAGTTCACCTCACCACATTCCAATGCACCTCATTTAGCATCATTTTGAGCCAAGAATTGAATGAATCCGTGGATTACATAGTCATAATTCATCATTATGCAATTTTGCAAGTTCACTTGGAATTCATAATTCAGTTACTCTCCAGCCCCAAGATCAATCCAAAGGTGGTCCTTGCATCAAAAGGAAAATAGTCATGCACTTTTCATGAAGAATGCACGAGCCAAATACCTCATGTGCACACATTTGCAAATTTGCAAAACAGCCCAAAACTTATTGCTCTCAAGTCCTTGAAGTTTAAAACCCTAAACAGTAGCATTGGCACACTATATAAGCTAACTCACACGAATTTCTCAGCAGCTACTATTCATTTTCATCACTTTTCAAAGTTTTGCTCTCAAGTTTCTCTCCTTCGATTCTCCCAATCCTTCAAGGTTCCTCCATTTTTTTTGGTTGGTTTATGATCAGTAAAGCACAAGGAAGAGAAATCCACCACTATTTTGAGGTTTAAGCAAGGAATTCATCAAGTTGAGTTCAGAGTTTCAACTTTCGGATTCAAGGATTCAGGCCAGTTTGAAGGTCTAATTGCATTTATTTTGCAATTAGACGGTTGAAGGAGTTGATCTGCAACTTATCTTGGAGTTTCTTGACGTATTTCCAGTTCTGCAAATCTCAGGTGAGCTCCAAATTCATAGATCTAGAATTGATTTTTGTTGTGTGTTTAATGTTCATCTTGATGTGCTGAGCTCATATATGTGTTTGGATTTGATTTTCAACGTGAATCATGGCTGGAATTTAGATCTGAAATTTTCAGATCCAAACTTGTTTCGTTCGATTCTTGAAATATATGCATGCTAAATGATTTTGAGTGGCATATTTGTGATCTACGTGAGTTGCTGAATATTTTGATGTATGATTTGTTGTTTTTGGTTATTGTTTGAAGTTTGGTGACCGGAGAGTGGCCGGAGAAGATGACCGGCGCTTCTCCGGCCGGTGAGGGTTTAATTAGGGTTTGTGGTTTTCCAGTTTGAATCTCATGCGTTGGATTGTGATTAATTTGCCAGTTTGATTCTCGTGCGTTGGATCTTGGTTATGTAGTGTTAATTAAGTTGATTAGGGTTTAGTGGATCTGATTAAGTCATGACCGTTTGATTTCATTTAATTAGTGCATTTGAATGTGGACCATTGGATTGTTGACTTTAATTTGTTTGACTGAGAGCGTGAGCCTGTGGATCTGGAGACTTTTTGTGTTTGACTCAATCTTAGCCGTTCGTTGTTTCTGAAGGTTTGATAGCGCTTGGGCCTTTTCTGCTGTTTACACCCCCGTTTCTGAGCCCATGATCATTTGCATGCGTTTGGATTTCTTTTTGCACCCCTGTCTTCATTTCATTTTCTTTTTATTTTTTATTTTCATACCATTTCATAATTAATTGTTAAAAAATACTTGCATGTGCTAAAAAATTCCAAAAAAATTCATCATTCCTCCTCATCATTAAAATTAATTTTTTACATTTTATTTTATTATTTTTGCATTTAAATTTCATTAAATATTAATTTTCCAAAGTATTTTTTTTCTCATTTGCATTTCATATTGCATACTTCATGTTGCATTTTTTATTTCTCTCATTTTAAAAGTGATTTGATCCTGATTCTTTTTGTGTTGTGTTCATAACATGTTGAGGTATGTTTGAGATTTTTGGCATGATTTTTAGGTCCTTTTTGGATGACTTTTGATGTGTTGCTTTGAGCATGAATGTATGAAATCCTATTGATGCTTTGACCTAATTGTTGATTGACTTTGGTTCTGATTCATTGCTTGTGGATTTGATATGTCAATTATACATGTTTGAGATGCTTGAATACTGAGTGAAATAATTTTTGAGGCATGTTTGTTATTTCTTTGAAGCATGAACTTTAACTTGTCCAACTTGTGAATGTATGCTTCATGTTTGGTTTGCTTGATCATGAAGGCACTTGTGCCATAATTTGGGGTCTTGTTTTAGAATTGATAACATGTTAATTGACTTCTGGTTGTGATATTTGGATCTCATCTTTGCATGTTTGATGTTTGCCTTGCACTTTAAGTCACTTGTTTCACAAGAATGAATCATGCTTCACTTCACTTCACCTCTTCTTCTTTGCTTCTTAATTGATTGTGAAAGTGTTTGTATGACTGGAATGATGTTTGAAGATCTTGTTTAGGCACATATTTAGGATTGTGTCACTTCTGGACTTGGTCTACTTTGTGGAATTTTGACTTGGTTGCTTCACATGATCACTTCTCTTCATCTCACTCTTTCTTTAATGACTTGAATGGTACTTGATTGACTTCTCCCTTTTCTTTTTTTGACTAATTGTGCATGACTAATATTAAAGGTCAGTAGGACCATTAGGTTCTGAACTTGATGTTTGATTTACCTTAGAACTTGTTTCTTTATTGCCTTATGCTTGTTTGAGTTTCATTTTGTCATATGTGAATACTTCTAACATTTTCAGGGTCAAATGGTAAGTTGTTTGAGTGTGGATATGCTTCCACATTTTACTTTCTTCCTTTATCTTTTAACTTTCATACTTGTGTTTGAAGTGAGCTTAGGCCACTTGTGTTTCACTTCTCTTTCTCCTCCTTCTCTTTCACTCTTTTCATCCCTCGAGTCGCAAGACTTGTTTAAGTCTTGGATTCTCTCCCTTTAGAGCTACCTAGTCCAACTTAATTTTCGATTAAGCTTGGAGTAGGATTAGCATTAGGTTAGGTAGTCGTCTCTCCTAAACCTCACTGACCATAGGACATCCATGCATGATAACATTAGGACTCTTAGTTTCCCTTTAGAGTTCCCTTTTGTGTCGCTTCTCTTCTCATCTCAAACTTCTTGAAGACACTTAATAAAATATGACGTATATTGCGCTCGAGCCTTAAGTGTAGGAAGTGAAGAACGAGGGGTCTCCTCTCTTCTTCTAGGGTGTTTAGCATACGTCTCATTCGGGGGCGATCATGCGACTCACTCGTTCCCGCATCGTAGACTTTGGTGCAATGTAAGTTACGAACTAACTCAAAACACTTCTGTCTAAAAAACACCAAACAAATTCAAATCTTTTTTGATCCTTCGGGATCGTTGGGTTTCAGAATTCTTTCAGAAAAGAGCTCGTCGCTCACATAAAAAACCACTTACCCATCCGTGGTCGTACCCACGAACTACGTCAGCTCTGATTCCTCTCTCTCGTCCGATTGAGGATACGTAGGCACAAGACAGCGATTGTCTTGGCGAGCAACCTCCCCCCAGTTCCCGTCCGAACTACGTTGACTCTGACTTTCCCATTGCACTGAGGGAGTACGTAGGCCTAGGACAACGATACCGTCCTATCGAGTCACTTCTTTTCTTTTCTTCTTCGTTTCTCCGTTCTTTCCGTTCTCGTTTCTTTGCCGATCCAGTAGCATTGGAGTTCCAGATGACGACGCCCTTTGATGCAGACAGCAAGCATGGATCCCATCGAGTGCGATGGACGTGTTGGGTGCTAACACCTTCCCTTCGCGTAACCGACTCCCGTACCCGTTCTCTTGGTCGCGTGACCATGCTCTTTCCCTTTCCCTTCTTTCAGGTTTACGCAGTGTTTCCTTTCCCTCCCTTGGGATAAATACACTTTACTGGCGAGTCTGTGTTCTTTTGCGCCACTCTCGCGTTTGTACCGTTGGATGCAAATCTTTCGGGAGCGACAACTGGCCACTCTGCTGGGGATATCTGGTTGACCTATGCTGGTCCTTCCCCTTTAGCGAGTCGATCCTAGCGCTTGTCTGTTTATTTTCTTTGGGTGTTTTTGTGGTGCTTTGCTTTGTTGTATATTACTGTATTTACTGTCTTATTTACTTTACTGTACTTACAACTCTTTATTGCATTGCATTGCATTTCATTTATTACTGTCATACTGGATATTGCTGTGCTGTTCTGCTGCTGGATTTTCTGTTTGCAGGGTGGGTAGGATTCATGAGAGAAAAGCCCAATACCAAGGCTTGAGCATATACCTATGATTAGCGTGGAAAGTAGTGTGACTTGTTTGGCATTTGGCCAGACGAAGTATACATGAAAACTCCACATCCAGACGAGGTTTTCTTGGTAATATTCTGTCCTGTCCATTTGGGGCAGACGATGGAATATAACCTGGAAAGCTGTCGACTCTGGCGACCATCCCCGAGGACTCAGTTGCGGCACTCCTCCCGAGATGTGACAGTGGCAGCCCACGTTCTGTGGCAAACCCATTGCACATTCTCGATCCGAGGACCCAATGCTGGGAACTTGCTATAGGATTTCCCTTTTTGTAGTGAATCAGCGGACGACCTCTTTGATTGGCGATAGCATTGTATCCTTCGGGCTGAATGTGCTATTGCTTCTCAAACCTCTGAAGCTGAGGATCTTTTGTTTTGGAGAATCGGTTGAGGCCTCCTCTTTTGATGATGATGCCAAACTAGAAATGGTAACGTATCATCATTTCTAGACCTGAGAGCCCGGGATACTGAACATCCTAGTACCCACATGTGAGAGGGGATGGGTGTTTGCAGGTTTGCAGGTAACCGAGACCTCCAACCTACCTGGTTTCTGGGTTTCTCATCTGTGTATATTATCCTGATATTCTGACGGTTTGATTGGGTTGTTATTCTGGATTTTTGGGTTTCTGGTATTCTGGGTCTTATTTAGTTAGCAGAACAGCAGCAGTTTGAGCATTTTGGATACCTTGATCCCATGCCTGCATTTTGCATCATCTTTTTGCATTCTGACATGTTTGTTCATTTGTAGGGTTGCATCCTAACTTTGATTCCGGTTGTCTGAAGACTGTCCATGATGAGTATTAGCGCTGAAAAAAGAAAGAACATCATCCCGTACAAGTTCCCAGAGCTTCATCTAGACGCTGTGCACAAGATCTCGGCTATGGCAAAACCTGAGGTATTGGCAGATTTCAGAGAAGAATATGGGAGGATTCTGAGTTTCGCCCGGAATGTTACCAATTATGAGTTCAGGGCCCTGCACACTCTGGCACAGTTCTATGACCCTCAACTCCAGTGTTTTCTATTTGCTGATTATCTTTTGGCTCCAACGTTGGAAGAATTTGCTCTTATTTTGGATGTTTCGGTCAAAGAGGGAGCTCCCTTCTATCCTTCTAAGGAGTTTCCTGATTTGGAAAGGGTTGCTGCTACTTTACGTTTGGATCAGTCACTGTTGAAGAAAAATATTGCTAGTAAAGGGGGTTATCAAGGTTTTCACACGAAGTTTTTGATCGAACAGGCTGCTACTTGTGCTAAGGCTAAGTGTTGGTCAGTGTTCAATGCAATTCTGGCTATGTGTGTTTATGGAACGGCGTTATTCCCTAATGTGAAGGATTTTGTAGATGCACATGCTGTCCGGATATTCACCACGAAGAATCTGGTACCTATCTTGCTTGGGGATCTGTATTATTCGATGCACTATAAGAATGAGAAAAGGAGAGGCGGACCTCTTTATTGTTGTGCTTCAATTTTCTATAAGTGGTTTGCTGATCGTCTTCCCAAATCTGGGGCATTCGAAGACACTAAAGGAACTTTAGATTGGGCAAAGAGATTAATGGGGTTAAGGGTCGACAACTTAGTTTGGATCAATCGTGATTTGTTGGGCCGAGAGATCCTGGTTAGTTGTGGAGGTTACCCAAACGTACCTTTAATAGGAAGGAAGGGGGGAATTAACTACAACCTCATTCTTACTATTAGGCAATTTGGGTATGCTTTAAAGGAGCCGCCAAAAGGCCAAGATGTGCAAGAGTCTCTATTTTTGGGTGAGGAAGCCAATCTGGAAGTGTTGAAAGAAGCTGCAAACGCTTGGAGAGATCGCCATAAGAAAGGAAAGACTTCTTTTGGAAAGTGTAACAACAAAGCTTTTCTTGCGTATGAAGACTGGGTTCAGAGCAGAGTAGGGAGTGTACTTTTGCCATTCTGCAGGGAACCTCCTTCTTACCCTTTGCTGATTGAACCCCCAACCATGATTGAGATGGAGAAGTATAACCAATTATGGGCTAAAAAGGAGAAGATTCGAGAGGAGAACCGTGAGTTGCAAAAGGAAATCTACCAGTTGAAACATGAGCGAGGTGAGGCTGTTCATATTGCCAAGCTGAAGACAGAACGTCTCGCTGAGAAAGAAAAGGAGCTGGTTGAAGAGATAGCAGCTAGGAAAAGGGTAGGACAAGCTCTAAAAGGCGTTTGCAAGACTCTCAAATCCAAGAAGGATGACTTAGCCAGGGCTTGGGCGAAGATTCACAGGTTCAATGCTTACCAAAATACTGCAATCACGGCCAATAAGCAGAAAGAAGATAAGCATTTGGAGCAGATTGAGAGTCTGAAGTTGAAGCTCAGGAAGAAGGATGAGGAGATCTTGTCAGGGACGTTCCGAAGACACGCAGTTGAGGAACGGCTCAAAGAAGCCATAGCAACCATGGAAGAGCTGAAAATACAAGCAGGAGTGAAGAGGTCTAAGTGGGAGTGCTCTAGCTCAGGCAGTGGCCCTCATACGGTGCAAGATCCTTGAAGGGAACTTTACTCTGTAGTTTATATTTTGTTCTTTCTTTGTATTTTGGGTCACCACCAGAATTGTTGGCTGGGACCTCTGCTTATTTTTGTTTCAGGCTATTTTTTGGTACCTTGGGTTGTAATTTCTAACAGTGATTCACTCTGATTTATATGAGCAGCAGTTTCATCCTATTTCACCTTTAAACTGGAATCAAGGGGTGGATCACCCTGTAAATATACAAACATGTTTGCATTTGCATTTGCATAATCATAATCATTTTTGCATTGCAGGTTATCTTGGTTTCTCTGGTTTTCTTATGCTCTCTCTTTCTTTCAGTCAGGATTGATCAACCAACTCATCGTTATTCTACTCGGCTCAATCAAAACAGAGTCATGGACAAAGTTTAGGCAGATATGGCCGCTATGCAAGCTCGCATCGACCAGTTCATGGAAATGATGCAGGGTGTGGTGCAAAGTCAGAACGAGTTCAGAACTCTGGTATCCTACACGGTGGTCTTATTAACCGTAATATCCCTCCGGGCGGAGTTGGTGCTGGTGGACAGGGCAGAATTCCTACAGTGGTTGGAGAGGGAAGTACTATTCGGGCTATCCATGGCCATCATTTTGATGATCAACAGGACGATGTGTTCTCGGTCAGAAGTTTAGATGCTGCCTTTCCTGTGGTCAGTGATGAAAGAATCCGTTTAATCGAAGCTCAATTGAAAAGAGTGGTGAAACAGGATGATTTGGGGATTGATTTGGACGACCTAGGGTTGGTCCCTGATGTTGTTATTCCACACAAGATTCAGATTCCTACGCTAGAAAAGTACAATGGTTCTACCTGCCCAAGGACTCATATGAAGGCCTATACCAGGAAGATGGCTGCTCACGCTAAGGATGAAAAGTTAATGATGCACTTCTTCCAAGACAGCCTGTCTGGCGCGTCTTTGGAATGGTACATGGGGCTAGAAAGCAGAGATGTTCATACCTGGAGAGAGCTAGCTGCAGCTTTCATCAAGCATTAGCAGTACAACACAGACATGGCTCCTAACAGAACTCAGCTGTTGAGCATGTCCCAGAAGAATGATGAGAGTTTCAAAGAATACGCGCAAAGGTGGCGTGAATTGGCGGCCTAAGCACTACTATGAGAAGCTTTTGCCTTGTTCTCTAGGCAAGTTTGCAGATGTGATTGCTATTGGGCAGAAGATAGAGGTCGGAATTAAGGCTGGGAAGGTTTCTAGCGGTGATGGATCGTCTTTCGGACAGGGAAAAAAGCCGTTTGATAATTATAAGAAGAAAGGAGAGACCAACGCTGTATCATCCCACAGGGGAAAAGGGAAACAGCGCCAGTTTAACAATCAACAGGTAGCATCAGTAACCATTCCAGTAACATTACCTCCACCACAGCAGCAAAGGGGTAATGCTAATCAGAATAGGCAGCAGGGTCAGTATCAGAACAGACAGAGGAATGCAGAGAGGCATTTTGATCAACCCCCAATGTCATATGCACAGTTGTTGCAACATTTATTGCAGTTGCGTCTAGTTGAGCTTCGTACCCTGGCTCCACCAACAGGGGAACTCCCACGAGGCTACGATGCTAACGCACACTGCGATTTTCATTCTGGTGCTCCTGGGCACACGATGGAGAAGTGCAGGGCATTTCAGCACAAGGTGCAGGACCTTGTGGACTCTAAAGCCATCAATTTCTCGAATGACGGACCCAATGTTATTCAAAACCCGATGCCTAATCACAATGGGCCAAGGGTGAATGCTATAATCGAGGACTGTGAAACTTTGAATTTGATCATGGATGTGGAGGAACTGAAGACTCCGTTGGTGGTGGTTAAGAACAGGTTATTGAAAGGTGATGTCTATCCGGGCTGTGGTGAGAACTGCTCAGATTGTTTGATAAAGGCTAATGGTTGTGATTCGTTGAAGAGGGGTATTCAGAATCTGATTGATGAGGGCTATTTACAGTTTGACAGAGGTAATCAGCTAGAAGAGGTTGTTAGTGAAAAGGTTGCCACTATCACTATCCCGTTCAAAACAATTACTATTTCTGGTCCAACAAGGCCACCTCCAGTCATTATCACAAGGGCTGGACCCATTCCGTACGAGAGTTCTAAGGCTATTCCGTGGAATTATGGTGCAGAGGTGTTTGTCAATGGGCAAAAGCAAGAGCTAATGAATACTTCACCAGTGGGTTCTAGTTCAGGGGTTAAAGTTGAGACTGATGCTATAACCAGAAGTGGTAGAGTGCTCCCTCCGGTTAACGATCAACCCAGTACCTCTAGGCAAGATAGAGGAAAACAGGCGATGGATGGTTCTATTCAGACTCCAGTGATTGTGGAATCTACAGTGAAGCCGGTTGATGATGCTTTTTCAGAAAATGTAGAGGAATTTATGAGGCTCATCCGAAAAAGTGATTATAAGATCGTGGACCAATTACATCAGACCCCGTCCAAGATCTCTATTCTGTCTCTGCTCTTGTGTTCTGAGGCTCACAGGAATGCTCTTTTGAAGGTTTTGAATGCAGCCTACGTTCCTCAAGAGATCTCTGTTAATCAGCTGGAAGGGGCTGTAGCGCACGTGAATGCGGGTAACGGCCTGGGTTTTACAGATCTTGACTTGACTTCTGCTGGCAGGAATCATAACAATGCCCTGCATATTTCGATCGAATGTCGTGGCTCGCTGACGTCACATGTCTTGGTTGATACCGGTTCATCGTTGAATGTATTGCCCAAGAAAGCTTTGATGAAGTTAGATACTCGTGGTTTGATTTGTACACCAAGTGACTTGGTGGTGCGAGCTTTTGATGGCTCGAAGAGATCTGTTTTTGGCGAGATTATGCTTCCGATCAAGGTTGGACAGGAAATCTTTAATGCAACATTTTACATTATGGATATTCAGCCAGCGTATAGCTGTTTATTGGGTCGCCCTTGGATCCATGGGGCAGGTGCTGTAACTTCCACTTTGCATCAAAAGCTAAAGTATATGGTTGATGGTCACATAGTGACAGTATGCGGAGAAGAAGACATAATGATCAGTCAGCTGTCAACCTTCAAATACGTGGAAGTGGATGGGGAAATCCACGAGACGTTGTGCCAGGGATTTGAGAAGGTGAAAGTTGCTGAAGAAGTTGTTCAGTCTGAAGCTGTAGTGCAACCTGTAGTGGTAAATCAACCTGAGGGTTCCATGTCTTCGTTAAGAGACGCCAAAGCTGTGGTTGAAATGGGTAGCTCACAGAGGTGGGGCCAGGTGGTTGAAGTCCAGAAAAAGAAGGATACTTATGGATTGGGATATAAGCCATCCAAAAGAGATGAGGATCCCCCAAAATTCTATGGCCCTGTCCGGTTCACTAGCGCTGGAGTTTTCTTCGACAGAGTTAATGCTGTTGGGGAAGAAGGAGACAGTGATTGCGATATGGATAGCTGGATCCGTCCTTGTGTCCCAGGAGAAAGTCTGCACAACTGGTCTTCCGAGAAAGTCATTCAAGTGACAGGCTTCGAGTAATTGCTTTGTTTTCCTATTTTGTTAATCCTACGTTCTGCCCAAGACGTAGTGATTCTGTTTGTAGGGCTTTTAACTGTCGCATGTTTTGCTTTATCATCAATAAAGGACTTTTCACACTCAAAAATTTTGATCTCTGTCTTTCTGTTTTTATTTTTATGCATTAAAAAAAAACCCACATCAAAATGGCAATGTGTTTCTTTTGTTGCATCATAATAAAACATACCTCATAAATCATTGCAGGTCTTTTTGTTCAGATGACACCGATCACGACTCAGCTATAGCTCGGTATGACTTTGACAATCCAATCTATCAGGCTGAGGAAGAGGCTGACGAAGATTGTGAACTGCCCGAAGAGTTGGCCAGATTGTTGAAGCAAGAGGAGAGAGTCATCCAACCTCATCAGGAGGAAATTGAGATTGTGAATCTGGGAACCGAGGACGCTAGAAAGGAAGTAAGAGTAGGGGCTGCGTTGGAAGACTGTGTCAAGGGAAGATTGATTGAAATGCTCCGAGAGTATGTTGACATCTTCGCCTGGTCTTACCAAGATATGCCTGGGCTCGATACTGATATTGTCGTACACCGGCTACCGCTCAAAGAAGGTTGTGCTCCGGTCAAGCAAAAGTTGAGAAGAACTAAACCGGAGATGTCTGTCAAGATCAAGGAAGAGGTTCAGAAGCAGTTGGACGCCGGATTTCTTGCCGTAACAAATTATCCTCCATGGGTTGCTAACATCGTGCCTGTACCTAAGAAGGATGGGAATGTCAGGATGTGTGTTGATTACAGGGATTTGAATAGAGCCAGCCCAAAGGATGATTTCCCGCTCCCTCACATTGACGTGTTAGTTGACAATACTGCTCAGTATTCTGTGTTTTCCTTCATGGATGGCTTCTTTGGGTATAACCAAATCAAGATGGCCCCAGAGGACATGGAGAAAACAACATTCATAACACCGTGGGGAACTTTCTGCTACAAAGTGATGCCCTTTGGATTGAAAAATGCAGGGGCAACTTACCAGCGGGCGATGGTGACTCTCTTTCATGATATGATTCACAAAGAGATTGAAGTCTATGTTGATGACATGATTGCGAAGTCACAGACGGAAGAAGAACATTTGGTGAATCTTCAAAAATTATTTGAAAGGTTAAGGAAATTCAGACTAAGGTTGAACCCAAACAAATGCACCTTCGGGGTGAGATCAGGAAAATTGCTGGGGTTTATTGTTAGTGAAAAAGGTATTGAGGTTGATCCTACAAAGGTAAAACCCATACAAGAAATGCCTGTGCCGAAAACAGAAAAAGAGGTTCGTGGTTTCTTGGGGAGATTGAATTACATTGCTAGGTTCATCTCGCATCTCACAGCCACGTGTGAACCAATCTTCAAGTTGCTAAGAAAAGATCAAGCGGTCAGGTGGAATGAAAATTGTCAAAAGGCATTTGAAAAGATTAAAGAATACTTGCAGGAACCTCCGGTCCTTATGCCGCCAGTGCCAGGAAGACCTTTGATTATGTATCTCACGGTTCTTGAGAATTCAATGGGTTGTGTGCTCGGTCAACAAGACGAGTCAGGTAAAAAAGAGCACGCCATCTATTACCTGAGTAAGAAGTTTACTGATTGCGAGTCAAGATACTCGATGCTGGAGAAAACATGTTGTGCACTCGCTTGGGCCGCTAAGCGTTTGAGGCAGTACATGTTAAACCATACAACCCTTTTGATTTCGAAGATGGATCCAATCAAGTATGTGTTTGAGAAGCAAGCACTTTCTGGTAGAATAGCCCGTTGGCAGATGGTTCTGACAGAATATGATATTCAGTATGTTTCCCAAAAGGCCATTAAGGGAAGTGTGTTGTCAGAGTATCTTGCCGAACAACTAATTGTGGATTATCAACCAATGAAGTTTGAGTTTCCGGATGAGCACATCATGTATCTGAAGATGAAGGATTGTGAAGAGCCTTTGCCTGATGAAGGACCTGAGATTGGGTCTCAGTGGAAGATGGTTTTTGATGGGGCTGTTAATTCATATGGCAACGGAATCGGGGCAATCATTACGACTCCACAGGGCTCTCATATACCCTTTACTGCCCGATTAGCGTTCATATGCACCAACAATGAGGCGGAGTATGAAGCATGCATCATGGGGTTAGAAGAAGCAATTGATTTGAGAATCAAGAACCTCGATGTTTATGGTGATTCTGCGTTGGTGGTTAATCAGATTACAGGAGAATGGGAGACTCGTCAAGTAAATCTTGTTCCATATAACAATTATGCCAGAAGATTGCTACCTTTCTTTGACAGAATAGACTTCCATCATATTCCCCGGATAGAGAATCAGATGGCTGATGCGTTGGCAACGTTGTCATCAATGTATAAAGTGAATCTTTGGAATGAAGCTCCCTCAATCAGAATCATGCGCTTGGATAGACCTGCTTTTGTATTTGCAGTTGAAGGGGTATCAGATGGCCAACCTTTGTATCATGACATTAAAGTCTTCTTGAAGAGTCAGGAATACCCAGCTGGGGCATCTTCCAAAGATAAAAAGACATTGAGGAGGTTATCAGGAAACTTCTTTTTGAACAAGGATGATGTGTTGTACAAGAGAAACTTTGACATGGTCTTGCTACGTTGTGTTGATGAACACGAGGCAGGCTTGTTAATGGAAGAGGTTCACGAAGGTTCCTTCGGTACTCATGCCAATGGGCATGCTATGGCCAGAAAATTGTTGAGAGCGGGGTATTATTGGATGACTATGGAGTCTGACTGTTTTAAATACGCCCAGAAATGTCATAAATGCCAGATTTATGCTGACAAGGTGCACGTACCGCCTACTCCTCTGAATGTTTTGTTGTCACCTTGGCCTTTTGCAATGTGGGGCATTGACATGATTGGAAAGATCGAGCCGACTGCTTCAAATGGACATCGTTTTATCCTGGTGGCTATTGATTATTTCACGAAGTGGGTGGAAGCAGCATCGTATGCCAATGTCACCAAACAAGTGGTAGCCCGGTTTATTAAGAAGGACATCATCTGCCGGTATGGAGTCCCGGAGAGAATCATTACTGATAATGGTTCAAATCTGAATAACAAGATGATGAAGGAGCTATGCCAGAGCTTTAAAATCGAACATCACAATTCTTCTCCCTATCGTCCGAAGATGAATGGGGCTGTTGAAGCGGCTAATAAGAACATAAAGAAGATTGTGCAGAAGATGGTAGTGACATACAAAGACTGGCATGAGATGTTGCCTTACGCTTTGCATGGATATCGTACTTAGGTACGCACCTCGACTGGGGCAACTCCTTTCTCACTGGTGTATGGCATGGAAGCAGTCTTGCCATTAGAAGTTGAGATTCCTTCTTTGAGAATTCTGACAGATGTGAAGCTGGATGAAGTTGAATGGGTGCGTTCCCGGCTGAATGAATTGAACCTCATTGAAGAGAAGAGATTGAAAGCCATTGCGCATGGCCGGTTGTATCAGAGCAGGATGAAGAAAGCCTTTGATCAGAAGGTGCGTCCTCGGTGTTTTCAAGCTGGTGAATTAGTTCTGAAAAGGATCACTCCTCCTCAAACAGATCACAGGGGCAAGTGGACTCCGAATTACGAAGGGCCATATGTAGTAAGACAGGTTTTCTCTGGTGGAGCCTTATTACTCTCAACTATGGATGGCGAAGATTTTAGGTCCCCTGTGAACGCGGATGTAGTCAAAAAATACTTTGCATAAAAGAGACCCGCTGAGCATAAAAAGAAGGTTCAGGCAAAAATGGGGCATCCTGGCGAACCATAAAAAGAAAAGGTTCGGGCAAAAATTAGGGATAAAAAGAAAAAGAATAAACCCGCAAGGTTGAAAACCTGAAAAGGCAACCTTGGCAAAAATGGGTATCCCGGTGGATTGAAAACCCGAGAAGGGCGATCCAGGCAAAAGTTAGGGATTTTAAAGCAAAGACTACGATCCGCGTTCGATCTGTGATCACTGTTCGCACTTGGAAAATTCGGAGGAAAGGAATCAGTCCAGTTAGTCGTCTTCGAAGGCCAAAGTATCTGCGGATGAACAAGTCATATGGGTTATAGCTGAGTTGAGTCATGGTGGATGTCTGTTCCCCACATTGCCGACATTTGTATTTTATTTTGCTTTTTGTGCAATTACCTCTTTTTAGGAATTGCTTCCAGATGTAAATGCCTATTCACAGGCCAATTCATTCAATAAAGTTTGCATTTCAGTTAAAGAGCTTTTGTTTTCTGTTTTACCTGTTTTGTTTGTGAAAATGTCCGATATTTTTGATAAAAACATTACATGCTAAAACGTTGAGCTTTATGACACAAGATGGAAAAACAGTGGCAATTGCTTAGGCGACAGTCACCATGTGGATAATCAATGTATTCATTCTTGCACATAGACTTTTTGTTGGTTTTGCAGGATGACAGGTGTACTTCCCCTAGTAGAGTCGCTCTCTCCATCTTTGAAGTCTGATCTTCCTCAGCGGTTGGATGCTTTCCCCAGTAGAGTAGAGCTCTCCTCAACTTTGAAGTCTGATCGTCCTCAGCAGGTTATTACTCTTCCCCATCAGAGTATCGAGGGTCGTCTTCCTCAACCAGAGTATAAAGAAGTAATTCCCTAAGCGGAGTCGTTAAGGATCGTTTTCCTTAGCAGGATATAAGAGGTTTTTTCCCAGGCCAGAGTTGTGACTTGGCACATCTTTCTTCAGCAAGTGAAGTCTCCCCACGAAGCATGGGACAGCTATTTGTTCCCCAGCTAGTCAGGAAGCATGTGTTATCCCCTAGCAGGTGAATGTTGACAATTACTTTCTCTCCCGAGCGGAGTCGTTGAGGATCGTCTTCCTCAGCAAAGTACAGAGGATTATATACCAAGCCGAAGTCGTGTTTGGATTATTATTCCCCAGCAAGTACTCAGAAGTTGATTGCTTTGAGGTGAATGTTGCCTTACCTCCAACAGGAAGTTTGTGGACGAAGATTTTATTATCCCCACAGGGTCCTGGTGTCTACTTTCCTCGGTTGGTCAGAAAGTATAGTCTCGACGACAATGGTTTGATCTAGTACCCAGCAAGGTGAGGGTAAAGTTACTTCCCTAGCAGCAGATTAAGCTCATTTCCCCAATCAGAGTCTGGTGGTGAGTGGTATCCCCAGCAGGTCTTAAGGCCAATCGTTTTTGGCAGGCGCCGAAGCCAAGTTCTGAAATAGTTGGTCATCCCCAGCGGTCGAATTTCCATCTTCAGTATTCATATCCCTCCCCGGCTGAGTGGGTATTCTCTCGGAGCTTCGTCCATCTCTAGCAGAGTTGTTGATCTTGATATTCCCTAACAGAGTGGATATTCTCTTGGAGTTTCGTCCATCTCCGACAGAATTGGTGATTGTGATATTCCCTAGCAGGGAGAAGTTTTCCTCAACAAGTTTTCCTTTGTTTCAGTGGCAATTTAGTTTGCCGTCCCTAGCGGAGTTACTTCTGGTCTTCAGCATTTATTTTGCTGGGACGTCTCTTTTGCATTACATAAGCATTTGTTTTGCATAGCATCCTCCCAAATGCGTAGCATTTCCACTTCATGTGGGGCATTACGGCAAAATTCAAACATATGCATCCGAAGCGTAAGCCAGGTTTGAGTTTTCCTTCGTCAGGAAAAGCCGGATTTCAGAAAGATGTCTTTACTCCACAGGTGTTGGGTTAAACAATATTTGACAGTTCCCCGGCAGAATGTCTTGCCAGGATTGTTTATCCTTGATTCTATTTGTACCCCTCCGTCCAAGTGGTCCTTTGGTTTATTCCCTCAAGATTTTACCGTCAGACACCCGTCCGTGTTCTTTCAGCACCCGTCCGTGTTTGACCCTTTTATTTCAATGCCAGTCCGCATTGACATTTGACACTCGTCTGTGTTTCCTTCAGCGCCCGTGTTTGAACCTTTGATTTCAATACCAGTCCGTATTGACCTTTTGATGACACTCATCCGTGTTGCCTTCCATTCCCCAGCGAGATTAATTCCCGATAAAGTTGTTTTACAACCTTTTTTCAGTACCCGTCCGTATTGAAACCTCTTACACCCGTCCGTGTACCTTTTTTAATACCCGTCCGTATTGAAATCTTTTACACTCGTCCGTGTACCTTTTTCAGTACCCGTCCGTATTGAATTTTCGACACCCGTCCGTGTACATTTTCAATCCTCAGAGAGGTCATCTTGAAATCTTTTACACCCGTCCGTGTACTTCTTTCAATGCCCATCTGTATTGAATCCATTTGGCACTCGTCCGTGTACCATTTTCAACACCCGTCTGTGTTTGAACATTTATTTCAATGTCCGTCCGCATTGACATTTTACACCCGTCCGTGTATCTTCTCAATACCCGTCCGTATTTGACATCCTGGATTCCTTGACACCCGTCCGTGTTCATCCCCTGCATAGCTAACACTCGTTTGTGTTTATTTCAGGACTTTTCAATACAGTTTTGGTCTCCAACACTCGTACATGTCGTGGCAGTGCAGCATTTTTTTGTTTGTTCCCCAGTGGAGTCGTCCCTCCCTTGAGGATTGCAAATTTTAGGTTTCTTTTGGTATTCAATCTCCGTGAATCCTTGGAACGCATGATAGCCGTCACCATCATACCTTCAGGATCAAGTTGATTGAATAGGGGCAGCTGTAACACCTCAAAATTTGCCTTGTTGTTTTTAGATAACTGGCTTAGGTTTCTTTTCATTTCTTGCATTTGCATTGTGCATAGCATCTGGTTCTTAGCATGGGATCGAGGTATTTGGTTCAACTCAAGGGCAAAAGCTTCTTATGAGCTCCATAAGCTTCTCACATCCTTATATGGTGGCCCAAGGGTATTTCAATGAGGGATTCTCCAAGTGGTTATATCAAGGGTTGGTGTCCTTACACTGATGACCAAAACTAGGGTTTTATGGTTAAGGGTCCTAAGCTCAAGGAGTTGATTCAAACCTTTCACCAAGGTTCTCCATATGTCAAAACAAGTCTAAGGATGGATTTTGAGCCAAAAATTCACCATGGAAGACCTCAGATGATTCAGTAGCTTACAGATGAAGTAATCAGTCAAACTGGTCAACTGAAAAGTAAAACTAGGGTTTTGAGAGGTCCTCATCATGGTAATCAAGTCAAGAGACCTTTATTTGGTCTATGGAAGGTTTTCATGATCACAATTTTCAAAAATCAAGCTTTGGTAAAAAGTTGCTAAATTGGGAAAGTGACTTGTAATTTCAAGTTACTATTTTTGGCATATTTTCAACCAAATTTAACCAAACTTTTCATGATCAAAACTGCTTCAAACGAATTTTTGCCCAACACCAAAGTTGTAGATCTCTTTCTCCTCTTTCCAAAGAGTGGTGGATCATGATCATATCATTTTTAGATCAAGAGTTATGGGCATTTGAAGTTAAAGGGCATTTGGTGTTCCACCATGCATACCATTTTGACGTAACTTGCAAGATGCATTTTAACTCACCAATATGGCTTCTAATTGTTCAGTTCACCTCACCACATTCCAATGCACCTCATTTAGCATCATTTTGAGCCAAGAATTGAATGAATCCGTGGATTACATAGTCATAATTCATCATTATGCAATTTTGCAAGTTCACTTGGAATTCATAATTCAGTTACTCTCCAGCCCCAAGATCAATCCAAAGGTGGTCCTTGCATCAAAAGGAAAACAGTCATGCACTTTTCATGAAGAATGCACGAGCCAAATACCTCATGTGCACACATTTGCAAATTTGCAAAACAGCCCAAAACTCATTGCTCTCAAGTCCTTGAAGTTTAAAACCCTAAACAGTAGCATTGGCACACTATATAAGCTAACTCACACGAATTTCTCAGCAGTTACTATTCATTTTCATCACTTTTCAAAATTTTGCTCTCAAGTTTCTCTCCTTCGATTCTCCCAATCCTTCAAGGTTCCTCCATTTTTTTTGGTTGGTTTATGATCAATAAAGCATAAGGAAGAGAAATCCACCACTGTTTTGAGGTTTAAGCAAGGAATTCATCAAGTTGAGTTCAGAGTTTCAACTTTCGGATTCGAGGATTCAGGCCAGTTTGAAGGTCTAATTGCATTTATTTTGCAATTAAACGGTTGAAGGAGTTGATCTGCAGCTTATCTTGGAGTTTCTTGACGTATTTCCAGTTCTGCAAATCTCAGGTGAGCTCCAAATTCATAGATCTAGAATTGATTTTTGTTGTGTGTTTAATGTTCATCTTGATGTGCTGAGCTTATATATGTGTTTGGATTTGATTTTCAACGTGAATCATGGCTGGAATTTAGATCTGAAATTTTCAGATCCAAACTTGTTTCGTTCGATTCTTGAAATATATGCTTGCTAAATGATTTTGAGTGGCATATTTGTGATCTAAGTGAGTTGCTGAACATTTTGATGTTTGATTTGTTGTTTTTGGTTATTGTTTGAAGTTTGGTGACCGGAGAGTGGCCGGAGAAGATGACCGGCTCTTCTCCGGCCGGTGAGGGTTTAATTAGGGTTTGTGGTTTTCCAGTTTGAATCTCATGCGTTGGATTGTGATTAATTTTCCAGTTTGATTCTCGTGCGTTGGATCTTGGTTATGTGGTGTTAATTAAGTTGATTAGGGTTTAGTGGATCTGATTAAGTCATGACCGTTTGATTTCATTTAATTAGTGCATTTGAATGTGGACCATTGGATTGTTGACTTTAATTTGTTTGACTGAGAGCGTGAGCCTGTGGATCTGGAGACTTTTTGTGTTTGACTCAATCTTAGCCGTTCGTTGTTTCTGAAGGTTTGATAGCGCTTGGGCCTTTTCTGCTGTTTACACCCCCGTTTCTGAGCCCATGATCATTTGCATGCGTTTGGATTTCTTTTTGCACCCCTGTCTTCATTTCATTTTCTTTTTATTTTTTATTTTCATACCATTTCATAATTAATTGTTAAAAAATACTTGCATGTGCTAAAAAATTCCAAAAAAATTCATCATTCCTCCTCATCATTAAAATTAATTTTTCACATTTTATTTTATTATTTTTGCATTTAAATTTCATTAAATATTAATTTTCCAAAGTATTTTTTTTCTCATTTGCATTTCATATTGCATACTTCATGTTGCATTTTTTATTTCTCTCATTTTAAAAGTGATTTGATCCTGATTCTTTTTGTGTTGTGTTCATAACATGTTGAGGTATGTTTGAGATTTTTGGCATGATTTTTAGGTCCTTTTTGGATGACTTTTGATGTGTTGCTTTGAGCATGAATGTATGAAATCCTATTGATGCTTTGACCTAATTGTTGATTGACTTTGGTTCTGATTCATTGCTTGTGGATTTGATATGTCAATTATACATGTTTGAGATGCTTGAATACTGAGTGAAATAATTTTTGAGGCATGTTTGTTATTTCTTTGAAGCATGAACTTTAACTTGTCCAACTTGTGAATGTATGCTTCATGTTTGGTTTGCTTGATCATGAAGGCACTTGTGCCATAATTTGGGGTCTTGTTTTAGAATTGATAACATGTTAATTGACTTCTGGTTGTGATATTTGGATCTCATCTTTGCTTGTTTGATGTTTGCCTTGCACTTTAAGTCACTTGTTTCACAAGAATGAATCATGCTTCACTTCACTTCACCTCTTCTTCTTTGCTTCTTAATTGATTGTGAAAGTGTTTGTATGACTGGAATGATGTTTGAAGATCTTGTTTAGGCACATATTTAGGATTTTGTCACTTCTGGACTTGGTCTACTTTGTGGAATTTTGACTTGGTTGCTTCACATGATCACTTCTCTTCATCTCACTCTTTCTTTAATGACTTGAATGGTACTTGATTGACTTCTCCCTTTTCTTTTTTTGACTAATTGTGCATGACTAATATTAAAGGTCAGTAGGACCATTAGGTTCTGAACTTGATGTTTGATTTACCTTAGAACTTGTTTCTTTATTGCCTTATGCTTGTTTGAGTTTCATTTTGTCATATGTGAATACTTCTAACATTTTAAGGGGCAAATGGTAAGTTGTTTGAGTGTGGATATGCTTCCACATTTTACTTTCTTCCTTTATCTTTTAACTTTCATACTTGTGTTTGAAGTGAGCTTAGGCCACTTGTGTTTCACTTCTCTTTCTCCTCCTTCTCTTTCACTCTTTTCATCCCTCGAGTCGCAAGACTTGTTTAAGTCTTGGATTCTCTCCCTTTAGAGCTACCTAGTCCAACTTAATTTTTGATTAAGCTTGGAGTAGGATTAGCATTAGGTTAGGTAGTCGTCTCTCCTAAACCTCACTGACCATAGGACATCCATGCATGATAACATTAGGACTCTTAGTTTCCCTTTAGAGTTCCCTTTTGTGTCGCTTCTCTTCTCATCTCAAACTTCTTGAAGACACTTAATAAAATATGACGTATATTGCGCTCGAGCCTTAAGTGTAGGAAGTGAAGAACGAGGGGTCTCCTATCTTCTTCTAGGGTGTTTAGCATACGTCTCATTCGGGGGCGATCATGCGACTCACTCGTTCCCGCATCGTAGACTTTGGTGCAATGTAAGTTACGAACTAACTCAAAACACTTCTGTCTAAAAAACACCAAACAAATTCAATCTTTTTTGATCCTTCGGGATCGTTGGGTTTCAGACTTCTTTCAGAAAAGAGCTCGTCGCTCACATAAAAAAACACTTACCCATCCGTGGTCGTACCCACGAACTACGTCAGCTCTGATTCCTATCTCTCGTCCGATTGAGGATACGTAGGCACAAGACAACGATTGTCTTGGCGAGCAACCTCCCCCCAGTTCCCGTCCGAACTACGTTGACTCTGACTTTCCCATTGCACTGAGGGAGTACGTAGGCCTAGGACAACGATACCATCCTATCGAGTCACTTCTTTTCTTTTCTTCTTCGTTTCTCCGTTCTTTCCGTTCTCGTTTCTTTGCCGATCCAGTAGCATTGGAGTTCCAGATGACGACTCCCTTTGATGCAGACAGCAAGCGTGGATCCCATCGAGTACGATGGACGTGTTGGGTGCTAACACCTTCCCTTCGCGTAACCGACTCCCGTACCCGTTCTCTTGGTCGCGTGACCATGCTCTTTCCCTTTCCCTTCTTTCAGGTTTACGCAGTGTTTCCTTTCCCTCCCTTGGGATAAATACACTTTGCTGGCGACTCTATGTTCTTTTGCGCCACTCTCGCGTTTGTACCGTTGGATGCGAATCTTTCGGGAGCGACAACTGCTGACTGCTTATGTTATTGAGATTGTTGCCATCATTTCTTAACATCCTTTTAATATATCCTAGACCTGCCACTGACAGTTAGGGTGACCTCAGAGTATGCCTTTATCTTGATCTGACTTATCCCCTCTCTTTCACCACTCATTGTGACATGTTTGAATTGCTTTTGAACTTTGAGAGAGTATCATTGGAACTGACTGCATCACGACTTAATTTGTCCTCCTCATTCGTTGCATTTTTGAACACTTAATCTTGTTAATCATGTGATCTAAAATTCTAGCACATCTCTGCTACCCTACATTAAGCATGCTAAAGTCTTGAGATTGTTTAGATATACATGAATTAAACCTTGGCATGTTGTTGTAAATTCAATAGTCTATATGTGTGTTTGTTTATTGCATTCAAGTTATTACTTGGTTCCCTTTTGAATATGCTGCATGCTTGCTACCATGGCTATGTTGAATTTCTTACTTTATACATTCAACTGTTTTTACTTTATGTCCAATGTGCATGATGGAAACATTTGCTTAAGTATCCCACACGTGTGTTAATTCATGATGTTGAGGTTTGGATTATATGTGCTTCTGTTGGCAATGGTTGATGTTTGAATGGCATGGCATGGTTGATTTTCTTTCGTGCGCAATAGGTGTTATGGTTGGTTTGCTTTGTTAATTTGAAATGTGCGCGCATGAATGGCCTATGTATTTATTAAGTTGGATATGTTACCGGATGTAACAGCCACCCCAGTGGCAAGCACACACTATCACACGCCCTTTCACCTATAGGACTGGGGTTCAAATCCCCCTCGCCCTAGTCCTTTTGTTTATTTTTTCTGATTTTCGCTTCTTTTTACATATATATGTGTGTTCTCACTATGTATTCAAGAGCGCGCGTTGGCTTGGTTGGCTTTGGTTTTAACCTGTGAGCGAAGGGTCCTGGGTTCAATCCCTAGGAGTGCTCTTTCCTCTCTTTTTAATACTTAGTTGTTTTTACTTATTTTATTTTTTCAAGTTTATGCTTAAACTTCCAACTTTCATAACTTGCTTGTTTTTCATCCTTTTTCTTCCATTCTTTTTGCTATATTCTTCTAATTGAATCTACTTTTTTAATATAAAAAGAAATGGTTGGAAATGTTTAATACTATTTGCTTTTATTCATGGAAATTCTTCTAAGGTTTTGTTGTACCTTCTTTATTCATCTTGTCATATTATCTTTGTTTATCATGTTTGAGTAATATCTAATGTATGATTCTAACTTTGCATTGATATCATAATTTTGTTTCATCTCATATCTTATTCATATCTTCTTACATCATCATATTTGAATTATAACTCTTTATCTTTTAGTAATTTTACAACTGTTACCTTCCCCTCATTCCAAAGGGAGATCATCCTAAAATTGACTCATGAGTCACTAAACAACCATTCTACCTTATTCTTTAGGTTTATCCTATTTATTGGCCTCATGAGAGCCAATGAAATCATAACTTAGAAATAGGTTAGAGTTTTGAACTCTATGTGGTTCTCATCATCATGAGAAATCACTTTCCCCCTTATAACTTAGATTTAGAGAGTTATCGTGAACTCTAAAATGAGCTCATACTCATTTCCCCTTGGAACTTTGGCCATAGTCAATGGTTCCTTTTTCACCCTTAGATCGGTGAACTACGGATACTCTGATTCCACTCCCTTCAGGATACGTAGGTGCAAAGTGCGATACTTTGTCGAGTATACTTAGTTACTAACCCCTAGGGTTTCAACCTTTAGCATAGCACCCTTAGCAAGAAAACTTTAGCATAACACAAATACTAACAAGAGGTTCCTGTAGAGTACTACAGATACTTAGGGTGCTAATACCTTCCCTTAGTATAACCAACCCCCGAACCTTAGATCTCCCCCTTTAGATTTTTCTCGATCTTGAACCTTTCCTTTGGATAAATCAATGTCGGTGGTAAACTTCAAAGTTTTGCGATGCAAGTTAATTAATAGCTTGTCATCCGATTCTCACCGCAACAGAAATGGCGACTTCACTGGGGAAGTTCTTATCTTTTTTAGGGTTAAGCCCACCTTGTTTTTGCTTGTTTTATTTATGCTTGTTTGCTATATTTGTGTATATCTGTTTGATTGCCTCTATATTTGCTTTGCTTGAGATCTTTTGTTGGGTTGGTTCTTGAGTGGTGAGATAAATCCTAACCCGGATTCGAGTGCACTTATGATAGGACGATGGTATATTCAAGGAGGCTTTGAGGGAGTCGATTCCTGAAAAAGTTGACTTGAGACACCATCACTCAGTTGAGGCCCTCTTGAGAATCTAGTCATGTTGAACGAGTCTATTCGTGAAAACGTGCTACTCTCGACCTAGGAGCCCTTGATATTGAGAACCGTAGTTACCAAACCCCACTTAAGCCTTTTAGGATGTAGTGCGGTGACCATGATGGAGTCTATTTCTGAATTGGTTGTCACGCGATACTACACTCAGACGAGATCCTCTTGAGAATTTTATTGATTACCAAGTCATCTGGGAAGTCGATAAAATCCGAAAGATGGGTTGTCGACTCTGGGAACTTCTTAGAACCCTGTTCAGCAGATGAAAACCAGTAGTACATACCAAAGGGAAGGGTAAACCCTGGCTCCATGCTTAAACCTATCCCCTGTTGTTTGTGCTTTGTGTGTCTTTGTGTGTGCTTTTGCATTCATACATCATAAGCATTCATGTTGCATCTGTTTCATGGAACTCAGATTTTTTTTTCTTATATCAGAGGGATATCATGGATAGCTCAAGAAGAAACACCATCAAATACACTTTCAAGAGTCCAAAATTGGATGACCTAAGGAGATTAGGAGATTTGCTAACAGACCCTGAAGGATTCATAGACAGATATGGGAAGTTATGGGTTTTTTTGAAGAAGAATATTGATGAAGGACTCCTCTCAACTCTGCTTCAGTTTTATGATCCAAAGTATCACTGCTTCACGTTTCCTGACTATCAACTTTTGCCCACCCTCGAGGAGTACTCTCAGATAATTGGTTTGCCTATCAAGGATGAGTCCCCGTTTCCTATCTTTGAAAGGGATCCTAAAGAAGAAGAAATAGCCAAGAAAACTCATCTGGAGTTAGTTGACGTCAAAAGCAATTTGACTTCTAAGGGAGGAATTTTTGGGTTAACAGCTAAGTTTTTGGTTGAAAAGGCTCGTTATTTTGCTAAACACTCCAACCGGGATGCCTTTGAAGTTGTTTTTGCATTGCTCGTCTATGAACTTTTCTTGTTTCCAAACATTGACAACTTTGTGGATCTAAATGCAATCAAAATCTTCTTGAAACAGAATCTGGTACCTACCCTGCATGCTGAAGCTTATCGCTCAGTCCATACAAGAAACGCTCATGGAAATGGACAGATTACTTGTTGTGTCCTCGTATTGTATAGATGGTTTATTTCACATCTACCAAAGGCAAGTGCATTTTGGGATTCCAAGAAAGGATGGTGGTCTCAGAAGATTATGGAAATCTCCCATGCAGACATTGACTGGTATAATCGGGTGTATGATGGAATCCTAATTATAGATAGCTGTGGAAATTATGGCAATGTGCCTCTTCTTGGCATTAAAGGTGGTATTAGCTACAACCCTGTGTTAGCACGATGCCAATTAGGGTATCCTTTAGAGGATAAACCTCTCAGTATTCATGTGGAAAACATCTACTTTGAAGTATATGACAAGAACGAAGAACAGAAGAAGTTGATCTTGAAGGCTTGGGGTAGCAAGCGCAAAAGAGGAAGAAGTTCTTTGGCGAGACCTAACTTTGTGTCATTGGAGCCCTATCTCTAATGGGTCAGAAGAAGAGCTATAGAGTTAAAGATGCCCTACAAAAGGCAGGAACCAATTGCTTTAAAGAAAGAGTCTGTTTTATACTTTATGTCCAAAGAAGAAGAGCTGGAGATTTCCTTAAGACAAGCCCAACGGTCAGAAGAAGCCTGGAAGCTCAAGTATCAAGTGGTTGTTGAAGAAAACCTGGAACTCCAGAAGCAGCTACAAACCAAGAATGAAGAGTTACTCTCATGCAAGAAGAGAAAAGCCCTGGAAGATCCAAGTTCCTCTAACACTCAGCCTCCTGCTTGGAAATCCATCCTCGACAACCTCGTCGCAGAAAGGGATCAGATGGAGAAAGAAATCAGAAGACTCAACATGAGACTCTTAGGAGAATTTCCTTAGGACTTTCTAGATTTTATTTAGCTTCATGTTTAGTGCTCTTAAAAGTGTATCAACTTTTGTAATTCACCTTTTTAATGAGAATGAGTTCTTTTGATATCTCTTGATATTCTGCGAGTGTCTGAATTCCATGAAACTTTGCGTTGCATCTTGCATTCTCCGCTAAACTATCAAGATACTAATTTTGTTTTGCAGATTTTGTAGAAATGGATGCTGCAGGGAAAAGAGTTTAGCCTTATTTCTTTGAACTACCAGAGGTGGAGCGTTTGTTGTGGTTGGGAGAGATGGTTGAAGACCAGTTAGCCTTCGCTGATAGATATGGGTGTGTCATTCCACTGATGAAGACACCGGTGACTGTAAGGCCCCTTGAAGTTTTGGTCCAGTTATATCATCCCGCGTACCGCTATTTCGTATTCCCTGAATTCCAGTTGGTGCCAACCCTAGAGGAGTTCTCAGCCATGATAGGGATTCCTGTCAGAGAAGCTCCCATCTTTTCTGGGATTGAAGAAATGCCTTCCGCCAGAGACATCGCCAGAGCAACCAGGATCAGATTATCTGACATCCAGTCTAACCTGACCAACAAAGGAGGAAAGCGTGGACTTCCCGCTCAGTTCTTGCTGGAAAAGGCTATTTTCTTCAAGAACAGAGGAAGTGAGGCTTTGTTTGAATCAACCCTAGCTCTGATGATATATGGGTTGTTTCTGTTCCCAAATGCCAAGGACTTTGTGGATACCCAAGCCATTCAGATTTTTACAGTCAACAATCCGGTCCCGACGCTGCTAGCTGATGTTTACCATGCAATACAGACCAGATACACAAGAGGCTGTGGGCCAATTGTCTGCTGCGTAGCCCTCTTTTACAAGTGGTTCGTCTCTTATCTGCCAAAAACTCCGACTTTCAGGGAGGTCGAAAACTGTAAGATTTGGTCCAAAAAGCTGATGGAATTGAAACATACCGACAAGTGGTATGATTCAACCGATGAAGGAATTACTATAATCCATAGCTGTGGGGATTGCCCCAATGTGCCTCTCATGGGGAGGAACAGTTGTATTAATTACAACCCTGTCCTTGCGCGCCGTCAGCTGGGTCATCTGAAGGAGGGAATTCCAGATGACGAGGATATGCAGATGATGTTTTATGATGAGAGAGAAGGTTTTGAAATGAAGATGCGATTGGAGCGCGCTTGGTGCCAAATTAACAGACAATTATGGAAAGCTGAATGCCCAGTCACAGAGGCCCACTTGCAATGGTCTCGTGATATAGCTCGTGTGATGATGAAGCCACATCCTTACCATGAATCACCTTCCCAGACAAAGCAGAGGATGGTGGAAGCTTTAGGAGAATTGGTTCTTGCAAGAGAGGAGACGAAAGAGCATATCATCAAATTGATGAGAGTAATTAATGGAGGAGAGGGATCATCAACCAGTGGATTCAATCCTTAGTATTACTATTGTTATTTCTTTTGTTGCTAATGTTCCCTATTGGTGTATTTCTACTTATGTACTTTGAGTATGAGGATACACTGCTCCTGATGTAATGCTCACCAGACTCTTGAATGAAGAAGTTTATTTTATCAAAGATCTATTGTCTATATTATTTGCAAAATTTCTTTGGTTTCTTGATAGTTTAGCTTGCATATGCATTTGCATCCTCATTTGCATCTTCATGTGCATTTTTCCTTGTCTTTGTCTCATGACGTCGTGTTCTCTTCAGAATCGTCACACTGGATCCCAGACACGACTACAACACCCGGGCCCAAGCTCAATTCAGAATGTCAGAAATATACGGAGAAATGGACAGAGTCAACAATGAGCTGAATGAAATACGAGGAGGGATGGGACAAATCCTCGAGGCAATTAATGTTATGAAAGCAAAGATGGACACCCAGGCCACTGTGGTCTCTGAAATCATCACCACAATGGTAGAACCTCCTATTATCCCTGTCACAAACCACAGGTTGGGCATGCCAGGTGATTTTATCCGTGCTACAGTTCCTTTGACCACACAGCAAACAGTTCCTTTGGTCAATGAGACTCTGCAAGCTATTCCTACCTATGCTCCGCCAGCAGTGCAAACACAATTGCATCCTGTCTTCCAAAACCACCATCTATACGATTACGTTGATGTGTCAGAAGAAGGAGATGATAGACACGAGAAATTGAGAGAAAGTGTTAAAACAATGCAGAGGAAGATGAAGGCGATGGAGTTAAGTAATGCTTTCAGTACTGACATTAAGGACATGTGCTTGGTTTCAGATTTGGTAATTCCACCCAAATTCAAGTTACCAAGTTTTGAGTTGTACTCAGGGGCTACATGTCCCAAATCCCATTTGATCATGTACTACCGAAGAATGGCCGCGCACGTACGTAATGACAAGCTGATGATCCATTATTTTCAGGACAGTTTGAAGGGGGATACTGCCAAGTGGTATTTAAGTCTAGACTAGTCCCAGGTCCATTGTTTCCAAGATGTGACTGATGCCTTTGTAAAACACTACAAGTACAACATGGATTTAGCCCCCGACCGTAGGCAGTTATTAAGTATGGCCCAGAACAGTACTGAATCCTTCAAGGAATATGACCAACGATGGAGAGATACTGCTTCTCAAGTTGAACCACCTTTGACGGAGAAAGAGTTGTCCGATTGGTTTGTAGACACAGTAAAGCCTGAGTTTTATGAGAGAATGATCAGCAGTGTCAGTGCTAATTTCGCTGATATTGTTGCAATTGGCGTAAAGGTAGAGGCAGGATTAAAGAGTGGAAAGGTAATCGGTTCTCCGAGCAATTCAACTAGCGTCAGTGCTAAGAAGTCCCCTAGTCATTCTCATAAGAAGAGGGAAGGAGAGACTAATGCCATCATGGCACAAAAGACCCAGAGCCCTCGATGGAAGCAACCAATGTACCAGCAACAGCAGAGACCAAACTTCTCTCAGCATCCAATCTACCAGATGCAGTATGCTCAGCAACCTTACGTAGCTGCTGTTACACCTATTTTTAACCACCAGGCAGCGCAGCAGGTGCCAGCTTATCAACAAACATTTTATCAGCAATGGCCTAAAAACCAGAATTATCAACAACCAAGACCACAGGTTCCACATAATTCTCCCCACAAAAGGCAAGGAGGAAAGCCAGCATTTCCACCTATACTAATGTCATATACAGAGCTCTACCCTTCCTTAGTGGAGCAAGGATTGATCGTTACTAGACCTTTGGGACCACCAACCGAGAAATCCATGCCTTTCTTCAACCCAAATGCGACTTGTGCTTTTCATCAAGAAGGGGCTGGTCACGACTTGGAGGGCTGTTTAGCGTTGAAAAATGTAGTGAAGGTTTTGATGGAAAAGAATATCCTTTCATTTGCTGATAATCAACCGAATATGAAAAATAATCCTTTGCCAACCCATGGGACTACTAATGCCATATAAGATGAGAAGGATGAGGTATTAGTTTTGGATGCCACAAAAATCACGACCCCTATCAAGACTTTTCATGCTAAGCTGTTTAAAGCCGGGCTAGTTAAAGTTTGCCATGATGACTGTGAAGAATGTAATGTCAGTATCAAGGGTTGCCGTTTAGTCCAAGATGATGTTCAGTATCTGATCCATGAAGGGTTCCTATAGGTATTTAGCAGAGAAAAGGAGAACAAAGTTGCAGCAATCGAGCCTGTGTTTAACCTACCAAAGCCAAGAGGGCAGGTATCCGGGTCTAACACACCTAAGTCTGGGTTTGTAGTTCCTGTATTTAATAAACCAGTACCAGTTTTCAACAATCCTGGAACGATTAATGCTTCCACTATTAATCATTCCAAGCAATATGACACTCGACAACCTGTTCCATTTAGGTTCAGAGGGACCAAGGCAGTGCCGTGGGTCTATGAGAATATTATGAGTAGTAGGAGACGAGAAGACGTGATTCCAAGGAAAGAGGTGGAAATCACTGTTGAAGACATAGTTCCAAGGAAAGAGGTGGTAACTATTGTTGAAGATGTGACCAATATAGTTGGAACTGGGAAGATGACCCGAAGTGGTAGAGTATATACTCCTTCTTTCAAAGAAACCACACCCAGGGAAACTGCTGTCCCCACACCATCTAGAGATAAGGGAAATGAGGCAATTTCTCAAGAAGAAGACGAAGAGTTCCTAAGAATTATCAAGAGGAGTGATTACAAAGTGATAGATCAACTCCATCAGACACCATCCAAGATTTCGATCTTATCTCTGTTAATCAATTCGCCAGTTCACAGATCAGCTTTGCAGAAGGTGTTAACCCAGGCACACGTAGCCCAAGATATAACAGCTGGACAGTTTGACCATGTCGTCACCAACATTACAGCCTGTAACACTCTCAGCTTCAGTGACAAGGAGTTACCTCGAGTTGGAAGGAATCATAATCTTGCCTTACATGTATCTGTGAAATGTCAGGAGGATACGATGGCCAGAGTTCTTGTAGATACTGGTTCGTCCTTGAATGTTTTGCCAAAAAGAACTCTTGAGAAGCTGTCTTACCAAGGAGCTATAGTGAGACCCACTTCACTCATTGTCAAAGCCTTCGATGGTTCAAGAAGATATGTGATGGGAGAGATTGAGCTACCTGTTTTGATTGGTCCTTAAATATTCAACATCCTTTTTCAGATCTCGGATATCAACCCTGCCTACAGTTGTTTGTTGGGTAGACCTTGGATCCATGAGGCAGGTGCTGTAACTTTTACCTTACATCAGAAGATGAAATTCGTGGCCGAAGAAAAGTTAGTTATCATACATGGTGAGGAAGACCTGATGGTCAGCAATTTGTCCTCGTTTCGTTACATTGAAGCGGATGAAGATGCTTTGGAAACTTCTTTCCAGGCTCTTGAGATATCTAATGCCGTTATGCTTGAGGATAAGGAACCAGTGACCTCTGGTTGTCCATCTTTTACTTCTTTCAAAAGCATTCAATCTGCTCTACGAGGAGGAGTACCTGAAGGCTGGGGCAATATCGTCGAAGTTCCAGAAAGAGATAAATACAAAGGGTTGGGTTACAAACCAATTTTTGAGGGAAGAACTACTTCAATAAAAGGAAGACCAAGGACCATTCAAGAGGTGTTTGTCAGTGGAGGACAGCAAGTCCACGCCATTATTGAAGACGCTGAAGACGAAGATATCAACCATTTGGTATTTCAGTGTGACGCCGCTTTAAGTAACTGGGAAGTTGTTGAGATACCCACTTTGTACCCTATGCCAGAGTAATTTGTTTGTTTGCTTTGATGTTTTCAATTCCGTAGCCTTGCCCGAGGCTTTCGGATTATTTTGTATGGGCCACCGCTTTTAAATCTTATTAATCAATGAAAGTGTTTGTTTTGTTAAAATTCTTTGTCTTTATTCTTGTTTTCGCTTTAAGAAAAATGGAAATCTTTTCAAAACTACAAAATTTATCCTTCTTGTGTTCATGTTTGTGCATTTTTTTTAATAAATAAATCCCTCCCTCGTGCAGAGTGATTCCCAAACCTGTTGTATTCAATGACCCTACTCTCACTATCAACTTTGATTCGCCCATTTATCAAGCTGAGGAAGAAGAGGATTATGAGATCCCCGATGATTTGGCAGAAATATGTGATATCAGTACACGGATCTCCAACCACATGAAGAAAAAGTGGACGTCATCAACCTTGGCACTGAAGAAAAGAGGAAAGAGGTCAAGATTGGGGCAACACTTGGGGCAGGAATCAGACAACGGCTAGTACTGGTTTTGGAAGAATATGTAGATGTGTTTGCTTGGTCTTATCAAGACATGCCTGGATTGGATACAGACATAGTAGTTCATAAACTACCACTCAAGCCTGAATGTCCACCTGTGAAGCAGAAACTCCGTAGAAGTAGACCTGATATGGCTCTCCAAATCAGAGATGAGGTTAAGAAGCAATTGGATGCCGGATTCTTGGCAGTTTCAAAATATCCAGACTGGGTAGCCAACATCGTACCAGTTATGAAGAAAAACGGCAAAGTGCGAATGTGTGTAGATTACAGGGATCTCAACAAAGCTAGTCCCAAGGACGATTTTCCCCTACCGTACATCGATACTCTTGTGGATAATACAGCTAAGTTTGCAGTGTTCTCCTTCATGGATGGTTTCTCTGGTTACAATCAGATTAGAATGGACCAAACTGATATGGATAAAACTACATTTATCACTCCGTGGGGAACCTACTGTTACAAAGTTATGCCCTTTGGTTTGAAAAACGCAGGGGCAACTTATCAGAGAGCTATGGTGACTTTATTCCATGACATGATCCACAAGGAAATTGAAGTATACGTGGATGACATGATTGCTAAATCCCGAAGTGAGGAGGAACATTTGGGCCATCTTTTAAAGTTGTTCAAAAGACTCCGGAAGTACCAGTTGAAGTTGAATCCAGCCAAATGTACTTTTGGTTTCAGGTCAGGGAAGTTGCTTGGTTTTATCGTCAGCCAAAAGGGAATTGAAGTAGATCCTGACAAGGTACGAGCTATTCAAGAAATGCCAGCTCCACAAGCTGAATCACAAGTGAGAGGATTTATGGGTCGTTTAAACTATTTATCCAGATTCATTTCCAATATGACTCCAATTTGTGAACCAATCTTCAAACTGCTCCGCAAAGACCAGACTGTAGAGTGGAATTCTGATTGCCAACAAGCTTTTGAAAAGCTCAAGAACTATTTGCAAGAACTGCCTATTCTGATTCCTCCTGTTCCTGGAAGACCTTTCATTATGTACATGACTGTTCTAGAGGGATCCATGGGTTGTGTACTGGGTCAACATGATGAAACTGGCCGCAAAGAGCATGCCATTTATTACCTGAGCAAGAAGTTCGTTGATAGCGAAATCCATTATTCACTGCTTGAGAAAACTTGTTGTGCTTTAGCGTGGGCCGCCAAACGTTTGAGGCAGTATTTGATATGTCACACTACTTTGTTGATCTCGAAAATGGATCCAATAAAGTATATCTTTGAGAAGCCTGCTCAAACAGGAAGACTTGCCCGTTGGCATATGCTATTGTCAGAATATGATATCCAATATGTACCTCAGAAGGCTATCAAGGGGAGTGTGTTATCAGAATACCTTGCAGATCAGCCTGTTGAAAATTATGAACCTCTCAAGTTTGATTTCCCGGATGAAGATATTATGGTAGTAAAAGATTGTGAAGAGCCTGGCCCTGATGAATGTCCTGAAACCAGTTTTAGATGGAAGATGATGTTTGATGGTTCTTCCAATTTCAAAGGACATGGCGTAGGTGTTGTATTGATCAATCCCGATGGTGGTTATACTCCTTTCACAGCAAGGTTGGACTTTGGATGCACAAACAATATTGCTGAGTACGAAGCGTGTATTTTGGGTCTAGAAGTTGCAATTGACCTTGGAATCAATGTTCTTGAAGTTATGGGTGATTCTGCTCTGGTCATTTACCAAGTCAAGGGTGAATGGGAAATCAAGGATGAAAAACTTATTCCATACCGTGCTTACATTATGGAATTGATTAAGTGCTTTGATGAAATCACTTTCCGGCATGTACCTCGCACTGAAAATCACATAGCTGATTCCCTAGCCATGTTAGCTTCAATGTGGCAAGTCAGGTTTCACAATGAAGCACCTCTCATCAGTATCGAGCGCAAGACCGAACCCGCTTATTGCTAGTCAGTTGAAGAAGAGACAGATGGGAAACCATGGTTTCACGACATCATGAATTATCTGAAGACCCAAGAGTACCCTGCCAATGCTTCCAAACTGGATAAGAAAACTTTGCGAAGATTGTCATCCAAGTTCTTTCTCAGTAACAACGTGCTTTACAAGAGGAATCATGACATGGTCCTGTTAAGGTGTGTTGATAAACGAGAAGCAGACCTGTTGATTCACGACATTCACGAAGGAGCCTTTGGCACTCACGCCAATGGATATGCCATGGTTAAGAAAATTTTAAGGGCCGGATATTATTGGTTGACTATGGAAGCTGATTGTATCCAATACGCTAGGAAATGTCATAAGTGCCAGATCTACGCTGATAAGATGCACGTTCCTCCTACCTTGCTGAATTTTTTGTCATCCCTTTGGCCTTTCTCTATGTGGGGCATTGATATGATTGGAGCTATTGAGCCGAAAGCTTCTAATGGTCATCGTTTCATTTTAGTGGCCGTTGATTATTTCACTAAATGGGTTGAAGCTGCTTCTTTTACTAACGTGACCAGACAATTAGTCGCTCGTTTCATCAAGAATAATATCATTTGTCGTTATGGAATCCCCAACAGGATCATCACTGACAATGGAACAAATCTGAACAACAAAACAATGAAGGAGTTGTGTGGCAATTTCAAGATTGAACATCACAATTCCTCGCCTTACCGTCCCAAGATGAATGGAGCTGTTGAGGTTGCTAATAAAAACATCAAGAGGATCCTGCAGAAGATGGTCAAAAATTATAAGGATTGGCACGAGATGTTACCTTTTGCTTTACATGGATACAGAACTTCGGTTTGAACCTCAACAGGGGCAACCCCTTTTTCTCTTGTATATGGAATGGATGCGGTCCTTCCCATTGAAGTAGAAATACCATCTTTGAGAATCCTGATGGAAACTAAGCTTGACAAAGCTGAATGGATTAGAGAGAGATATGACCAATTGAACCTCATCGACGAGATGCGACTAACTGCTATGTGTCATGGTCATCTGTATCAGAAAAGAGTGAAAAGGGCTTTTGACAAGAAGGCCCGTGTTCGGGAATTTCGAGAAGGAGAGCTTGTACTCAAGAAGATTCTGCCATCTCAAAGGGATGCTCGTGGAAAATGGGTGCCTAACTACGAGGGTCCATTTGTGGTAAAGACTGTATTCTCAGGAGGTTCTTTATTCCTCACAACAATGGATGGTGAACAACTCACACACCCTGTAAATACTGACTCAGTACGGAAATATTACGCTTGAAAAGAATTCTAGGATTTTAGTCATTAGGGATGATAGTGGCCATTGAATATGATGTAATCCTTTCCCATTGCCATTTTTCAATTGTAATGATCCATGTAACTTCACTATTGGCAAGTTACCATTCTAATAAAATCAGATTTTCGAGCCATTCTTTGTTTGATATTTATCACTACTCTGATATTTTCCTTGTTATGCAAACTTCACTTATTTATTAATAATGGTTTTAAAAGCGGAAAATGTTTTGAAAACTTTGAACTCTCTCTTTGCCACTAAAAGAGGGACTGGTAATATTTCCCTGATTTGAATGTTTGAATAATGGCATCTCACCAGTATCTACACAAGATGTTTGTTGAGAAGTTGTTTCCCCAACATATTGAGGATGTTCTCACATTGACTTTAAGACTGACTGCCTGCTTAGATTTCAGTGTGACTCCTTGTGGTGGACACGGTGTTTTCCCTTTTGCTGTCCCCGGTCCGTCGTTTCTTGCATATCATTAAGCATTCGCATCATATCATAGCATTGAGCATCTTTGCATTTGGGCGTCTTGTTTGTGTGCTTTTGTTTTTATTTCCTTTTCCTCTTTATGAGTCTTTTTTCTTTGCCTTTGTTTTGCTCGTGTCCGGTTTTTCGCCTCTGTGCGCCAGATTTTGACTCTTTGTGCAGTATTCCCCAGGAATTCTAATCTGCAACTATCCTGTTACATCACCCCATTTGGAAACCTAAAATTCAGCAACAGCTGACACTGTTTGTATCAGGTTATCGTGAACCTGTATTTCTGGTTATCGTGAACCATCTGTTTGTATCAGGTTATCGTGAACCTGTATTTTTGGTTATCGTGAACCATTTGTTTGTATCAGGTTATCGTGAACCTAAACCTCTGGTTATCGTGAACCAGTTGTTTGTTTCAGGTTATCGTGAACCTAAACTTCAGATTATCGTGAATCTGTTGTTTGAAATCAGGTTATCGTGAACCTGTATTTCTGGTTATCGTGAACCATTTGTTTATTTCGGGTTATCGTGAACCTGTATTTATGGTTATCGTGAACCATTTGTTTGTATCAGGTTATCGTGAACATGTATTTCTGGTTATCATGAACCATTTGTTTATTTCGGGTTATCGTGAACCTAAATTCCCGGTTATCGTGAACCGTTTGTTTTTATCAGGTTATCGTGAACCTGTATTGCTTAAACTCAGGTCAAATATGAACCTAAGCCAAATTACAAATCCAGCTCATACTAGTTTTCCTCATAAAGCAAATTATTTATTATTCAACCAACTTATATGAGTATCAGAATCTATTCTTGGCTCATTAACCTTGTTCCCATTTAAACTCCAAGTGTTTTTATCTGGCGCGCAAAGTTCGTCTCTGTCTTTTCTGGTTTTTCTTGAAGATCCCGTTCGAACTCTTCAGTATAAGAAATCCCCAGAAAATCTTTTATTCGGGTGTCTATCCTTTTATTTCAAACTGATCTCCAGTGGAGATCATATCTTCTTTCTGGTTTCATGCCCAGTAAGATTGTGTCTTTTTCCCCAGTGTCGTCCGGTCATATTTGAACCTGTCGTCCACCTCCCTGGATCTTTCCCCAGTGGAGATTACCCTTTTGTTTTCTATCCCCGATGTTGCGTCAGGGTCTCCCCAGTGAGTCTCTTTTGACGGTTAGCCTGCATCCCCAAGGAGTTTTCCTTGTGGATACTAACCTTCTTTCTTCCCCAGTGAAGCATATCTGTGTTTGGTAGCTCTTTGTTCTTCGGTGTCCTGTTTTGTCAGCATTTTTGCATCTATCATGACATCATATCATCATATTAGTAGCATTGCATGTCTTTGCATCTAAGGGAAAATTTTTTGATTATCTGTATTTAAATATCTTTCACCTTGATTCCATGAGGATTTTCATCTCTCATGCCATCTGGTGAAGATATTTAAATAGGGGCAACTGTTGTACCCCAAATTTTACCCTTAGATCCATTGATCTCTTGCATGTCATACTAGGTCAATCATGTTGCATAGCTAACCCTTTTATCAGGTTTTTGTTTGTGTTTGTTTCATTTGTGAATCAGGTTTAACTTAGGAAGATTCAAGAGGTGATTAATCAAGATTTTGGATGGAGCATTGAACCAAGCAAGTCTCTAAGAGATATCTCTGTAACCCTCTCCATGATCCTCTCCATAACCAAATACCTGTCCATTTTTGTTCATCCTCAATTATCATTTTGTATTCCTAACCAATTTCAATAGTCCTTTATTAACCAATTTTATCCAATTCCTTTATTTTTCAAACCATATCCACAACCATTTCAATTACCAAATTCACCCATTATTTAGCTTTTTTTTCCTAATCATTTTCTTTTATAACAAAAAAGAAGGAAAAACCAATTCTAATATTTGTTCATAAGCCCACCATGATAGGCCCATCGTGACCAAAAGTATGTTACAAAATATGGAAATGAAATGCATTAGCCAAGGACCAATAGGAAATGAGCAATTTGCTTTGACTTTTCAACTTCGCCTCATTGACTAATGGAAGGGCGACGCGTGGACATCAAAGAAACAAAACATCCAAAATGCTTCCTTCTCCCTTGTCATGCTTACGAATTGCAGAAGAGAAGAGAGAAATTCAAAATACAATTGTATCAATTCGTCCAAAATCAAATCCATCATCAATCCCTTGGCGCGTTTATTCATTTTGAATTCTCCAAAGATAATTCCCGTTTAAGCTTTCAACGGTTTGGTTCATAAAAAATGTTTCTGAGGCATTACTCGTTTCAGCATCCAACCTGTTCTCATCTGCAAATCTCTTCACGCAATCCCAATCTTTGCCTCATCTGATACCCTCTCAATGACATCAAAGGAGGAGCTCTGAAGCAATACATGAAGTAGTGTAATTGACCCTGCAACCTCTGAGATTTTGTGCAGCAAAGCAGCGCATTTGTCTCCAAGGAGTGGACCATATTTGAATTCAGAAAGAGACGTTGTAACCCTAGCTTTTCACTCAGCACACCAAGTGTTTGTGCTTTGGACTCAAGTAACCCAAGCCCATTTTCTCAGCCTATAAAAGGAGCTTGCTTCTACACTTCAACTCACCAAGAATTCTCACAAACACTCAAATATTCTCTGAAATTTCCTAAGTTTCGAGCAAGAAAGGAGGGAGGTGGCTTTGGAGTGCTTTGGAAGGAAAAACAGTCAGCATACTTGAAGGCAGTGGACATTACTCCACTTGGTATCACACTCTTTCCCTCGTGTTAATCATGCTCATTTGATATCATTGTGTCATATGAATTTTGTTGCTCTTTACATGTGTATCTTGCTAATATATGCTTGAATATGTTCTTTATGTGCTCATGGCTTGATTTCATAAAATAGATGATGTTGTTCATTGACATGATATACATGTATGCTTTTTGTGTTGAGTTATAATGCCTCTGGTTTTGTTCATTGAATGGTTGCAACATTATAAGTTCTCATTGTGGTATTGTATTGTCAAGTCTAGATGTTTGATTTTTTTGTTAACCCACTTGTATGACATATATGCTTAGATGTTACTCTGAGACAAGAGACTCATGAATCTTAGCTCCTCTATGTGGTTCTGATAAGTTGTGGGACGGTTGAGCCCATCTATTTTTGTTGGTAGTTTAAATGTTTGATTGTTGCTGTTAAGTTGTTCTCTCTAAAGTAGCACTGATATTTCTGTCACCATCATATATGATCATTGTGTGTTCTCAAGTCATGGCTTGAACTTTATTGTTGTTGATGCTTGGTTAACATTTTGATTATTCATGTATGTGCTTATATTGGTATGCATCACTTTGCCTTGGCATTGATTTTGGCTGACTATGTGCCTAAGTTTGGTCTACTTGAACTGTTATGTTGCTTAGTGTTTCAGTTTCTTGTGTTACAGTCCATTGGTTTGATATTGGTAATATAGGTGTAGGTTTCATATCCATGAATATTGAACTTAGGATAAGAATGGTGTTGCTGCCAGTTTGCTTTGAGTTGTTCCCATCATGTGCCTCAATATTCCATGACCTGTCATACCATGTTACTTCAATTTATGCATGTTAATACTATTGTGTGAAACTGTTAACTTCAGAGAGTTGTGTTTGGTGACATCATTTTCCATGCTAAACTTTGTGTTCTGATATGTATTGCTAGCTTTGATTTGTCATCTGACATGCTTCTAGGTTATGATTGTATGATACCATTTGTTTGAATCTGAGCTTGGTTGCTATGATATGTCCTATTCTGTCTTGAATATATATGTGATTCATAAGAGGCTCTTGACCATCATGATGTGTGTGTACTTATCATTGTAACATGGCTGATTTTTCCTGATGTGTGTAGATGTTTTGTGTATCTGATACTCATGTCTAGCTGTTACTTGATTTAGATGCCACTATGTTTGAACCTTTGTTCTTTATGACAGTGATGTGTTTCTAACTTACCTTGCTCTTGCACTGATTTGTTTGTTTACATTAAACTTATGTTTGAATCCATGCCATGCTGTTTTGGATTCCATGATTTGCATGTTTATTTATCAGTTGTGTCTAAGATGTATCCTTTCATTGAATCCCATTTGAATGTGTGAGCTCATTACTTTGTGGAATGTAATTGCCCTAATGACATGTTACTAGTATGCTGCTGACTGCTTATGTTATTGAGATTGTTGCCATCATTTCTTAACATCCTTTTAATATATCCTAGACCTGCCACTGACAGTTAGGGTGACCTCAGAGTATGCCTTTATCTTGATCTGACTTATCCCCTCTCTTTCACCATTCATTGTGACATGTTTGAATTGCTTTTGAACTTTGAGAGAGTATCATTGGAACTGACTGCATCATGCCTTAATTTGTCCTCTTGCTTCGTTGCATTTTTGAACACTTAATCTTGTTAATCATGTGATCTAAAATTCTAGCACATCTCTGCTACCCTACATTAAGCATGCTAAAGTCTTGAGATTGTTTTGATATACATGAATTAAACCTTGCCATGCTGTTGTAAATTCAATAGTCTATATGTGTGTTTGTTTATTGCATTCAAGTTATTACTTGGTTCCCTTTTTAATATGCTGCATGCTTGCTACCATGGCTGTGTTGAATTTTTTACTTTATACATTCAACTATTTTTACTTTATGTCCAATGTGCATTATGGAAACATTTGCTTAAGTATCCCACACGTGTGTTAATTTATGATGTTGAGGTTTGGATTATATGTGCTTCTATTAGCAATGGTTGATGTTTGAATGGCATGGCATGGTTGATTTTCTTTCGTGCGCAGTAGGTGTTATGGTTGGTTTGCTTTGTTTATTTGAAATGTGCGCGCATGAATGGCCTATGTATTTATTGAGTTGGATATGTTACCGGATGTAACAGCCACCCCAGTGGCAAGCACACACTATCACACGCCCTTTCACCTATAGGACTGGGGTTCGAATCCCCCTCGCCCCAGTCCTTTTGTTTATTTTTTTCTGATTTTCGCTTCTTTTTACATATATATATGTGTGTGTTCTCACTATGTATTCAAGAGCGCACGTTGGCTTGGTTGGCTTTGGTTTTAACCTGTGAGCGAAGGGTCCTGGGTTCAATCCCTAGGAGTGCTCTTTCCTCTCTTTTTAATACTTAGTTGTTTTTACTTATTTTATTTTTTCAAGTTTATGCTTAAACTTCTAACTTTCATAACTTGCTTGTTTTTCATCCTTTTTCTTCCATTCTTTTTACTATATTCTTCTAATTGAATCTACTTTTTTAATATAAAAAGAAATGGTTGGAAATGTTTAATACTATTTGGTTTTATTCATGGAAATTCTTCTAAGGTTTTGTTTTCTTTATTCATCTTGTCATATTATCTTTGTTTATCATGTTTGAGTAATATCTAATGTATGATTCTAACTTTGCATTGATATCATAATTTTGTTTCATCTCATATCTTATTCATATCTTCTTACATCATCATATTTGAATTATAACTCTTTATCTTTTAGTAATTTTACAACTGTTACCTTCCCCCCATTCCAAAGGGAGATCATCCTAAAATTGACTCATGAGTCACTAAACAACCATTCTACCTTATCTTTAGGTTTATCCTATTTCTTGGCCTCATGAGAGCCAATGAAATCATAACTTAGAAATAGGTTAGAGTTTTGAACTCTATGTGGTTCTCATCATCATGAGAAGTCACTTTCCCCCTTATAACTTAGATTTAGTGAGTTATCGTGAACTCTAAAATGAGCTCATACTCATTTCCCCTTGGAACTTTGGCCATAGTCAATGGTTCCTTTTTCACCCTTAGATCGGTGAACTGCGGATACTCTGATTCCACTCCCGTCAGGATACGTAGGCGCAAAGTGCGATACTTTGTCGAGTATACTTAGATACTAACCCCTAGGGTTTCAACCTTTAGCATAGCACCCTTAGCAAGTAAACTTTAGCATAACACAAATACTAACAAGAGGTTCCTGTAGAGTACTACATATACTTAGGGTGCTAATACCTTCCCTAAGTATAACCAACCCCCGAACCTTAGATCTCCCCCTTTAGGTTTTTCTCGATCTTGAACCTTTCCTTTGGATAAATCAAAGTCGGTGGTGAACTTCAAAGTTTTGCGATGCAAGTTAATTAATAGCTTGTCATCCGATTCTCACCGCAACAATGTGCTTTGAAAAGATTGTTGGGGCTTACAGCTCAAGGAGAGGCCCAAGTTTTAACGATGATTGCACCATTGTTTTGAAAACCATACAGAGGGACTTATACAATATGTGAGGCCTAAAAATTTTTTATGTACAAGGGGATGGGTCTTACACTCTATTAGAGGCCCAAAGATTTATTTTTGTACAAGAGATGGGACTTACAACTCAAGGATATGCCTAGGGTTATTTGTTTGAAAACGGTGATCGCGCTGAGGTTTTTGAAAACACAGTGGGTCTTATACAACATCTGAGGCCCAAATCATTTTGGTTTCAAAAAGGGGTTGGGTCTTACACTCTATTAGAGGCCCAAAAGTTTTTTTTATTAAGAAAAGAAGTGGGTCTTATAGCTCAAGGAGAGGCCCAAAGAAAGACAGTGATCACACCATCGTTTTGGAAATTGTACTGGGGCTTATACAATGACTGAGGCCCAAATTATTTTTGTACAAAGGGGGTTGGGTCTTACATTCTATTAGAGGCCCAAAAGTGTTTTTGAAAATATTTGTTAGGGTGAAAATCAAAGAAACCCTAATTTTATCATTTTTTAAAGTAATTTTAAAGAAAATTAATTAAAATGATAAAAATACCAAATAAGTTTGAATGAACAACTTGTGATTTTTGGTTAAGGTTTGGAAAATGATGTTTTAATCACAAGATGAATTAAAACTCATTTGGTCTTGATTTTTCAAGGTGGGTATTCATTTTTAAAAGGGTTTAAAATAATAAAAATGAATTTATTTATAAAAATATCAACTATATTAAATAATTAATATAAATCTGGTGTTTTGTGTGGAATAAAATATTTTAACATTTTTGTGATTTTTTGCAAAAAGAACCAATAAAAAATCATTAAAATTAAGAGAGTTATTAATTTTCCAAATCATTTAAAAATAATATGAAAACTAACAAAAAGTGGGAAAAATGATAAAAAAGAGGATCTGGGGCGAGGGGGATTCGAACCCAAGACCTCTTGTGTGCAGCACGCGCCCTCTACCACTGGGGTGGTGATACATCCGTGTATCAAAACCACCCCATGGATATATGAGGGTTGCCTTGTTTTTGGCCTGGCCAAGGCAAGGCAATGCAAGGTTTTGGCAAAAAACGTGAAGCTTGTAACTTTCTCATTTCTCCATGGATTGGGACAAAATTTAGGTATATCCTGCCTAGAATTTCACAAGGAATCCAATGGTGGTGATGGTTTTTTCAGATGAGGCTCCTATTGAAAAACCCGATAGTGGTTTTGAAATAGGCCATGATTTGCATTTTCTATGCTACCTCTTGTTACAGGCATGAATTACATGATGAATTGGTTCAAACACAACACATATAACATGTATAAGATGTGCATGATCAGTGGACTTCAAAGCAATGCATATTTCAAAAAGTTCAAGTTGTGATGCTTACCTCTTTATGAGCTTTTGTGTAATCTGCCAAGTGCTTTGTTCCAGAAACAATTTGATGCTTTGGACACCCTCAAATGATCACTTAGAAGCTTTTAGGATAGTTGGAAACAAATGGAATCCTCAGGAACAAGTATGAGCTCTTTCTTGTAAAAGGGGTAAAACTGACCAATATAGCAACTCTCTCAAATGGTGTTCCAGATGTGTGGAACCATTTGGGACAGTTCAAGGATGATATTTGGAGTGTGTTTGAGGTTTTATCTGGTTTTGAAAGTGACTGAATCAAGACATGGCTTGAAAATGCAAAAAAGTCCAATTTTGAGGTTTTGAGAGGGGACTTTGTGATTTTGGTGTTACAGGTCACTTGTGAGAGTTTGGACGGCTTAGATATGACATATTGGATGTGTTTGGATCATGAGCTGTGATGGAAATGCTCTCTAACTCAAAAACTCAGAGTTACCTTGCTAAAGAAGGCATTTTTTCCTAGAGAAAGAGATTTTGAGGAAAACAAGTGTTGTAGTGCTTTGGTGTACTTAAACTGAGCACAAATGAGCTCTATTTATAGTAGAGCAAGTTTGTTTTGCAAGTAATAGTGAATGGTAACTGCAGCAGAGGTTTGGCCAATTGTAGCATTTTGGAATCTTAAGTCTCCTCTAGCCATTGACTAGAGGTTAGAGCACAGGCCTTCGGTTCCCTAGTTCAGAGATCATCCTTGACTCATTCAGTTGGAAAAGGCTCAGTTCATGCCACCTTGGTGCATCCATTGAATGCTCCAAAACAAAATTGGAGTCTTGTCCCCTTTTTAGGTATTTTTAGGTTCGGCATGCTACTTTTAGTTCCAAAGACTTGAGAGGCTTATGGATCAGTGTTTGTTCCTCCTTGGTCTCCCCATGAGGTGTTCAGATGGATAAACTTATTTGTCATTTGCACAAATTTCTCAAATAGAGTAAAATGCACAAATCTGCCTTGTTATGACAGTTGCAGCAAGGCATATTGCCACTATCATAACTCTTAGCTCAAATGGAATTTGATGGAGTTCTTGGCCATTTTGGAAAGCTCTCATATGATACAACATATGTGTGATCATAGTTTACCTTGATACTTTTTGGATCCAAGTGAAAAATCCCCCTACATTTTGAAAAAAGTGAAACAAATTCTAACTTAGTGAAAATTTCACTAAGTGTTGGAAAAAGTGACATTTCATGTTTTCAGCCATTTTGATCACTCCATAACTTAAAATCTATGAGGAATTGGAATGAGGTGTAGTTGACACTTTTAAAGTATGCCATGAGAACTACAAATCCATCTTTGGATCAGCCAAAATGGTTGCTTGGATCACAAGTTATGATCCTTGGAAGTTGGTACCCTAGTCACTTTGTTCCATAACTAAGAATATTTCTAAGTTTTTTATGGTTACCCCTTTTACAAGTTTTCCCATTTTTCTTGATTTTTCTTGATGAATGATGATTCCAATCACACATTAACATCATTTTAGGGTTAGGGAACCATAATTGATCAAAAAATAAAAAAGTCAAACTTTGACTTTTGGGCACAGTTGACTTTTTATCAGATGAATTCTAAATTGTGCGATCCTCTATGAAATCAAGTCCTTGACCTAAATAAAACTTGATGGATTGATTTCATAGGTGTTATAGGGTGTATTGAATCATGTCCCAAGGTTTGGGAGCATGTCCTGGCCAAAAGTCAAAGGCACAGTTGGCTTTTTCTTCAAAACCCTAATTGTGGTCCAAATGAAATCGAAACTTGTGAATCAAGCTTCTTGGATTAATCCATTGTTGCAAATGGATCAATATGGTGTATTGGAGACCCTCAAATCATATCTTGAGGTCTTGGCTCATGTTTTGTCTCAAAAGTCAACTTAGGGGTGAATTAGGTCAAGAAACCCTAATTCCTGATTTTTTATAAATGCATCCCCTGAGGTTAAATTGACTTGATGATTGGGTCCATGAGGTCCCATGGAGTATCTAGGGTTATGCTTTGAAGCATTGGCTCATGCCCAGAGGAAAATTTCCATCTGGAGGCCCTGGTCGACCAAATCCGTAATTTGGTGACACTGGCGATCTTGAGGCTTAATCCACTTGGAAGGTAGCAACTTTGTGCTTGATCCTTGATGTGGGAGTCCTCTTGATTCTTTGTGGATGTTTGAGAGGTTAGACAAGTTAAAGATCATGTCATTCCTTGATTGATCCTTTGTCTAAATGCTCTGAGAGGGTTTTAAAACCCTAATTGTGATTGTAGTGAATGCTCAACCATCTTTGAGGAGATTGATGAGGCATAAAGGTGCATCCATATTGTGATAATGATTTGCACAATGATGGGAAATCTTAGTGGTCAAAATTTGGGGTATGACACAACCTGCCTGCTGAACACAATCATCAACCTCTCTTATTGCTTCTTCTGACAAGAACCAATAATCACTCACACATGAACACCATCATGCTACCCATGAGGAAATATCAGGATCACCATCCTAACATAACAAACTCTTGGATTGAGATCAAAGCTCCATTGATCCCTCTCGTCCAGAAACTATCCATACACCACATGAATTCCTTTTGAATTCTCATGTATAGACCTTCTTGTTCCCTGAGATACAACCCAATTAATCTGGAATGATCCACAATCCTCAAAGAGACGTACATGTCCCCTTAGTTTGTTATAACGATGTCAGATATCGTATACATGCTCCAGAACTTCTCAGCTTGCCAAGCTGATCCACTACTAGCATGACTTGTAGCAAGGGGGAGTATCCCCTTCAGAAGATTTTCCACTGACCTTAGCAAGGCCAACAACTGAGATAGACACCCCATAATCCAAGACAGTCATTCCTTCATCATTCTCCCGTATGATAACTTGGAATACTCCTGATTTTCCTGGTGAATATCCACTTCTAATCGCATCAGAATCCATACCTTAATGCAATCAACCCGTGATCCACTCCAGTCTTATCAAAACCCTTACATCAGACTTCCAAGATAGCTCTTCTACTCCATCATTCTCCCGTATGACAAGGTAGATACTTCTTAGACACGATGCAAGTGACCAGTTCCTCACAGAACTTGAAATCCTCCTTAAAGGATAACCAACCCAAATGTTCTAACATCAGTTAGGACATCCTTCACACATCATAGACACCAATCAACATAGTTCTAGATATGCTCCACCACTAGACTTACTATCTGCATAGTAATCCAAACTGAATATCTTCAAACAACACTGCGCCACCAGCTTGAACAAAGAGAACTTCAGAAACCCAGAGAGAAATAAAATCGCATCCACCAAATGAAGGTATACTACCATCCTCAACCTAGAACTTCTACCACAAGCTCCAAGAGTACTAGAACCTCCTTACGTTTTCAACTAACTACCCTTCTGCACAAGAGCAATCAGTTTCAAGCATCCTGCTTGAATGCCCACTATGAAACCAACCAAATGTCACCTTTTGATTGATCTCACTCTTCTTCAGAACTCCCACAAGATACACTGATCCACCAAAGAAATCAGATCTTCAAGTTACATGAACTACTTGCTCCATAGCAAGACATCTTGGATCCACTAAGCCTCTAGACATGTAACATTTTTCCATCCACAGCTCCCGCAAACTGCATGAGATAGACCTTTTTGAAGCATCCATAACTTCCATTCTCCCGTAGATCACCTTATCTTAAGCTAATGTGCCACATCACCAGCTGAGATTCTGATGTTAAGCTAGATGTCAGAACATTCTGATACGACATCCAGCTGCTGAATTCAGCTCCTCCTTCTGCCACTTAGAAGAACCTCCTCCCTATTACAGAACAAGAGTTTCATGCTCTCATAAACTTGATTCAACAACCAAGTTTGAGTAGACAACCTTCATCCTAATTTGAAACTCCAAAGACTTCACACCTGCCACGTCTAAATCTTCAGATGAAAAAGTAGTCCTAGACTACACCACAACCATACCAAAGAATGCCACTTTCCTTAGTAGAGCAGTCTATTGAAAGTCAGAGATAACTGCCACTTAACTTTGACTTCCAATAAGAGCAAGATTCCATGCTCCAAAGTACCTAGATCAGAAATAAACTGATCCAAGTTGTGCCTTCACCAGCACTCCAACCCTCCTAGATTAGAAATAAACTGATCAAAGAAGTAACCATCAAGATTATGATGTCTTCATCTTCATTTTCAACAACATAAAAGTCCAGACCAGTTTCTTGCCAGAAAACTCTCCAGAGAACACATGCTTCTGTCACACCCCACTGAAGCAGATTCTTAGGTCACCACCTAAGATCAAAACAGATGTTAAAGCGTATGTAGTACCCCTCCCATAATTCTGCACAAACTCTGATGATGAGATGTTCCAACATCTTGTTGAACATCATCAATCTTGACTTTCAAGGATAATTAATTAAATACTTGTGAATTCCACAAATAGCAATTGATCTTAAGTATCTTTGACAACCTAGCCGATCAATAATTTATCAAACTCCTAGAGCATGAACTTGATAAACTTAAACTCAACTCCTCTCCTCTTCAAGTGACTTCAACTGCACCAAGAAACCAAGCTTCCAAGTACCAAGTCACCATACCAGATATCTTCCAATAACTCCCTTCATTCCATCGCTCCCGACTTTGGAATAAAAGAATGCAGATATCTTCACATATAGAGGCCGACGATTGAGATCTTCCACCAACTGTCTTCAGTAACAACTCCAGAATCCCATAATTCTAGAGCTCTTCCATCAGAAACACATGCAGCGGAACCACCAAGGAACATATCCTGCTTGCCCTAATAAGATGTCAGAACATCTTATAAGACACCCCAACAAGAGAACTAGCCATTTCTCCTGCAGTTGTTGTAGAACCTCCTCAGCAACATGAATAAGCTTTGGGTTGTTACCTTCGATCCAGAACATCCATCTCATCCATTAATACCCTTGAGTATGTCTGAGTTGATTGATTTGATCTTCAAAACTCCTCCTTATTTAAACGCCAGAAAGTATCTCCCAAAGATCTCATCCAGAACCAGACAGGATGCCTGCGTTGATACCAATTGAAATTCTGGCATATGCAGATAGCAGATGTCCTAACACATGTCAAGACATTGTGCTACATAACCATTTAAACATAGAGGCGCAACAGGAGACTGATACCTTGAATATTAGAACTGCATAATCACAGATGTTACGATATCTATTCCAACATGTCAGTCAAGAACAATAACAAAACTGTAAATTGCATAATGTTAAATAAGACAGTATGTGTTAACCCAGTTCGGTGCAATTCACCTACATCTGGGGGATACCAATCCAGGAAGAAGACTTCACTATCTTGTAGTATTACCCTAAAGTTAAACTCCCCCGTTTACAACTTTATCTAATCACTACCCTTAATGAACATCTTTACTAGAGTTAAACTCCATCGTTTATAACTCTGATATGAGAGACCTACTCACTCCCTTAATCACCAATTGTGATATCTCTGTCTTCTGCCAATTCTGAACCTCTGTCATGTTTTCTTGACTAACAAGTTATCTTGGCCTTGCTTCAAAGCTTCGTCCAAGAATGATATACAAACCATTACCTAAAGGCTTATGGTTTTGACCCTGTACCTATGCATTCCACTCTATATCTCATACTACAGAGGGATACCTACAACTCCTAAGAGAGCCAACGACTCTCAAACCCTAAACCCTTATTCAACACAAGAGAACTAGGTTACAAAGTTACAAGTGATACAAAAGGAATATTTGATATGTAAAACCCTAGGTCTAAGTCTTCTTATATATTCTTCTGTTGGGCTTTCTATCTTTGATCCTGTGATTCCTTGATCTGTTCCTTAATTCTTGCAACAGATTAAAACCTGTTGACTCAGTAAGTAAGCCAAGATGTCGAGTCTCCAAGCTGGGACATCTTCTTCGACATCTTTTTCTTCTGCAGATTCTTCAATTATCTCATTAGTACGTTTTAGCAAAATTTAGTCAAACACCAGCAGCTTTCAGCCAGTCTTTTCACATTTTGTGTGCAATTTGTTGGGTATTTGTTTCCCTCGTTAATATGTATGCAATTTTGTGCTTGCTTGTTATTATTAAGTATGCAATATTGTGCGTGGCGTGAACTTCCCATCGCGAGCTGGGTGTTCTGCCTAATTGGTATGACAACGGAGGAGCTCGGTTGAGGTGTCCCCGTCAGATCAAGAATCTTCTCGCACACACAAGAATGGGCCATTGTCTTTTTGTTTTAAATTTAGGAGACACGCTTATACTCTAGCGCACTCCTGTGGTTGGGACGCACTTCGTCATTGTCAGACCAAGTACGCTGTGGGTAGTGTTTAACTGTAATATTGTTTGAGCTTTTCAGTGTTTCATGGTCGAGAAAGTTCCTCCCCGTGCAGGTTCTCGAGGTAGTAGGCCCCATTTTTTGTTTTTGCGCAGAAGCAATAGGGGCCTTCCCAGTTCGCAACAAGTTTGCCCTCGCGTGAGTCTTTCTGGTTCCTTCGTAGGACTAGACTGCCTACTTGGAATTCGCGTTTAGTGACTTTTCTTTCATGACACAAAGTTATCTTTTGTTTGAGTGAGGCTTCATGGAGGGATGCTGCATACCGGATTTCTTCGACCAGGTCGAGCTCCTCCCTTAGGGCCTCATCATTCGTCTCCTTGCCGAGGGGAGATTTGGTCCTCCTATAGGGTTCTCTTATTTCTACCAAAATTACTGCCTCGGTTCCGTAGGTCAGCCAGAACGGGGTCTCTACAGTGGTCGAGTGTGGGGTCGTCCTGTAGGCCCAAAACACATTGTGTAGCACCTCGACCCACCTCTTCTTAGCTTCGCCCAGTCTTCATTTCAGGCCTCGCAAGATCACTCTGTTCGCAGCTTCAGCCTGCCCGTTTGTTTGTAGGTGCTCGACAGACGTGAAATGTTGCTTGGTGCCCAACTTGGTAACGAAGTCCTGGAAATTTTTGTCGGTGAACTGTGTCCCATTGTCGGCGATAATTGCTTGGGGTACGCCGAACCGGGCAAGTATGTTCCGTTTGTAGAAGCAGAGTATGTTATGTGCCGTGATTTTGGCGAGGGCTTCGGCCTCTATCCACTTCGTGAAATAGTCGACGCCGACTATCAAATATTTATTCTGGTATGACCTATGGTGAAAGGCCCGAGGATGACTATCCCCCACCACGCGAAGGGCCACGTGGATGAAAGTGACTTGAGCTCGTTGGGGGGTTCCAGGTGCATATCCCTGCGGCGTTGGCACCTGTCTCACTTCTTGACGTGCTCCTTGGCATTTTGTTGCATGGTGGGCCAATAGTATCCTGCCCGCAGAGCCTTACAGGCAAGGGATCGTCCACCAAGGTGCTGGGCATTGATCCATTCGTGGATCTCCTGTAGTACGTGAGAGATCTTGGATTCCTCGATGCACTTGAGGAGGGGGATGGAGATTTCGCGCCTGTACATCCTGTCCTCGACTAGGATATAAGAGCAAGCTTGGCGCCTGACTATGCTAGCCTCCTTGGAGTTGGTGGGTAGTTCCCCTGTGCTGAGGTACATGTAAACTGGGGTTATACAGCAGTTGCTGTCGTCGATGGAGTTTACGTCGACGGTCGGGGTGGGTTTCTCGATTCTTGGTTGAGAAAGCGCCTCTTGGATGACGGACTTGTTTTCGCCCTTCTTCTTCGTGCTTGCGAGTTTTGACATGATGTCTGCCATGGTATTGTGTTCGCAGGTACATGTTTCACCTCTGCGGAGTCAAAAATTTTCATCTTTTCTTTCACTAAGGCCAAGTACTCGATGATGTTATCGTTTTTAGCCTGGTACTCCCCCCGCACCTGAGAGGCGACGAGCTGGGAGTCGGTATATATCTTCACCTCCTTTGCGCCAAGGTCCTCGGCCAGGCGCAGTCCGGCGAGGAAGGCCTCATACTCGACCTGGTTGTTTGAAGTCGGGAAGGATAGGGTGAGGAAAACCTCGATCAAGATGCCTTCTTCGTTCTCCGTAATGATGCCTGCTCCACTTCCTGTTGAGTTGGATGCCCCATCGACATAGATGGTCCACTTACGGGATCCGTCAGTCGAGTAGATCATGGAGGTCATTTCTGTGACAAAGTTGGCTAACACTTGAGCCTTTAGGACCTTCCTGCTCTCGTACTAGAAATCAAACTCAGAGAGCTCGAGCGACCATTTAAACATCCTACCCGCAATGTCGGGATGACCAAGCAGTTGCTTCACGGGTTGGTTTGTCCTAACAACGATCGTGTGGGCCAGAAAGTAGAGCCGTAGCCTTTTAGCCGCATTCATGAAGGCCAGGGCGACCTTCTTGATCTGCTGGTACTTGAGCTCAGGGCCCTGGAGGGCTTTGCTGGTGAAGTAGATTGGTTTCTGTACCTCGGGGATTTTATGAATGAGAGTCGCGCTGACAACCTCAGTTGCGACGACGATTTACAAATATAAATTCTACCCATTTTCCAGTTGTGAGAGGATTAGGGGTTGCGAGAGGACTTGTTTGAGGTGGATGAGGGCTTGCTCGTACTCCTCGGTCCACTCAAATGTGGCCTCCTTGCACAAAAGCTTGAAAAACGAGAGCGTGTGTTGGGCAGACTTGGCCATGAAGCGGAATAGTGAGGAAAGCATCCTGTTTAGGGATTGGATTGATTTATTTGAGTTCGGCATTGGCAACTCGGAGAATGCCCATGCACTTGTCAGGGTTCACCTCGATTCCCCGTTCCGTCAAATAAAAGCCGAGTAATTTTCCTGCTCGGACACTGAAGGTGCACTTCTCTGGGTTGAATCTTATTTTGCATCTCCTCGCTGTATTGAAGACTCTTTTGAGATGAGCGGTGTGGTCGATTTCTTCTCGTGGTTTCATTATCATGTCGTCTATTTGGCCCCGGAAGACTTTGTTCATCATTCGCTGGTAGGTCGCGCCGACGTTTTTTCAGACCGAAGGGCAATACGTTGTAGTAATAATTGCCCGACTCGGTCATGAAAGTCGTGTATTGCTTATCGTCCATGAATGACAATAATTTAAAACCTACAGAATTGTCGATTTGTTTGTTGATGTTAAGCAGTGGATATGCATCTTTGGGGCATGCCCTATTGAGATTGGTATAGTCAACACACATTCTCCATTTTCCATTAGATTTCTTAACTAATACAACGTTGGACAACCAAGTTGCGTACTGGGCTTCCGAAATGAAGTTTGCCTCTAAGAGGTCTTTTACAGTTTTTTCAGCAGCAACCGCTTTCTCAGGAAACTGCCTACGCATACGTTGTAATATGGCCCTAGAGGCCGGATCTATGATGAGCTGGTAGAAGGACACGCCGGGGTCGAGCTTGGGCATCTCTGCAACACTCCACGCGAACAGGTCAGCATTCTCCCTGAGGCAGGCTTTCATTTACTTCCTCGCCAAGTCGGGGAGTCCTGTGTCGATCTTCACGCTCTTATCAGGGTCATCACCGAGAATGATGAGCTCGAAATCACCATCTGGAATGGGGTGCACGTCTATGGAGGAGCTGCCTGTCGCCACCATTTGCTGGAGGTGCGTCGGCCGCCGCTTCGTTTTGCTCCTGCTTGCTGGGGAAGCAATTGTCGAGGTCGATTGAGTTGACACATGAAAGTAGCTTCTGCTCCTCGGCCTGGGCTAGCTTGTCGACGGTCTTGGGTTTGATGTTGATCGAGTTCTACCTCTTGATAGTTGCCTCAAAGCATCTTTTGGAAGCTTCAATATCTCCTTGGAGGGTGATGACGCGGCCTCTGGTAGTGTAGTACTTCATCTTCAGGTGGACTGTAGATGGTACTGCCGTTAGCTCAGCCATGGTTGGCCTTCCCAGAATGCACTGGTATAGAAAGGGGCACTCTATAACCAAAACACGAACCTTGACTTGCCTGGCAGTCTCTTTGGACCCAAAGGTGACAAGTAGCTCAACGTAGCCTCATGGCCTTGTGGTGGTGCCATTGAAGCCCTGCAAGTCGGAGCCGATGTCCGGGGTCAGATACGTCTCGTCAAGTTGGAGGGTGGTGAATAGGTGAGCATACATTATGTCAACCGAGCTTCCCTGGTCAACGAGGATGCGACAGACGTCGAAGTTCAACATCTGGGCCCTGATCAGGAGAGGGATTCTAGAATTAGGGAGCCACCCGGTAGCTCCTCGAGGTAGAAAGTGATGGGGTTTGATCTGCCCTGGATTTTGTTGAAGGTGGCGCTCTCTGCTGAGCTTGCCTCGATCAGCTCGTCAAACTTCTGCTTCACCGACCCCATGGAGGGCTTGTTGAACACTCTGCCGGATATGACCATGGTGGCAGGAAAACTCTCCCATGGGCTACGAGCGGACACGGGCACGTCGGCCTCGTAGGGGAGGTAGAAATCTTCTGGTTGGGAGACACACAGAGCGACCTACAGACCAGTGTTATTGGAGGGTGGTGTTACCTCCTCGACCTTCTTCGCCTCGCGGGTTTCCTGTCGAGGAGCTTCGTTCCTCCTGGTATATTGCTTTAGGTGCCCTTCCTTGATTAGGATTTCGATGGCATCCTTGAGATGGATGCAATCTTCCGTGACTTTTCCATGGCTCCTGTGGAACCGAGAGTACTTGGACTTGTCAAAGTTGGGCTTAGGGGGTGTCAGCTTCGGGAAGCGGACACCACCTCTTTGGAACTCCGAGTTGACGCACTCGGCCAAAATGCGCTTGCAGGGAGTTGTGAGTAACGTGTACTCGGTGAAGCGACATGCTGGCCCCTTATGCTTTCGGGAGTCTCGGGGACGATCTTCTCTTCTTTTCTCCCTGTCACCTTGGGGAGCAACGAAGTCTTCGTGCTTAGTGCTTTTGGCACTCTCCTAGTTCTGCGAGTCGCGGGCACTATTGCCAGCCTCCTTCTCCTCGTACTGGATGTAGGCCTGGGCCTTATGGATGAGTTTATCCAACGTGTTAGGCCTTTTGATACCAACCGCCTTGGCGAAATCGCAGTGAGGCCGCAGTCCTTTCTCGATTAGGTATCTCTTCATGCTGTTCGAGGTAGACACTTGGACAACCCCTCGATTGAACCAATCTATGTAGTCCCGGAGAGATTCTTCCTTCCCCTGGATGATGGCTTCCAGGGACGCTTCCGTCTTCGGGTGTCGCCAGGAAGCGGTGAAGTGCCTGGAGAATTATCTCTTCAGCTTTTCCCAAGAGGTGATGGATTCGGGCTCGAGGCTCTTATACCACACCATCACGCCCTTCCTCAGGGTTGTGGGGAAGAGCCTACACTTTATGGCTCCCCATATGTTTCGGTAGTCGAGCATCGCATCGATGCTCTCAATGTGGTCGTCCGGGTCGGTCGTGCCATCGTAGGTAGCCAGGCTCGGGGGTTTCTCCATACCCATGGGCAGGCGAGTTTTCATGATGGCCTTGGAAAGTGGACCGCGGGGGTCCTCCTCGTCACTTCTGATGAGCGACTACGACGGGGATGGTTCGTACCGTGGGCTCCTACCTTGACGGGGAGAACCCTATGGATGACTCCTTGGTTTCTCCGCCTGCCCGTCAGCTTTGTTTCTCTTGGGAGGCGGAGAGCGTCTCTCCTACCGGGGAGTAGAGCGATCACGCTTCTGGGTGGCCATGGGCTGAGGCCTTTCCAGCCGCGGACGACGTCCAGGTTGTCGTGGTGAGGGGCTCCAAGACTCATCGTGTTGAAGTCTCCACGGGGGAGAGGAAGGACTGGTCTCTCGTCGTCGTAAGGATGGGCTGCGAGAAACTAGACGACGATGTCTTCGCAGGGGAGAGCGTGATTGTCGTTCTTTTTCCAGCATCTTGATCCTCTCGTTCTACTGGAAAATCATCAGGTTTGTCTGGTTGATTGCCGCGAACAGGGCCATCTTGTTCAGGTCGGCGTTGGGCGGCACAGGGATTGGCTGGAAGACAGTCGGGCTGTCAAAGCATTGGGGGCGTTGAAGGCCGCATCGTCGGCATCACCCTCCTCGACGGGAACAATCATGTTGGGGTCGTGATCGTCACCGTTGGTGAAGGTGGTGAAAGCGGTTTCATGGACGTTATCGTCAGTGCGTGGGCTGACCATGATCGACAAAAATTGATGTATGCTTTGATTCTTGGATTTCTGAAGAAGAAAGAACGGGGAAGCAAGAGTTTCCCACAGACGACGCCACTGATTTTACCAGACCAGGAAGTGATCAACAACCAGCAACACACCGTGAGCTCCTAGTTCGCCGGTGGTGGAGAAGAGGAGCGGGTGTACCTGCAAGATACTCTGATGCCTAAATGAGTTGAGAGCACAAGTAAGCAAGTACAGAAAAAGCGTGTAAATAGAATACCAGACCCTCTAGTGAAAGAGGGTATTTATAATGTGCCCCCCCAGCGCTGCGTCAGCGGTTATATGCATTGGGTTGGATCGTTAGGCCCAATACGAATAACTTCCAGGATCTACATGGCTTAAGGAAGGCCAACACGTGGTCTTTGTCCTAGGTCAACTGCCCCGTGAACTTCGGAAGGTGGAGGACCTGTTCTTTCGCTCATGGGTAGTTGGCTGATGACGTGTCTCCGCGTGAGGGGCTCGTGGAGACCGTGGGGGAGACGCGTGATCGCTCCCCGTGTGATTTGGTGAGTTGGTCCTTCATTGGGCCCTCCCCGACGGAAAGCTGGGTTGGATCATACCCGACAGTGGGGCAGCCTCTGGCACAGTCCAGAACAATTATTATTATTATTATTATTATTATTATTATTATTATTAATCCTAACTAATTAAAATAATAACAATAACAATAATAATACTAATTATTTAATCTAAATAATATTTATCCTATATTATTTAAATAAATAAATAGTAACTAATATAAGTTAATTAGTTCTTCTCCTCACACCACCAAGTTCTACACTTTTGCTCACACACTCCTAACACCTTAAAGTCTTTTCTTAAGGCCACTACCCACACCAATGGTAGCTCAAACACATCAAATACCAATCAACACAACACAATCACAATTATCACATAATTAAATTACGAAAAATAATTTAAAATAAGTAGAGGCATTACAGATATCCGTAAAGCATGTCAACTCTTCTTGAGCCTTGTGAACACAGACTCTACCTGACAGCAGATTTGACAATGTAGCTTGCTTTCTGCAGTACAGATTATTCTAGCCAAAAATGGTTAGACCACCAAAAGTGCTAGTTCTTCTTATTCTGGACAAGGAGAGCTACGATGTCTATACTATAGAGTATGTTTGGGGATTTGAGAGCTATACATGTGTTGTATATTGTCTCAAGAATAAATGTCTTGCTTAACCCTCATGCGGGAGCCCCATTAAATAACCTTATATTAAGACAAGCCATTAAGAGAGGTCTCTTGGCCTTCTGGAGTTATGTGGTCATCATTGTTGTAACTTTCCTCCATGAATACAGGCTTTGAAGCTCTAGTAACGTCCGCATTGATGCGCCACCACCTTTACAACTGTTGGAGTGGCATTTGACGAGCTCGTGACCGACATCGGTGTCGGGTTGGTGGGCTGTGGTACCCGGCATTACGAGAACTCGGCTTGGTGAGAGTCGGGCTATATGACCGGTCTGGGTTGTGTATGAGGCTTGTCTAGCTCTCTTCATTACTACCATAGTCTAGTCCGTGCTCACCTTTATCTGACTACTTAACCTGGCATCAAATATATTTGGCATGTACATAAGCCCCCCGAGTACTACATACTCTTATAGGGGTGCAGTACTCGGCAGTTACATAAGCCCGGATATATTTGCTAGGTGTCGTGCTATAGATCGGCCTTTTTTTCTTAGGTCCTTACATGTCAAAAAAATTTCAAACGGTCGTGTCCCTTAATCTTCCCTAGCGTTATGATGACTTTAATACATCATGAGTGGCTATTCTCTAGCCATTTTTTTTCAAATGTTGGGCTTCTATTAAAGTCAGTCTTCTCTTTCCTTCACTCATACGTGCTTCTTTAAGCAAATCTGATCTCCTCTCCAAGCGCTCTTCACTTCAGGTATTTTTTTTCTTTCCCTCTTGATTTTCCTCTATTCTTTTTAACACAAACATGGTAGTTCTTAGGGAATGTGATAATGTGGGTAAGGTTATTCTTAAGAGTGACGAGGAGAGAAAAAGACTATGGGAAGAAAACATGCAAGAGATGATGGATTCTATAGGGGTAGAAGAGTATAGGCGAGTCATGGATAAGTTTTATAATGAGATTCTCACTTCTGAAAGTGACTTTGACTCTGACTCTTCAGGTTCTGTAGAAATTCTAATGGAAATTGATGCTCCATTTGATTTTGAGGTTATGAATCATAAGAATAGTACTGCTGACGACTTGGAAATTTCTAAAATCCGATCCTTGAGGATTATATCCTCCACTGGTTTCGAGGATGACGTTATTTTGGAACCGTGCGGCCCAAGGGAAAGAGTATGTATACTCTGGCCAAAAGATGTTTCTGAAGACTTTTTCTACTTTTATCCTAGTATTATCGAAGATTTCAACATCCGTATCCCATTTTCCGATTTTGAGGTGGACGTGTTGAAGACCGTCAACATAGCACCTTCCCAACTCTGTCCCAACAGTTGGGGTTTATAAAGGCCTTTGAGAGGGTTTGCGAGGTTTTAGATATTGTTCTGACTATAGGTTTTTTTTCCTTCTTTGAGGTGAAAGGAATTGATAACCGGAGTTGGGTTCATATTAGTGGAATGCCCGACCGAAGTTTCCTTCAGGCCTACACCTCAAATTACAAGAATTATAAAGACCATTTTTTGAGAGTTCGCTGTGGTTCGAGATGTCCACAGGTGTTATACGCCTTAGATGGTGTTGCGGTGAGAATTGGATATCAAGCTATTAATTAACTTGAATCGCAAATCATAATTCACCACCGAACTTTGATTTATCCTAAGGAAAGGGAAAGGCAATGGGGGTGCTAAAGTAAAAACAGAAACATAAGGAAATTAGTTCAAAGCGTTTGGGCTAAAAAATGTGGGGGTGTTAATAGCGAAGTGAGCCAAGCCCATATCCATATCATAACAATATTTCAGAAAAAAAAATAAAATAAAAAGGCCACATGGCAAGTCACTTAAGTGACTCACCGTTGAATCAGCGCCACCTGCACAGACAAGCAAGTCAAAGGGAAAAATAAGTCAGACGCCGGAGCTAGGGCTCCGGTCGTCTTCTCCGGCGACGACCGCTGGAGCTTGTCTGCAAAACGTACTAAAATTCCAAAACAAAGCCACCTCTCCACTCGATTTTTCGCACAAAATCCATTTATGACTTTATCTTTCTCATTTGAAGCCTCCAAGATACTTAAATCAAACCACAAAAAAAGATATTTAAACTGAACTTCTATGAAACAACACAACAACCACCCAAAAATGTTTTAGTTCAATCCAAACATTCAAATATGCATCAAAACAAAACTATTGCACGTGAAATATGAGAAAAAAAAAGTTTGAGAAAAGTTTACCAAACTTGAAGCCTTGGAAGCTCAGTTTATGAACCAATAACCTTTCCAATATACCCCAAAAGACTCCTTGTAGCTTGAGAGTGATTAATGGAGGCAAGAGATGGAAGGAAAGTTCAAGAGAAATGAAATTAAAAAATAATGATTTTTGAGAGGAAAGTGAAGTGCTTAGTTCTGTTCTTGTGAGAATCTAGATCCTCTTTTCTTGCTAGGGTTTTTAGGTTAAATATTAAAGGTTTTGAGGTTGAGTTCCTTAGTTACTGAGGTAAATGTTTGTGGTTAAAACTTTAAGAAAATTTTGAAAATGGGAGGGAATGTGATGATGGTACGGATGAGGTGAATGCTTAGACTTTTCTTGGTTGTGACTTGGCCTCTTGTGATCAGAGAGAGCAACATGAAACAAGGTGGGATCAGAATTCTTGCTACACGGGTTTGGTTTTTCTTTACTTTTGTGAAAGTGTTGCAAAAGGTACCTCTCATGTGTCATATGTGTTAGGCTTAAAAATGGTAAGTTTTGGGGATCACACAAGGTAGGTTTATGCGCATGGACTTGAGGCAAGCAAGTTGCAAAAGTTTGGTTCAAAAAGTTCATGAAACATAACATATAGGTATAGCATGATCATGTGTGTTCATGATGGTAGCGTGAAAAGAGGATAGAGCAGCAAGTTTGCGGCACAAGCTTATCCCATTTTTTTCATGGAAATGCTATATGAAGTCTTATTCATGTTATACAAGGAAGACCTTTTTTTAGCAATGTTTGGGAAGATGCACAACAAACCATGCGCATGAATTGAAGTGTTTATGTGACCACCAAAATTTGACTCCAAGATGTGCATCAGAAATGACATTATGTGTTGTTGTGAATTTAATGTGTGGACACCATTTTAAACCATTATAACTCCATGGATTTTGATTCAAATGATGAAGTTTTAGGTTCAATGGAAACTAGGAAGAAGGTAGAGCAACTTTCATGTTGGAAACATCCTGAAATCATGCTTGGATAATTGAGGAAAAAAAGGCTTGAAATCATGTCCACTAACATGCCACAAAAGAAAACTTAGAAAAATTCTAAGTTATGGAATTTGACCTATTTGTGACACCAACTTTAAAGCATTGTAACTTGGTGAACATTTGTCCAAACGAGGAGTTCTAGTAATGGATGGAAAGCTTGGAAAGAGCTCTACAACTTTCATGTCTAAGGAAAAATGAAATAAGTCTCGTATCATGATGAAAAATGCCTTGGAAGATTGGTCAATAAAGTTTCCAAAACTTGTCAAGTGAAAAACCCTATCTTGGTGACTTCATAACTTGAGTTGTATACATCCAATGGAGGAGTTCTAGTAATCAAAAGAAATATGGAAGAACACTCTACAACTTTCATGACCAAAGAAATTTGAAATGAGGCTTGGATCATGATGAAAAATGTCTTAGAATATTGGCTCTTCATGTTGAGATTCCATACTTAGAAAAATTTCTAAGTACAAAATTTCACATCCTTGTTTTTCTCAACTTTAGACCTTCATATCTTGAAATCCATGAATCTCTTGAACACTTTTCTTTCTTCAAACTTGAAGTACATTGTTTCCTCTTCAATTTGATAGCTAATTTGCTCCATTTGAACCAAGGATGAAGAAGTTATGGATGTTACAAAATAGCTAAAAATTGAGATTCTCACACTTAGAAATTTCTTTTCCAAAACCCTAATCCTTCAAATTTCTTGATTTTATGCTTCCTCTTGATTTCTTTTGATCTAAACTCACAACCACACTTAAGATGATATGTCATGCTCATGGTTGACCTCAAATCTTAAGTTTGACTTTTCAGAGACACATTTGACTTCCTTGAATAGATGAATCTCCACCTTGATTTTCAACCACCAATACATCTTCTGGGCTACTTGGACATCTCAAGTGGACTTCATGGGTGTCTTGATGAGCCTTAGATCATGTCTTAGGGCTTGTGGCCAATTCTTGACCAAGATCCATGGGTGCAGTTGACTTGGTCTTGAAGAAACCCTAACTCTTAATTAGGTACCAATGAAACCCTAAGGGGCTCAACGTGAGGCCGTCTTGTGCTTGTTTCTTTGATGGGAATGAGTCTCTTATGTGTGTGAGGACTGGCTTAATTGATGATGCCCTCAAGACTTGACTGGATAAATCCTCAAGGCATTTTGGAACAATCCCTAATTAAAAAGTGAACAGAACAAGGCAAAGCAAAGCAAAAAAATGGTTAGCTATGCATGAAATACTTGACCTAAAGAGATGGGATCTTAGGGTTAAAAATTAGGGTGTGACAGATAGGCATCCCCGCTTTCCTCATTACTGGACCAAAGATCCCTTTTCAATCATTGGTTTTAATTATGATAAACTGAATGATTTGGAATTCCAGTCCCTGGCTATTCTTGATTCATTCCGTATGATGAGGATTAAGGAATTGTTGCCCTTAGATGACGAACGACTCCTTGCCTTCTTGGGTAATCATTATTTTTCATTTCAACTATTCCTCGCCTTTCTTTTTATTCTAACCTTATGTTGTTTGTTTGTAGACAAGATGACTGACTTATCTGTGGCCGAGCAAAAGAAATTGATGCAAGCAGCTCGGGAAGCCCGGAGAGGAACTGGGGGTGCATCTACATCTAAGTCCGACTTAGGTGGATTAGAAGTCCGGGCACCAAAACGGCCCAGGGGTACGAGCACTAAAGCCGCCCCAAGCAAAGTTAAGCCCCAACCTCTTATTTTACCTGTGCAGGACGAGGCTTCTCAAGGTGACCCGAAGAAGCTGAAGGTTCAAATGAATGAGGATATTTATCAAGATGAGATGGAGATTAACTCCCTCATGAGAGGCCCTAGAGAGAATTCTGAGTCTGGAGAGTTCACGTTTTGGTCCAATGATTTTGATGGCTTCAGATACTTGCGTGATCATCTCAACGCTACCGAGGATGTTAATAAAATTAAATCCATTGGTCAGCAGAAAATCACTCAGAATCTTAGTTCTTATCTGATGAGGTGTGATGTCCTTGCCCGTGGTTTGTATGAATTGTCTGATGACTCCGAGATGCTTGAGTCCAAATTCAAGGATGAAGTTGCTCAGTTGAAGAGATCTCAGGAATCTCAGTCTAAGAAACTTTCCGGCTTGGAAAAAGATTTAGCTAACATGAGGAAGGAAAGAGAGACTCTGGAGTCTGCTCATAAATTAGCCTTAGCCAAGCTTACTGATCAGTTGAGGGTATCTGAGGCCTATAATGTCGAGCTCTTATCGTCCAACAACGATCTTAAAGAAGCTCTGAAGAAAGCTCAGGTCGATTTTTTGCCTGCTGGTGATGAAGCTTTTGAGAGAGCTAAAGATCAAGTTCTCTGTCTCCATCCTGGCCTGGATTTGTCGGAGATGGATTACTTCAAGGTGGTGCAGGATGATAGTCTTGTGGATCTTGGCGAGCTGGAGAAGGATAGCCCGGAGGGGTCTCAAGGCCCGGTCAATGATGCTGACGGGAATGTGAACCCGGCCCTAAATGATGTTGCCAATAATACTTCGGCTTCTACTTAATCTTGTTGTTCTTTGTTTTTGTTAGTCATCGTTCTGGATGCACTTTTATATTTTGGCGAGGGAGTGTGGTGTTGTCCCCCCCTCATGCTCATGACTTTTTAGCCTTCAGGCTTTATAACATACAATGTTTTGGCCCTTCTGAGGCTTTATTTTTATTGCTTATGTTATTTTTGTTTATCGTGTTTTATTTCTTTGCAAAATAATCCCGTACATATATCTAGCCCCTCGGGAACTAATTTAGATTAACTTAGGGTGTCCGATTATAGATTGCCGGGTATTATTTTTACTTTGCTTTTGCTTGATTTCCCTGAGCTTCCAGGTAGCTTACTGTGAGGCTAATTATTAAGGAGCCTTTAGTTATCTTGTGTGTATAGTCTTCACACTTTTGAGAGTTCTGGTCTCTTGTAGGCTTAGGCGCCGATTATGGTATGTACTCGAGCATCCTTTCTACAGAGATTTGCTCTTTTCTTATTAGTATTTTGCCATGTATTACTTTATACTTTCAAGCCCCTGTTTTGGGCTTAGATGTTTCATCATCTTTATATCAGATTGTCCGGCTTGAGTGCACGGAGCTATTAGACATATTTGTTCAACCCATGTACGCGGAGCATTTGTGGGCGACCTATGTACGTGGAGCAAGTCAACACGTTTATAAGAGTTTTATCAACCCGTTTGTGGGAGACCTATGTATGCGGAGCAAGTCGACACGTTTATAGGAGTTTATCAACTCGTTCATGGGCGACCTATGTACGCGGAGCAAATCGACGCGTTTATAGGAGTTTATCAATCCGTTCATGGGCGACCTATGTACGTGGAGCAAGTCAACATGTTTATAGGAGTTTATCAACCGGTTTATGGGCGACCTATATACGTGGAGCAAGTCAACATGTTTATAGGAGTTTATCAACCCGTTTATGGATGACCTATGTACGCAGAGCAAGTCAACACGTTTATAGGAGTTTATCAACCCGTTCATGGGCGACCTATGTACGCGGAGCAAGTCAACACGCTTATATGAGTTTATCAACCCATTCATGGGCGACCTATGTACGCGGAGCAAGTCGACACATTTATAGGAGTTTATCAACTCGTTTATGGGCGACCTATGCACGCGGAGCTGTAGCGCGATTTTTGTGGTCTTGAATCACTATCGCTTAGGCACTACAACTCGATTCATTTTTTATCCTGTTAAGCTAATTAAGGAAGAGAAATAGATGTCTCCAATTAACCCTGCTTGCATACTGAGTTTAAACAGCTGACTATTAGTTTACAGATGCTATTATGATGTGGGCCCATCTTCGGTTTATTTTGTTAAGGATAGAATGTTTAGACCATTTGTGAGGTTTTTGGTAATGTGTTTAGATTTGATGCGTTGTATAAAGGTACGGGATTTTGGGTTTTTGATTAGTATGCTCGCTAAGATTTTTGCAATCTTATGCCTACGTATTCCCGAAATAGGTAAATCAGAGCGATCGTAGTTCCTCCTATTCTATGGGAGGAAAGAGATGTTTTGGTGTCGTGTTCAAAGCCCAAGACGCGAAGCTAAAGGTGGTTTGTATCTTGTTCAAAGCCCAAGATGTGAAGCTAAAGGGTTTTGGATGAGAGAGAATTTGTCATCTCTAAAGAGGAGTTGTTGATGTGAGCAAGGCACAACTTTGATGCTAAAAGGTTGATTGACTCAACCGAGGTTTCCTTATACAAAGCCTAAGAGGAGGCGATTGACCCAAGAAGAGGGTGTTTTTTATCTGTCTCGTACGAAGCCCAAGATAGAGGCTAAAAAGGATTTTGACTTCGTTGAGGAGAATGTATCTTGTATAAAGCCTAAGATGGAGGCTAAAAGGATTTGACTCAACATGAGAGTACTTTTATCTGTCCTGTATAAAGCCCAAGATGGAGGCTAAAAAGGTTGACTCAACAAGAGAGTCTTGAACAGGTGATTGACTCACCAAGAGAGTCTGAAGGTTGATTGACTCAACAAGAGAGTCTTTTATACTCAACAAGAGAGTGGTTTGTTGGCTCGTACGAAGTCCGAGATTGAGGCTAAAAGGAGATGGACTCAACAAGAGACTCTTTTATACTCAACAAGAGAGTGTTTTTCAATCTCGTACAAAGCCCGAGATGGAGGCTAAAAGGAGACAGACTCAACAAGAGAGTCTTTTATACTCAACAAGAGAGTGTTTTTCTATCTCGTACAAAGCCCGAGATGGAGGCTAAAAGGAGGTTGACTCAACAAGAGAGTCTTTTATACTCAACAAGAGAGTGATTTATATGTTTTGTACAAAGCCCAAGACGGAGGCTAAAAAAGGGATTGACTCAACAAGAAAGTCTTTTATACTCAACAAGAGAGTGTTTTTTCCTATCTCGTACAAATCCCGAGATTGAGGCCAGAAAGGGGATTGACTCTACAAGAGAGTCTTTTATACTCAACAAGAGAGTGATTTATATGTCTTGTACAAAGCCCAAGACGGAGGATAAAAAAAGGGATGGACTCAACAAGAAAGTCTGACAAGGTTAGCTCTGCTTGGGAGAATCATTTGTACAAAGCCTAAGAGGAGGCTGCCTTACCGCCGTTGATTCTTGAGATCCTGAAGCGGGTCCAAGTGTGGGGAACTCTCATGAGAGAGACCGGGTTTCTGCCAATATTTGAAGGGAACTTGAGAATGTCTTTGAGACTCAAGGGTCTTAGACTGTCCAAGTCTAGAGTTTTATCTTTTGTACAATGCCCAAGAGGAGGCACGGGCATTAAGGGATGAGTATCAACCCTACAACGGCCGGAGTTTTGATGCTGGAAAGACTGCTCTAGCAAAGGATGACTAAGTTCTGTCTTATACCTTTAAGAGGTCGTCAGGGTCCTTGTATTAAGCCCAAGAGAAGGAATGAGAACTTCTAAGAAGCCTGTGGGTCTTCAAACCAAGAGAAGTTCAAGAAATGCAATTCACCGAGAAGAGATCATTCCAGGAAATTTTGAGAATTTGGAAGAAACTCAAGAGATGATATTCACGGAGAATAGATCAACTCTGGGGAGTAGAGTCTCTTTGACAATTTCTAAGGGTGACAGTCTGAGAAAAGGTTCACCGAGAATACTGCCTTTCTCTTTGTTCCATATTGTTTAACCCCGAGAGAAGGGGAGACTGTATCTGGAATCCTACGGGGGATCTAGTTTTGTTTGTATTTAAGAGTGACCAACAAGGCTTTACCTAGTGCTAGACGTAGTTGCCGGGGAAAACTCTAAATAACTATACTAGTATTACACAGTTGATATTTTGACAAGTATATAAAAGGATGTGAAAGGAGGCTTACAGTGAAACAGCCCCACAATACAGTTATATACATATGAAAGCAGTAAATGAAAGCAGATAAACACTTACCCGTTGTAGAGCTTCCATGTTGTTTGGTTAGTTGTTCAACAAAGAAAACTTTGATAACAATATTATATTCAAAATCAAAGGAGAAAGTGCTTTGAAAAGATTGTTGGGGCTTACAGCTCAAGGAGAGGCCCAAGTCTTAACGATGATCGCACTGTTGTTTGTATAGAGGGACTTATACAATATGTGAGGCCCAAAAGGTTTTATGTACAAGGGGATGAGTCTTACACTCTATTAGAGGCCCAAAAGTGTTTTTGTACAAGTGATGGGGCTTACAGCTCAAGGAGGGGCCCAATTGTTTTTGTTTTAAACTGGCGATCGCGCCGAGAATTTTCTTTTAACTCAGAGGGACTTATACAATGTCTGAGGCCCAATAAGGTTTTGGTTAAAAGGGGATTGGGTCTTACACTCTATTAGAGGCCCAAATATGGGTCTTATAGCTCAAGGAGAAGCCCAAGGATTTTTGTTAAAAAGGCGACGATCGTGCCAAACTTTTTGACGGTATTGGGACTTATACAATACACTGAGGCACAAGATATATTGGTTTTCAAGAGGGGTTGGGTCTTACACTCTATTAGAGGCCCAACAATGTTTTTGTACAAATGATGGGGCTTACAGCTCAAGGAGAGGCCCAAGTGATTTTGTAAAAAGGCGACGATCGCGCCGTTGTTTTTGAAAATACAGTGGGACTTATACAATGACTGAGGCCCAAAAAGTGGTGTATTTACAAAGGGGATGGGTCTTACACTCTATTAGAGGCCCAAATTATTTTAAAGAAAGGAAATGGGGCTTATAACACGAGGGTAGGCCCAGATGATTTTCGTTTTGAAATGGCGATCGCGCCGAGAATTTTGAAAACGCAGTGGGTCTTATACAATGACTGAGGCCCAAAAATGTTTGTTTTCAAAAGGGATTGGGTCTTACACTCTATTAGAGGCCCAAAGTGTTTGAAAATGATTTGTTTAGGGTGATTAAGATCAAAACACTAAATTAATTTCAAAATGTATTTTAATTAAATAAAAACTTAATTAAAATGATCAAAATTATCAAACATGTATGAAAAACAAGTTGTGATCTTGGATTAATGTTTGAAAAATCATGTTTATATCCAAAAAATGATTGGAAACCAATTAAGTTTGGAAAATCAAGGGAGAAAAAATATTTCCAATGTTAAAAACAAATAAAACATTAATTATTTGCAAAAATATCAAATATATGAAATAAATAATATTTTTTGGTAAAATAAAATGTTTTAACATTTTTGTGAATTATTAAAAAAAAGAATTAACTCAAAATCATTAAAACTCAGAGAGAAATTAATTTTTAAATCAATTAAATAAAAATCACAAAATTCAAATATTTGAATTTTCAAAAAGGGCGCCAAGAACATGGCAAGAACACGCGCCACCCTCTGTTTCTGCAGATTTGTATTTTCTATCCAATCTCACTGAATACTTGATTATATCATGCAATCTACATATCAATCTGCTCGTTTTCACCTCACGATCATGTCTATGGTCTTTAATTTCATTTATTTTAAGCATGGAATAAGAAATCAAAGAGAAACCTCAAGAATCCTAAAATTTGCATGAAGGTTCAGAAATTCCATACACGATTCAAACAAAGTAATTGATTGAGGGTAAACACTCTATGCATGATTATGAACATATAGCCAAATTATTGTGCAGCAAAAAAGACATGGATCATAGAGTTAGAAGAGCTCATGCTTACCTCTTACAGTTGGTGATCGTGTTTTGTGTTAGAGGTGTTGCAAGCTGGTTCTAATGATTTGCACAGCTTCCTTGGATGCCAAGTGATGTGCCTGAGTGCTTGGAATGGTTTGAAACAAGCTGGAACTGAAGATGGTACCCCAACTGCAAGTATACTAAAAGCTTGAGCAGTTGGATGGTGATTTTGAGAAATCAGTGTTCTAGATATTATTTAAGTGTTTGGATCACTTCTATATGATGTTTATGAGGTGTGTGTGTGTGATTGGTTTGGTTGGAATAGCTCTCAAACTCAAAACTCGATAGTGACTTGCCTTAGAAGGCAAAATTGGAAGTGAGAAGGAGATTTTGAGGAAAGCATCTGTTTGATGGCTTTGGTGTACTCAAACTGATCACAATTGAGCTTTATTTATAGTAGAGCAAGTTTGTTTTGGCTGCAATAGTGAATGGCAACTGCTGCAGAAGTTTGGCAAATGTTGATCAATAGGAATCCAAGTCTCCTCTAGCCATTGACTAGAGGTTAGAGCACAGACTGCTGGTTCCCTAGTTCTTGGATAAGTCTTGACTGAATTCAGTTGGAAAGGGCTCAGTCCATGCCACCTTGGTGCATCCATTAAATGCTCCAAACCAAAATTGGAGTCTTGTCCCTCTTTTAGGCATTTCTAGGTTTGGTACGCTACTTTTGGTTCCAAGGACTTAGGAGGCTGATGGATCAGTGTTTGTCCCTCCTTGGTCTCCCCCTGAGGTGTTCAGATAGATAAACTTGTTTGTCATTTGCAAAATTTGCTCAAATCGAGCAAAATGCACAAATCTGCCTTGCCATGACAGTTTGCAGCAAGACACATTGTCATTGTCATATCTCATGGTTTAAATGGAGTTTCATGGAGTTCTTGGCCATTTTGGAAAGCTCTTATATGATACAACACATGTGTGATCATAGTTTGTCTTGATACTTTTTGGATCTAAGTGAAAAATCCCCCTACTTTTGGAAAAAAAGCAAGACAGATTCTGACTTAGTGAAAATTTCACTAAGTGTTGGAAAACGTGGCATTTCATGTTTTCAGCCATTTTGATCATTCCATAACTCAAAATCTATGATGAATTGGAATAAGGTGTAGTTGACACTTTTAAAGTATGCCTTGAGAGCTACCAATTCTTTTTTTTTATCAGCCCAAATGGTTACTTGGATCTCAAGTTATGATCCTTGGAAGTTGGTACCCTGGCCACTTTGTTCCATAACTTAGAAAATTTCTAAGTTTTTTATGGTTACCCCTTTTACAAGTTATCCCACTTTTCTTGATTTTTCTTGATGAATGATGATTCCAATCACACATTAACATCATTTTAGGGTCAAATAACCATAATTGTGAAAAATCGCAAAAAGTCAAAGTTGACTTTTGTGCACAGTTGACTTTTTGTCAGATGAACTCCAAACTGTGCGATCCTCTATGAAATCAAGTCCTTGACCTAAATCAAACTTGATGGATTGATTTTATAGGTGTTATAGGGTGTATTGAATCATGTCCCAAGGTTTGGGAGCATGCATGGGTCAAAAGTCAAAGGCACAGTTGACGTTTCCCGCGAAACCCTAATTGTGGTTCTGATGAATTTGAAACTTGTTGATCAAGCTTCTTGGATTAATCCATTATTGCAAATGGATCAATGTAGTGTTTTAGAGACCCTCCAATCCTCTCTTGAGGTCTTGGCTCATGATTTGTCCCAAAATTTAACTTAGGGGTGAATTAGGTCAAGAAACCCTAATTCCTGATTTTTTATGAATGCATCCCCTAAGGCAGAATTGACTTGATGATTGGGTTTATGATGTCCCTTAGAGTGTATTGGTTTATGCTTTGAAGCATTGGCTCATGCCCAGAGGAGAATTTCCATCTGGAGGCCCCGGTCGACCAAAACCCTAATTTGGTGACACTGTCGATCTTGAGGCTTGATCCACTTGGAATGTTGCAACCTTGTGCTTAGTCCTTGATATGGGAGTCCTCTTGATTATTTGTGGATGTTTGAGAGGTTAGACAAGTTGAAGATCATGTCATTCCTTGAGTGATCCTTTGTCTAAGAGCTTTGAGAGGGCTTGAAGCCCTAACTTTGATTGTAGTGGATGCTCCCACGTCTTTGGGGAGACTAATGAGGTATAATGGTCCATCCATATTGTGATGATGATTTGTACAATGATGGGGAATCTTAGTGGTCAAAATTTGGGGTATGTGTAGCGAGCGATTTTGGACGCGGTTCTTAAGCGTTGTCGCTCTTTGGGGGTTTACTACAGGTCAATTCATTTATTTCCTATTGTGAGCTGACTAACAAAGGGAAATAGATGTCTCCAATTAACCCTGCTTGCATACTGAGTTTAAACAGCGGTCTGTTAGGTTACGGATGCTATATGGTAATGGGGCCTTTCTTTCTTCTTACATTATTAAGGTGGAAAACTGGGACTATTCATGGGGAATTTGTCAGATTGGGTGGAGATAGGGGACTTTAGGTTTTTGGATTAGTATGCTCGCTAAGATTTTTCTTTCAATCTTATGCCTACGTATTCCCGTTTACCGAAACATGGAAATTAGAGAGTTCGTAGTTCCTCCTATTCTATGGGAGGAAATGGGTGTTTTGGTGTCTTGTTCAAAGCCCAAGACGTGAAGCGAAAGGTGATATGTATCTTGTTCAAAGCCCAAGATGTGAAGCTGAAGGTGGTTTGTATCTTGTTCAAAGCCCAAGATGTGAAGCTAAAGGGTCTATTTGTATCTTGTTCGAAGCCCAAGATGTGAAGCTAAAAGGTGTTGTCTTTAGAGAGAATTTGTCATCTCTAAAGAGGGTCTGTTTGTCACAATTGTTTATAAAGGAGAATTACTTTAACCGGGATATGTGAATCCGACAATGCCATAATTTCCTTTATAGGGGGGTTCCAACCTGAAGGAGAAGACTTTAACTCAGTGTAGAGCAATGCTATATTTCCTTAGGAATTTTTCATGCTAAAAGAGGGACAGTGGCATGGATGTAAATAATCCATAGGCTTGCCGCTTACAGCGATTAGATGAAGGAGAAGGAGTTGTTGATGTTTGTGTACTGTGAACGAGGCACAACTTTGATGCTAAAAGGTTGATTGGCTCAACCTGGGTTTTCTTATACAAAGCCTAAGAGGAGGCTATTGGCCCAACAAGAGGGAGTTTTTGTGTGTCTCGTACGAAGCCCGAGAGAGAGAGAGGCTAAAAGGGTTGACTCAACAGGATAATATTTTATACTCAACAAGAGAGTGTTTTTGTATCTCGTACGAAGCCCGAGATGGAGGCTAAAGGTTTGACTCAACAAGAGAGTGCTTTATACTCAACAAGAGAGTGATTTTATATCTAGTACGCAGCCCGAGATGGAGGCTAAAAGGTGATTGACTCAACAAGAGAGTCTTTTATACTCAACAAGAGAGTGTTTTTGTATCTCGTACAAAGCCCGAGATGGAGGCTAAAAAGGAGATTGGCTCAATAAGAGAGCCTTTGTATCTCGTAAGAAGCCCGAGATGGAGGCTAAAAGGGTACTGTTTCAGTTGAGTGACAGGTCCCGTATGTTGGTTCAACGAGAAAATCAGTTCTTATATGAGTAATGCTGTACTCATGGATTTGATCTGAGGATCGGGATTATTTCCTGTTCTCTAAGGAAACGGGGAATACAAAGGGTATTTGAGACTGTCCAAGTCTGCGGGTGTTTCCTTACTTGAGAATGTCTTTGAGACTCAAGGAAATTAGACTGTCCAAGTCTAGAGTTTTATCTTTTGTACTATGCTTAAAGAAACAGTAGTAGTACGTTCACGGTAGAAAGATCTAGACTCTTTGAAAGACTGTTCTATTAAGATGACTAATTTATGTTCCTATACCTCTAGGAGGTCGTCGGGACAATTTGTACGAGGCCCAAGAGGAGGCTAGAAACTTTTAAAAAGCCGAGGGACAATTTGTACGAAGCCCAAGAGGAAGCTATCATTCCCGGAGGAAGAAATCATTTATACGAAGCCTAAGAGAAGGCTATGTATACTTCTAAGAAGCCGACGGGTCCTTGTACAACGTCCAAGAGGAGGCGAGGATGCTTTTAAGAAGCCTGTGGGTCCCCAAACCCCGAGAAATTCAAGACAGGCTATTCACAGAGAATAGATCAAGCCAGGAAAGTTCGAGAATTTGGAAGAAACTCAAAAGATACCATTCACGGAGAAAAGATCATCTCTGGGGAATAGAGTTTCTTTGACGATTTCTAAAGGTGACAATCTTTGAAAGGGTTCACTGAGAAGACTGTGTCTGGTAATCCTATGGGGATCTAGTTTTGTCTACTTCTAAGAGTGATCAACGAGCTTAATGCTAGACGTAGTTGTCCTTCATCAGGAGTGTCTTCCTCTAATGAATTTGGCAGAGCACGACATCCTTCAGGATCACAATCTCCGTATGTCATTTCGACATCTGACCTTGGTATAAATCTCGGACTCTGTGTGGGAAAGCAGAATGAGGTATGCGTTTCATCCATATAGATTGGAAGCCACCAGTGGTTCAACAAGTGCTGAAGTGTTTCCTGGACAAGGGCACAACCCTGATCGTTTTCGCAACCCGCTTTACAGCTCTGATAATCATGTGATACCAGGAATCCGAGACGGACCTGTTCAGCGTGTAACTCCACCAGGCTGGTATTCATCAAGCGAATATCGAAGATGTTGATCTGATAGGGATTTCTATCATGGTAGCCCTGGATCCATCCAAGATCCATCTGACGCTGGAGAGCTTCTTGTACAAAAGAGCATCCCTGTTTGTTTACCGAGCAAGTCAGACAAGAACTGTAATCATGCCGTGGCAGATTATGATACTGGCTTTGCCTTGAGTGCATCGCCACCATGTTGACATTCATCGCACGGACGTCGTGGTTTTGAATGACGTTGGAATTCGTATAAACCATGTTAACTCCACGAACTCGGTGCTCTTGGATCCATCCGAGATCCATCTGTTCCTGTAGAGCTGATTGCACCACAGAACACCCTCGATTGCTTTTAGAGCAGATACCACACTGGTGATAATTATGAGGTGGCACGTGGCCATATCCACTCTGTCTACAATGCATCTTGACTAAGTTGGTTCTCAACAAGAGTACATCGTGAATTTGATAGACGTTGTTAGACTCTCCCTCTATCAGGTTGACTGTAGCTTTCTCGTGTTGAGGCAGCGGGTTCGTGAGAACATTGGGATTCGTATCTTTGAAAGATAAGAGTCTGCTCCTAACAAGCTTTTGCACGTCGGATTTGAAATTGAGACAATTTTCGATGTTATGCCCTGGTCCTCCTTGATGATAAGGGCAAGTCTGATCCACTTTGAACCAAAAAGGCGGATTTTCCGGTACTGTAAGAGGAGCCTTGGTCTAGACGTGCCCTTTGACCAGTAATAACGGAAATAGTTCCGCGTACAATAAGGGTATAGGATCAAATCTTGGTGGCCACATTGTACGATTGTTATTGTATGGAGGACGAGCCTGCTAAAGAGGCTGTTGAGTCCTTTGTTGATTAGGTTGGCTCTGCGCAACCTGAGGTTGATACGTAGAAAAAGGCACAGGATTGATAGCAAGAGTCACAGCCGCTACTGGTTGATAACGTCGCCTTTGCTTTCCGAGAGAGATATTCCCAATATCCTGCTCTTTTTTCTTAGGGAGAGCACTACCGTATCGCTTTGTACTACTTGATGATCTAGTGTCTTTTACTAGACGTCCTTCCCGGACGGCTTCCTCAAGACGAACTCCCATACCGACCATTTCGGTGAAATCACTGGGCGCACTGGCAACCATTCTGTCATAGTAAAATGAGCTTAAGGTCTTTAAGAAGATCTTTGTCATCTCTTTTTCCTCAAGAGGTGGACAAATTTGGGCGGCGATCTCACGCCACCTCTGAGCGTACTCCTTAAAGGTTTCCTTGTACTAGTATTGTTGAACGAAGGCAGTGCCAAGATCTCTGAAAGTGCTGATCGTGGCGCGATTTAAACCCATGTACCATTTTAATGCGGCACTGGTTAAACTATCCTGAAAGTAGTGAATCAATAGGTCTTGATTCTCTGTCTGAGCTGACATTCGTCGAGCGTACATCACCAAGTGACTCTGAGGGCAAGAGTTACCCTTGTACTTTTCAAAGTCGGGCACTTGGAATTTGTGCGGAACTTTCACATTGGGGACCAAGCAGAGGTCCGCGGCGTCCTTTACAAATAGATCCTGACCGCGAATAGCTTGCAATTCCTTTTGCATTTCCAAGAACTGTTCTTGGAACTCGTTCATTCTTTCGAACATGCTTTCGTTTCCACCAGAAGGTATCTGCGGAATATGTCCTTCCGGGAGAGTGTGTACCACAGGTTGTGGTATAGTCATTACGGCCGAGACTCTCGGTGCCTCCCGAAGTTTGTAACCTTCAGGAGTTGCTGTCATGCCCCTGGAATCTTCACTTTCCTGAAGTTTGTAACCTTCAGGCCCAACGGCTCCTGCAGTGATTTCCTGATCTTCAGTGATTGGCGGAACATATCCTTCCGGGATATAGTTAACAGGTATGCCCCAGGGACGATCTTTCGGCATTTGATACATAGGATCATACTTCTCCACTATGGGCATTGAGGTGATCTCTGAGATCACGGTTCTTTGTAGCTGAGCTTCTGCCATGGCTTGCATGTCGTTACGAAGCTTTCTCATATCCTCTCTTAGAGCGTCGATCTCTTATTTCAACTCTCTGTTCTCTTCCTCGAGATCATCCATCTTTTTCTGACGATTGGCTCGAGTATTATACGAATGAGACAGTTTGACTCTAGAACCGAGACACAAATGCGATATTCGTAGGCAAGAAGAATAAGTTACGGGAGAATGATGAATGCAATGATTATATTAATTGTTTTTTTGGTTTAATCAAAATAAACTTCGACAATTAGATTGCAAATATCAGACAGTGGGGAAACCCCATTTTATTGAATTCAAAGGATTGCGAAAATAGAAATATAGTAGATTACAAGGTGCGGAAACAGAAACCTAAGCTAAGGGGTCCCGAGTCCTCTCTGAGGAGAACTCGGGTGCTGATTTTGGTACTTTCCTTTTCTTGGAACGGGGCTCTTGGGCCGTTGTCAGGTTGTCATTCCTTTGCCAAGTGAAAGGAGCGAGCAAATTCCTTTGGTCATCCTGATTATCCACAACATGTTGCTCTAAAATCTCGATCAGAGCTTCCTTTTCTTTCAGTAGCTGCTGTATTTTGGTACACTCCATGCTGAGAATGCGGTACTTGTTCTTCCAAGACCTCCTCTCATGTTGAACTTTGTTGAGAGTAACCTGAAGCTTTTCAGTTTCCGTCATGAAGTACATGACAGATTCCCTTGGCGGAAGAACTCCGTGACGAGAATACGGCATCCTTAGCTTGAGAGCTCTAGTTTGTACCCAGTGGAGATAAGGCTCCACCGAGACACATTCCGGTTTTCCTAGAGACTCCCGTCCTTTCTTATGAACATGTTTCCAAGCGTGCACTATTTCCATCTTTAGTGCTCTGTCATTTTCTCCTTCCTTGAAGAAAAGACCTTCCAGATGAGCATTACGCGGGACATGCCTCATTGGGATCCAAATTGACGACGAACAAGAACTGGATGGTAATTGATTCCTCCCTTAGTTCCTATAAGGGGCACGTTGGGGAAGTTTCCACAATGGTCAATGATCCTGATTCCATCATAAATCCTATTACACCAATCTATGTCAGAGTTGGTGAGAGACATGATTTTCTGCGACCAGCGTAAGGCACTCTTATGATCCCAAAAAGCAGCAGACTTAGGCAAATGGGAGATAAACCATTTGTTTAGCAGGGGTACACAGCACGTGATCTCTCCTTCTCTGTACAAATTCCCTAAGTGTAGAGAATGATACGCATATGCGAGCAGAGTTGGCACAAGGTTTCCAATGAGAAAAACCTTAACGACGTTGATATCGACGAAGTTATCAATGTTGGGAAACAGAAATAACCCGTAGGTGAGTAAAACAAAGATGCTTTCAAAAGAAGTCACGTTCCCTATACTAGCGAAGTACAGAGCCATCTTTGTCAGAAACTGGGATGGCAAACCTTGGATGCCACCCTTAGTGGTCATGTGAGTCCTGACTTCTGACTCGTCCAAATAAATTGCTCTTGCAATGGTCTGACCCCTTGGAATTTCTTCCAGTCCAGAAAATGGAGCTTGATCAGTAATGTGTAGATCAGTCAGGTGAGAGTACTCCTCCAGTGTTGGTGCTAGCTGGTCATCCGGGAATGTGAAACAGTGATAGACCGGATCGTAAAACTGAACGAGTGCATCCATGATTCCTTCAATCACATGGATTCTTAACAGAGGTAGCAGACCTCCGTACTTGGCTCTGAAAGGCTCAGGGTTAGTGATCATCCTCGCTAACCTTTTCAAATCCTCAAGTTTTGGAACCTTGAAGGTGTACTGGTGAGTTCTCCTTCTACCGAAATCCATGAGCGCAATCTTTTTCTCTGACATTTGCAATCATTGTCTCAGTTTAATTTGAAAAAGAGAGACTAGAAGATAAATTTTTTCTTTGTTTTAATGTTTTTTAGATGAATGCATGAATGCAGCACACAAAAACATAGAAAAAACATGGCGTCAAAGGGTCGTTGTCATGAAGTCAAGGCTCTACCCATCCCCCAAAGGTTTATACTAGTGATTTTTGTACTTGTCTCTCAAAATCATCAGTTCTTGTCGAGAAAACACCAGCGGGCCGAGAACCGTGCTAGGTGATGTTTTTTCGAAGAACCTTCAGAAGAGGGTGGTATCGCGTGACGACCATTTTCGATAGTTTTCGCACCACTAAAAGAGGTTTTTCCTAGATGTATACTCAATCTTTCCACATGCGGCATCATACGCATTCCCATTAGCAGAAAAATAAACACATATATCAATTAGGAAAAGTAGTATATATATTTGTCCTAATATCCTATACTTTTAAGAGCTATGAGTCCTATGTTCCTGACAGAAAATGGCTCCCCGGCGGAGTCGCCATTCTGTGGTTCCTTCCTAACTTAAAGGTTTTGACCTAAGATCCTAGTGAAGTCAACAAAAGTCTCATTCCCAGTGAAGTCCCCAGTGAAGGTTTAAATTGAGATGAAAAGATCGGCTCCACGGTGGACGCCACTTTTCTGTAGCGAGCGATTTTGGACGCGATTCTTAAGCGCTGTCGCTCTTTGGGGGTTTACTACAGGTCGATTCATTTTTTATCCTATTGTGAGCTGACTAAGGAAGTGAAATAGATGTCTCCAATTAACCCTGCTTGCATACTGAGTTTAAACAGCGGTCTGTTAGGTTACAGATGCTATATGGTAATGGGGCCTTTCTTTCTTCTTACTTTATTAAGGTGGAAAACTGGGACTATTCATGGGGAATTTGTCAGATTGGGTGGAGATAGGGGAATTTAGGTTTTTGGATTAGTGTGCTCGCTAAGATTTTTCTTTCAATCTTATGCCTACGTATTCCCGTTTACCGAAACAGGGAAATCAGAGCGTTCGTAGTTCCTCCTATTCTATGGGAGGAAATGGGTGTTTTGGTGTCTTGTTCAAAGCCCAAGACGTGAAGCGAAAGGTGATATGTATCTTGTTCAAAGCCCAAGATGTGAAGCTGAAGGTGGTTTGTATCTTGTTCAAAGCCCAAGATGTGAAGCTGAAGGGTCTATTTGTATCTTGTTCGAAGCCCAAGATGTGAAGCTAAAAGGTGTTGTCTTTAGAGAGAATTTGTCATCTCTAAAGAGGGTCTGTTTGTCACAACTGTTTATAAAGGAGAATGACTTTAACCGGGATATGTGAATCCGTCAATGCCATAATTTCCTTTATAGGGGGGTTCCAACCTGAAGGAGAAGACTTTAACTCAGTGTAGAGCAATGTTATCTTTCCTTAGGAATTTTTCATGCTAAAAGAGGGACAGTGGCATGGATGTAAATAATCCAGAGGCTTGCCACTTACAGCGATTAGATGAAGGAGAAGGAGTTGTTGATGTTTGTGTACTGTGAACGAGGCACAACTTTGATGCTAAAAGGTTTATTGGCTCAACCTGGGTTTTCTTATACAAAGCCTAAGAGGAGGCTATTGGCCCAACAAGAGGGAGTTTTTGTGTGTCTCGTACGAAGCCCGAGAGAGAGGCTAAAAGGGTTGACTCAACAGGAGAATATTTTATACTCAACAAGAGAGTGTTTTTGTATCTCGTACGAAGCCCGAGATAGAGGCTAAAGGTTTGACTCAACAAGAGAGTGCTTTATACTCAACAAGATAGTGATTTTATATCTCGTACGAAGCCCGAGATGGAGGCTAAAAGATGATTGACTCAACAAGAGAGTGTTTTTGTATCTCGTACGAAGTCCAAGATGGAGGCTAAATGGGAGATTGGCTCAACAAGAGAGCCTTTGTATCTCGTACGAAGCCCGAGATGGAGGCTAAAAGGGTACTGTTTCAGTTAAGTGACAGGTCCAGTATGTTGGTTCAACGAGAAAATCAGTTCTTATATAAGTAATGTTGTACTCATGGATTTGATCTGAGGATCGGGATTATTTCCTGTTCTCTAAGGAAATGGGGAATCCAAAGGGTATTTGAGACTGTCCAAGTCTGCGGGTGTTTCCTTACTTGAGAATGTATATGAGACTCAAGGAAATTAGACTGTCCAAGTCTAGAGTTTTATCTTTTGTACTATGCTTAAAGAAACAGTAGTAGTACTTTCACGGTAGAAAGATCTAGACTCTTTGAAAGACTGTTCTATTAAGATGACTAATTTATGTTCCTAAACCTCTAGGAGGTCGTCGGGACAATTTGTACGAAGCCCAAGAGGAGGCTAGAAACTTTTAAGAAGCCGAGGGACAATTTGTACGAAGCCCAAGAGGAGGCTATCATTCCCGGAGGAAGAAATCATTTATACGAAGCCTAAGAGGAGGCTGTGAATACTTCTAAGAAGCCGACGGGTCCTTGTACAATGCCCAAGAGGAGGCGGGGATGCTTTTAAGAAGCCTGTGGGTCCCCAAACCCCGAGAAATTCAAGACAGGCTATTCACAGAGAATAGATCAAGCCAGGAAAGTTCGAGAATTTGGAAGAAACTCAAGAGATACCATTCACGGAGAAAAGATCATCTATGGGGAATAGAGTTTCTTTGACGATTTCTAAAGGTGACAATCTGTGAAAGGGTTCACCGAGAATGCTGCCTTTCACATCTCCATATTGTTTAACCCCAAGAGGAGGGAAGACTGTGTCTGGTAATCCTATGGGGATCTAGTTTTGTCTACTTCTAAGAGTTATCAACGAGCTTAATGCTAGACGTAGTTGCCGGGGAAACTCTAAATATCTATACTATTATTACACAGTTGATATGAGTTTATGAAAGAAGACTTACAGCGAAACAGCCCCACAGTACAGTTATATACATATGAAAGCGGTAAATGAAAGCGGGTAAACACTTACTCGATTGTAGAGCTTCCATGCTGTTTGGTTAGTTGTTCAACAAAGAAAGCTTTGATAACAATATTATATACAAAATCAAAGGAGAAAGTATTTTGAAAAGATGTTGGGGCTTACAGCTCAAGAGAGGCCCAAGGTTTTAGTAGTGATTGCACTGTGATATGAGTTTGTATAGTGGGACTTATACAAGTGACTGAGGCCCAAAAAGTTTTCTATACAAGGGGATTGGGTCTTACACTCTCTTAAGAGGCCCAAAAAAATGATTTAGAGAAAAGAAGCGGGTCTTACTACTCGAGGGTAGGCCCAGATGATTTTGAAAAGGGCGACGATCGCGCCGAGGTTTTGGAAACACCGTGGGACTTATACAAGTGATTGAGGCCCAAAATTTGGGTATTTACAAAGGAATTGGGTCTTACACTCTATTAGAGGCCCAAAGGTTTAAAAATGAAAAGAAATGGGACTTATAGCTCAAGGAAAATCCCAATGGTGTTTTTGTTAAAAGGCGACGATCGCGCCGAACTTTGTAAATGTACAGAGAGACTTATACAATATCTGAGGCCCAAAATATTTTATTTACAAAAGGGGTGGGACTTACACTCTATTAGAGTCCCAAAGTGTATTTTAGGAAAAGAAATGGGGCTTACAAAATGAGGGGAGGCCCAGATGATTTTCAGTTTGAAAATGGCGATCGCGCCGAGATTTTTAACGTAACGGGACTTATACAATAACTGAGGCCCAAAATATTTTTGTACAAAAAGGGTTGGGTCTTACACTCTATTTGTCGCGGCCGGCAAAAATATTTGAGTCGCCAACATATTTTTTTAAGGGAAATAATGATAAACCTAAAAATCCTAATCCCAAGGGTAGAGATTCCTGAGGTTCGGGAGTCGGTTAAGTGAGGGGAAGGTGTTAGGCACCCCTCACCTCCATTGTACTCAATGGGATCCTCCTTAGGATTTAGGGTATGCTTGTTTGTTTGTCTAAATTATTTATTTACAAAGGAAACCTAAGTTTTTTATTATTATACTCGCTAGGGTTTACAACCCTATGCCTACGTACCTTCAATTTTGAAGGATCAGAGTAACCGTAGTTCACCTCCCCTATTCCTACCCCATAATCCTATTCCTAAATCCCAAAACCTAACCCTAAACCCCAATCCACTATTTATACTCTTAGATAAAGAGTTATATCCCTTACATCTAGTGTTTATACTCCTAGATAAGGAGTTATATCCCTTAAATCTCTTAAATCCCTATCCATTATTTAGACTCTCGGAGGAAGAGTTTTATCCCTTAATCCTTTTATTTATACTCTCGGATATCAAGAGTGCTATCCCTAAATCCTTATCCCCTATCCCTTATTTAGGCTCTCGGACCAAGAGCTTTATCCCTTAATCCTTTTATTTATACTCTCGGATATCAAGAGTTCTATCCCTTATCCCATCCTTTATTTAGGCTCTCGGACCAAGAGCTTTATCCCTTAATCCTTTTATTTATACTCTCGGATATCAAGAGTTCTATCCCTTATCCCTTCCTTTATTTAGGCTCTTGGACCAAGAGCATTATCCCAAGTTAAAATCCCTTAACAACCTTTAGATATCTTTTAGAAAATAAATTTCTAAATTTTTTACAGAAAAAAGAAATAAAAGGCAAAAAAACAGTTAGACTAAAAACAAAAGTTTATATCCCAATAATTTCCAAATTCCCAAAATAATCCCTAAAACAAATTAGAAGTATTTTTTTATCCTTCAAAAATGAAATTAAAATTTTTTTTCCCAAAACCCAATATTTATCCTTTTCAAAAATAATTTCCTTGGAATAAAAACCTAAAAATAAATTCTTTATTAAGAAAATATAAAAGGAAGTAATTATTCATTTTATCATAAAAAGTTCTTACAGGCCTATTCCCTAAACCCTAATGATTACCTCAACAATTAATTTAAATCATTTGATAAAACAAAATTCTAAGTGAAAATCAAAGATTTGTTAGGGTGAAAATCAAAGAAACCCTAATTTCATTTTTTAAAGGCATTTTTCAAAGAAAAATCAAGTAAAAAATGATAAAAATATCAAATAAAATCATTAATCATGTTATAAACAATGATTAAGGTTTATGAAAAAGTATTTTATCCACATGAATATTTAAAATCATTTTGGTTTTAAAATTCAAGAAAAAGAAATCATTTTAAAAGCATTTAAAACAATTTAAAACAATATTTTTGAATCAATTAAAAATATATCAAATAATAATATTTTTTTGTGATTTTTTGTGGATTAAAATATTATGGAGTATGAATAAGAAGTGTGTAAAACAGAATTGGAAAATGATGATTTTTGCTATGTAAAAGAATTGGTTGAGTTTTGAAGATAAACTAAGAAAAAGAGGAAAGATGTCATAACATCACATTCGACATCATTCATGAGTTTTGAAGATAAGAGAAAAAAGGAAGATGTCACAACATCACATTCGACATCAAAACTGAAACTTTAGTTTCAACATCTTTTTATCAAACTTCAAACATTCATAACTCTCTCAATTTTTAACGAAATTGAAATCCGTAAGAACCTATCTTGACCGATTTTTCGCAAGGAATCCAACGGTATTACTCATGCACACTGAAACTTAATGTACAGACCACACAAAGCAAAAAACCAGAACTGCATGTTGATTTTAAACATCTTTGCTTATCAAACTTCAAACATTCATAACTCTCTCAATTTTTAACGAAATTGAAATCCGTAAGAACCTATCTTGACCGATTTTTTGCAAGGAATCCAATGGTATCACTTATACATACTGAAACTTAATGTACATCACACACAAGCCAAAAAACCAGAACTGCACCTTAAGTTTAAAACAAGATAAACTCCACATATAAGCATGTTAAAGTGCAAACAGTAGGAGGATCATAACATACACATTAAGGACTACATTTTTGCTCCAATAATTGTTCAATATGATGCATGTATGTGGACATCAAAGGAAAGCATGATTCAAAGAATTCAAGTTGTGAATTTTACCTCTTTTTTGGAGATTTTGTGCAACCTACCAAGTGCTTTGTTCCAAAAATGATTTAATGCTTTGGACACCCTCAAATAACCTCTTAGAAGCTTTTAGGATGGTTGGAATCAGCTGGAACCTGCAAAAACACAAACTGGCCCTTTCTTGCAAAAGGGGTTAAAGTGGCCAAAATGCCAACTCTCTCAAATGGTGTTCCAGATGTGTGGCACCATTTGGGACAGTTCAAGGGTGATATTTGGAGTGTGTTTGAGGTTTTATCTGGTTTGGAAAGTGACTGAATCAAGACATGGCTTGAAAAATGCAAAAAATTTCAATTTTGAGGTTTTGAGAGGTGACTTTGTGATTTTGGTGTTACAGATCACTTGTGATAGTTTGGATCACCTACATATGATGTTTATGAGGTGTTAGGATCATGAGATGTGGTGGAAATGCTCTCTAACTCAAAAACTCAAAATTACCTTACTAAAGAAGGCATTTTGGAGTGAAAGAAGTGATTTTGAGGAAAACATCTGTTTGATGGCTTTGGTGTACTCAAACTGAGCACAAATAAGCTCTATTTATAGTAGAGCAAGTTTGTTTTGGCAGCAATAGTGAATGGTGGCTGCAGCAGAGGTTTATTCAATGTTGGCCAATGAAAATCCAAGTCTCCTCTAGCCATTGACTAGAGGTTAGAGCACAGAGCTTTGGTTCCTTACTTGTTGGAAGAATCTTGACTGAATTCAGTTAGAGGAAGCTCAGTTCATGCCACCTCTAAGCATCCATTAAATGCTTCAAACCAAAATTGGAGTCTTGTCCCTCTTTTAGGGTTTTTTAGGTTTGGCATGCTACTTGTGGAATCTTGGACTTGGGAGGCTTATGGATCAGATCATCCCCCTTGGATTTGATCCTCAGATGTGTCCAAAATGATGACAAGGCTTGGAAATTCGTGTGGCACAAGAAATGTGCAAATCTGTCCTGAAACATGTCTTAAAAATCAGCTGCAGCAAGCCTTGTTGTAAAATCCATAACTTCTTGCTCAAGAATGATAAATGGTTGTTCCAGGACTCTATGGAAAGCTGAGATGACATACTTCAACTTTGATGTTTGACCCTAGACTTGGTTCAACTTGGATCATGGAGAAAAACATCCTTGAAGTTGGGACATTCTTGCTGGAAAATTATTAGTGATGTCCCATGAAATGTCAGAACATTGGACATCTTTGAACATTAATAATTCCAAACTTTAATCACTTGTATCTTTTAATCCACTATGATATTTTGAGTTAAATTGAATTGCACCTTTGATGCTTGTCCTGTATGGTGACAAAGCTTGAAAATTGTGTGGCACAAGAAAAAGTGCACAAAATCTGTATAAAAAAAAACAGCTGCAGTAAGCCTTCTTTTAAAGTCCATAACTTCCTGCTCGAGTATGATAAATGGACGTTCTACAACTTTCTGGAAAGCTGAGATGACGTACTTCAACTTTGATGTTCAAGGTTTGTGAAGATAAGACTTGTAAAGTTGTCAAAATTGACCTTGAACTTGTGTGATTAAATCTGTCCTAAAAGCTGTCATGAAAATTCTGTTTTATCAATGCCTTTTGCAGAGACCATAACTTTCTGCTCGAGAATGATAAATTAGCTTTCTAGGACTTTCTAGAAAGGTGAGATGACGTACTTCAACTTTCATGCCTAGGTTTTTTCCTGAATCAACTTGGATCATGGAGAAAAACATCCTTGAAGTTGGGACATTCTTGCTGGAAATATATTAATGATGTCCTATGAAATGTCAGAACATTGGACATTAAGAATTCCCCACTTTGATCACTTATATCTTTTAATCCTTATGATATTTTGAGTTGATTCCTTCTACAATGTTGAAGTATCAAATACCCTCTTTAAAAGTAGCTCTTACGCAAAATCAATGGATGCTTGGATCAATAGTTACAACCTTGAAAAGTTGTGCACTTGAACATGATTTTAACTTAGAAAAAATTTCTAAGTTTCTTTCAATTTGATCAATTTTGCAATTTTGCATGATTTCTTGATTTAAATTTGATCAAATTAAATCATCCATCATATTTTCTTGAGTAATGGCTTGTGAAGCTCAAAGTTGACCAAAAGTCAAACTTTGACTTTATGCGTCAGTTGAGTTTGTATTAGATGAACTTGAGGCTTGATCCACTTGAAATGTTGCACTCTTGTGCTTAATTCTTGATGTGGGAGTCCTCTTGATCCTTTGTGGGTGTTTAAGAGGTTAGAAAAGTTGAAGATCATGTCATTACTTGATTGATCATTTGTCTAAAGGCTCTGAGAGGGCTTGAAACCCTAAGCTTGATTTTAGTGAATGCTCAACAATTCCTTGAGGTGATTGATGAGGCACAAAGGTACATCCATATTGTGATGATGATTTACACAATGATGGGAAATCTTAGTGGTCAAAATTTAGGGTATGACAGTATGATAGGAGCAAGTCAACACGTTTATAGGAGTTTTCCGAGTTATAACTCGTCATTTTCCAGCGGATTACCTATAAACAAGACATAATAATTTTTTAAGTTCATGTGCCTCGTTAAAAACCCTTGCCCTTGCAAGGGAAAAGAGTATAACCCGAATCTTTTATTCATTATTGGATTACATAAGATTTAGCTGAAGTACAACCTAAGATTGGATACATTCCATGTCCTAGGTATTTTTGTTCCTTCTAATGTTTCCAGCTTATATGCTCTGTTGTTTAGCTTTCGAACTACCATGAACGGGCCTTCCCAGTTGGGGGAGAGCTTTCCTTTTTTGTTTAGGTATATGATTTTCTTCAATACCAGGTTGCCTTCTTGGAACTCCCTCTGTCGGACTTTTAGGTTGTACCTTCTTGCCAACCTCTGTTTTGCAGCAACTTCTCTAATCTGTGTTATCTCTCTGACTTCGTCTATCTGATCAGGCGAGATGTTCAAATTCTCCATGTTGGTACTTTCATCAAAGTGTTCTCGTCTCCAAGTCAGAGTGTTGATTTCCACCGGTATCATTGCATCAGCTCCATATACCATCCTGTCATACCCCAAATTTTGACCACCAAGATTTCCCATCATTGTGTAAATCATCATCACAATATGGATGAACCATCATGCCTCATCAGTCTCCCCAAAGATGGGTGAGCATTCACCACAAACAAGAATTAGGGTTTCAAGCCCTCTCTGAGCACTTAGACAAAGGATCAATCAAGGAATGACATGATCTTCAACTTGTCTAAACTCTCCAACCTCTATAAAGGATCAAGAGGACTCCCACATCAAGAACCAAGCACAAAGTTGCTACATTCCAAGTGGATTAAGCCTCAAGATCGCCAGTGTCACCAAATTAGGGTTTTGGTCGACCAAGGCCTCCAGATGGGAATTTTCATCTGGGTGTTAGCTCATAAATTCGACGCCCATATGAAGTTGGAAGTGTTGATGGGAATGTTAAGCTCTTGAAGAGATTTAGAGAAGCTTTCGACAGGATCTGTGTGATAGTTTTAAATCGAAGGTGCTCATAAGAGGAAACGATATCTTTTGGGACTTAGAAAATATTTCTTAGAGTTGAAGAGGGCACCTTCGACCGGGAATGCTAATGATGTACGACGCTGGGAATTCAAATTCAAATAAAGGAGGGAGTAGTTACTCTGGTTCGCTCTTGAAGAAAGACAGGTGGCGTATATCCAAGCGATGGAAGCATGCAATGCGACACTTGTCATTCGTTGATTATTTCAGGCAGTTTATAGTAGTTAGTTCTAGTATTATAAATAGGGGTTCTAGCAATAGGATTCGGGGTGTGATGTTCACTTTGTACAAGTAACTCCAAAATTACTCAAAGTATCCGCGTGTTGAGAAAAGAGTCTTGTGAGAATGTACGTGATGTAAACACCATTTATCCTTCAATGCAATTTACTTCGATCTTTCGTTAAGTTTTTATCTTCCATTTAACGCAAGTTATGTTTATGCACTTTCTATATTTTCAACCTTTACAGCACGCCTTCGACCTTTTCTTTTACATTTTCAGCCTTGTAACTTAACATTTTTAGAACATTGTTTAGATTGTATTTTCAACAAACTTTTCTTCATGAGTCCTGTTGAAGTCTTTATTTCTTTAGAATTTGCCTTATATCAATTGTTAGCACATGTCCTAGGATCAATCTGATCGATCCTGTGAGTCACCAAAGTTAGATTTAGAAGATCAGCGGTTGTTTACCAATTTTCACGGCAAACAAATTGGCACGCCCGGTGGGACAGTGCTAAATTGATAAAGATCTTTCTAAATTTTTGAAAATCTTCATTCATCGTGTCCTTCTCAAAAAGCTTCGTTGCATGTTTTTGAGAAGTGGTAAGGTAGCCACTACAAACGAAGAGAGACCAAAGAGAAGATATACTAGAAAAATGGCGACGAACACTAGTCAGCCAAACAATCCAAACCCTCAAGGGAGTGGTTCTAATCCTCAGTCAAGTAATTCGAATGCCCAGCCTAGTAACATAAACCCTCAAAATGTGTCTAGGAACGATGTGATACCACCTCTAGTCCCTTTGACAGGAGAACCAATCCCACCTCATGTTATGTCTGACCCAATGCCATCAATGACAGGACCAGGTTCGACACATATAAGGGCTTACACTCAACCTGTTTTGGAGTACGTTGGGCCACAAGCATCTAATCCCCAAACTCCACCAGGAGGAACTTCGACATTTAGGCATTTTCCCCCTCCAGGATTTTCACAACCCTTACCAAGGAATCCACCTCATGGAATGCCAACGTCAATAATGCAAAGCCTCCAAAATGCTCCCCAGTATTCTCAGACAATGTAATGTCTTCGCCATTACAAGGATCGGGATCGGGGATAAATGTGGGTCGAAATAGCCAAAGTGTAGGTGTGGGATATTCCACTCAAGGTCCTAGTCTGACAAATACTTCTATAGCATATCTAAGGGAGCAAATGTATGAGAGTAACCTACAAATGGTACAAACCTGTCCCAATTTATAGGGGAAATTTTCCAGCCATTGATCTAGAACACTACCCAAACTAACCAGCAATTAGCAGCACAATTGGCACGCATGACAGAATTTATGGGGGTACCAACCCCTGTACGAGGGGCGACCGTGGTGGAGAATATCCCGCGGCAGAACCTAGGGACTATACCTGAGGCAAACCTAGAACCCCCTAGAGTTGAACTCCCTAGAGTCGAACCACCTAGGAACCAAGTGCCAATTCCTGAAGAAAGGGAGCAAGGGGTAGTGATAGTAAATAGAAACCAAGATGCTGACCATGTTGTACAACAAGTTCGACGTAACAACATAGCAACAGATAACAACCTAGCAGCCATGGTCGAAAGGATAATGGCTTGAAATGGGGTAAATTTTGGCTGTACTAGGCCAAATTATACCTCACCCATAGTGGATTATATTCTACAATCAGAATTACCTCCTAGGACGAAGGTCCCAAAGTTTACCAAGTTCTTAGGAGATACAACTGAATCTACTGTCGAACATGTAGCCCGGTATATGATTGAGGCTGGAGAGATTGCAAATGACGAAAATCTTAGGGTGAAATATTTCCCAAGTTCTCTCACCAAAAATGCTTTCACTTGGTTTACAGCCCTACCTCCTAACTCAATCTGTAATTGGACCCAGTTAGAGCGTCTGTTCCATGAACAATTCTATATGGGACAAACTAAGATTAGTTTGAAGGAGTTGGCTAGTATAAAGCGAAAGTTTACTGAGCTAATAGACGATTACCTAAATAGGTTTCGATTACTTAAAGCTAGGTGTTTTACTCAAGTGCCAAAGCATGAGTTGGTCGAAATGGGCGCTGGTGGCCTTGAATACTCTATTAGAAAGAAATTAGATACCCAGTATCTGATAGATATGGCCCAACTGGCTGATTGGGATCGACAGTTAGAACGTCTGAAAGATGAAAAAGCTAAGTTCAATAAGGGTAAAAAGGTAGCTTATGTTGAATATAATGAGGATGTCGAAGGTTTGTACGACGAACCATTATATTTCGACGAGAGTGAGGTAGACGTTGCTGAGTTAAAGCAAGGTCCTCCGTATGCTTGTAAAATGTTAGCCCCTTCGACTGGAAAAAATTCTGTCGAATCTGAAAAGAATGATAAGTTTCCCAAGAAAACATACACTTTCGATATCACCAAATGTGACGAAATCTTTGATTTGTTAGTAAAAGATGGGCAGATGATAGTGCCTCCTGGCGCTAAAATGCCACCTTTAGAACAAAGAAAAAAGAGAGGATTTTGTAAGTACCATAATTTTCTGGGTCATAAAACCTCTCAGTGTTTTCTTTTCAGGGATCTGGTGCAAAATGCTATTCAGGAGGGCAGGTTGAAATTCAGAGAGAAGAGCAAAGGTCAGATGAAAATTGACTCCGACCCATTGCAAACAGCAGATGCTCATTATGCTGAGCCAGAGGTACATATGGTTGAGGTTGCTGATGAATTCGACCGTTCAGTCAACATGGTGGAAATTATTGAAGATTTCGTCAACAATGTTGTGTTAGCCAAGGTTACTGAAGACCTTGACCTTTGTGTTGTGGAGAAACTCATGAGTGAGGCTGCTGATAGCTTCGACGCGGCCACTGAGGGCTTAAATGATGGGATCACTGAGAGCTCCAACATGATGCTAGTTACCAAAGAGACTGCTGAGAGTTTCGTTAAGATGGATAAGGCTGCTGAAGGCCTTGATGTAGACTTTTGCAATCTGAATCTTAGTGTCGATGTCGACATGGACATAAATATGGTCGAGATTACGCAACATAAGACCATGGAGGTGGACGAAGCAAGCTGCCAAGAAGAGCGTAACAAAGTGGCATATCCAAAACAGGATGAGACTATCATTGAATTCCTTCACCGCTGCCAAAAGAAGGGATCAGGTGTCATGTTATGCCTCAGATGCAGTGCAATCTTCGATCGAAAGGCTGCTCACAATCTAGAAGGGATTAGGAAGGCTAAAGAAAGAAGGGAGCAGAGAATATCTCATGGTCAAAGGGTTTCGACCCTAGAAAGTCCTCTTCAAAATAAGTGGGAGGAAAAACACAGTTCCCAGGGGCCAGACCTAGTACCTTCAAACCAACAAGCAATGCACCAATAGGGAGCTGGATGAAACCTGTGGAAGGAAAGGAGAAAGGTCAGAAAAAATGGCAGAAGTTTGATGTGGGCAGAGGCTCTTCAATAGAATATCGAAAGGAATTTCAGACTTCTAACAAATCGGCGTATGTCTCTGAAAACTATAAGGGGAAGAACCCGATGTCGCGATCTCAATGGAGGAGAGAGCAACTTCGAAGGAAGGCTCTCAGAGAGGCCCAGTCGAAGGATCAAGGAGAGTCCAATACTAATGTCCCTACTGACAATAATGGAGGGAATCTAATGAAGGCTGCTGAAAATATACACGTAGGACGAAAATTGTTTGCCTCTCAAGAGGATAAACCTGAAAAGACTGTCGAAGAGGATGACGAAATGACAAACAACTTCGACTCTGAGTCTGATGCATCTCTCGACATCATAGTCAATGTGGTGTCTATAATGCCTAGGGAGTTCGACCAGATTACAGAGGTCGAATATTTAGATGCCTGCACTGAAGCAGAGATGGCTCACACAAGCCGGTATGCTACTATATTATGAACAATGGGTGTGTCGAAGAGCAGAACGCTTTTTTCGAGCGACCCACAGAGGCAATGAAGGGTCACCTGAAGCCCCTCTACATTACTCTCAAGGTGGAGAATGTGCCAATAAATAAAATATTAGTTGATTGTGGCGCAACAGTGAACTTGATGCCACATTTCTTACTGAGCAAGATTGGAAAATATGATACTGACACTAAGCCACATAACATGGTTCTTTCAAATTACAAAGGAAAAGTTGGCTCTACTCTGGGGGTGATACAAGTCGACTTAACAGTGGGGACAATCACTAGGCCTACTGTCTTCATGGTAGTAGAAACAAAAGCTAACTACAATCTGCTCTTAGGACGAGAGTGGATACATGGCATTGGTGCAGGGCCATCTTCGATGCATCAACGCATCACCATCTGGAGGCCAGATGGCATAGTCAAAAACATTGAAGCTGACTAGGGATATTTTAAAGCACCAATAAATCATGTCGACGGACGTCAGTTCGACAAACATTTGGCTCACATTGCCCCCTGTGGCCCAGCAGATTTTGAGTTTGTCCCAGATGACGAGACATCTTGCTCATTGTACTTACATCCCGTCGAGGGTTTCCGTTGGGATAAGGAGGTGCCAGGGGAAAGACTTCCATACCTTGGCGAGCCTGAGTAGACCCCACAGGGTGGGGGAGTGAATTCAGTGATAATGACTAAGTTCGAAGCATTGATAAGAATTTCGGCCTACGTGGCTGAAACTAAACTACAAGCAGCTTTGGAGGCTGCTAACGAATATATGGCTGGCGAAGCCAATCCTGAATTCCACCAAGAAGGTCCTGGTAAGGACTTATACCCAGAGCCACCTTATAAGGTTCAAGGTGTAGAGCAAGGCCAGAGGCTTGACTCCATTTATGACGATGAGCCTTTGGGATTCGAAAAGGATCCGCTGGCAAATAACACCAAGATGCTAGCTCGGGATCCGTTAGAAGAAATCGACCTAGGAGAAGGGGTGACTAAAAGGCCAACATATGTTAGTGCTAATCTTGACCCACAACTTAAGGTCAAAGTTACCCAGCTGTTACAGGAGTTTAAAGACTGTTTCGCCTGGGACTACGATGAAATGCCTGGTTTGAGTAGAGAGTTGGTCGAACATAAGTTGCCGATCAAGCCTCGGAAGAAGCCGGTTAAACAGAATCCAAGACGGTTTGCCCCAGAAATTCTCTCAAAGATAAATGAGGAAGTCAAAAGACTCCTTCGATGCAAATTTATCCGCACTGCCAAGTATGTCGAATGGTTAGCTAACATTGTACCTGTTATTAAAAAGAATGGTTCCTTGAGAGTTTGCATAGACTTTAGAGATTTAAATTATGCAACTCCTAAGGATGAGTATTTTATGCCTGTGGCAGAAATGCTAGTCGATTCCGCCGCAGGACATGAGTATCTCAGTATGTTAGATGGGTACTCTGGTTATAACCAAATATTCATTGCTGAAGATGATGTCCCCAAAACAGCATTTCGTTGCCCTGGAGCCTTAGGCACCTACAAGTGGGTGGTGATGCCTTTTGGCCTCAAAAATGCTGGGGCAACATATCAACGAGCAATGAACTCAATCTTCCATGATTATATAGAGACTTTCATGCAAATATATATTGATGATATTGTGGTTAAGTCTGTTTCAGGGAAGAGTCACTTAGACCATCTTTGACACTCCTTTGAAAGGATGAGAAGGCATGGTCTTAAAATGAATCCTCTTAAATGTGCCTTTTGTGTGCAGGCAGGGGATTTTCTAGGCTTTCTAGTCCATAAAAAGGGGATCGAGATCAACCAGAATAAGACCAAGGCCATAATGGAAGCGAAAGCGCCATCAACAAAAAAGGAGCTGCAATCACTGCTGGGCAAGATCAATTTCTTGAGAAGATTCATATTGAATCTAAGCGGAAAAATGCAGGCTTTTTCACCATTGATTCGATTCAATAAAGATGGGTTCGAATGGGGGCTGGGGCAGCAGGCAGCCTTCAACAAGATCAAGGAATACCTGAGTCATCCTCCAATTCTTTCACCACCTTGTAGAGATAGGAGTATGAGATTGTACATAGCTGCATCAGACAAAACCATAGGGAGCATGTTGGTTCAAGAGGATGAGGATGGTGTCGAAAGAGCGATTTACTACCTCAGTAGAGTTTTAAATGATGCAAAAACTAGGTATAGCATGATAGAAAAATTATACTTATGCTTGTATTTCTCTTGTACAAAATTGAAGCAATATATAAAGCCAGTTGATGTTTATGTTTCGTCTCATTTCGATGTTATTAAGCACATGTTGTCTAAACCTATCTTGCATAGTCGAATCGATAAATGGGCACTAGCATTGACTGAGTACTCTTTAACGTATAAGCCTCTAAAGGCAGTTAAAGGACAAGTGGTAGCAGAATTTATAGTTGACCACTCCATAAACGAAAGCATGTTGAATTATGTCGAATTGGAACCTTGGAAGTTATACTTCGATGGCTCCAGCCACAAAGATGGCACACGCGTAGGTGTGCTGATTATTTCTCTGGATAAAATTCCAACAAAATTTAAATACAGGGTCGAAGGACTTTGTTCCAACAACGAGGCTGAGTATGAAGCCTTAATAGCTGGACTTGAAATTCTGTTAGAATTGGGGGCAACTCGAGTCGAAATAATGGGAGACTCATAGTTGGTCATAAAGCAAATTACAAAGGAGTACAAATGTGTTAAGGATAATCTTATCATGTACTCCGTAGTGGCCAACAGACTACTAAAGAAATTCGAAGTAGTAAGTATTCAACACATACCTCGACTAGAAAATCAAGTGGCCAATGACTTGGCTCAGGTTGCTTCTGGGTATAAGTTTTCAAAGGAAAATTTATAAGAGGCAATCGAAGCTAGAGGTAAAGTGGTATCTGTTGGATTATGCCCATCAGACATAGAAGTGACAAAGCTTGGATATGCTAATGAATAAAATTTTGAGATTTTTGCAATAGACAGCTTTACGGATAAAGACTGGAGGAAGCCTATAGTCGAGTACTTGCAAAACTCGACAGTGTCCACAGAGCGAAAGGTTAGGTATCAAGCCTTAAGTTATGTCCTTCTAGGCAATGAATTGTTTAAAAAGACCCCTGAGGGGGTCTTACTTAAATGTCTTAGTGAAACAGAAGCATATATGGCCCTTTCGATTGTCCATAGTGGGGCATGTGGGGCACATCAAGTAGGCCATAAGATGAAGTGGCTATTGTTTCGACAAGGCATGTATTGGCCTACTATGCTAAAAGACTGCATTGAATTCGCCAAGGGTTGCCAAGAATGTCAAGTCCATGCTGGCATACAGCACATCCCTGCAAGCGAGTTGCATTCCATAGTAAAACCATGTCCTTTTAGAGGTTGGGCTTTAGATCTGATTGGAGAGATTCGACCAGCATCCTCCAAGAATCAGAGATATATTTTGGTAGGAATTAACTACTTTACGAAGTGGATCGAAGCGGTACCTTTACCAAATGTGGATCAGGAGGATGTGATCGAGTTTATTCAAAAATACATCATTTACAGGTTTGGAATCCCAGAAACGATCACAATAGATCAAGGATCAGTCTTTACTGGTCGAAAGATGCAGGAGTTTGCAAAAGAGATGGGTTTTAAACTCTTAACCTCTACACCTTATTATGCTCAGGCTAACGGGCAAGTCGAAGCAGCTAATAAAGTGGTGATTGGTTTGATCAAGAAACATGTGGGAAAGAAGCCTAGAAATTGGCATAGGACATTGGACCAGATCCTCTGGGCATGTCGAACCTCTCCCAAGGAAGCAACCAACACTACTCCTTTTCGATTGACTTTTGGTCACGATGCAGTGTTACCTGTTGAGATATATCTCCAGTCGACTAGGATTCAGAGACATCATGAAATTCCTTCTGAGCTTTATTGGAGTATGATGTTAGACGAACTGGTAGATTTGGACGAAGAAATACTTAAAGCCTTAGAACTTTTGAAGAGACAAAAGAAAAGAGTGGAGAAGTCTTATAATAAAAAGGTTAGAATCAAGACCTTTTCACCTGGAGATTTAGTTTGGAAGGTAATCCTGCCTATGGATCGAAAGGTTGGAGCCTTGGGCAAATGGTCCCCAAAATGGGAGGGCCCATTTCAAATTACGCAAGTATTTTCTAATGGAGCCTATGAAGTTGAAGAACTAAATGAGGATAAAAGAATCTTGAAAGTAAATGGCAAGTATTTGAAAAAATATAAACCAGCACTTCAAGAAATCAAAATTGTTAAAGAGTAAGTCGACGTAACAAGGGCAAAGCCAATAATGGTATTTATGAATGCCAAAATGGCTTAGTAGTCATTACATATAAAAGCCTCAAAGGGCCATGGAGCATCAAATTAAAAATTACAAAGAAAGTAACAAGCTAAAAGGGGAGATTCTCCTTCATCTTCAAGTACTTCGACTTCTGGAGATCAAGACGCCTTTCACATAAGGCCTTGTCGGATTTTAAATCTGCAACCTCCTTCTCTAGTCGTTGAGCTTTCTCAGCAAAAGTTATGGCATTTTCAAGCTCTTTCGACAAGCCAGAGTCATCGAAGGCAGACAATTCAGCATTACGCTTTTTGGCCTTTGAGATCTTGGCTCGAAGTTTCTTGATCTTTCGCTCCCAGGAAGCAATACTTTCTTCATTGGAGGTGATTTATTGCTTGTTCTTTTCTTTTGTTTCCTCCAATTCTGCTACCTTATTCTCAGAATCAGTGACAGCAGTCCAAGCGGCAGCCTCACTTCCAGCTTTGGTTGAAATGGCCTTTTCGATTTGAGGTCGGCGTTTCAGGTCACCATGGACTTGGTCAATCATAGTGCCAAGCTCTAAGATGATGTTGGCAGATTCTAGAGAAATGGCATGGATGTTAACTTGTTGGAGGAGGTTTTTCAGAGAGATATGAGTGACATCATCCATCTGCAAGAGTGTGAAAAGGTCACCCTTAAAGATCTTGTTTTTGATCTTTAGAAGGATATTGTCCTCAGGTTTGCTTGAAGGCTGATCCCCAGAGGTAGTCAAAGCACTGGGAGTTTTATCAGATGAGCTTCCTCAACACCCAAGAAGGATCTTTATGTATTGACGAGGGTTACTAGTCTTCAAGGCATCCAGTTCCTCTTCAGAAAGTCCTGCTCCATACACAGTTGAGGCTACCTTGCCTTCAGTCGCAGCGGTAGGTGCTGGTGTAGTAATGGCTTCGACATGAGTTGGCTCGTTGATAGGTCCTTTGTCAGCCTTCTCCTCCTCACCTTTATTCCCTTCCTCTTCATCTTCATCCATTTTGCCATCATCATTTTCACCACTTTGGCCATTAAGTTCAGATTGGTGCATGGTCTCATCATCATTTTCTCCCGTTTCCTCCTCTCCTTCTGGGTTAACATTGGCAGCCCCAAGGGGTTCGTCTTTTGGAGATCCCTCTTCATCGACCAAGGGTGGGTCTTCATCCATGGCAGCAGCTTTTGGATTTTCTGTGTCAGGACCCTGCTGAACATCGTCTGCCTCATGGTCGGAGCCATCTGTTTGAGACTGCTGGGTAGCAGTCTTTGCTGGCGAATGGGGAGCTGTTTCAAAACCATGTTTGTTAATTTCACCTAGTGAACTCATTCTAGAGCCCAAGTCAGAAGTGGGATGGTATGTGGGCTCACCTTGGCTATTTAGGAGAGTGATGGGAGAAGGAGGATTATTCACTGGTGGTTTCGAACCACTAGCATCAACCTGAAGTAAGTCGAAGCAAGTCAGATCAAAAGGAAACAAGGTAAATAAGTTGTTATTCAAAGAAAAATATGACAAGTTACCATGACACCTTCAGCATCAGGGCTAGAGTTATTGCTTTCAGCATGACCTGCAGCTGGTTTAGAGGCGGTTCCAGAAGAGGCTTCTGCAACTTTACTCGTAGTAGTGGTCTTTTTGGGGACTTTAGCCGTTGTAGGCTCAGATTGGCCACCAGCAGCACCAGATTCTTGGCTTGGTTTCTTCCTCTTCTTGAGTTTCAAGTCTTCAGGAGGAGATTGGTCCTCATTCTCTGAAACGAAGATAATTTGGGCAGTGCCCCTCTTTGACTTCCTTTGAGGTGTCGGAGGTGGTTTGCGAGAAGCCTGAAATTGAGAAGCATTAGGGGGAGAAAGAATAATCAACGAAAGGAAAAGGTGTGTGATGTACCTTGCTGCCTTCGCCTTTGGCTTCGACCAGGTGCTGAGGGGTGTTCTTTTTGGGTACAGCTGCAACACAAACCAAGTTACCACATGTCAGTAATGATAAAGTTCAAGCGAAAGAGCATAAAATCAAAGAATCCAAACCTTCATGTATTTCGGATTCGATGCGTACATCTTTGATACCGATATGAAGGTGTCCTTTCAAACTGTCTAGCATATGTTTAGTCGGAACCACTTGCTGAGCCTTGGGTTTCGACTGCTGGTGAAGGATCTTTATAGAGTCCCCACAGATGAACCAATCTGGAAATGGAGGGGCAAGAGCCACTCCAAAATCAGCAGATGGCAGTCGAGGAGTCTTGGGAGGAAATAGTGCGAAAGCCACTTCATTGCGTTTCTCAGGAGGAACATATGAAGGGAGTTTCAAACTCTCCATTTCCTTTAAAAATTTCTCCTTTAGTGTGACCGCAGCTTCGCGGACGGTTCGACTAATATCATCTGGTCGATAAACAGTTTCAAAGTACTTTTGGAAGGCCTGAATCTCCTTAATATGAGCGGATTTACCTTTCTTGATCTTCTCTTGCACATGAACAAAAGCTTGGTCAATCAACTGAACGAAGCTGGAGACATCAAGGAATTTTGTAGCATAATGTTTCGACCACCAGTCGTGGAATTCTTGGGTGTAGAGATGAGAAGGTTCAAAGTAGACGGGAGTCAGGAGCGATCGATGAGCATGTTGAGCAAGGTGTGTCGAACTCTCTATGGCATCGTAGATAGTATTGGGAAGGAAAACATGGACTTTCTTCTCATACAGACACTTGGGCAGAGTCTGGACTAAACCAAATTATCGAGAGACAAGATTTGGTTGATAGGCCATCAGAGAGGTTTGGCCTTTTAGCAAGTTGAGTAGATGAACGATAAGTCGAGGGATAAGGAATGCCTCCCAGACACGCTGCAATTCTTCTTCATGTTTTTTGAACGAAGGAGGAAAAGGCCTGGTAAACCATTCAGGGTCATATTTTCGTTCAGCAAAGGGTGCCATCCTTGGTGTGAACTCATAGCGCTTAGCAAACATTTTGACGAAGCCAGAGAAGGATGCCCTAAGTGACTGCCCTTCTTCGTTTGGGGTCAGTTGCACCAGTCGAACCCATTCGACTTGTCTCTCTTTAATCTCCGCAACGTCTTCGTCCACAGACCCTTTGTTGGGGAGGCTGGCTTTGAAAGTGGCATTAAGCCAAAGCTGAAGTAACCAAAAAGGTCCTGACAACAGGAGGTTCCCGTTGCTCTCTTGGTCTTTCAGACGACCAGTACCTTCGTTCAAAGGCTCGTACAGACTAGCCAATATGATTTCGCTTAGGTAAATGCCTCAATTAAGGTGTAGTTGATTGGCTAGAGTCAGATATTTTCTTGCCACCTGCAAGGATTTGGTACATAATACGCAACGAGAAAGCCACATAGCCAAGAATGCTATATGCTCTTTGTCCTCGACTGTGTCAGTTTGTTTGTCGTGGTAGTGGTTCATGAAATGAGTATAAGTGTGTTTGGTGGTGGTGAACCCTATAGTATCTAGAGCATCTATTTTAGGGTTGTAAACTAACCCATGAGGCTTTAGCCCTGTGATAGCGACAACGTCGAACAGAGTGGGTGTCATCATCCCACAAGGGAGATGGAAGGTATAGTGGGTACTATCCCAAAAATACAAAGATGATACCAGTAAAGTCAGACAGTAAGCGGGTCCAGTCTTCAACATCATGATCAAGTCGTAGATTCCTAAGCTCTTCCAAGTTTCTGCTTTCACTTTCTCTAACTTGGTCAACCAGTTCAAATAGAGGTCAGAATCCTTAAAATACGGGGTTGCCCTAAATAGCCTAGACCCATCATTCAGATACTTCAAATCTGTGTTCTTTAGGGTTACATTTTCATGGGGTTCAGATGTTACCCTAACTTTGTCTTTCTGCCCTAAAGGTTTGGTTTTACGATATGATGGAAAGAAGTCACTAATGGTTGTATAATCTATATCTAAAGAAGATAAGGGACCAGATAAAGCTAATGGTTTCCCAGAAACGGTGATAGGAATCAGTACCTGGGATTCGTAGATGTGTCTTTTCTCCTCCTTGAGAGGCTCAAGGATGAATTGCTGATTCTTTACCACCTTGGGTCCATTTAATGTAGCGAATGGAGGAAGTAGTGGTATGCTCTTTTGACCTTTGGGCTTCTGGTTTTTCTTTGGGTCTTGAGTAGTAGCAGTTGAAGAAGCCATTGGTGAAAAAATTTGAAGAAAATGGGTTTGTTGAAGGTGAAGGGTTGAACGTTTTGGAAGAAAAGGGAAGGTGCATAGTGAATACTTGGGAGTGGAAAAATAGGAATAGTTTATGAAGAAACTACTTATAAAGTGCTTTGGAAACACTAAAGGGCGCACTAATCATCATTAAGGAGCTAAGGCTAATGGGACACGTGTCCTCCCAGGAGCCAAAGTAGGGGTGGTGACAGTTGCCACCTATGTCCATGATCTCCTAGACTCTAGGAGAGGTTATGGTGATTTGCGGTTTGATGTGATTTTCGAGGGGAAGTTTCAGTCATAATTGGATGTGATGTCATAAATTTGATTGAAAAGAAACTGAAAAGTTTCTTGGAACATGGGTTAATCAGTTTTTGATGGACACCTATGCATGGTCAAAAGATGGCGTCGGACAGACACTATCAAAAAATGCCCTTTTCTTCATTACTGTCGAAAAAGACATTTTTGGGGGGCAATTTGTTAGCTCATAAATTCGACGCCCATATGAAGTTGGAAGTGTTGATGGGAATGTTAAGCTCTTGAAGAGATTTAGAGAAGCTTTCGACAGGATCTGTGTGATAGTTTTAAATCGAAGGTGCTCATAAGAGGAAACGGTATCTTTTGGGACTTAGAAAATATTTCTAAGAGTTGAAGAGGGCACCTTCGACCGAGAATGTTGATGATGTCCGACGCTGGGAATTCAAATTCAAATAAAGGAGGGAGTAGTTACTCTGGTTCGCTCTTGAAGAAAGACAGGTGGCGTATATCTAAGCGATGGAAACATGCAATGCGACACTTGTCATTCGTTGATTATTTCAGGAAGTTTATAGCAGTTAGTTCTAGTATTATAAATAGGGGTTCTAGCAATAGGATTCGGGGTGTGATGTTCACTTTGTACAAGTAACTCCAAAATTACTCAAAGTATTCGCGTGTTGAGAAAAGAGTCTTGTGAGAATGTACGTGACGTAAACACCATTTATCCTTCAATGCAATTTACTTCGATCTTTCGTTAAGTTTTTATCTTCCATTTAACGCAAGTTATGTTTCTGTACTTTCTGTATTTTCAACCTTTACTGCACGCCTTCAACCTTTTCTTTTACATTTTCAGCCTTGTAACTTAACATTTTTAGAACGTTGTCTAGATTGCATTTTCAACAAACTTTTCTTCATGAGTCCTGTTGAAGTCTTTATTTCTTTAGAATTTGCCTTATATCAATTGTTAGCACATGTCCTAGGATCAATCTGATTGATCCTGTGAGTCACCAAAGTTAGATTTGGAAGATCAGCGGTTGTTTACCAATTTTCACGGCAAACACTGGGCATGAGCCAATGCTTCAAAGCAGAACCTATGATACTCCAAGGGACCTCATGGACCCAATCCTCAAGTCAATTTAACCTCAGGGGATGCATTCACCAAAACTCAGGAATTAGGGTTTCTTGACCTAATTCACCCCTAAGTTGACTTTTGGGACAAAACATGAGCCAAGACCTCAAGACATGATTTGAGGGTCTCTAATACACTACATTGATCCATTTGCAACAATGGATTAACCCAGGAAACTTGATTCACAAGTTTCATTTTCAGCTGGACCACAATAAGGGTTTTGAGGGAAAAGTCAACTGTACCTTTGACTTTTGACCAAGACATGCTCCCAAACCTTGGGACATGATTCAATACACCCTATATCACCTATGGAGGCCATCCATTAGGTTTGATTTAGGTCAAGGACTTGCTTTCACAAAGGACCGCACAGTTTGGATTTCATTTGATAAAAAGTCAACTGTACAAAAAGTCAAAGTTTGACTTTTTGATTTTTTGGTTAACCAAGGTTACTTAACCCTAAAACAATGTTAATTTGTGATTGGAATCATCATTCATCAAGAAAAATCAAGAAATGTGAGTTAACTTGTAAAAGGGGTAACCATACAAAACTTAGAATTTTTCTAAGTTATGAAACAAAGTGGTTAGGGTACCAACTTCCAAGGATCATAACTTGAGATCCAAGCAACCATTTTGGATGATCCAAAGATGGATTTATAGCTCTCATGGCATACTTTAAAAGTGTCAACTACATCTCATTCCAATTCCTCATGGATTTTTAGTTATGGAGTGATCAAAATGGCTGAAAACATGAAATGTCACTTTTTCCAACACTTAGTGAAATTTTCACTAAGTCAGAATCTATCTTGCTTTTTTTCAAAATGTCGGGGAATTTTTCACTTGGATCCAAAGACTTTTAAGACAAACTATGATCACACATGTGTTGTGTTATATGAGGGCTTTCCAAAATGCCCAAGAACTCCATCAAACTCCACTTGAGCTAGGAGTTATGACAGCTGCAACATGTCTTGCTACAAACTGTCTTGGCAAGGCAGATTTGTGCATTAGGGCTCGAATTGCTCAAATTATTCAATTTCAAGCATGCTTGTCCATCTGCACACCTCAAGGGGGAACAACCAAGGGACAAACACTGATCCATAAGCCTCCCAAGTCTTTGGAACTACATATAGGTTTGGCACCCCTAAAAGCTAAAGATGCCTCAAGACTCCAATTTTGTTTTAAGGCATTCAATGGATGCTTAGAGGTGGCATGTATTAGAGCAAAGATAAACACTTCATTCAAGCCTTATCCTTGAATCAAAGAACCATAGGCATGTGCTCTAATCTCAAGTCAATGGCTAGAGGAGACTTGAGATTCCATTTGATCCACATTGGCCAAAGGCCTGCTGCAGTTGCCATTCCCTATTCCTTGCAAAACAAACTTGACACACTATAAATAGACCTCATTTCTGATCAGTTTGAGTACACCAAAGCACCCAAACTGATGCTTTCCTCAAAATCACCTCTTTCACTCCAAATTTTCCTTCTAACTCAAGTCACTATCGGGTTTTGAGTTTGGGAGCAATTCCAACCAAACCAATCACACACTCACACCCCACATATAACATATAGAAGTGATCCAAACTCTCAATAACATCAGGAACACCAATTTCACAAAATCACCAGCCATCTGCACAAGCTTTTGACAGATTTGCAGTTGAGATGCCAAATCAAGTTCCAGCTTAATTCAGTCCACTTCAAGCATTCAGACACACTCCATAGCACCTAGGGAAGCTGTCCACATCCTTGGAACCAAGCTGTAACACCTCCAACCTAGAACTCGATCACCAGCTGCAAGAGGTAAGCCTCAAATTGGTCATCTCATGATTCATGCATATTTCCTCGCACAATAATTTTGTCATATGTTCATAATCATGTATAGAATGTTTCCCCTCAATTAATTTCTTTATATGAATCGTGTAGGGAATTTCTTAGTCTTCATGCAGAAATTAGGGTTCTTGAGGTTTCTCTTTGATTTCTTATTCCATGCTTAAAATAAATGAAATTAAAGACCATAGACATGATCGTGAGGTGAAAACGAGTAGATTGATATGTGGATTGTGTGATTTCATCAAGTATTCATTGAGATTTATGAGAAAATGCAAATCTGGGAAAAACATAGCACGCGGGCAAAACCAAGATGTTCTTGGCGCCCTTTTTCAAACTTTCAAATATTTGAATTTTGTGATTTTATTTAATTGATTCAAAAATTAATTTCTCTCTGAATTTTAATGATTTTGAGTTGATTCTTTTTTTAATAATTAAAAAAAATGTTAAAATATTTTATTTTACAAAAATTTCCCAAAAATATTATTTATTTCATATACTTGATATTTTTGCAAAGAATTAGTTTTTATTTGGTTTTAACATTTAAAATATTTTTTCCTTCTTGGTTTTCCAAACTTAAATGGTTTTCAATCATTTTGTGGATAAAAACATGATTTTTGAAACATTGATCCAAGATCACCACTCATTTTTCACATGTTTTCAATAATTTTTATTAATTTTTAAACAAAATTAATTCCATTTTTAAACCAAATTAGGGTTTTGATTAATTCCACCCTCATCAATCTTTTTCAAACACTCATGGGCCTCTAATAGAGTGTAAGACCCAATCCCTTTTTAACCAAAACCATTTTTGGGCCTCAGACATTGTATAAGTCCCAACACATTTTCAAAAACCTCGGCACGATCGCCAGTTCAAAATCAAATAACCTGGGTCTCCCCGTGTTGTAAGTCCCATCTTTTCTTTTAAAACATCCTTGGGCCTCTTAAAGGAGTGTAAGTCTCACCTCTTTGTAAATAAAACATTTTGGGTCTCACTTATTGTATAAGTCCCTCTGTACATTTTCAAAACAACGACGCGATCGTCGTCTTTTTAACAAAATCATCTGGGCTTCTCCTTGAGCTATAAGACCCATCTTTATTCATTTTCAAACTCTCTGGGCTTCTCCTTGAGTTGTAAGACCCATACCTTTGTACAGAAAACCTCTTGGGCCTCTCCTTGAGTATAAGCCCCGACGATCTTTTCAAAACAACTTCCCTTTTGATTTAGGTTCAAATATACAGTTGTTATCAAAACTTTCTTTAATTTCTTTGAACAAGTAACAATACAGCATAGAAACTTGCTCACCTGTAAGTTTTATCAGCTTTCATTTACTCGCCTTCATATATATATATATAACTGTATTGTGGGAAGCTGCACACTGTGAGTCTTCTTTCATTCTTTTAAATACATGTCAAATATATATATATATAACTGTATTGTGGGAAGCTGCGCATGGTTAGTCTTCTTTCATACCCTTTTTAAATACTTGTCATATATCAACTGTATATATACTAGTATATTTATTTAGAGTTTTCCCCGGCAACTAGTTCTAGAACTAGGTAAAGCCATGTTGGTCACTCTTTAAATACAGTCAAAACTAGATCCCCATAGGATTTCCAGATACAGTCTTGCCTTCTCTTGGGCTTAAATAATATGGAACAAAGAGAAAGGCAGTATTCCTCGTGAACCTTTTCTCAGACTGTCACCCCTAGAAATTGTAAAAGAAATTCTACTCCCCAGAGTTGATCTATTCTCTGTGAATAACATCTCTTTAGTTTCTTCAAACCTCAGAACTTTATCTAAATGATCTATTCTCGGTGAATAGCATTTCTTGAAATTTTCTTGGTTTGGGAACCACAGGTTTCCTAAAAGCATCCCCGCCTCCTATTGGGCTTTGTACAAGGACCCTTCGGATTCTTAGAAGTTCTCATGCCTTCTCTTGGGCTTAATACAAGGACCCTGACGACCTCTTAAAGGTATAAGACAGAACTTAGTCATCCTTTGCTAGAGCAGTCTTTCTAGTGCCAAACCTCTGACCAATTTTAGGGTTGATTCTCATCCCTTAAAACATCCGCCTCCTCCTGGAGGCATCATACATAAGAGAAAACTCTTCCACACCAATAGACTTGGATAGTCTAAATCCTCTTGAGTCTCAAAGACATTCTCAAGTTCCCTCCAAACATAGGAAGAAACCCCAGATTCTGGATTAATCTCCAGTAGAGCTAAAACTTGTGGGTTCTAAAACCCAGTCTCTCTCCTAAAAACCCCCAGCCAAGGTAAGTCTATCAATAGTATAACACAATCTCAAATCAGAACCTTAAGGCATCTGATACCTCAACTCTTCTGTAATCCTTAGCAAGAGTTGACTCCCCACTTGGACCTGCCTCGGGATCTCAATAATTCCCAGCTGAAGATAGCCTCCTCTTAGGCTTTGTATAAAGATCTTTCCTCGGCACAGTCAGCCTCCTCTTGGGCTTCATATAATGATTCTCCCCAGCGGAGCTAACCTTTTCAGACTCTCTTGTTGAGTCAGTCACCTTTTCATACTCTTTTTGAGTCAACCACTTTTCAGACTCTCTTGTTGAGTCAATTACGTTCCAGACTCTCTTATTGAGGCAACCCTTTTAGCCTCAATCTTGGGCTTTGTACAAGATAGATAAAAATACTCTCTTGTTGAGTCAATCTTTTCCAGCCTCCCTTTGGCTTGGTAAAAGATTCCCCCTAGCACAAGTTAGCCTCCTCTTAGGCTTTGTATAATGATTTCTCCAGCTTGTTCAGCCACAATCTTGGGCTTTGTACATGACAGATAAAAAAGCACTCTCTTGTTTAGTCAAACCCTTTTTAGCCTATATCTTGGACTTTGTACGAGATATGAAATTTCATAACCTTCTCTTAAGCTTGGGGACAAATATCTTCCCCAGCGAGGCCACTTCCTCCCAGCCTTGTTTTAGGCTTCGAGGAATGATTTTCCAAGCAGAGTCAAACTCATTTCAGTCTCTATCTTGGGCTTTGTACAAGACACCTAAAATATCCTCAGCCGAGTCGATAAAGTCTCTTTCAGCCTCCTTCTTGGGCTTTGTACAAGACAGATAAAGATTTCTTTCCCGCATAGTCAGTTTTCTTTTCAGCTTTTATCTTGGGCTTGGTACAAGATACATACAAACCTCCCCGGCGGAGTCAAAATCCTTTTAGCCTCAATCTTGGGCTTTGTACAAGACAGATAGAACATTTTCCCCAGAAAATTCTCTTTCAACCTCCTCTTAGGCTTTGTATAACGATATCCCCAAAAGAGTCAGTCACTTTTTTGCCTCAATCTTGGGCTTTGTACAAGACACCAATGTATACCCTCTCTTGTTGAGTTGGTCTTATCCAGCCTCCTCTTAGGCTGTGAATAAGGACTTCCCCGGTGGAGTCAATCAACCTCTTAGCTTCAACCTTGGGTTTTGATCAAGGCACACAAAAATCAACAATACCTCTTTAGAGATGACAAGTTCTCTCTCAGTCAAACCTTTTAGCTTCAATCTTGGGCTTTGAACAAGACACAAATAAACCTTTTAGCCTCTGTCTTGGGCTTTGAGCAAGACACCAAAACATCTTTTTCCTCCCTTAGAATAGGAGGAACTATGATTGCTCTGATTTCCTTGTTTCGTTTAAATAAGAATACGTAGGCATAAGATTGCGAAATCTTAGCGAGCATACTAATCAAAAAACCCCTAGGTCCAATACCTTCATACCAATCAATCCTTAGGTCCAGTACCTTACCAAAAACATCAACAAAAACTCACTCTCACTCATACTCCCCAAGAAACTTTCCCAACCCATTAACAGATAAACACTATCAATTACAAAGCGAAACCTAAAGCTAATATCCTGTGGATAACCACATATAGGATGGGTAATTGACAACTACCCATTGTATAACCTGACCCCGGACCCCCAATCTCTTTTAAGCGTTTGTTCAGTTAAACATTCGCATGCAAGGTTAGTTTTAGATAGCTTCCCTTTCCCTTCCAACTTCACGGGATAAATAAGAAATCAGAAAGTAGCACCCCCTCCTACCATTGCGGTGAGGAAAACCCGGCGATGAGGTGGTCGCGTCACCGACAAAATCGCTAGCTACATATCCTGAAGGGTGTTTCATTAGTGGTAGAATGTGGTGTTGTGTGGTATAACCATAAAATCTCTGGCAAGTACTCGGCCCACATTCCTTTTGCTTCCTCTAGCTTTTTTTTTATTCTGCCTAAGAAAACCTTGTTAGTGGCTTCTGCTTGGCCGTTGGTTTATAGATGTTCTACCGATGTGAACCTGTTCTGTATTCCATAATCCTTACAAAATTCTACAACTGAAGTGCTTGCAAATTGAGACCCGTTGTCTGAGACTATGACTCCTGGTAAACTAAATCGGCATATGATGCTCCTCCAATAAAACGTGTGAATCTTCTCGGCAGAGATCCGAGCAACAACCTCGGCTTCTACCCATTTTGTAAAATAATCGACTGCAACAATTAGGAACTTGAGTTGTCCTAAAGCAACTGGAAATGGACCTAGGATATCTGCTCCCCACTGGTAGAATGGCCATGGGGAAGTAATCAGATAGAGCGACTCGGCTGATAAGTGTTTGAATGGAGCGAATACTTGGCACTTTTCACACTTGCTTACGTATTCGATGCAATCTCGCATCATATGTGGCTAGTAGTACCCGGCTCTTAGGATCTTTCCGGATAGTGTTCTCCTTCAGTTTTCACCAACAAGTGTGTTACTCGGACTTCTCTTGCCAACTTCATTCCAGCAATCAAGGCTACGTACTCTGCCTGGTTGTTACTAACCTGAAAATTGAAACATAAAGAGTATTCTAATGTTAGATCTTCGGGTCCTTCCAAAATGACTCTGACTCCGCTTCCCTTGAGATTTGAAGATCCGTCTACATAAAGGATCCATTTGTTTGAGATTTCTTCTCCGGCAGGTGCACTTAACTCAACCACAAAATCGGACAGTGTCTGTGACTTAATATTGGTCCTAGGTACAAAGTTGATTTTGTATTCCGAGAGCTTTATTGCCCATTTGACCATCCGTCCCGCTAATTCGGGCTTTCTTAGTATTTGTTTGATTGGGTAATTCGTCTTTATTGTGATGTGATGACCCTGGAAATAATGTCTCAACTTTCGGGTTGTGATGACTACTGCCAGCGCTAAACGTTCAATCTTCTGGTACCTTAGCTCTGCTCCTTTTAGAACTTTGCTGATAAAGTATACAGGCCGCTCTCCATCTTCTCCATCTTGTACTAAAATCGAGCTCAGGGCTTTATCCGTGACTGACAAGTATAAGACTAAAGGTGTATTTTCTTTGGGCCTTACTAGAATATGAGGCAAGGATAGGAAACGCTTTACTTCTTGAAAAGCTTCTTCACATACCTCTGTCCATTCAAACTCCTTAGATTTCCTAATGGCTCCAAAGAAATGTATTAACTTATCTCCTGCACATGATAGAAATCATGACAATGCAGCTAACCTCCCTGTCAGCTGCTGGACCTCCTTTTTCGTCGTTAGACTTCTCATATCTATTATCGCCTGGAATTTGTCCGGGTTTGCTTCTATTCCTCGGTTGGTGGGCATGAATCCGAGAAAATTCCCGGCTTGTACTCCAAAGGTACACTTGTCCGGGTTCAGTCTCATGTTGTAGCTTTTAATGGATGCGAAGGTTTCAGTTAGATCCTTCACATGTGACCGGTTTTGACTCGTCTTGATCACCATGTCATCTACATAAACCTCCAGATTCCTCCCTATATGAGTAGCGAATACCTTATCCACTAACCTCTGGTAAGTAGCCCCAGCATTTTTGAGTCCAAATGGTAAAACCTCATAGTAGTAATTGCTCTGGTGGGTCATGAAAGCAGTTTTTGGTGCTTCTATTGGATTCATGCGGATCTGGTTGTACCCGGAGTACGCATCCATGAAGATGAGTACACAGAAACCTGATGTAACATCTATTAGTCGGTCAATATTTGGCAGTGGATACGGATCTTTAGGACATGCTTTGTTGTGGTCCGAAAAGTCCACACACATTCGCCATTTTCCGGATTTCTTTTTCACCATCACTACGTTGGATAACCAGGTCGGATACTTGATCTCCTTGATGAACCTGGCCTATAACAAATTCTCGACTTCTTCTGTAATTGCCTTCCTCTATTCATCGCCACCCTTTCATTTTCTTTGAGAGACCAGTTTGATGTCCGGGTCGATTTCCAAATGATGGCACATGAAATTGGGATCTATCCGTGGCATGTCTGAGGGCTTCCATGCGAAAAGGTCCACGTTGTCCTTTAGCGCTTGAACGATCTCTTTCTCTTCTTTCGGGGACAATTTGACTCCGATATGTGTAACATGGGATGGTAGATGCCTAATCTGAACTTGCTTTATTTCTATGTTGGGCACTATATTCTCTTCAACTGAATCATCACGTGGGTCTATGTCGACCAGGTTGACTTTGAGGGAGTTCTTGGGATCTGCTTCTCCTGTGGGCTCCTTTCTTTTCAACTTCAAACTGTCCTTATAACACTTTCTCGCCAGCCCCTGGTCGCCTTTGACAATTCCAACCCGGCCATCTCCAAGTGGGAATTTCATTGTCAAATATAGAGTTGAAAGCAAAGCTTCCAGGGCATTAAATAATGGCTGACCTATAATAATGTATAGGGTGAAGCAACATTGACTATCAAGTACCTTACCCAGACAGTCTTTACATTTGTCGTGTTTCCAAAGGTTATCGGTAATGGTAGATGTCCGAGCACCTGAACCTGTTCTCCCGAGAATCCTACTAGGATGCCTTTAAATGGTAGCAACTCAATCGCATCAAGCCCCATTCCTCTTAATGCATCCCAGTACAATATGTCGGTTGAGCTTCCAGGGTCTATTAGTACCCTCTTCACGCTCTAATCTTTTATCTATACTTTGATAACCATAGGGCCATTCTCATGAGCCAAGACTCCTATGGCGTCTTGTTTGGAGAATGTTACAGCATCTAAGTTGCCCTCCGGTTTCTCTGGGGATTTCTGGTCGATATGCATAACTGCTCTGGCATATCTTTTTCTGGCAGAACTTGTCTCCCCACCCCCAGCAAAAAACCCCTAGAAATGGTGTTTAGGGTGTGCCGAGCTGCTTTTGTTTCATGACATTCTTCAGCATCTGAACTTTTCTTTTGGTATGAATTTTCTGGTCCCTGATCATCTCGGCGAGGACTTCTTTTGTTACTTCGCGGTCGAGAATCCTTCACGTATCCAAGAGGTGTCCCCTTTGGATTAGAGCTTCAATTTCCTTTTTAAGCTGCTGACAGTCTTCGGTGTGATGTCCCCGTACACGGTGGTAATTACACCAAGCCTCAAGTTGCCTTCCCATGATTGTGTTGGCTCTTTTGGGACGATGAGGTTTTGGTAACAGATTCATGTGGCCGACTTCTTTGAGGATATCTCCCCTGCTTGTATTTAGTGGCATGAGGTCTCTGTCCGGCTCGTATGGATGTCTGTATGGTCTGGGAGCATGTCGCTCACGCGCAACTCACCGACGATGCTCCTTCCACCTGTTTGACACCTCTTCTTTGCTCTTTGTTTTTTCATTGTTGTCCGGGCACTTTTCTCTTGGTTACTTTCTTCTCCTTTGATGTAACATTCAGCCTAGGTAGTGATCTCATCCATGCTAATAGCCAGCTTCTGATCCAATGACTCATTGAATTGCCCAGCTCACAGTCCATGCTTAAAAGCCCCCACAAACAGCTCCTGATTCGGATGAGATACTTTGAGGGTTTCCTCATTGAATCGAGCCAGGTACTCACGTAGTGATTCCGCCTGCTTCTGTCGAACACTAAATAATGCAGTTGTGGATACTTTCCGATGTTTGCTTGCCGAGAAGTATTGTACTAACTAATTAGTTAGGTCTTGATAGCTTATGATGGAGAGCCGAGGAAGGCTCGTGTACCATCTTAAACCTACGTCCTTAAAGGTCCCGGCCATAAGCTTGCACTTTAGTGAGTCTGAACCGGCAACTATGGCCATCTGATTGTTGATAACAATGACATGCTTCTGTGGATCTGTCTTCCCATCATAAGAGGTTAATGATGGTGCTTTGAAGTTATCATACCCCAAATTTTGACCACAAGATTTCCCATCATTTTGAAAATCATCACCACAATATGAATGTACCATCATACCTCATCAATATCCTCAAGGATTGTTGAGCCTTCACTACAATCAAGAATTAGGGTTTCAAGCCCTCTCAAAGCATTTAGACAAAAGATCAATCAAGAAATGACATGATCTTCAACTTGTCTAACCTCTTAAACATCCATGAAGGATCAATAGGTCTCCCACATCAAGAATCAGGCACAAAGTTGCAACATTCCAAGTTGATTGAGCCTCGAAAGCCCTAGTGTCACCAAATTAGGGTTTTGGACGACTGAGACCTCCCGAGTGAAATTTTCATAGGGGAATGAGCCAAGGCTTCAAAATGTGACTCAATATGCTTAATATAACCCTAAGGGTCCATTTGAAAAGTTAAATCACCCTCATAGAATGCATTCCTCAAAAGTCGGGAATTAGCGTTCTCCGCACCGAACCGCTCCGGAGCCAAAAGTCAAAACATGACTTTTTTTGGCAAAAATGATCCTTGTGACTCATATTCTCATAAAATATGATCTATAATGTCATTTGAACAAGAATTTATCAAGAAATCATGATAACTTGTAAAAGGGGTAACCTTGGAAATTTGAAAAAATTTCTAAGTTACTAAATTTGGATGGTTTTGGTGCCAACTTCCAAGGACTGTAACTTTTGATCCAAGCAGCCATTTTGAGTGATCCAAAGTCTGATTTATAGGTCTTCCTACATTCTACAAAAGCTTCAACTACATGAAACTCTAATTCTTCATGGATATTTGGTTATGGAGGGATCAAAGTGGTGAAAAATCAAAGATTTAACACACAGTACAAAACTGTCTAAGTTTCAGCATTGAACATCAATGTTCATGAGGATTTTTCAATTGGATCCAGATAGTTTCAAGACAAACTATGACCACACGTGAATTGTACCATATGAGGGCTTTCTAAAAAGTACATGAGCTTTCCATAACTCAACTTGAGCAAAGAGATATGATCCTCCAAAATGACACTTTCAAACTGTCTTCTACAAGACAGATTTGTGCATTTTGCTCGAGTTAGCTAAGTTAGACAATTACAAGCCTTGTCATCCATTTGGACACCTCAGGGAATAACATCAAAGGAAAAATATCTGATCCACAAGCTTCCCAAGTCCAAGGATCTACATGTAGCTATGTGTCCCCTAAAAAGGCTAAAAATCTCAAAGACTCCAATTTTGTTCCAATGCATTCAATGGATTCACAAGGTGGCAAGCATCAAGACATTGCCGACTGAATTGAGTCAAACCTTATCTCTGAATCAAATGACTCATAACCTGTTGCACTGAGCCAAGTCAATGGCTAGAGAAGACCAATGATTCCTTTAGATCTACATTAGCCAAGGGACTGTCCAAGCCTCCATTCACTATTGATGCCAAAACAAACTTGTTGCACTATAAATAGACATCAATTGTGATCAGTTTGAGTACACCAAAGCTTGACAACACTTGGTTTCCTCAAAATCTCTCTCTCACCCTAGAAATGCCTTCATTTATAAGTCACTATCGAATTTTTCATTAGAGAGCCATTCCATCACAACCAATTGTTCTAACACATTCCATACATCATATATGAGCTAATTAAACACCTTAATCACTTCTGTAACACAAGAATCAAGATCTCACCAGTCAACTTGATCCAAGTACAACTGATTTCCAACCAAGTGATCTATGGAGTTCCAAAGGGCTTTGAAGCTTGCAACACAATCCATACCATCAAGGAAAGCTGAGAGGATCATCATTTCCCTTCTGTAACACCTTTGGAGCAAAGTTCCATTTCTTCTTGCAAAGAGGTAAGTCTTGACTCTCTAATTATGTGAAGCATGCATTATATGTTAGGCCTTAAGTTTACCTTAAGTATATAAACATGTGTTAAACAATTCCCCTCAAACAATTGAACCAAAATCATCATGTACACGATTGCATAGTTTGTTTTGCATATTTTAGGGTTTATCTGATCATCATGATATAACTTGTTGCACGCTAAAAAGAAATGAAATTAAACCATATCATTGAGTTCCTAGCATGAAAGCACACAACTTTCATGTTTATTTCATTCAAAACCATTGCGAAATGAAGGAGATAGGGTAGTTTTTGTAACCTGCGAGCCAGCTCAAGGAAGAAGATGGCCATGGCGTCATTTTCAGGTTTTTAGAACCAAATATAGTATATATTATACACTTGCCATTATATATTTGAATTGGCATTGTGCCCCAGTGGTTGATCAGCTGGTTTTGTGTGTATAGCGAGCGAAGGGTCTGGGGTTCGAATCCCCCTCGCCCCAGACCTATTGGTTTTATTTTTTTAAACCATTTTCAAAAGGATTTTTCATATATTATTATCACTTGCCATTCTCTATCAGTCACATGCAAGTGACTCAGTTGGTAAACTTTTAATCTCACCACCCCAAGGACGTGGGTTCAAACCTTGGGAGGACCATCCCATTCTTTTTACCACTGTTTCTTTCACATTTTTTTCATAATCTTTTAATAACTTCAAAAATTAATTTCTCTTTCATTTTTTATCATTTTTGAATGGTTCTTTTTTTCAAAATTCACAAATATGTTAAAGTATTTTATTCCATAAAAAATTCAAAAAAATATATTATTTATTTAATATATTTTGATTTTTTTGAAAATAATTCCTTTTAATTATTTTTTAAACCTTTTAAAAATTCTTTCTCTTGATCTTTCAAATTCAATTGATTTTTCAAAACACTTTTGGGCCTCTAATAGAGTGTAAGACCCATCCCTTCTTGTACAAACTTTTTTGGGCCTCAGTCATTGTATAAGTCCCTATATGATTTTCAAAAACGACGGTGCGATCACTGTTATTCGTTTGGGTCTCCTTTTTGTTGTAAGTCCTAATTTTTCTTCTTTTTACAAACAGTTTTGGGCCTCTAATAGAGTGTAAGACCCAACCCCCTTTGTACATAAATATTTTTGGGCCTCAGTCATTGTATAAGCCCCGGTACAATTTCAAAATAACGGTACGATCGTTGTTTTTCATCTGGGCCTCTCCTTGAGCAATAAGTCCCATCTTTTGTATAAAATAAACTCTTGGGCCTCTAATAGAGTGTAAGACCCATCTCTTGTCACATAATTAATTTTGGGCCTCATTCATTGTATAAGTCCCTCTGTGATTTTCAAAACTACGACGTTATCGTCGCCTTTTCAAAAGAGATCATATAGGCCTCTCCTTGAGTATAAGCCCCAAATTTCCTTTTAAAAATAACTTTCTTTTGATTTAGATTAAAATGTATAGTTGTATCAAAACTTTCTTCAATTTCTTGAATAACTAACCATACAGCTATGTTTATAATGTTGGAAGCTTGCTCACCTGTAAGTTCTACTGTTCTTTTTACACATATTTGTTTATATATTTCATCTGTACATATATGCTTGTATATACTTGCTTAGAGTTTTCCCCAACAATTAGGTCTAAGATTAGATCAAACCAGTGGTTACTCTTTCAACACAGTCAAAACTAGTTCCCCCATAAGAAATTCCAGACACAATCTTGCCTCCTCTTGGGCTTATACAATATGGAACAGAGAAAGGCATTATTCCCGGTGAAACTTTTCTCAAGACTGTCACAACTTAGAAATATGTGTATAAGAAATTCATTTCCCCAAAGAGGATTATTTCCAGTGAAAACTCTCATGAATTTCTTAAAACCCTAGAACTGTTCACTAAAGAAAAGATTATTCCCGGTGAAACCTTTCTTGAACTTTTCTCAGGCTTGGACCCACAGGCTTCCTAAAAGCATCCCCAGCCTCCTCTTGGGCTTTGTACAAGGACCCTCTGGCTTCTTAGAAGTTCTCAGCCTCCTCTTGCGCTTAGTACATGGACCTTGAAGACCTCCTACAGGTATAGGATAGAACCTAGTCATCTTTTGCTAGTTCAATCCTCTAGTGAGTCAAAACATCAGACCAGTTTAGGGTTGATTCTCATACCTTCAAACATTAGCCTCCTCTTGGGCATCATGCAAAGATTAACGTTCATACCAGTAGACTTGGAAAGTCTCATCTCCTCTTGGACCTCAAAGAAACCTTTAAATTTCCTTAAAGCACAGGAAAAAACTTAATGACTTAATCAATCTCCAGTAGAGTTGAAACCTCCATAGGTTTTAAAACTCAATCTTTAAACTTTTCATCCTAAGTTCCCCAGCTAAGGTCAACTTACTATCAATACAACACCAGCAGAATCAGAACCTCAAGGCATCTGATATCTCAACTCTTCTGTAATCCTCAGCAAGAGTTGATTCCCCAATTTGGACCTGTCTTTGGATCTTAATAATCCTCAGCAGAAGCTAGCCTTCTATTAGGCTTTATATAAGAAATTCCCCAACCAGCCTCCTCTTAGGCTTTGTATAATGATTTTCCCTCAGCAGTTTTAGCCTCAATCTTGGGCTTTGTACAAGACACATATAAATATTCTCCAGCTGAGTTAATCAATCCTTTTAGCCTTAATCTTGGGCTTTGTACAAGACAGATAAAACCTCTCACCAGTAGAGTCAATCCCTTTTAGCCTCAATCTTGGCCTTTGTACAAGACAGCCAAAATATTCCCCAGAAGAGTCAAATCCTTCTGGCCTCCTCTTAGGCTTTGTATAATGATCTCCCTAAGCAGAGTCAATCTCTTTTCAGCCTCAATCTTGGGCTTTGTACAAGACAGATATAAAACTCCCTAGTAGAGTCAACCTTTTAGCTTCAACCTTGGGCTTTGATCAAGGCACACATAAAACCAAAATCCCCTCAGAGGAAATCAAAATTTCTCTCTGCAGAAAGACATTTCTCTGTACATCACACATCAAAACAGACAAATCAAACAAACCCTAATCCCAGATAACTGCTGTAAGTGGCACACTTGTTAATTCAAAAATCCAAGTTGTGATCCCTCTCTTATCCTGGTAAACTGCCTCTTTCATCTAATTGTTGTAAGCAGCAAGCCTCTGGATTATTTACATCCAAGCCCATGTCCCTCTCTTAACATGAAAGATTCCTAAGGAAAAATGGCGTTGCTCAATACTGAGTTAAAGTTTCCTCCTTCTGGACACCTCCCTTGTAAAGGAAATTATGGCATTACTGGATTCTTATATCCCAGTTAAAGTAATTCCCCTTTATAACCAAATACCCCAACAACTGTGATGAACAGGTGAGATATCTCCCTTTAGAGATGACAAATTCTCTCTTAGTCAAAACCTTTTAGCTTCAATCTTGGGCTTTGAACAAGACATAAATAACCTTTAGCTTCAATCTTGGGCTTTGAACAAGACACCAAACATCTTTTTCCTCCCATGGAATAGGAGGAACTACGATTGCTCTTATTTCCCTGTTATCTTTACGGGAATACGTAGGCATAAGATTGCGAAATCTTAGCGAGCACACAAACCAAAAATCTTAGGTCCAGTACCTTACCAAAAAACACCGAAAAACCCAAAAACAACAAAAAATACTCTCTCAACACTCCCAAAGGAGAAACTTTCCCATTTTATAACAGATAAACACCAGTAAGTAGATAACAGTAGAACATGCTAAACGATTTATGGATAACCATATATACACTGGGTAATTAACAACTTCCCTTTGTATAACCTGGCCCCGGACCCCCCAATCTCTTAGCATTTGTTAAAGAAAACATTTGCGTGCAAGGTTAGTTTTAGATAGCTTCCCTTTCCTTTCCAGCTTCATAGGATAAATAAGAAATCAGAAAGTAGCACCCATTTCCAACCAATGCGTTAAGGTGGTCGCGTCACCGACAAAAATCGCACGCTACAAAAAAATGGCGACTCTGCTGGGGAGTCTTTAGGATTAAAGTTCCCAAGAGGTCTAGGTTGTTTAGCATTTTACTTATTTCTATATATATATATATATATATATATTGTTATTCCTACTTGATATCCGTGTTTAATTTCTGTCAAATGGGAATGTGATTGATACGCATGTGGAAAGTTTGAGAGAACATTAAGATAAGTTGTGGCGTCTCCAGGAAAGGCTTATAGGATGTGAATCCCAACCAAGCTGACCTGGAAGTCCACCGAATCAGTCAAGGTACCCGTGTGGTTTCTCTAATGTTGAATGACCGATTGTCGTGAAAGCATAGTGTTCCCAGTGCGGTACCCATGACCCTGAGGATTTAGTAGACATTAACCACATGACCATTTGGTAGTGTGGTGACTATCGGGAATAATTGTTACGCGATACTACACTCAAATGAGATTCATCCTAGGATATTACAGCTCGCTCGAGTGAATCAGCTTGCTGTCGATATCCCTAGGGGGTCAATGACTTTGGGAAACTTAAAACTCGTTCTATAGGTACAAAAATTTACCAAAATAGTACAACCTTTGGGGATGGGTAGAGCCATGACTTCATGCTCGTGACGTTGAACCCTTGAACCCATGTTTTCAAATGTTTTTGTGTGCTGCATTCATGCATTCATCTAAAAAACTCTTTTTTAAACAAGAAAAAATCTTTTTTCCAAAATAAACTAAAAATACAATAATTGCAAATATCAGAGAGAAGTTGCTTTATGGATTTCGGTAGAAGAAAGACGCACAAGTACACCTTCAAGGCTCCGAAACTAGAGGACTTAAGGAAATTGGCAAGGATGATTACCAATCCCGAGGTTTTCAGAGCTAAGCATGGAGGCCTGTTGTCTCTGTTAAGGGTCCATGTAGTTGAAGGAATCCTGTCTACGTTTATTCAGTTCTACAATCCGGTTTATCATTGCTTCACATTCTCGGATTATAAACTGGCACCAACGCTAGAAGAGTACTCCCACCTGATTGATTTACCTATCACTGATCAAGCTCCATTTTCTGGACTGGAAGAAATTCCAAAGGATCAGGCCATTGCAAAAGCAATCTCTTTGGACGAGTCTGAAGTTAGGACTCACATGACCACCAAAGGAGGAATCCAGGGTTTACCAGCTAAATTCCTGATGGAGAAAGCTCTGTACTTTGCTAGTATGGGAAACAAAACTGCCTTCGAAGACGTCTTTATTCTGCTCACATATGGGTTATTCCTTTTTCCCAACATTGACAACTTTGTCGATTCCAATGCTGTTAAGATATTTTTGATAGGAAACCCCGTACCAACTTTGCTCGCAGATGCTTATCATTCTGTACACTCAAGGAATTTGTACAGCCGAGGAATAATCACATGTTGTGTACCCTTACTCTACAAATGGTTCATCTCTAAATTACCCAAGTCTACTGCTTTTTGGGATCACAAGAGTACTCTACGTTGGTATCAAAGGATTATGTCCCTTACCAACTCTGACATAGATTAGTACAATAGGATTTATGAAGGGATAGAGATCATCGACAGATGCGGAAATTTCCTCAACGTACCCCTCATTGGAACTAAAGGAGGAATCAAATATCATCCAATTTTAGCTCGCCGTCAACTTGGATACCCGATGAAGAATATCCCACATAATGTTCATCTGGAAGGTATTTTCTTCAAGGAATGGGAAAATGACAGGGCACTAAAGAAAGAAATAGTGCATGTCTGGCAACATATTCACAAGAAAGGAAAAGAGTCTCTAGGAAAACCAAATTGTACCTCCATGGAGCCTTATCTCCATTGGGTGCAAACTAGAGCCCTCAAACTGAGTATGCCTTACCCTCGCCAAGAAGTATTTTTCGTTAAAGGAATCTGTCCTTTATTTCATGTCTGATACGGAAAAACTCCAGGTAGCTCTCAACAAAGTTCAATGTGAGAAGAGCTCTTGGAAGAACAAATACCAAATCCTTAATTTGGAATGTACCAAGATTCAGGAACTGTTAAAAGAGAAGGATGCTCCGATTGAGATATTAGAGCAGCATGCTATAGAGAGTCAGGAAGATCGAAAGAATTTTCTCGCTCCTTTCACTTGGAAAATGACCGACGACCCGACAACAGCTGAAGAACCCTGGTCAAAGAAAAGGAAAGTACAGGAACCGGCATCTGAGCTCTCTTTAGAGAGAACTTAGGATCCACGAGCTTAGTCGTTTTCCTTACAACACTTTGTAAATACTGTACTTTTCCTTGTAAAATACAACAATCTTTCGAATTCAATAAAAGGGGTCTCCACCCCCACTGTGTGATATTTGTAATCTAATTGTTGAATTTTCTTTTTTATTAAAACAAAAAAAAAGCTAAAAAATATATCATTCATCATTCTCACATAACGCATTTTTCCTTATCTTTGAGTCTCACGTATGTGTCACGATTCTAGAGTCAAACTGTCTCACTCATACAATACTCAGGCCAATCAACAAAAGAAAATGGACGATCTCAAGGAAGAGAATAGAGAGCTGAGAGAAGAAATCGACGCTCTAAAGGAAAGTTTTGAAAAACTTCACAGTGGCAAGCAATCCCTGGCAGCAGCTCAGGAGCAGCGGCATCAAAAGACTGTGATCTCAGAGATCACATCTACGCCCATAATAGAGACATATGATCCTTGGTACAACATGCCTAAAGGGCGCCCCTGGAGCATGCCTTTCAACTTTATACCTGAAGGATACATCCCACCGGTCACTGAAGACCCAGAAACTGTAGCAGGAACCAACCTGAAGGTTACAAACTTTGGGAAAATGAAGACGCAAAGATTACAACAGCAACACCTGAAGGTTACAAACTTCAAGGAACTGAAGCTCCAAGAGTCACCGCTATAATTACCATACCATAGCCAGTGGTACACACTGTCCCGGAAGGACAGATTCCGCAAACAATTTCTGGTGGAAACAAAGACATGTACAAAAGGATGAATGAGTTCCAGGAACAATTCTTGGAAATGCAGAAGGAACTACATGCCATTCGCAGTCAAGACTAATTTGGAAAGGACACTGCCGACCTTTGTTTAGTCCCTAATGTAATGATCCCGCACAAATTCAAGGTGCCTGACTTTGAAAAATACAAAGTCAACTCTTGCCCTCAAAGTCATTTGGTGATTGTAGCGAGCGATTTTTGACGCGGTTCTTAAGCGCTGGTCGCTCTCTGCGGATTGAGCTTAAAACTACAGGTCGATTCATTTTTTATCCTATTGTGAGCTGAATAAGGAAGGGAAATAGATGTCTCTAATTAACCCTGCTTGCATACTGAGTTTAAACAGCGGTCTGTTAGGTTACGGATGCTATCAATGTGGGGGGGCCTTTGTACTGGTTATTTGTATTTTCGCCAATACGGTTTCTCTTTCTTTCTAGGGCTTAATGTTTCTGGCGGGGAACAAGGATTAGGATATTAGGACGGATGCTTTTAAATTACTGCTTTTGATTGACGAAGATATGGGATTTGGGTTTTTTGTTGATTGCGCTCGCTAAGATCTTTTCTTTCGATCTTATGCCTACGTATTCCCGTTTACCGAAACAGGGAAATCAGAGCATTCATAGTTCCTCCTATTCTATGGGAGGAAATTGGTTTTTGGTGTCTTGTTCAAAGCCCAAGACGTGAAGCGAAAGGTGGTTTGTATCTTGTTCAAAGCCCAAGATGTGAAGCTGAAAGGTCTATTTGTGTCTTGTTCAAAGCCTAAGACGTGAAGCTGAAAGACCTCGACTTTAGAGATAATTTGTCATCTCTAAAGAGGGGAGAAGGAGAATTACTTTAACTGGGATACGCGGATCCGAGCAATGCCATAATTTCCGAAGAAAGGGTTTTAACCTGAAGGAGAAGACTTTAACTCAGTGTAGAGCAATGCCATCTTTCCTTAGGAATTTCTCATGCTAAAAGAGGGACAGTGGCATGGATGTAGATGATCCAGAGGCTTGCCGCTTACAGCGATTAGATGAAGGGAAAGGAGTTGTTGATGTTTGTATACTGTGAACGAGGCACAACTTTGATGCTAAAAGGTTAATTGGATTAACCAGTGGTTTTCTTATACAAAGCCTAAGAGGAGGCTAATTTCCGCTAGGAAAATCATTATACAAAGCCTAAGAGGAGGCTATTTTGTGTCTCGTACAAAGCCCGAGAGAGAGGCGAAAAGGTTGTTTTGACTCCACTGGGGAGAATTTCGGTATCTCGTACGAAGCCCGAGATGGAGGCTATTGTAACTGTTTCAGTTGAGTGACAGATCCAATATACTAATTTAAAAGAGAAAATCAGTTCTTATATGAGCAACACTGTACTCAGGGATTTGATTTGAGGATCAGGGATATTTCCTTCTCTTTGAGGAAACGGGAAATCCAAAGGGTATCGAGACTATCTGAGTCTGCGGGTTTCCTTCCTATTTAACGAAGGGTGCTTGAGAATGTCTTTGAGACTCAAGGAAGTTAGACTGTCCGTGTCTAGAGTTTTATCTTTCGTACTATGCTTTGAGAAACAGTAGTAGACTCTATGAAAGGACTGTTCTATGAGGATGACTAGGTTTTGTTCCTATACCTCTAGGAGGTCGTCGGGACAATTTGTACGAAGCCCAAGAGGAGGCTGGAAACTTTTAAGAAGCCGACGGGTCCTTATACGAAGCCCAAGAGGAGGCTATCATTCCTGGAGGAAGGGATCATTATACGAATCCTAAGAGGAGGCTGTGAATACTTCTAAGAAGCCGTAGGGTCCTTGAATAATGCCCAAGAGGAGGCCGATGCTTTTAAGAAGCCCGTGGGTCTATCATCTCCTTTCCATTAGGAGAGATAACTCTTTTAAAGATGAAAACCACTGGTAAATGTGCGAGGTTTACTATCCAGCGACTTTTAGCTTTTAAAGAGGGTTCCTTAGTTAAGGTCCAAGATTATGACCGTAGTGGGTACCCAAACCCCGAGACATTCAAGGTAAGCTATCCACAAGGAATAGATCAAGTCAGAAAAGTTCAAGAATTGGGAAGAAACTCAAAGATGCCATTCACGGAGAATACATTCATCTTGGGGAGTAGAGCTTCTTGACGATTCCTAAGGAGGACAGCCAAAGAGAAGACTGTATCGGGTGCTCCTATTGGGGATCTAGGCGTCTATTTCTACGAATAAATGAAACGGCGTCACTTAGTTCTAGACGTAGTTGCCGGGGAAACTCGAAATATCTATACTATTATTACACAGTAGATATGAGTTTATGAAAGGAGACTTACAGTGAGCAGCCCCACAATACAGTTTATAATATGAAAGCAGTAAATGAAAGCGATAACCACTTACTCGGTTGTAGTGCTTCCATGCTGTTTGGTTAGTTGTTCAACAAATAAAGATTGAAAACAACAGTATATTCAAAATCAAAGGAGAAAGTGCTTTGAAAAAGAAAGATTTTGGGGCTTACAGCTCAAGGAGAGGCCCAGGGTTTTATCAGTGAGCGCACTGTTGAATTTGTACAGAGGGACTTATACAAGTGACTGAGGCCCAAAAAGGTTTTCTGTACAAAGGGATGGGTCTTACACTCTCTCAAGAGGCCCAAAAAGGTTTAAAGAAAAGAGAGGGGCTTATAACACGAGGGTAGGCCCAAATGATTTTTCGTTTAAAAATGGCGATCGCGCCGAGGTTTTCTTTTAACGCAGAGGGACTTATACAATAAGTGAGGCCCAAAATGTTTTTGGTTAAAAGGGGGATTGGGTCTTACACTCTATTAGAGGCCCAAAGTGTTTTAAAGCAAAATAAATGGGTCTTACTACTCGAGGGTAGGCCCAAATGGTTTTTATTTTTAAACGGGCGACGATCGCGCCGTTTACTTGTACAGAGGGACTTATACAATGAGTGAGGCCCAAAAAGGTTTTGTATAAGGGGGGATGGGTCTTACACTCTCTCAAGAGGCCCAAAGAGTTTTGAAAATGATTTATGAGGGTTGAATTAATTCAAAACCCTAATTTGTTTTCAAAATGTATTTAATTGAATAAAAATTCAATTAAAATGATCAAAAATTGTTTAACACATGGAAAACAAATTGTGATTTTGGATTAATGCTTCAAAAATTAAGTATTGACCTACAAAATAAGTAGAAAGCATTAAAAGTTGCAAAATCAATGTAGAAAAAATATTTAAAATGCCAAAAATAATCAAAATATTAATTCTTTACAAAAATATCAATTATATGAAATAAATAATATTTTTGGGATTTTTTGATAAAATAAAATATTTTAACATTTTTGTGAATTATTAAAAAAAGAATCAACTCAAAATCATTAAAACTCAGAGAGAAATTAATTTTTGAATCAATTAAACAAAATCACAAAATTCAAATATTTGAATTTGAAAAAAAGGCGCCAAGAACAAGCTGAAGAACACGCGCGTGTTCTTGGTTTCTCAGATTTGCGTTTTCTATCCAATCTTCATGAATACGTAATCATATCATGCAATCCACATATCATTATGCTCGTCTCAACCTCACGATCATGTCTATGTACTTTAATTTCATTTAAATTAAACATACAACAAGAAATCACGAAGAAACCTCAAGAATCCTAATTTCTGCATGAAGGCTAGGATTTTTGATACACGATTCAAACAATGCAATTAATTGAGGGAAAACATTCCATGCATGATTATGAACATATGGCCAAATTATTGTGCGAGGAAATATGCATAGATTGAGAGATGACCAAGTATGTGCTTACCTCCAAGCCGTGACAGCAAGTTCAGAGTGATTTTTGATTTGGAGGTGTTACAGATGAGTGGTGATGATCTGAACAACTTCCCTACACCCTATGGATTGTGTTTGGATGGTTGGACTTGATTGAAATTGGCTGGATCATTTTGTGGTACCTCAGCTGCACCTTGTTTGAAAATTTGAGCAACCAGCTGGTGATTTCATGAAATTGATGTTTCAGAAGTTATGTGAGTGTTTGATCAGCTCATATGTGATGTATGTGAGGTGTGTGAGTGATTGGTTTGTGCAGAATTGCTCTCAAACTCAAAACCCGATAGCTACCTTGCTAAGAAAGGCATTTTTGCCAAGAGAAAGAGATTTTGAGGAAAGCATCTGTTAGATGGCTTTGGTGTACTTAAACTGACCACAATTGAGCTCTATTTATAGTAGAGCAAGTTTTTTTTGCAAGGAATAGTGCATGGTAGCTGGTAAGTAGGTTTGGCCAATGTTGGCAAATGAAAATCCAAGTCTCCTCTAGCCATTGACTAGAGGTTAGGGCACAGAGCTTTGGTCCCCTTGGTCTTGGATAAGTCTTGACTGATTTCAGATGAGAATGGCTCAGTCCATGCCACCTTGATGGTTCCATTGAATGCCTCATTCCAAATTTGAAGTCTTGTCCCTATTTTGGCCATTCTAGGTTCAACATGCTATTTCTTGTTCCATGGACTTTGGAGGCTTGGCTCAGTGATTGTCCCCTTTAGATTCAATCCTCTGAGGTGTCCAAGTGGATTGGAGCAATTGAATTTGGCTGATTTTGGCAAATCGACCAAAGTTGCAAATTCTGCCTTGCCTTGACAGATTTCAGCAAGGCAACTTGGCAATGTTGTATCTCATGGTGTAGATTGAATTTGGCAATGTTCTTGGCCATTTTGGAAAGCTCTTACATGATACAACAACTGTTTGAACAAGTTTGGTTTTGATCTCTTTTGATTCCAAGTGAAAAATCCCCCTACATTTGGCAAAAAGTGAGGCAGAATCTGACTTAGTGAAAATTTCACTAAGTGTTGGAAAAAGTGACATTTTCACTTTTCAGCCACTTTGATCACTCCATAACTCAAAATCCTTAATGAATTGGAATGACTTGTAGTTGAAGTTTTTGTAGGTGATAATGAGGGCTACAAATCCATATTTGGATGAGAAAAAATGGCCTTGTGGTTTAGGAGTTATGGTCCTCCAAAGTTGGTACCTTTGCCACTTTATTTTTAACTTAGAAAAATTTCTAAGTTTTATGGTTGCCCCTTTTACAAGTTATCTCACTTTTCTTGATTTTTCTTGATGAATGATGATTCAAATCATACATTAACATCATTTTAGGGTTAAAAATCCATTTTGGTGAAAAATCTCAAAAAGTCAAAGTTGACTTTTGTGCACAGTTGACTTTTTATCAGATGAATTCCAAACTGTGCAATTCTTCAGGAAATCATGTCCTTGACCTAAATCAAACTTGATGTACATGTTCCATGGGTGTCATAGGGTATATTCAATCATGTATTAGGGTTTGGGAGTATGTCTTGGTCAAAAGTCAAAGTTACAGTTGACTTTTCCCTTAAAACCCTAATTGTGGTGCAGATGAAAATGAGACTTGTTGCTCAAACTTCTTGGATCAATCCATTGTTCCAAATGGATCAATATGGTGTATTAGAGACCCTCAAACCATCTCTTGAGGTCTTGGCTCATGGTTTATCCCAAAAGTCAACTTAGGGGTGAATTAGGTTAAGAAACCCTAATTCCTGATTTTTGATGAATGCATCCCCTGAGGCAAAATTGACTTGATGCATGGGTTCATGAGGTTCCATGAAGCATATTAGGTTATGTTTTGGATCATTGCCTTGTGCCCAGATGAAAATTTCCATCTGGAGACCCTGGTCGATCAAAACCCTAATTTGGTGACACTGTCGATCTTGAGACTTGATCCACCTAGAAGGGAGCAGCCTTGTGCTTAATCCTTGAAGTGGGAGTCCTTTTTGATCCATTGTGGATTTTTAAGAGATTAGACAAGTTGAAGATCATGTCACTTCTTGATTGATCCTTTGTCTAAGCACTCAGAGAGGGCTTGAAACCCTAATTTTTATTGTAGAGGATGCTCACCCGTCTTTGGGGAGACTGATGAAGCATGATGGTTCATCCATATTATGATGATGATTTTCACAATGATGGGAAATCTAAGTGGTCAAAATTTGGGGTATTACAGATGCCCCTATTTAATCTTCTTGGACCCGAAGGTATGAATGACGAAGGGATTCGGGCATTCGGGGTGCAAGAGGATTAAATATCGGAATATCCGAAATTTTGATGGTGGTTATGAATGGTAGCTTACGCATTCATCTTCTTTAGCTAAGCGATGATGCTTAGAAAAGGTAAACTTCCCCTCGATCCTGGTCTCCTACCAAGGAACTGGTCTTAGTTTCTGATTTTAAACTTCCCCTCGATCCTGGTTTCCAACCAAGGAACTGGTCTAAGTTTCTGAAATAAACTTCCCCTCGATCCTGGTTTCCAACCAAGGAACTGGTCTAAGTTTCTGAAATAAACTTCCCCTCGATCCTGGTTTCCAACCAAGGAACTGGTCTAAGTTTCTGATTTAAACTTCCCCTCGATCCTGGTTTCCAACCAAGGAACTGGTCTCAGTTTCTTTTGTCAATAAACTTTATTGACAAGGGACGCTATGCGTAGCGGTTTTCCTCAAACTTCTCGCCGAATTTTCCTGGAGAGATGCCATTTGACGGAAAAAGTTTTGACGTCAGACTTGCTGGGGAACCCAACGTCTGAGTTGTAGAGGTACACAAACTTCTCTGTTTTGGAGACGCCATTTGTCGATTCTACTGGGGAAAGCGAGTCTCTTGAGAAACTGCTTCGCTTGGGATCTTTCATCATACTTTTCTCGGGATCTTCCCGGAGAAACGCCATATGATGGGGTCCAATTTTGTGGTGCCGATGATCTTTTCATCAGCGGTCTTTTCGGAGCAAAACTGGAGTGCTGCCGAATCTCTGATCACGAGGCTTTCTCTGTGGATTTTCCTTAATCCGAGAAAGCAAGGATATCATCTTTGATGGCGAAGAGTGACATCTGTTGAAGGTTCTCTGATCTTTCAGAGGTTCAAATTATCAAAGTGGCCAAGTGCCGACTCTGATCTAAAGATACACTGGTGGCGAGATTGTGCAGACGCAACACTTCCTGACGAGGAAAGAACTGACAAACTCGATTGAGAAAACAGTTTATCACTAGGGGACAAGACCGACTCAAGTGATAGTGATGCAATACGAAATGCGAACGCAAATAAAATGCATGAAGTACGTATGTATATGCTGACAAAACAGACGCTACATACAGACTAATGGATGAACACAATTGGATACTCGGCCATCGCGGGGCGAAGAAGTACCGTTGGTTCAAAATAGCAATTCCACCTTGCTTAGGAGAGATAGTCCCTGTTGGGAGCTATGTTGGTCGGGCTTAGGAGATGAGAACTCGGCCGAGGATGTCAGACGAAACAAGGTCTCTGACACAGTTAATCCCTTCATTCAGGCATACTGGCTTAGAAGGAGTACTTTGATTCTGCACTTTGAAGTTCACTTACTTCGGGAGAAGCGATCGATGTTCTTCTGATGTTCAACAGTCAAAAGAAATTGCCATCTTTATTTTAAAAGCAGAAAAGTTTTAACAAGTAAATTCATTTTTGTTATATTTTAAGAATCGCTGATTAAGTTTAAACAACGTCGTTCTGTAAAGCGAAAACAAGCAAGAATTACAAACAAAAGCACAAGGGCTCAAATTTTATTGATAAGATGGAGATCAGCCAAACGCGTGATTTCAAAGAGTATATACAAAGTTAGAAAACAGTAATTTACAGGGAAAAGGGCTACGTTGAAACATAACGACCACTATCCTTCTACCAACTTTGAATTCGGGGCATCCTGAGCTTCTGTCGAAGATGACCTTTGACTGGAGATTTCCTCCGATAGATGATGTAACTACTGCTGAGGGACTTGCCTCTGTTGAACATAGTTACTTGCCATTATCCCTAACTTTTGCCTGGATTGTACTATGAGATTTCCAATCCATCGGGATGATTCTTTTTTTTCATGTCTCTAACTTTTGCCTGGACCGCCCTTTCGGGTTTTCAATCCACCGAGACGTTTTTTTTTAGTTTAGGCGAAGTATTTCTTGACTACATCAACATTCGTGGGGTAGGCAAATTCCTCTCCGTCCATGGTTGTAAGTCTCAAGGCGCCGCCTGAGAAAGCTTTCGTGACCACATAGGGGCCATCATAAATTGGGGTCCATTTGCCCCGAGAGTTAGTGAGAAATGATTGTATCTTCTTGAGCACGAGGTCTCCTTTTCTGAAGACACGAGGCCGAACCTTTTTGTCGAACGCCCTCTTCATTCTTTATTGATACAACTGACCATGGCATAGTGCCGTGATTCGCTTCTCTTCGATCAGGTTCAGGTCGTCGTGTCGACTTTGACACCATTCAGCTTCGGTGAGCTTAGCTTCCATCAATACCTTTATTGATGGGATCTCTACTTCTATGGGGAGAACTGCCTCCATGCCATATACTAGAGAGAAAGGGGTAGCCCCTGTTGAAGTGCGGACAGATGTGCGATAACCATGAAGAGCAAAGGGTAGCATCTCATGCCAATCTTTATAGGTTACAACCATTTTTTGAACGATCTTCTTGATGTTCTTGTTAGCCGCTTCTACCGCTCCGTTCATCTTGGGTCGGTAGGGAGATGAGTTATGGTGTTCGATCTTGAACTCAGCGCACAACTCTTTCATCATCTTATTGTTCAAGTTAGATCCATTATCAGTAATGATCTCGCTTGGAACACCATAATGGCAGATGATATTGTTTTTGATAAATCGGACCACCACTTGTCGGGTTACATTGGCGAATGACGCTGCTTCGACCCACTTGGTGAAATAGTCAATGGCTACCAGGATGAATCGATGTCCGTTTGAAGCCTTGGGCTCAATCATACCAATCATATCGATTCCCCATATGGAAAATGGCCATGGGGAAGAAAGAACTTTGAGATGTGATGGCGGTACATGAATTTTGTCGGAGTATATTTGACACTTGTGACACCTCCTCATGTACTTGTAGCAGTCGGATTCCATTGTCAACCAATAATACCCTGCTCTCAGAATTTTTCTCGCCATTGTGTGTCCGTTGGCATGAGTGCCAAAGGATCCTTCATGAATTTCTTTCATGAGTATGTCTGCTTCTGGTCTGTCGACGCATCGGAGCAAGACCATGTCAAAATTTTTCTTATAAAGAGTGTCACCGCTCAGGAAGAAGTTTCCAGCCAATCTTCTGAGGGTTTTCCTGTCTTTCCTGAGTGCCCCAGATGGGTACTCTTGTTTCTGAAGGAAGCATTTGATATCGTGATACCAAGGTCTGTCGTCTATGATTGCTTCAATCGTGAAGACGTAAGCGGGCCGTTCAAGGCGCATGATGTCGATCTTAGGTATGTCATTCCATCGACCTACACTAATCATGGAAGAGAGAGTGGCTAATGCATCAGCCATGTGATTCTCATCACGAGGGATGTGATGAAAGTCGACTCTGTTGAAGAAGGGTAACAACCTTCTTGCATAGTCTTTGTAAGGAATCAATCCTGATTGGTATGTGTTCCAATCTCCTTTTATCTGGTTAATAACCAGGGTTGAATCGCCGTATACGCCCAAGTTTTTTATCCTTAAATCAATCGCTTCTTCGAGACCCATAATACATGCTTCGTATTCGGCCTCGTTGTTCGTACATTTGAACGTAAGTCTGGCAGTGAAAGGAATGTGGGAACCCTGAGGGGTAACAATGATTGCCCCAATTCCGTTTCCATAATGATTAACTGCTCCGTCAAAGATGAGTCCCCACTGGGAACCTAGTTCTGGCCCTTCACTGGGTAGCGGTTCATCGCAATCTTTCATTTTTAGATACATGACATCTTCGTCTGGGAAGTCAAACCCGATTGATTCTTGATCGTCAATCGGTTGATGAGCCAAGTGATCGGCTAAAATACTTCCTTTAACGGCTTTCTGAGCATGGTACTCTATGTCATATTCTGATAGTAACATCTGCCAACGGGCAATCCTTCCCGTGAGAGCAGGTTTTTCAAAAACGTACTTGATTGGATCCATTTCGGAGACCAACCAAGTAGTATGACGAATCATGTACTGGCGAAGACGTTTGGCTGCCCAAGCCAAAGCGCAACAAGTTTTCTCAAGCATTGTGTACCGAGTCTCGCAGTCGGTGAATTTCTTGCTTAGATAGTAAATGGCAGACTCTTTCTGTTTAGTTTCGTCTTGTTGGCCAAGTACACATCCCATTGAGTCCTCTAGGACTGTGAGGTAAATGATCAGTGGTCTTCCTTCCACTGGAGGTGATAGAATCGGAGGATTCAACAGATATTCCTTGATACTGTCGAAGGCGGTTTGGCAATCTTCTGACCAAACGCAATCCTGGTTCTTTTTGAGTAATTTTAAAATCGGCGCACATGTCGCGGTCATAAGGAATATGAATCTGGAGATGTAGTTCAAATGTCCCAAGAATCCTCTGACTTGTTTTTCAGTTTTCGGAGAAGGCATTTCTTGAATGGCCTTGACCTTGTCAGGATCAACTTCAATTCCTTTCTGGCTGACGATGAACCCTAGTAATTTCCCCGAACGGACACCGAAGGTGCACTTGTTGGGATTCAAGCGGAGCTTGAATTTTCTTAGACGCTCGAAAAATTTTGACAGATGTTCAACGTGCTCATCCTCTGTTCTTGATTTTGCAATCAAATCATCGACATATACCTCGATTTCTTTGTGTATCATGTCATGAAACAGAGTAGTCATGGCCCTTTGATAGGTTGCCCCGGCATTCTTCAAACCGAACGGCATTACCTTGTAACAAAAGGTACCCCATGGGGTAATGAACGAAGTTTTCTCCATGTCTTTCGGCGCCATTTTGATCTGGTTAAAGCCCGAGAATCCATCCATGAAGGAAAAAACTTTGAACTTTACTGTACTGTCTACCAGCATGTCAATGTGTGGTAAAGGAAAGTCGTCCTTTGGACTTGCCTTGTTCAGATCTCTGTAGTCGACACACATTCTGACCTTTCCGTCCTTTTTAGGAACAGGTACGATGTTGGCTAACCATTGAGGATATTCAGATGTAGCGAGGAAACCCGCGTCGATCTATTTCTGTACCTCCTCCTTGATTTTGATGGCCATGTCCGGTTGAGTGTGTCTCAACCTTTGCTTTACTGGCGGACATTCCGATCTCAACGGTAAGTGATGTTCCACGATGCTGGTATCCAACCCTAGCATATCCTGATAGGACCAAGCAAACACATCGGGGAATTCTTTGAGAAGCTTTATCAAACTTTCTTTAACAGTTGGACTGAGCAGTGCTCCGATCCTGATTTCTTTTCTCTCTTTTTCTGAACCCAAGTTTACCGTTTCCAACGGCTCTTTGTGAGGTTCAATGGACCTTTCCTCTTGTCTGAGTAGTCGGGAGATCTCTTCTGGAATTTCGTTGTCATTTTCTTCTTTAGCCTCGAATACCGGGAACTCAAAGTTGGAAGAAGGCATCGGATCGTATGTTTCAACGGGGTATAAAACAAGCAATCTGCATGACGTGATGATTCGTGTTTAGAAGAGATAGAGAAAATGTAAGTGTGTGCAGTGTTTTGATTTTACTGCTTGTTTTTATTATTGAATTTTTTTTAGAATTACCATTTTCTGAAAAAGCAAAAAGAGAAAACAGCAATTAATGCGGAAATTACAGAACGACGTTATTTTATTAATGAACAAGTCGAACCTTGAAACTACAGCCCTATAAAACAAAACTCTGTCGCTTTGGGCAAAGCGAAGAGGGAAATTTACAGAAAACGAGCCCTATCAAAATATATGTTTCACCTGGGCAGGGTGAAAGGTTTAAAGATGGCAATTACTTTGACTGATGAACGACCTTCGGAACCTCGACGGCAACCCATTGGCGGCGAACTCCTCGGTGAATCACAAAGTCTGGCACCTTCCTTGATTTGTCTTCAGAAATTATGCTGATTTCTGGTGGAGTAGGATCATTGGAATCTGACTCCCAAGCAGAATTGTTGTAGGAGGATTCCTCTATTGCATTTTGCATAGCATTTGTGCTCTCAGATGTATCTCCCCATCCAGTTGGCTGGATATCTTCAAGCCTGATACGAGACCTTTCGGGAGCGGTGTACTTGACCATATAGTCGTATTTTCCACTCGGTTGTCCCAAGGTGTCCCAAACTTCTTTGGAACTGGAGAAGTCATCCCTCTCGATGACGTTGACCATCCATCGGGCCATAGTAATTGTGATCAAAGTTTTCTTTCATCAGAGTGTCTTCCTCTAATGAATTTGGCAGAGCACGACATCCTTCCGGATCACAATCTCCGTAGATCATTTCGACATCTGATCTTGGTATAAATCTCGGACTTTCTGTAGGAAAGCAAAAAGGCATAGGCACCTCTTCCTGAGACATATAGCCGTCCTCGTTAAGGTATGACTTCCATTCTTCATCTGTGTCAGAGGGATCTTCCTCATTAATAGCATGAACTGTCTGAGACACTGGGTGAAGAAAACCTCCACTGTGGAAGAAGTTTTGAAGGGGATGAAGACTTTCATCGTTGGCGGCTGTCTGGGTACAGGTTGCAGAAAAACCAAGACCCTTCTTTGTTTTATTGTCAATAGGAATGACAAGCCGTCCCCATCCTGTCGTATCGGTACTCTCGACCGCTTTGATAGCATCTTTGTATGAAGAAATTGAAGTTCCTTCTTCGGATTGATCGTTCTTGCTCACCGATAGTGCTTGGAACTGAGTTCCAATAACCTCCTCGGGTTCCACACAAGTAGATGATGATAGGTTACTCACAAGCAAGGCTTGTTCCCCACAAACCGTGACAAGTTGATCGTTCTTGACGAACTTTAGCTTTTGGTGGAGGGTCGAAGTAACCGCTCCAGCCTGATGTATCCAAGGTCTTCCTAATAAACAACTGTATGTTGCCCGGATGTCCATGACCTGGAAAGTGATTTGGAAAGTGTGAGGACCAATAGTTATGGGAAGATCCACTTCGCCGATAACTGTTTTTCTGGATCCGTCGAATGCTTTGACGACGACCTCGCTGACTCTCATCGGAGGGCCCTTGAATGATAATTGCATCAAAGTGTACTTCGGCATAACATTCAGGGTTGACCCTGTGTCTACCAGTACGTTGGCTAAAGCATCGCCCTGGCAGTTAACTGTGATATTGAGCGCCATGTTATGACGGCCACCCTCTTCAGGTAATTCCTCATCACTAAATCCCAAATTATTGCAGGAAGTGATGTTAGAGACAATGCTATCGAATTGTCTGATTGTTACATCCTGTTCCACAAAGGCTTGCTCCAAGACTTTCTGTAGAGCCTCTCTGTGTGCTTCTGAACTGAGTAACAGTGATAATACTGAGATCTTTGAAGGAGTCTGTAACAGTTGATCAACAATGTTATATTCACTCCTTTGGATGAGCTTTAGCATCTCATCTTTGTCTTTTAAAAAGTCGGGATTACTAGATTGACCGACTGGCGGATCAGGAATTTCTGCCTGAAGTTCCTTTTCTTTGTTAGCTTCCCCAACCCCTCGGTTGAAGATTCTACCACTCCGTGTTACACGACTGACGTCCGTAATATTCACGACGGAGGGTAATGGAATTTCCTTTCCATTCTCGATTATTATTGCACCGTATTTGTAAGGGATTGCCTTAGCTAATTCATACGGTAGTGGCCCCGGTAGATAGATGACTATGGGAACCTTCTGATTTTTCTGACCATCATAAGTAACCTTGATCCGTTCCCAGTTGGGAACTCTAGATTCGTCAAGTAGAGGGATGATGGCAAAAACATCCCTGATCTGGTGATGACCAGAGATCGTGACAACATCCTCAACTTGATCAGCAAGGTAGTTCGGCGACCAAATGATGGGTCCTGAACCTGGATATTGATGAATTTCTCCATGATCGATCTGACCCTGAAGAGCTGCTCTCACAAGGTAACACCCTTGGTTACTTTCCGAACAGACACTACAACGGTCATAATTGTGTGGTGGCACCTGGCCACGCCCACTTTGAATACAATGTAACCTCACTAGGTTACCTTCCATTGATCGGACATCCTGACTTTGACGACGAGTAGGATTCCTGTTATTGATACTAATCTGCTGAGTATCTTCGTCCATATAGATTGGCATCCACCAGTGATTTAACAAGTGCTGAAGTGCCTCCTGGACAAGGGTACAACCTCGATCGTTTTCGCAACACTTTACAGCTTTGATAATCGTGTGATATTAAGAATCCGAGTCGGACCTGCTCAGCATGTAACTCTACCAGATTGGTATTCATCACGCGAATGTCAAAGATATGAACCATGTTAATTTGATAGGAGTTCCTATCATGGTAGTCTTGGATCCATCCAAGATCCATTTGACGCTGGAGGGCCTCTTGTATGAAAGAGCATCCCTGTTTGTTTACCGAGCAAATCAGACAGGAACTGTAATCGTGCCGCGGCAGATTATGATACTGGCTTTGCCTTGAGTGCATCGCCACCAAGTTGACATTCATCGCACGGATGTCGTGGTTTTGAATGACGATAGAATTCGTGTAGACCATGTTAACTCCACGAACTCAGTGCTCTTGGATCCATCCGAGATCCATCTGTTCCTGTAGAGCTGCTTGCACTACAGAACACCCCTGGTTGTCTTTAGAGCAGATATCACACTGGTGATAATTATGAGGTGGCACATGGCCATATCCACTCTGTCTACAATGCATCTTGACCAGATTGGCCCCCAATAAGAGTACATCGTGAATTTGATGGACATTGTTAGTCTCTTTCTCAATCAGATTGACTGCAGCCTTCTCATGTTGAGGCAGCGGGTTCGTAAGAACATTAGGGTTCGTATCTTTGAAAGATAAGAGCCCGCTCCTAACAAGCTTTTGCACGTCAGATTTGAAATTGAGGCAAGTCTCAATGTTATGCCCTGAACCTCCTTGATGATAAGGGCATGTTTGATCCACCTTAAACCAGAAAGGCGGATTTTCCGGAACTGAAAGGGGAGACTTAGTTTAGATGTGCCCCTTGGCTAGCAGTAACGGAAACAGTTCTGCGTACGTTACAGGTATAGGATCAAATCCTGGTGGCCGTGTTGTACGGTTGTTGTTATATGGAGGACGAGCCTGCTGAAGAGGCTGTTGTGTCCTTTGTTGGTCAGGTTGGCTCTGCGCAACCTGAGGTTGATACATAGGAACAGGCGCGGGGCCGATAGCAGGAGTAACACCTGCTACTGGCTGATAACGACGCCTTTGCTTTCTGAGAGATATTCCCAATATCTTGCTCTTTTTTCTTAGGGAGAGCACTACCATATTTTTTAGTACCGCTCGTTGATCCAGTGTCTTTTACCAAATGTCCTTCTCGGACGGCTTCCTCAAGACGTACACCCATGCCGACCATTTCGATGAAATCACTGGGCGCACTGGCAACCATTCGGTCATAGTAAAATGAGCTTAAGGTCTTTAAGAAGATCTTTGTCATCTCTTTTTCCTCAAGAGGTGGACAAATTTGAGCGGCAATTTCACGCCACCTTTGAGCATACTCCTTAAAGGTTTCCTTGTCCTTTTGCGACATTGATCTGAGTTGATCTCTGTCGGGTGCCATGTCCAAATTGTATTTGTATTGTTGGACGAAGGCAGTACCAAGATCTCTGAATGTACTGATCGTAGTACGGTTTAAACCCATGTACCATTTGAGTGCGGCACCGGTTAAACTATCCTGAAAGTAATGAATCAGCAGGTCCTGATTCTCCGTCTGGGCTGACATCCGCCGAGCGTACTTCACCAGATGGCTCTGAGGGCAAGAGTTACCCTTGTATTTTTCAAAGTCGGGCACTTGGAACTTGTGCGGGACTTTTACATTTGGGACCAAGCAGAGGTCTGCGGCGTCCTTTCCAAATAGATCCTGACCGCGAATGGCTTGCAGCTCTTTCTGCATTTCCAGGAACTGTTCCTAGAATTCATCCATTCTGTCAAACATAGTTTCCTTCTTACCAGAAGGTGTTGGTGGAATCTGTCCTTCCGGGACAGTGTGCACCACAGGGGGTGGTACCGTGACTACGGCAGTAAGTCTTGGCGCCTCCCGAAGTTTGTAACCTTCAGGAGTCTTGAGTATGCCCCTGGCATCTTCGCTTTCCCGGAGTTTGTAACCTTCAGGCCCAGCGGCTTCTGTTGCGATTCCCTGATCTTCAATGATCGGCGAAACATATCCTTCCTGGATATAGTTAACAGGCATGCCCCAAGGACGATCTTTCGGCATCTGATACCTAGGATCATACTTTTCTATGATGGGCGTTGAGGTTATCTCTGAGATCACAGTTCTTTGTAGCTGAGCTTCTGCCATGGCTTGCATGTCGTTACGAAGCTTTCTCATATCCTCTCTCAGAGCGTCGATCTCTTCTTTCAACTCTCTAATTTCTTCCTCAAGATCATCCATCTTTTTCTGACGATTGGCCCGAGTATTATACGAATGAGACAGTTTGACTCTAGAATCGAGACACAAACGTGAGATTCGTAGGGAAGAAGAATACGCGATGTGAGAATGATGAATGCAATGATTATATTAATTGTTTTTAGGTTTAATTAAAATAAACTTCGACAATTAGATTGCAAATATCAAACAGTGGGGAAACCCCTTTTTATTGAATTCCAAAGGATTACAGAAATGGAAATACAGTAGATTACAAAGTGCAGAAACAGAAACCTAAACTAATGGGTCCCGAGTCCTCTTCTTTGACCGGGGCGCTTGGGCCGTTGTCGGGTTGTCATTCCTTTGCCAAGTGAAAGGAGTGAGCAAATTCCTTTGGTCATCTTGATTCTCTACAGCATGCCGCTCCAAAATTTCAATCAGAGCATCTTTCTCTTTTAGTAATTGCTGTATTTGGATACACTCTACGTCGAGGGTGCGGTACTTGTTCTTCCAAGATCTTCTTTCCTTTTGGACTTTGTTGAGAGTAACCTGAAGCTTTTCAGTTTCCGTCATGAAGTACATGACAGTTTCCCTCGGTGGAAGAATTCCGTAACGAGGATAAGGAATCTTTAGCTTGAGAGCTCTAGTTTGTACCCAATGGAGATAAGGCTCCACCGAGACACAATCCGGTTTTCCCAGAGACTCTCGTCCTTTCTTATGAACATGTTTCCAAGCTTGCACTATTTCCATCTTTAGTGCTCTGTCACTTTCTCCTTCTTTGAAGAAAAGACCTTCCAGATGAACACCCAGTGGGATGTGTCTCATCGGGTATCCAAATTGACGAAGAACTAATATCGGATGATAGTTGATTCCTCCTTTAGTTCCTATGAGGGGTACACTGGAGAAGTTTCCACAACGGTCAATGATTCTGATTCCCTCATAAATCCTATTACACCAATCTATATTGGAATTTGTGAGAGACATGATCTTCTGCGACCAACGTAAGACACTCTTGCAATCCCAAAAAGTAGCAGACTTGGGCAAGTGAGAGATAAACCATTTGTAGAGCGAAGGTACACAGCATGTGATCTCCCCTCCACTGTACAAATTTCCTAAGTGTACAGAATGATACGCATCTGCGAGCAAAGTCGGCACAGGGTTTCCAATGAGAAAAACCTTAATAGTGTTGATATCGACGAAGTTATTGATGTTGGGAAACAAAAATAATCCGTAGGTGAGCAAGACAAAGATGCTTTCAAAAGCAGTCATGTTCCCTATACTAGAAAAGTACAGAGCTTTCTTGGTCAGGAACTGGGCTGGCAAACCTTGGGTGCCACCCTTAGTGGTCATGTGAGTCCGGACCTCAGACTCGTCCAAATGAATTGCTATTGCAATAGTCTGATTCTTTGGAATTTCTTCCAGTCCAGAAAATGGAGCTCGATCAGTGATATGTAAATCAGTCAGATGAGAATACTCCTCCAGCGTTGGTGATAGCTGGTAATCCGGGAATGTGAAACAATGATAAACCGGATCGTAGAATTGAATGAACGCGTCCATGATCCCCTTAATCACATGGACTCTTAACAGTGGTAGCAAACCACCGTGCTTGGCTCTGAAAGCCTCTGGGTTAACGATCATCCTCGCTAACTTTCTCAAATCCCCTAGTTTTGGAACCTTGACGGTATACTGGTGAGTTCTCCTTCTACCGAAATCCATTAATGCAATCTTTTTCTCTGATATTTGCAATCACAGTCTTAGTTTAATTTGAAAAACAGAGAGACTAGAAGAGAAATTTTTTGAATGTTTTAATGTTTTATTAAATGAATGCATAAATGCAGCACACAAAAACATAGAAAAAACATGGGGTCAAAGGGTCGTTGTCATGAAGTCAAGGCTCTACCCATCCCCAAAGGTTTATACTAGGGTGATTTTTGTACTTGTACTCATTATCATCAGCTCCTCCCAGGAAGGCAAAACAACAAGCGGATCGCCAGCGAGTTGTGTGCAATCTTAGAGTAAGTGCCATTCACCGAGAATAGATCACCAGCCTCAAATGAGGGTAGTATCGCGTAACAGCTATTTCTGATAGCTTCCGCACTACGAAAAAGGTTGGCTTTTCTTAAGTGTATACTCAATCTCACCACATGCGGCATCACACGCATTCCCAGTAGTAGAAAAATAAACACGTATAGCAATTAGGAAAAGCAGTATATATATTTTTCCTAATCATCCTAGACTTATAAAGCTATGAATCTTAAGTTCCTGACAGAAATGGGTTCCCCGGCGGAAGCCCCAATCTGTGGTTCTCAGCCCAAGAGATGGACCAGCATAGGTCAATCTTTCTCCTCAACCGAGTTGCCATTTTCCGTGGAAAATGAGGATGATGCCCTAAAACAAAATGAGATTTGGCCCCACGGTGGGCGCCACTTTTCTGTAACGAGTGATTTTGGACGCGGTTCTTAAGCGCTGGTCGCTCTCTGCGGTTTGAGCTTAAAACTACAGGTCGATTCATTTTGTATCCTATTGTGAGCTGAATAAGGAAGGGAAATAGATGTCTCCAATTAACCCTGCTTGCATACTGAGTTTAAACAGCGGTCTGTTAGGTTACGGATGCTATCAATGTGGGGGGGCCTTTGTACTGGTTATTTGTATTTTCGCCAATACGGTTTCTCTTTCTTTCTAGGGCTTAATGTTTCTTGCGGGGAACAAGGATTAGGATATTAGGACGGATGCTTTTAAATTACTGCTTTTGATTGACGAAGATATGGGATTTGGGTTTTTTGTTGATTGCGCTCGCTAAGATCTTTTCTTTCGATCTTATGCCTACGTATTCCCGTTTACCGAAACAGGGAAATCAGAGCATTCATAGTTCCTCCTATTCTATGGGAGGAAATTGGTTTTTGGTGTCTTGTTCAAAGCCCAAGACGTGAAGCGAAAGGTGGTTTGTATCTTGTTCAAAGCCCAAGATGTGAAGCTGAAAGGTCTATTTGTGTCTTGTTCAAAGCCCAAGACGTGAAGCTGAAAGACCTCGACTTTAGAGATAATTTGTCATCTCTAAAGAGGGGAGAAGGAGAATTACTTTAACTAGGATACGCGGATCCGAGCAATGCCATAATTTCCGAAGAAAGGGTTTTAACCTGAAGGAGAAGACTTTAACTCAGTGTAGAGCAATGCCATCTTTCCTTAGGAATTTCTCATGCTAAAAGAGGGACAGTGGCATGGATGTAGATGATCCAGAGGCTTGCCGCTTACAGCGATTAGATGAAGGGAAAGGAGTTGTTGATGTTTGTATACTGTGAACGAGGCACAACTTTGATGCTAAAAGGTTAATTGGATTAACCAGTGGTTTTCTTATACAAAGCCTAAGAGGAGGCTAATTTCAGCTAGGAAAATCATTATACAAAGCCTAAGAGGAGGCTATTTTGTGTCTCGTACAAAGCCCGAGAGAGAGGCGAAAAGGTTGTTTTGACTCCACTGGGGAGAATTTTGGTATCTCGTACGAAGCCCGAGATGGAGGCTATTGTAACTGTTTCAGTTGAGTGACAGATCCAATATACTAATTTAAAAGAGAAAATCAGTTCTTATATGAGCAACACTGTACTCAGGGATTTGATTTGAGGATCAGGGATATTTCCTTCTCTTTGAGGAAACGGGAAATCCAAAGGGTATCGAGACTATCTGAGTCTGCGGGTTTCCTTCCTATTTAACGAAGGGTGCTTGAGAATGTCTTTGAGACTCAAGGAAGTTAGACTGTCCGTGTCTAGAGTTTTATCTTTCGTACTATGCTTTGAGAAACAGTAGTAGACTCTATGAAAGGACTGTTCTATGAGGATGACTAGGTTTTGTTCCTATACCTCTAGGAGGTCGTCGGGACAATTTGTACGAAGCCCAAGAGGAGGCTGGAAACTTTTAAGAAGCCGACGGGTCCTTATACGAAGCCCAAGAGGAGGCTATCATTCCTGGAGGAAGGGATCATTATACGAATCCTAAGAGGAGGCTGTGAATACTTCTAAGAAGCCGTAGGGTCCTTGAATAATGCCCAAGAGGAGGCCGATGCTTTTAAGAAGCCCGTGGGTCTATCATCTCCTTTCCATTAGGAGAGATAACTCTTTTAAAGATGAAAACCACTGGTAAACGTGTGAGGTTTACTATCCAGCGACTTTTAGCTTTTAAAGAGGGTTCCTTAGTTAAGGTCCAAGATTATGACCGTAGTGGGTACCCAAACCCCGAGACATTCAAGGCAAGCTATCCACAAGGAATAGATCAAGTCGGGAAAGTTCGAGAATTGGGAAGAAACTCAAAGATGCCATTCACGGAGAATACATTCATCTTGGGGAGTAGAGCTTCTTGACGATTCCTAAGGAGGACAGCCGAAGAGAAGACTGTATCTGGTGCTCCTATTGGGGATCTAGGCGTCTATTTCTACGAATAAATGAAACGGCGTCACTTAGTTCTAGACGTAGTTACCGGGGAAACTCGAAATATCTATACTATTATTACACAGTAGATATGAGTTTATGAAAGGAGACTTACAGTGAGCAGCCCCACAATACAGTTTATAATATGAAAGCAGTAAATGAAAGCGATAACCACTTACTCGGTTGTAGTGCTTCCATGCTGTTTGGTTAGTTGTTCAACAAAGAAAGATTGAAAACAACAGTATATTCAAAATCAAAGGAGAAAGTGCTTTGAAAAAGAAAGATTTTGGGGCTTACAGCTCAAGGAGAGGCCCAGGGTTTTATCAGTGAGCGCACTGTTGAATTTGTACAGAGGGACTTATACAAGTGACTGAGGCCCAAAAAGGTTTTCTATACAAAGGGATGGGTCTTACACTCTCTCAAGAGGCCCAAAAAGGTTTAAAGAAAAGAGAGGGGCTTATAACACGAGGGTAGGCCCAAATGATTTTTCGTTTAAAAATGGCGATCGCGCCGAGGTTTTCTTTTAACGCAGAGGGACTTATACAATAAGTGAGGCCCAAAATGTTTTTGGTTAAAAGGGGGATTGGGTCTTACACTCTATTAGAGGCCCAAAGTGTTTTAAAGCAAAATAAATGGGTCTTACTACTCGAGGGTAGGCCCAAATGGCTTTTATTTTTAAACGGGCGACGATCGCGCCGTTTACTTGTACAGAGGGACTTATACAATGAGTGAGGCCCAAAAAGGTTTTGTACAAGGGGGGATGGGTCTTACACTCTCTCAAGAGGCCCAAAGAGTTTTGAAAATGATTTATGAGGGTTGAATTAATCCAAAACCCTAATTTGTTTTCAAAATGTATTTAATTGAATAAAAATTCAATTAAAATGATCAAAAATTGTTTAACACATGGAAAACAAATTGTGATTTTGGATTAATGCTTCAAAAATTAAGTATTGACCTACAAAATAATTAGAAAGCATTAAAAGTTGCAAAATCAATGTAGAAAAAATATTTAAAATGCCAAAAACAATCAAAATATTAATTCTTTACAAAAATATCAATTATATGAAATAAATAATATTTTTGGGATTTTTTGATAAAATAAAATATTTTAACATTTTTGTGAATTATTAAAAAAAGAATCAACTCAAAATCATTAAAACTCAGAGAGAAATTAATTTTTGAATCAATTAAACAAAATCACAAAATTCAAATATTTGAATTTGAAAAAAAGGCGCCAAGAACAAGCTGAAGAACACGCGCGTGTTCTTGGTTTCTCAGATTTGCGTTTTCTATCCAATATTCATGAATACGTAATCATATCATGCAATCCACATATCATTATGCTCGTCTCAACCTCACGATCATGTCTATGTACTTTAATTTCATTTAAATTAAACATACAACAAGAAATCACGAAGAAACCTCAAGAATCCTAATTTCTGCATGAAGGCTAGGATTTTTGATACACGATTCAAACAATGCAATTAATTGAGGGAAAACATTCCATGCATGATTATGAACATATGGCCAAATTATTGTGCGAGGAAATATGCATAGATTGAGAGATGACCAAGTATGTGCTTACCTCCAAGCCGTGACAGCAAGTTCAGAGTTATTTTTGATTTGGAGGTGTTACAGATGAGTGGTGATGATCTGAACAGCTTCCCTACACCCTATGGATTGTGTTTGGATGGTTGGACTTGATTGAAATTGGCTGGATCATTTTGTGGTACCTCAGCTACACCTTGTTTGAAAATTTGAGCAACCAGCTGGTGATTTCATGAAATTGATGTTTCAGAAGTTATGTGAGTGTTTGATCAGCTCATATGTGATGTATGTGAGGTGTGTGAGTGATTGGTTTGTGCAGAATTGCTCTCAAACTCAAAACCCGATAGCTACCTTGCTAAGAAAGGCATTTTTGCCAAGAGAAAGAGATTTTGAGGAAAGCATCTGTTAGATGGCTTTGGTGTACTTAAACTGACCACAATTGAGCTCTATTTATAGTAGAGCAAGTTTGTTTTGCAAGGAATAGTGCATGGCAGCTGGTAAGTAGGTTTGGCCAATGTTGGCAAATGAAAATCCAAGTCTCCTCTAGCCATTGACTAGAGGTTAGGGCACAGAGCTTTGGTCCCCTTGGTCTTGGATAAGTCTTGACTGATTTCAGATGAGAATGGCTCAGTCCATGCCACCTTGATGGTTCCATTGAATGCCTCATTCCAAATTTGAAGTCTTGTCCCTATTTTGGCCATTCTAGGTTCAACATGCTATTTCTTGTTCCATGGACTTTGGAGGCTTGGCTCAGTGATTGTCCCCTTTAGATTCAATTCTCTGAGGTGTCCAAGTGGATTGGAGCAATTGAATTTGGCTGATTTTGGCAAATCGACCAAAGTTGCAAATTCTGCCTTGCCTTGACAGATTTCAGCAAGGCAACTTGGCAATGTTGTATCTCATGGTGTAGGTTGAATTTGGCAATGTTCTTGGCCATTTTGGAAAGCTCTTACATGATACAACAACTGTTTGAACAAGTTTGGTTTTGATCTCTTTTGATTCCAAGTGAAAAATCCCCCTACATTTGGCAAAAAGTGAGGCAGAATCTGACTTAGTGAAAATTTCACTAAGTGTTGGAAAAAGTGACATTTTCACTTTTCAGCCACTTTGATCACTCCATAACTCAAAATCCTTAATGAATTGGAATGACTTGTAGTTGAAGTTTTTGTAGGTGATAATGAGGGCTACAAATCCATCTTTGGATGAGAAAAAATGGCCTTGTGGTTTAGGAGTTATGGTCCTCCAAAGTTGGTACCTTTGCCACTTTATTTTTAACTTAGAAAAATTTCTAAGTTTTATGGTTACCCCTTTTACAAGTTATCTCACTTTTCTTGATTTTTCTTGATGAATGATGATTCAAATCATACATTAACATCATTTTAGGGTTAAAAATCCATTTTGGTGAAAAATCTCAAAAAGTCAAAGTTGACTTTTGTGCACAGTTAACTTTTTATCAGATGAATTCCAAACTGTGCAATTCTTCAGGAAATCATGTCCTTGACCTAAATCAAACTTGATGTACATGTTCCATGGGTGTCATAGGGTATATTCAATCATGTATTAGGGTTTGGGAGCATGTCTTGGTCAAAAGTCAAAGTTACAGTTGACTTTTCCCTTAAAACCCTAATTGTGGTGCAGATGAAAATGAGACTTGTTGCTCAAACTTCTTGGATCAATCCATTGTTCCAAATGGATCAATATGGTGTATTAGAGACCCTCAAATCATCTCTTGAGGTCTTGGCTCATGGTTTGTCCCAAAAGTCAACTTAGGTATGAATTAGGTCAAGAAACCCTAATTCCTGATTTTTGATGAATGCATCCCCTGAGGCAAAATTGACTTGATGCATGGGTTCATGAGGTTCCATGAAGCATATTAGGTTATGTTTTGGATCATTGCCTTGTGCCCAGATGAAAATTTCCATCTGGAGACCCTGGTCGATCAAAACCCTAATTTGGTGACACTGTCGATCTTGAGACTTGATCCACGTAGAAGGGAGCAGCCTTGTGCTTAATCCTTGAAGTGGGAGTCCTTTTTGATCCATTGTGGATGTTTAAGAGATTAGACAAGTTGAAGATCATGTCATTTCTTGATTGATCCTTTGTCTAAGCACTCAGAGAGGGCTTGAAACCCTAATTTTGATTGTAGTGGATGCTCACCCATCTTTGGGGAGACTGATGAAGCATGATGGTTCATCCATATTGTGATGATGATTTTCACAATGATGGGAAATCTAAGTGGTCAAAATTTGGCGTATTACAGTGATGTACGCTCGAAAAATGTCTACCCAGACAGAAAATCAACAGCTACTGATCCATTACTACCAAGACAGTTTATCCGATGTCGCACTCAAATGGTACATGGGTTTAAACCGCACCAAGATCAGTACTTTCAGAGATCTCGGCGCAGCCTTTGTTCAACAGTATAAATACAACTTGGACATGGCACCAGATAGAGATCAACTCAAAGCAATGTCGCAGAAGGACAAAGAAACTTTTAAAGAGTATGCTTAGAGATTGCGTGAAAATGCCGCTCAGATCTGTCCCCCTCTTGAGGAAAAAGAAATGACAAAGATCTTCCTAAATACCTTGAAGATGCAAAGCCATCTGGCAGCACTAAGAGATACGGTAGTGCTTTCCAAAAGAAAAAAGAGCAAGATATTAGTAATATCTCTCTGGGAAGGCAAAGGCGAAGGTATCAACCAGTAGCGGCGATAACTCCCGCTATCAACCTCGCGCCGACTCCGACTTATCAACCTCAGGTTGCTCAGAGCCAACCAAATCAACAACAGTATCAGCAAAGGATGCAGCATCCTTTTCAGCAGGCTCGTCCACAGTACAACAACAACAATCTTACAACACGACCCTCAGGGTTGGACCCTATACCGATGTTGTACGCAAAATTATTTCCACTTCTAATGGCCAAGGGGAACGTCTAGACCAGGACTCCTCTTACAATACCGAAAAATACACCTTTTTGGTTTAAGGCAGATCAAACTTGCCCTTACCATCAAGGAGGATCGGGGCACAACATTGAGAATTGTCTTAGCTTCAAGTCTGATGTACAGAAGCTTGTCAGGAACGGGGTTTTATCCTTCAAGGATACTAATCCGAATGTTTAGACAAATCCGTTACCAGAGAATGAGAAGGCTGCAGTAAATTTAATAGAGGAAGAACCTAGCCGCAGTTATCAAATTCACGATGTACTTCTATTAGGAACCAATCTGGTGAGGATGCATTGCAGACAGAGCGGGTACGGTCATGTACCCTCTCACAATTATCACCAGTTTGATATCTGCTCAAAGAACAATCAAGCTTGTTCCGTAGTGCAAACAGCTTTACAAGAACAAATGGATCTGGGCTGGATTCAGGATCACAAGATCTGTGAAGTAAACATGGCCCATACACATTCCAACATTGTTCAGAACCATGACATTCGTGCAATGAACGTCAATTTAGTGGCGATGCATTTGAGACAAAGTCAATATTATAATATGCCACTGCACGATTACAATTCTTGTCCAGTCTGCTCAACATACAATCAGGGATGCTCTTTTATACAAGAGGCCCTCCAGCGCCAGATGGATCTCGGGTAGATCCAAGATTACCATGAAGAAAATAACCATCAAGTCAATATGGTTCAGATTTTTGACATACACCTGGTGAATACCAGTCTGGTAGAATTACATGTTAAGCAAGCCAGACTCGGTTTTCTGGCTTCACATGATTATCTAGACTATGAACAATGTTGCGAAGACAATCAGGGGTGTGCACTTGTACGAAGAACGATTCAACATTTGTTGGACCACTGGTGGCTTCCAATTTACTTGGATGAAGCTACACAACGGATTAGCTTGACTGATGGAAATCCTGATAGACATCAGAGCTGTGATATCCGCTCAATGAAAACATATCTGGTAAAGATGCACTGCATACAAAGCGGGTGTGATCGAGTACCACCGCACAACTATAAGCGTTGTAGGATATGTTCGAAAGATAACCAAGGATGTTATCTCGTGCGAGCAACTCTCCAAGAACAGTTAAACCAAAAGGAGATTCGACCATGTTCGAGCTCTGGGTTGATCAACATGATACAAGAGTATCTACCTGGTCAGAACAAAAACGCTGCCATAATCTCCAATCACAGAATGACTGAGAACGTTTGTGCCATAATTCCTCTGCTCAACGAGTCGAACGTCTCTCTTGATAGTAGAAGAATCCTTAACCTCGAACCAATTGAGGCTACCTATGATGGTCAGAGAAATCAAAAAGCTCCTGTGGTTATCTACTTGCCAGGACCAGTACCGTACAAGTCAGAAAAGGCTATCCCTTACAAGTACGGTGCAACGACCATCAAAAATGGAAAGGAAACTCCATTACCCTCTGTCGTAAACATTGCCGACATCAGTCGAGTCACACGGAGTGGTAGGATCTTCAACAGAGGAGTTGGAGAACCTGCCAAAGAAAAGGAACCTCAAACAGGAGTTCTTAACACACCGATCAGTCAATCTGGTAGTCCGAAACTTGTAAAGAACAACGATGAGATGTTGAAGCTCATCCAGAAAAGCAAGTACAACATTATGGACCAATTATTGCAAACTCTGTCTCGAATCTCTGTACTCTCTCTTCTGCTTAGTTCAGAAGCTCACAGGGAAGCTCTACAGAAAGTCTTAGAGCAAGCCTTTGTGGAACAAGATGTGACAGTAAGACAGTTTGACAACATCATTTCCAACATCACTTCCTGTAACAACTTAGGGTTCAGTGATGAAGAACTGCCGGAAGAAGGCAAAAACCACAATATGGCACTTAACATTACAGTCAACTGCCAAGACGATGCTTTAGCCAGCGTACTGGTAGACACAGGATCATCTTTAAATGTTATGCCAAAATCAACTTTGATACGACTATCGTTTCAAGAAGCTCCGATGAGAGGCAGTGAGGTCATCGTCAAAGCCTTTGACGGATCTAGAAAAACAGTTATCGGCGAAGTCGATCTTCCCATAACCATCGGTCCTCACACTTTCCAAGTCACTTTCCAGGTCATGGACATCCGGACAGCATACAGCTGTTTATTAGGAAGACCTTGGATACACGAAGTTGGGACAGTCACTTCGACACTTCACCAGAAGCTGAAGTTCATCAAGAATGACAAGTCAGTCACAGTATGCGGAGAGCAAGCCTTAATCGTGAGCAACTTATCATGATTCTCCTGTATAGAACCCGAGGAGGTTCTTGGAACCCAGTTCCAAGCACTCTCGGTGAGCAATGAGAATTGATCAGAAAGAGGGACGTCGATTTCCTCATACAAGGACGCTCTCGAAGTAATCAAGAGTAACGACATAAAAAGATGGGGACAGCTTGTAATTCCTACTGATAACAAGACAAAGAAAGGCCTTGGTTTATCTTCAGCCTGTGCCCAGACTACTAAGAAAGACGAAAGTTTTCGTCCCATTCAGGATTTCTTCCACAGTGGAGGCTTCCTTCACCCAGTGTCTCAAGAAGTACACACCATTAATGAAAGCGATTCCTACGGAAAAAGGGTGGAAATCTTACCTTAACCACGACGGTTATATATCCCCGGAAGAAGCGCGCATGCCATTCTGTTTTCCCAAGCAGAACCCGAGGTATATACTGAGATCCGACGCTCGGATGATCTATGGAGATTACGATCCTGAAGGATGTCATGCTCCACCTAACTCATTAGAAGATGACCTAATGAAAGACAGCTTTGACCAAGATTATTATAATCCCCTGGATGACTTGCCTATCTGGAGGTCGTGCCCAGAAGACTTGGGGGCAAAAGAGTCAGCCTGATAATTCCTATCAACTGAGTAATATTAAGAAGAATACCCATGTCTCCACCGAGTCATGGAATCATTACTCAGGACATTCCAAAAATGTCCGACACCATGGTGACGAATCTGCAAAGATTGCAGGACGAGAGTTCATCAACTATGCTTTCCCTGAGGTCAACGTCATTAAGGAAGATGACTCGTCCACTCCCGCAGAAATATGGGACACCTTAGGACAGCCGAGTGGTAAGTACGACTTCTTAGTCAAGTACACTACTTCTGAAAGTTCTCGTATCAGATATGAGGACATCCAGCCAACTGGATGGGGAGATCCACTTGAGAGAAAAAAAACACTAGGGAAGAGACAACAGAAGAGTTCATTTATGACAACTCTGCATGGGAGGAAGACTCCAACGATCCTACTCCGCCAGAAATCAGCATCATTTCTGAAGACAAACTAAGAAGGAAAGTACAAAACTTTGTAAGTCACAGAGGAGTTCGCCGCCCGTTGGGTTGCTGTCGATGTCCAAAAAGTCGTCCATAAGTATAAGTAATTGCCATCTTTGTTTTAAACCGTTCACCTTGCCCGGGTGGAATGGATGTTTTATAGGGCTCGCTTTTCTATAAATGTCCCTCTTCGCTTCGCCTAAAAGCGACAGAGTTTTTTTTATAAGGCTGTGTTTCAAGAATCGACAAATCGTAAATAAATAATGTCATTCTGTCATTCCCGCATTTATTGTTGTTTTCACTTTTCGTTTTTCAGAAAATGGTAATCCTAAAACAACCCAAAATAAAAAAAAAACAAGCATTTTTCAGAAAATACACTGCACACACTTTTGCATTCTCTCTATGTTTGCTAAAAAACGAATCGTCACGACATGCAGATTGCTTGTTTTAAACCCCGTTGTAACGTACGATCCAATTTCTTTTCCCAACTTTAAATTCCCGGTATTTGACGAAGAAATTCCAGAAGAGATCTCCCGACTACTCAGACAAGAGGAAAGGTCTATTGAGCCTCACAAAGAGCCGTTGGAAACGGTCAATTTAGGTTCAGGAGAAGAAAAGAAAGAAGTTAAGATTAGAGCACTGCTCAGTCCGTTTGTCAAAGAAAGATTGATAAAACTTCTCAAAGAGTTTCCAGATGTGTTTGCTTAGTCCTACCAGGACATGCCAGGTTGGATACCAGCATCGTGGAACATCATTTACCGCTAAAAACAGAATGTCCTCCGGTAAAACAAAGACTGAGACGGATTCATCCTGATATGGCTATCAAGGTTAAAGAGGAAGTGCAGAAACAGATCGACGCAGGTTTCCTTGCCACCTCAGAATATCCTCAATGGCTAGCTAACATAGTGCCAGTTCCAAAAAAAGACAGAAAAGTCAGAATGTGTGTAGACTACAGGGATCTTAACGAAGCAAGTCCAAAGGACGACTTCCCCTTACCGCACATTGACATGCTGGTTGATAGTACAGCAAAATTCAAAGTCTTCTCCTTCATGGATGGATTCTCGGGCTATAATCAAATAAAAATAGCGCCGTAAGATATGGAGAAAACTTTATTCATCACCCCATGGGGCACCTTTTGTTACAAGGTAATGTCGTTCGGTCTGAAGAACGTCGGGGCAACCTATCAAAGGGCCATGACCACTCTGTTTCACGACATGATGCACAAAGAGATCGAAGTGTATGTCAATGACATGATTGCCAAATCTAAAACAGAAGAAGAGCATGTTACACACCTATCAAAGTTATTCGAGCGTCTGAGAAAATACAGACTCCGCTTGAATCCCAATAAGTACACGTTCCGTGTCCGCTCAGGAAAACTTTTAGGATTCATCGTCAGCCAGAAAGGAATCGAGGTTGATCCTGACAAGGTCAAGGCCATTCAAGAAATGCCTTCACCAAAGACTGAAAAGCAGGTCAGGGGATTTTTGGGACGTCTGAATTACATCTCCAGATTCATATCCCTTATTACCGCGACATGCGCGCTAATCTTCAAACTACTCAGAAAGAATGAAAGCTGCGTATGGACGGAAGATTGCCAAAAAGCTTTCAACAGTATCAAAGAATATCAGCTGAATCCACCGATTCTATCAACTCCAGTGGAGGGAAGACCACTGATCATCTACCTAACAGTCTTAGAAGACTCTATGGGTTATGTGCTTGGCCAACAAGACGAGACAAAAAGAAAAGAGTCTGCCATTTACTACTTAAGCAAGAAATTCACCGACTGTGAAACTCGGTACACTATGCTCGATAAAACTTGCTGCGCTCTGGCTTAGGCAGCCCAACGTCTTTGCCAGTACATGATTTGTCACACTACTTGGTTAATCTCTGAAATGGATCCGATCAAGTACGTCTTTGAAAAACCCGCTCTCACGGGAAGGATTAACTGTTGGCAGATGTTGTTATCAGAATACGACATCGAGTACCATGCTCAGAAAGCCGTCAAAGGGAGTATTTTAGTCGATCATTTGGCTCATTAACCGATTAACAATCAGGAATCAGTCGGATTTGACTTCCCAGACGAAGATGTCATGTACTTGAAAATGAAAGATTGCGATGAACCGCTACCCAGTGAAGGGCCAGAACCAGGTTCCCAATGGGGACTAATTTTTGACGGAGTTCTCAACACTTATGGAAACAGAATTGGGGCAATCATCGTAACACCTTAGGGTACCCACATTCCTTTCACCGCCCGACTGACATTCAAATATACAAACAACGAGGCCGAATACGAAGCTTGTATCATGGGTCTCGAAGAAGCTATTGACTTAAGGATTAAGAACTTGGATGCATATGGAGACTCAACCCTGGTTATCAATTAAATCAAAGGAGATTGGAACACATACCAATCAGGACTGATTCCTTACAAAGATTACGTGAGAAGGTTGTTACCATTCTTCAACAGAATCGAGTTTTGTCATATCCCTCGTGAAGAAAATCACATGGCTGATGCACTAGCCACTCTCTCTTCCATGATTAGTGTAGGTGAATGGAACGACGTACCTAAGATTGACATAATGCGCCTTGAAAGGCCCGCTTACATCTTCACAATTGAAGCAGTCATAGATGACAAACCTTGGTATCACGATATCAAGTGCTTCCTTCAAAGACAGGAATACCCTCCTAGGGCATCAAGAAAAGACAGGAAAACCATCAGAAGACTGGCTGGCAACTTTTTCCTGAGCGGTGATACACTCTATAAAAGAATCTTTGACATGGTTTTGCTTCGATGTGTGGATAGATAAGAAGCAAACATGTTGATGAAAGAGATTCACGAAGGATCTTTTGGCACTCATGCCAATGGACACACAATGGCCAGAAAAATTTTGAGAGCAGGATATTATTGGCTGACAATGGAATCTGATTGCTACAAGTACATGAGGAGATGTCACAAGTGTCAGATATACGCAGACAAAATTCATGTACCGCCAACGTATCTCAAAGTTCTTCTCCATGGCCTTTTTCTATATGGGGAATCGATATGATTGGCATGATTGAACCCAAAGCTTCAAACAGACATCAGTTCATCCTGGTAGCCATTGACTACTTCACCAAATGGGTCGAAGCAGCGTCATACACCAATGTAACCCGACAAGTGGTAGTCCGCTATGTAAAAAACAATCTCATCTACCGTTATGGTGTTCCAAGCCAGATCATTACGGATAATGGATCTAACTTGAACAATAAGATGATGAAAGATTTGTGTGTTGAGTTCAAGATAGAACACCATAACTCATCTCCCTACTGGCCTAAGATGAACGGAGCGGTAGATGCGACTAACAAGAATATCAAAAAGATCGTCCAAAAGATGGTTGTAACCTACAAAGACTGACACAAGATGTTACCTTTTGCTCTTCACGGTTATCGCACATCTGTCTGCACTTCAACAGGGGCAACCCATTTCTCTCTAGTATATGGCATGGAAGCAGTGCTTCCCATAGAAGTAGAGATCCCATCAATCTGGGTATTGATGGAAGCTAAGCTAACAGAGGCTGAATGGTGTCAAAGTCGACACGATGAACTAAACCTAATCGAAGAAAAGCGAATAACGGATCTATGCCACGGTCAGTTGTATCAGCAAAGAATGAAGAAAACGTTTGACAAAAAGGTTCGACCCCGTGTCTTCAGAAAAGGAGACCTTGTGCTCAAGAAGATACAATCATTTCTCACTGATTCCAGGGGTAAATGGAGTCCGAACTATGACGGCCTCTATGTGGTAAAGAAAGACTTTTCAGGCGGCGCCTTGAGACTCGCAACCATGGATGGAGAGGAGTTTACCTAACCCACGAATGTTGACGTAGTTAAGAAATACTTCTCCTATATAAATAAATAAATAAACGTCTCGATGGATTGAAAAACCAAAAGGGCAGTTCAGGCAAAAATTAGAGACAAAAGCAAAAAATCATCCCGATGGATTGGAAACCTCAAAAGACAATCCAGGCAAAAGTTAGGGATCCATGGTAAGTAACTATGTCCGACAAGGCTAAATCTCCAGCGGTAACACTATTCGTCGAAAAACTTCAAAGCAAGGTCATCTTCGACAGAAGCTCGGGATGTCTAGAATTCAAAGTTGGTATAAGGATAACGGTCGTTATGTTTCAATGTAGCCCTTTTCCCGTAAATTACCATTTTCTAAACTTTGTAAATACTCTATGGGATCACGCGTTTGGCTGATTTTTGTTCTATCAATAAAATTTGAGCCATAGTGCTTTTGTTTGCAATCCTCATTTATTTTGCTTTACAGAATGACATTTTTTAACATGATCAACGATTCTAGAAACAAAACAAAAAAATGAATTTACTTGTCAAATTTTCTTCTGCTTTTAAAATAAAGACGACAATTCTTTTTTACTACTGAACGTCAAAAGGAACATCAATGGCTTCTCCGGAAGTGACCAAACCTCGAAAGGCAAAATTGAAGTACTCCTTCTAAACCAGTACGCCTGATTGAAGGATCAACAGTTTCAGATGTAATGCCCCATCTAATATCCTCGACAAATTTCTTACCTCTTAAGACCAATTGATGGTTCTTTCTCCCCCACGGGGTCTACTTCTCCTAAGCAGGAAAGGATCACTATCTTGAACCAATGATACTTTTTATCCCCCACAGTGGTCGAGTATCCCTTCGTGTTTCTTCACTAGTCTGTATGTAACGTCTGTTTTGTCAGCATAAACATATATACATCATGCATGATTGATTCATATTCATACATATGTTGCATTAATATCACTCTGGTTCGTATCATCCCCAAGTGATATAGTCCTCTCACCGATAAGGTTGTCAGTTCTTTCCTTGTCAAGAAATGTATCGTCTGAGCAATTTCTCCCCAGTTTCTTTCTGGATTGGAGCCTGTCCTCTACCACTTTGATAACTTGAAACTCTGAAAGGCAAGAATACATTTAATAGACGCCTTTGGAACATCACTCTTCACCATTGAAGATGATATTTTTTCGCTTTCCTGGATTAAAGAAAATCCCCAGAGAAAGCCTTTTAACCAAAGACTCTCGGCAATACGGCGATTTCTCCCCGAAAAATTTGCTATCAAATAAAGTCGTCAGCACCTCAAAATTGGATTACATCACATGGCATTTCTCCAAAAAAGTCTCAAAGAAAAGTATGATGTAATATCACCAAGCAACATGCAATCTCTCAAGAGACTTGCTTTTCCCCAGTAGGGTCGACAAATGGCTTCTCCAACAGAGAGGTTTCTACACCTCTACAGTTCAGACAAATGGGTTTCCCCAACAAGTCTGACCTCCAACTTTTTTCCATCAAATGGCATCTCCCCAGTAAAACCCGACGAGAAGTTTGATGAAAACCGCTACAAATAGCATCCCTTTCGAGAGAAAAACTCGACAAGAATAAACTGAGACCAGTTCCGCGGCTAAAAACCAGTATCGAGGGGAAGTTTATTTCAAAAAAAACTGAGACTAGTTCCATGGCTAAAGACCAGGATCGAGGGGAAGTTTATTTCAAAAAGAAACTAAGACCAGTTCCGTGGCTGAAGACCCGGATCGAGGGGAAGTTTTACCCTTTTCTAAGTATCATTGCTTAGAAAAAGAAGATAGATGAGCAAATTGCTATTCATAACCACAGTCAAAATTTCGGGTATTCCGATATTTAATCCTCTTGCACCCTGAATGTCTGAATATCTTCGTCATTCACACCTTCAGGTCCAAGAAAATTAAATAGGGGAATCTGTCATACCCCAAATTTTGACCACAAGATTTCCTATCATTGTGAAAATCATCACCACAATATGGATGTACCATCATACCTCATCAATCTCCTCAAGGATTGTTGAGCCTTCACTACAATCAAAATTAGGGTTTCAAGCCCTCTCAGAGCATTTAGACAAAAGATCAATCAAGAAATGACATGATCTTCAACTTGTCTAACATCTCAAATATCCATGAAGGATCAAGAGGTCTCCCACATCAAGAATCAGGCACAAATTTGTAACATTCCAAGTTGATTCAGCCTCGAAAGCCCCAGTGTCACCAAATTAGGGTTTTGGACGACTGAGACCTCCAGAGTGAAATTTTCATAGGGGAATGAGCCAAGGCTTCAAAATATGACTCAATATGCTCAAGATAACCCTAAGGGTCCATTTTCCAAGTTAAATCACCCTCAGAGAATGCATTCTTCAAAAGTCGGGAATTAGGGTTTCTCCGCACCGAACCGCTCCGGAGCCAAAAGTTAAAACATGACTTTTTTGGCAAAAATGATCCTTGTGACTCATATTCTTATAAAATGATCTATAATTTCATTTGAACAAAAATTGATCAAGAAATCATGATAACTTGTAAAAGGGGTAACCTTGGAAATTTGAAAAAATTTCTAAGTTACTAAATTTGGATGGTTTTGGTGCCAACTTCCAAGGACCATAACTTTTGATCCAAGCAGCCACTTTGAGTGATCCAAAGCCTGATTTATAGGTCTTCATACATTCTACAAAAGCTTCAACTACATGAAACTCTAATTCTTCATGGATTTTTGGTTATAGATGGATCAAAGTGGTGAAAAATCAAAGATTTAACACTTAGTACAAAATTGTCTAAGTTTCAGAATTGAACATCAATGTTCATGAGGATTTTTCAATTGGATCCAGATAGTTTCAAGACAAAATATGACCACACATGAATTGTACCATATGAGGGATTTCTAAAAAGTACATGAGCTTTCCATAACTCAACTTGAGCAAAGAGATATGATCCTCCCAAAATGACACTTTCAAACTGTCTTGTACAAGACAGATTTATGCATTTTGCTCGAGTTAGCTAAGTTAGACAATTACAAGCCTTGTCATCCATTTGGACACCTCAGGGGATAACATCAAAGGAAAATATCTGATCCACAAGCCTCCCAAGTCCAAGGATCTACATGTAGCTACGTGTCCCCTAAAAAGGCTAAAAATCTCAAAGACTCCAATTTTGTTCCAATGCATTCAGTGGATTCACAAGGTGGCAAGCATCAAGACATTGCCGACTGAATTGAGTCAAGCCTTATCTCTGAACCAAAGGACTCATAACCTGCTGCACTGAGCCAAGTCAATGGCTAGAGAAGACCAATGATTCCTTTTGATCAACATTAGCTAAGGGACTGTCCAAGCCTCCATTCACTATTGATGCCAAAACAAACTTGTTGCACTATAAATAGACATCAATTGTGATCAGATTGAGTACACCAAAGCTTGACAACACTTGCTTTCCTCAAAATCTCTCTCACCCCAGAAATGCCTTCATTTGCAAGTCACTATCAAATTTTTCATTAGAGAGTCATTCCATCACAACCAATTGTTCTAACACATTCCTTACATCATATATGAGCTGATCAAACACCTTAATCACTTCTGTAACACAAGAATTAAGATCTCACCAGTCAACTTGATCCAAGTGCAACTGATTTCCAGCCAAGTGATCTAAGGAGTTCCAAAGGGCTTTGAAGCTTGCAACATAATCCATACCATCAAGGGAAGCTGAGAGGATCATCATTTCCCTTCTGTTACACCTTTGAGCAAAGTTCCATTTCTTCTTGCAAAGAGGTAAGCCTTGACTCTCTAATTATGTGAAGCATGCATTATCTGTTATGCCTTAAGTTTGCCTTAAGTATATAAACATGTGTTAAGCAATTCCCCTTAAACAATTGAACCAAAATCATCATGTACACGATTGCATAGTTTGTTTTGCATATTTTAGGGTTTATCTGATCATCACGATATAACTTGTTGCACACTAAAAAGAAATGAAATTAAACCATATCATTGAGTTCCTGGCATGAAAGCACACAACTTTCATGTTTATTTCATTCAAAACCATTGCAAAATGTAGGAGATAGGGTAGTTTTTGCAACCTGCGAGCCAGCTCAAGGAAGAAGATGACCATGGCGCCATTTTCAGGTTTTTAGAACTAAACATAGTATATATTATACACTTGTCATTATATATTTGAATTGGCATTGTGCCCCAGTGGTTGATCAGCTGGTTTTGTGTGTATAGCGAGCGAAGGGTCTGGGGTTCAAATCCCCCTCGTCCCAGATCTTTTGGTTTTATTTTTTTAAACTATTTTCAAAAGGATTTTTCATATATTATTATCACTTGGCATTCTCTATCAGCCACACGCAAATGGCTCAGATGGTAAACTTTTAATCTCACCACCCCAAGGACGTGGGTTCAAACCTTGGGAGGACCATCCTATTCTTTTTACCACTTGTTTCTTTCACATTTTTTCACAATCTTTTAATAACTTCAAAAAATAATTTCTCTCTCATTTTTTATCATTTTTGAATGGTTCTTTTTTGCAAAATTCACAAATATGTTAAAGTATTTTATTCCATAAAAAACTCAAAAAAATATATTATTTTTTTTAATATATTTTGATTTTTTTGAAAAGAATTCCTTTTAATTGTTTTTTAAACCTTTTAAAATTTCTTTCTCTTGATCTTTCAAATTCAATTGATTTTTCAAAACACTTTTGGGCCTCTAATAGAGTGTAAGACCCATCCCTTGTTGTACAAACTTTTTTGGGCCTCAGTCATTGTATAAGTCCCTATATGATTTTCAAAAACGACGGTGCGATCACTATTATTCGTTTGGGCCTCCCTTTTGATGTAAGTCCCAATTTTTCTTCTTTTTTCAAACACTTTTGGACCTCTAATAGAGTGTAAGACCCAACCCCCTTTGTACATAAATATTTTTGGGCCTTAGTCATTGTATAAGCCCCGGTACAATTTCAAAATAACGGTACGATCGTTGTTTTTCATCTGGGTCTCTCCTTGAGCTATAAGTCCCATCTTTTGTATAAAATAAACTCTTGGGCCTCTAATAGAGTGTAAGACCCATCCCTTGTGACATAAATAATTTTGGGCCTTAGTCATTGTATAAGTCCCTCTGTGATTTTCAAAACTACGACGCTATCGTCGCCTTTTCAGAAGAGATCATCTGGGCCTCTCCTGGAGTATAAGCCCCAAATTTCCTTTTAAAAAAATTTATTTTGATTTAGATTCAAATTTATATTTGTATCAAAACTTTCTTCAATTTCTTGAATAACTAACCATACAACTATGTTTATAATGCTGGAAGCTTGCACACCTATAAGTTCTACTGTTTTTTTACACATACTTGTTTATATATTTCATCTGTACATATATGTTTGTATATACTTTCTTAGAGTTTTCCCCAGCAATTAGGTCTAAGATTAGATCAAACCAGTGGTTACTCTTTTAACACAGTCAAAATTAGTTCCCCCATAGGAAATTCCAGACATAGTCTTGCCTCCTCTTGGGCTTATACAATATGGAACAGAGAAAGACATTATTCCCAGTGAAACTTTTCTCATGAGTGTCACAACTTAGAAATGTGTGTATAAGAAATTCATTTCCCCAAAGAGGATTATTTCCAGTGAAACCTCTCTTGAATTTCTTCAAACCCTAGAACTGTTCACTAAAGAAAGGATTATTCCCGGTGAAACCTTTCTTGAACTTTTCTCAGGCTTGGACCCACGGGCTTCCTAAAAGCATCCCCAACCTCCTCTTGGGTTTTGTACAAGGACCCTCAGGCTTCTTAGAAGTTCTCATCCTCCTCTTTGGCTTAGTACAAGGACCCTGATGACCTCCTACAGGTATAGGACAGAACCTAGTCATCTTTTGCTAGTTCAATCCTCCAGTGAGTCAAAACATCAGACCAGTTTAAGGTTGATTCTCATCCCTTAAAACATCAGCCTCCTCTTGGGCATCATGCAAAGATTAACCTTCATACCAGTGGACTTGGAAAGTCTTATCTCCTCTTGGACCTCAAAGAAACCTTCAAATTTCCTTAAAGCACAGGAAAAAACTTGATGACTTAATTAATCTCTAGTAGAGTTGAAACCTCCATAGGTTTTAAAACTCAATCTTTAAACTTTTCATCCTAAGTTCCCCAGCTAAGGTCAACTTACTATCAATACAACACCAACATAATCAGAACCACAAGGCATCTGATATATCAACTCTTCTGTAATCCTCAACAAGAGTTGATTCCCCAATTTGGACTTGTCTTTGGATCTCAATAATCCTCAGCAGAAGCTAGCCTCCTCTTAGGCTTTATATAAGAAATTCCCCAACCAGCCTCCTCTTAGGCTTTGTATAATGATTTTCCCTCAACAGTTTTAGCCTCAATCTTGGGCTTTGTACAAGACACATATAAATATTCTCCAGCTGAGTTAATCAATCTATTTAGCCTCAATCTTGGGCTTTGTACAAGACAGATAAAACCTCTCACCAGTAGAGTCAATCCCTTTTAGCCTCAATCTTGGGCTTTGTACAAGACAGCTAAAATATTCCCCGGAAGAGTCAATTCCTTCTGGCCTCCTCTTAGGCTTTGTATAATGATCTCCCTAAGCAGAGTCAATCTCTTTTCAGCCTCAATCTTGGGCTTTGTACAAGACAGATATAAAACTCCCTAGTAGAGTCAACCTTTTAGCTTCAACCTTGGGCTTTGATCAAGGCACACATAAAACCAAAATCCCCTCAGAGGAAATCAAAATTTCGCTCTGCAGGAAGACATTTCTTTGTACATCACACATCAAAACAGACAAATCAAACAAACCCTAATCCCAGATAACTGCTGTAAGTGGCATACTTGTTGATTCAAAAATCCAAGTTGTGATCCCTCTCTTATCCTGGTAAACTTCCTCTTTCATCTAATTGCTATAAGCGGCAAGCCTTTGGATTATTTACATCCAAGCTCATGTCCCTCTCTTAGCGTGAAAGATTCCTAAGGAAAAATGGCGTTGCTCAATACTGAGTTAAAGTTTCCTCCTTCAGGACACCTCCCTTGTAAAGGAAATTATGGCATTACTGGATTCTTATATCCCAGTTAAAGTAATTTCCCTTTATAACCAAATACCCCAACAACTGTGATGAACAGGGGAGATATCTCCCTTTAGAGATGACAAATTCTCTCTCACTCAAAACATTTTAGCTTCAATCTTGGGCTTTGAAAACGACATAAATAAGCTTTAGCTTCAATCTTAGGCTTTGAACAAGACACCAAACATCTTTTTCCTCCCATAGAATAGGAGGAACTACGATTGTTGTGATTTCCCTGTTATCTTTACGGGAATACATAAGCATAAGATTGTGAAATATTAGCGAGCACACAAACCAAAAACCTTAGGTCCAGTACCTTACCAAAAATCATCGGAAAACCCGAAAACAACGAAAAATACTCTCTCAACACTCCCAAAGGAGAAACTTTCCCATTTTATAACAGATAAACACCAGTAAGTAGATAACAGTAGAACATGCTAAACGATCTATGGATAACCATATATACACTCGGTAATTAACAACTTCCCTTTGTATAACCTGACCCCGGACCCCCCAATCTCTTAGCATTTGTTAAAGAAAACATTTGCGTGCAAGGTTAGTTTTAGATAACTTCCCTTTCCTTTCCAGCTTTATAGGATAAATAAGAAATCAGAAAGTAACACCCAATTCCAACCAATACAGTAAGGTGGTCACGTCACCGACAAAAATCGCACGCTACAGAAGTTTTTTGGTACATGGTTGTCCCAAACCTCTTGAGAGAGAGGTTGAGGTTCGAGAACCTCCTCCTCACTATCACCGTCAGCTTGACTTTGCTGTTACAGCACTTGTATGTTGTCTTGCAACGTTTCATTCTGTTGTCTCATGGTCTCCATCATAGCTAGTAGTTGAGCCATGTCTGGAGGATCTCCATCAGAAGACATGTCGTCAATGTGAGGTGTGGCCTGGGAAAATTTTACCTAGGCCCCATGGTGGGCGCCAAATGTTCTAGCCAAAAATGGTTAAACCACCAAAAGTGCTAGTTCTCCTTATTCTGGACAAGGAGAGCTACGATATCTATACTATAGAGTATGTTTGAGGATTTGAGAGTTATATAGGTGTTGTATATTGTCTCATGAATGAATGTCTCGCTTAACCCTCATGCGGGAGCCCCATTATATAGCCTTCTATTAATACAATCCATTAAGAGAAGTCTTTTGGCCTTCTAGCATTATGTGGCCATCATTGTCGTAACTTCCCTCCATGAATACAGGCTTTGAAGCTCTGGTAACGTCCGCATTGATACTCCGCCACCGTTACAACTGTTGAAGTGGCATTTGACGAGCTCGTGACCGACATCGGTGCCGGTTTAGTGGGGTGTGGTACCCGACATTGTGAGAACTCGGCTTGGTGAGAGTCGGGCTACCTGACTAGGCCGGGTTGTGTATGAGGCTTGTCTAGCTCTCTTCATTGTACGATCTGTCCTGCTACCATAGTCTAGTCCGTGCTCACCTTTATCCAACAACTCAACCCGACATCAAATATATTTGGCATGTACACAGATAACTTTAGCTTTATAGTTGGTGCTGAATAATCACCAGAAACTGATACACTCAATAAGCTTAGAGACAATATATTGCTCTTCTAATGCTGAGGCCTTCACCTTCAGAGTCTATGCAAACCTATATTATCAGTCTTCACTTAAAGAACGTTCTTCAGATTTTGAGCCACCAGAAGCCAATAACTTAGCTTCTCTCAAGTGCGTCCTTATATTAGATTCTGAATATATTCTTCTTTAAGTTTTAGAACCTGCACACTTAGAACACGTATAAGATAACACCATTGTTCTTTCAATACTTTGTTATCATCAAAATTCAAAGGATATATGTCATGAACAAATCTTGTTCTAACAATCCTAACACAAAAGTATTCAATATATACTTGCACACACTTCAAATGTTAGGTTTGAGTCTCCTTAAATTGCAATGTAACTTCTGGGTTTTTCTCCAATGGGCATAAGATTTGAGATCACGTCCACTTTGTAGGAGATTTAGTTGAGATTTGATTTTCAAAAGCCTTCATCAAAATAGATTTAATTTGAATTTAAATTTTAAATCTCCAATTAATTACATTTGATCTTATTTAGTCTACTAACAAATCTAATTAACACATTGCTAAAAGATATCAATAAATATCTGTTGCACACATCTAGAATATATGCTCAGAACAACAACATTGGCCTGCTGACCAAGGCCAGATGTTTCACACATTCTGGAACATCATGTCCCACATGTGTCTTTTCTTCACCAAAACATCTTGTACATTCCATATTGTTTTGCATAATGCAACAAATGAAAAGGAACAACGTAGTGGATACCCCATAGACTTCAGAGCCCCCTTAGGGTTTTGGTGGATATCCTGTAGGACTGTAGATTCCCCCATAGAGTTATGTTGATTACCCCCACAAGGCTTCAGAGTCTTTTAGTGTTTTGGAAGATGTTGACTAGGGTTTCAGAGTCCCTATAAGGTTTTGTTGGATACTACTCATCAAGGCTTTAGAGCCCCCGTAGGGTTCTGGCTGTTTAGATTGAGGATAGCATAGACTAATCATCGAGTTCTCTTCCTATCCAATTAATGATATCCATATTTAAGTGGTTTGGTGATTCTGAGGACCTATATGTATTACTTTCAACTATTCCATTTCCATTAGTCTGTCTTCCAAGGCATCAACCCTAGTGTATAAACAAATATAGTTGACCTTGTGGGTGTTGTGTGATGAGTTTGTTCCCCCCTTATATTAAGCCTTGATCTATCCTGATGGTATTTTATTTCTACTTCTTGATCGCTTGTAAGCAAACCCACTGTTTGTTGTCTAGGGGAATTTCATTATCCGATGTATAGTAGATAGAACAACTCCCAAGGCGTTATGTGCATGTCTGTAGAAGATGATATTAAATGAGGAAGGGGTGTTCACCACCAAGTATTTTACTTCTACGGCATTCGCATTCCTACCCCCTCATGACGTAGTCAACATTGAAACATATCCTCATACTTATGTTTGTTCTCCCGAAAAACCTATCAGCGAGCCTTTAAAATGTTGCAGAATCTCGAGTTCCATCTTTAAACATTCAAATAAATCCAAATAAAGGATATTGGTCGAGTTGTTAGGGTCCTCCGGGAATCTCTTGACATTCAAACTCTCCATTTGTAATATAACCACCATGGGTTCATTTTCTTGGGGGTAAGATTCCTTTTGTGTCTCTGTTGGAAAAAATAATTTTGGGCAAGGAAATTTTTCTATCTGCGGGTTGTACATTGGTAATATGCATAACTTGATGAACATGTCTCTTTCTCGACTAGATATTCACTTCGCCTCCTACGAAATCTCCCACAATAATATTTGAAGTGTGAGTAACTTAGCCAAGTCTTGTCTTTCTCCTCAGCTCTGACTTCTCCTAGGTAGGGATGTTCTTTGGAGGTTTGTCCTCGTCTCTAGTGCCCTTTTTCCCGAAATTTAGGGAGTTACCTCGTATGTATCTCTTCAGGCGACCCTCTTGGATTAGCTTCTCAATTTCTCGCTTCAGGTAGTGACAATCATTTATGTGGTGAGCACGTATCATGTGATATTTGCACCAACTTTCTCGCTTGTTCCCCATCATATATTCCTTTGAGGCAAGGGGTTTAGGAATGACCTTAGTATGGTAAACGCCTTGGAGGATCTACTTCTTCCTCGCATTCAGTTGGGTAAAATGCTCTATTGGCCTTCTGAAGGGCTTGAAGGTAAAATTTTATCAAATTGGTAATGTATTTCGATTCCTTCATTGGTCGAACATTTCATATTTTCGCCACATCTCTCTCTTGCATCCCATATTCTTTTTCAGTGTTTTTTATTCTCTTTTGATTTAAAATTCCACTATTGCCACAATCTCTTCCATCTATGTTTTCAACTTCTAGACTGAGGACTCGTTGAAGTGATTGGCCTTTAGACCATCCTGAAAAGCTCCAAAAAACATCTCTTGGTTTGGGTTGGCGACCTTGATGGCCTCTTCATAAATCTAGCAAAATTTCTTAACGCAGGGATTCATAATAGCCATGTTGAACATTGAATACGCTGGTAGTGGAAACTTTTATGTCTTTGCTGGCCAAAAAATGACGAATCATCTTTCATGTCAGGTCTTTGTAGCTCGTCCTGAAGGCGGCCTCCTTAAACTTTTTGAACATCAATTTGCACTTTTGTGAGTCATCTACCCCAAGGATGGTCATCTGGGTGTTAGTGGTGATTATGTTCTCATATGGGTCAATCTTTCCATCAAATGATACCAAAGATGGTGGTTTAAAATTTTCGTGGACCAAGGCATCCCAAATATTTGTTGCGAGTGGCTGGAGATCTATAGGATCATCTTCTTTGAACACATCTGACTCTACGTATTGTTGTTGTTGTTGTAAGTAATGGAGACTCTCATATAACGCCTCATTCTAGCGACATAATTCATCCATAGTGGTTAGCATCACCGATATGGAAGTTTGGTCGTTTTTTTTTGTTGTTTCTCTTCATCGTGAATGTAAAAAGTGACAGACAAAATGCCCCGGGCTTCATGGACGTGAAAGGCGTCTCCTTCATCTAGTTTTTGACATTGTTGGGAACTTTTCCAAACACCTTGTGAGGATTCACCAATTATGTTGGTTTCTTTCTCTTTATCTTGGGAGTCATCTTATATACGAAACAACAACATGGTTAGTTTATATTCAAACACAAAACATAGCAAAAAAAATTGCTCAAAAATACTTACTGAAATACTTAAGATTATGAGAATCTGGCTTCTAAACCTACCTATATGAACTCTTTCTTTTTTATTATATTACAAAAGTGCCACAAAAATAATTACAGGAATTTATTAAGTTAATTATGACAATAACTATATATTTGAATATCATTGTACTAAGTTGGTTTTTCTGTTATAGTTGGTATTTTACTCTTCTACTTTCTAGGATTGCTGGTTATTCTAGTTACTTAACATGCAAGTAACTTAAATTTATATATATATATATATATATATATATATATATATATATATATATATATATAAAGAATGAATGAGTTAAGTCTTAATGTTTTCCATTCAATATATTTCACATATTCTATTATAGTATCAGTAGTGCATAATTTGGAAGAATCACCCTTTTCCTTTATCCTCTTCATTCATTGAGCTTCACCACCTTCTTCAACAATGGAAGATCATAATCGAGATGATCCCAACAAGAAATATAAAAATCTCAATAATTTTGACAACAACAACCAAAAAGAAAACAATTAAATCAAAAACCCATCTCTTGGTCAATCAAGTCCATACCACATCCATCCTGCAGAGAATCTAGGTGTTGTTCTTGTTTCTCCACCACTTTCTAAAAATAATTATGAATCTTGGGGTAGCTCCCTGAAACTGGCTCTTTTAAGCAAGAACAAGATCAAATTCATCAATGGAAAGATCTCAATACCAAGTAAAGATGATCCTTTGTTTGACACCTAGGAACGATGCAACAACATTGTTATTGCACGACTTTCTGCATCTTTATCACCTGATATTTCTCAGATCACGATCTACATTTACAATGCAGCATAACTTGGACAAACTTTTCCAATCACTTTACAAAAGGTGATCATTTTCGTCTCTCTGATTTACTACAACAAATTCACTCCATTCATCAAGGTGACAAAACTATAATTACCTAATGGATCTTATATTTTTTTCTACAAAATCTGGGACCGTCAAATTGAATGAAAATTTAACATTATACAATGTTCTTTTTGTTCCTGAATTCAATTGTAACCTGATTTCTGTATGCTAACTGTCATCTAATAACAAATACAATATTATATTTGACCATTGCTCTTGCATTATTCAAGAACAACCTTCATTAAGGATGATTAGGCTTGCTAGAGTTTACAATAACTTGTACATACTTAACCAGGATTCTTGTGTATATATTCCTCAAAACATTGATGTAGCCTTCAAAACATGTAACTACAATATGTCAAAAAAAAGTTTAGTCTTTGGCACTATAGACTTGGACATCCTACTCACAATGTTATTAATAATATAAAACAAACATTTCCTGATGTTTCTTATCATTCTAATACTATTTATGATTGTTGACACTATGAAAAACAAACCAAACTATCTTTTCTACTAAGCATAATCAAAATTGTTTCTTCATTTGAAATAATTCACATGGACATTTGGGGTCCATTCACACCTTCATTTATCCATGGACATTCTTATTGTTTGACTATTATAGATTATTACACAAGGCACGCATGGGCCTTCCTAATGACAAAAAAAAACAGAGACTTGACCCCTGATTATGCAATTCATTAGCTTGGCCCTCACATAATTTGGCAAGACTGACAAACAAATCAGGACTAACAATCGTAAAGAATTCTTGATGGATAATTATTTCAAATTCAAAGGTATCCCCCACCAAAATACTTGCATAGAGACTCTTCGACAAAATGTTATTGCAGAAAGGAAGTGTAGCATCCTGGATTTTTATCCAAGAAATTACATAAAATTCTGTTTATTAAAAATTTGTAGCTATTTTTTTTTTATTTTGAAAATAAAATATTTATAGAGTAGAATATTTATAATAATTTGAAAATGATAATCTTAAAAAAATATTTATTATGGTTAAAATAATTACAATGAAAATAATAAAATAATGTATCATAACGATTTATTTATTACATAAAATACTAAATTTGCAAAAACCCTGTTTGATCCCCGTAAGCGCTTCAAGCAACACATTCAATCAAAATCACATTCGATAATGTCTTTTTTCTTGAGTACCTATAGTGTTATGGTAAAGGGTCAATTTCCGTATCCACATTAAATCATACTCACCATAAGAAAAATGTCATAAAACAATAATAAAACACTTCACCATTCAAAATATGATTATTAGTTTTTTTTATTACTTGTACTTATAGTATATGAAATGCAATGTGACCATAACCATTACATGAGAAACTAATGATATGAGACACTAATGATCCGGATAATAAAACTCATTCCAATGGGAAAATCTGTCACACAGACTCCTGCCACAAAGGTCGAAAAGCGTCAATATAAAACCTATTTCAATGGGAAAATCTGCCACACAAGCTCCTACCACAAAGGCCAAAAAGCGTCAATATAAAACACATTCTAATGGGAAAAACTGCCACACAAGCTCTTGCAACAAAGGCCGAATAGCACCGACTTGCCACAAGACATAAGACACTGACTCATCTACTCACATTCTATATGATGCATGTCTCAATAAACTTGCCACAAAGGCATAACACACCGACTTATATATTTCTTTTTATTCATTTACATTTCCTTTGTTTAAAACACATCATTTGGTTCATAACTATTTACAAAACAAAAGAGAAACATAACTATTTTCCAAAATAAATAGAAAGTAATTATTCACACAACACAAGCTTATAAATATGTCATGTACTATTTATTTTGTCTCTTTTAAAAGCTATGTTCTTCCACTTAGTTCACATTTCACTTAAGATAGAGCACATGAGAATGTTGGAATTAACCCAAAACCTATGGGAATTCCGACCGTATCTTGATAAACAAGCAGGGTTCTTAGCGCAGCAATACCAAACAAAAGAAGAAAATAGAGAAAGAAAGGAAATTAGGATTCTAAAAGAATTTGGAGAAGAAGGTTGTTACCCACAAACTGTGAGATTTTTCTCTTTCTATTCACTTGCAACTGCAAACCGTGAATTACAATGTGTTGTGATTTTACAAAAATAAGGGTTACTCCCCATTTATAGATTTAGGTTTACTTGTTCTCCAAGTCAAAGCCCAAAACTATAAAAGCCCAAAATACCTATTTTGGAACTATATCAAATCAAATTTGTGTGAAATAACTGTTTCGACACACCCTTGCTTCGACACTTCGACACAAGGAATTACAATTTAACACACCACCTAATTCATTGTGTCTAAGCTGTCTACATTCATCATGGCTCTTAGTCTTCTGAAAACTTCGACTTGCAATCCCTTCGTCATGATATCTGCAATCTGATTCTCAGTTCTGTAGTGTTCCAAGTCCATCTTCCCTTCTGCTACCTGCTCTCGAAGATAATGGAACCTCATTTCGATGTGTTTGCTTCGACCGTGTGCTATTGGATTCTTCGCCAGGTTGATAGCTGACATGCTGTCAATCTTCATGGTAATTGCTCCATGACTCTTCCCTGTAATCTCTTCGACCAAGTTCACCATCCAGGTTGCTTGACATGCACAAAGAGAAACAGCTATATATTCTGCTTCGCATGATGACAATGCCACTACTGGCTCCTTTCTCGAACTCCAAGCAACTGGTGCACCACCTAACATAAACACATATCTAGTTGTGGATTTTCTATACTCAACATCACTACACCAGCTAGAGTCAGTGTATCCCACTAACTTGCATTCTTTCCTTTCATCAGCTGCAGGAAACAAAATGCCGTAGTCGAGAGTTCCTTTCAAATACCTCAGTATCCTCTTCGTTGCTGCTAGGTGTGATACCTTTGGCTTCTGCATGAATCTACTTACCATACCCACACTGTATGCTAAGTCAGGCCTTGTGTGACAAAGGTATCTAAGTGCCCCAATAAGTCTTCTGTATTGGGTTGGGTCGACATCATCTTCATCTAAATTCTTCGACAGTTGCAGTCTGGTTTCAACTGGAGTCGAAGTTGGGTTGCAATCTTGCATCTCAAATCTCTTGAGTATTTTGCCTGCATATCTTCTTTGGTGCATCATCAAACCTCTACTAGTCTTGTAGAATTCGATGCCAAGGAAATATGAGAGATTTCCCAAGTCTGACATTTCAAACTCCTCGCTTAGGTCATGTTTGAAATCTTCGATCTCCTTCATGCAACTCCCTGTTATCAACAGGTCATCGACATAGAGGCGTAGTATAAGCAATTCATTATTGCTTCTCCTTACATACACTCCATGCTCAGTCGTACACTTCACAAATTCCTTCTCCCTTAAGAAGTTGTCGATTTTCTTATTCTAAGCTCTTGGAGCTTGCTTAAGTCCATACAGGGCTTTATGCAGCCTGTACACCTTTCCTTCTTCGCCTCGTTTCACATACCCAGCTGGTTGTGCAACATAAACTTCTTCATCTAAGGGGCCATTAAGGAATGCACACTTCACGTCCATTTGACATGTATGCCAATTGTTTATATTTGCTAGACCAACAACCAACCTAATTGTTTCGATCCTAGCAATAGGTGCGAACACTTCATCGAAGTCGATTCCTTCCTTCTGAAGAAATCCTTTCGCCACAAGTCTTGCCTTGTGTCGAATTACTTCTCCTCTAGGATTCACCTTCACCTTGTAAACCCACTTCACATAAATTGACTTCTTGCCTTGAGGCAATTCAACAAGTGACCAGGTATTGTTGACTTCGATGGACTCTAACTCCTCATTCATTGCTTTCACCCACTTCGAATCTTTCAATGCCTCAGCTGCATTGACTGGTTCAACATCTGCGTAGAAAGCATAATGTACCAGCTCACCCTCTTCATCAACTATATCATCTGATGTAATTACACATTCTTGCAACCTTGCAGGCATGTGTCTTGTTCGTCGAGGTCTGCTCGGGCCTGCTTCATCTATGACTTGTTCCTGTCGAACTTCTCTTTCGACTTCAATGGCTGGTTCTTCACAAGAGATTCTCACTTAATCCTTCTTGACATTCTCAGTCCAATCCAATTCTTTAAGTTCATCTATGATCATATCCCTGCTGATCACTACCTGTTTATTCACTGGGTCGAACAATTTGTAACCTCTAGTCGAATGATATCCTATCAAGATTATCTGATTCGACTTATCATCAAGCTTTCTTCTCAACTGATCTGGCACATGTCTATGTGCTATAAATCCAAACACCTTCAAGTGACTGAGGCTAGGCTTGACACCAGACCAACATTCTTCTGGTGTGATTCCTTCAAGCTTCTTCGTCGGACATCTGTTCAAAATATATGTTGTTGTCAAAACCGCTTCTCCCCATAATTCTTTGGGTAAATGCTTTCCATTCAACATACTTCTCACCATGTTCATGATGGTTCTGTTCTTTCGTTCTGCAACACCATTTTTCTGTGGAGTGTAGGGTGGCACCACCTCATGCACAATCCCTTCTTTTTCACATAATGCATCGAACTCCTTCGAAACATACTCTCCACCACCATCAGTCCTCAGAATTTTCAACTTTCGACCACTCTGTCTTTCGACCATAGATTTGAATCTGGAAAATACCTCGATCACATCACTTTTCTTCTTGATGAGGTAAGTCCACAACTTTTGATTGTAATCATCTATGAACGTGACAAAGTATCTGTTGCCACCAATCGAATCCACCTGAATTGGACCACATACATCAGAGTATATGACTTCCAGAATTGCCTTCGACTTCCTTCCTGCATCCTTGCTGAAGCTATTCTTGTGTTGTTTCGACTGAACACACTCTTCACAGACTTTACTTGGAATGTCGATTTCTAGTAATCCTGAAACCATATTTCTTCTCTTTAACTCTCTGATGTCATTGAAGTTGAGATAGCCTAGTCGAAAATGCCATAACCACTCATCTCTGCTGGCTGCAGTTGCTAGGCACTTGTGCTCCATCACCTTGAGTTCAATCTTGAAGGTCCTATTCTGAGACATTTGAGCCTTCAAGATCAACCTACCACCTGCGTCAAGGACTCTCATCATCTTGTCTTCGACAACTACCTTGTAGTTCATTTCGACCAGCTGCCCTATACTGAGCAAATTACTCTTCATGCCTGGTATGTACAACACATTGGAAATTGTTGACCTCTTGCCATCTTTCCTCATAATCAGAACATCACCAACACCTTCAGCTGCTAGAGTGTTGCCATTTGCAAACTTCACCGTGTTCTTCGACAAGGGCTTCATGTTAACAAACCAATCTTTCCTTCCAGTCATGTGTGATGAGCATCCTGAGTCCAAGTACCACTGATCTTGGAATCTTTCTTCATCTCTTGTTGTGACCATCAGTAACGTCTCTTCTTCTTCATGTTTCGCCAGCTTGCATCAGTTTCTTGATTTTTCTTCTTTTTTGGATAGTCACTAAAATAGTGGCCATACTTCTGACAATTGAAACATTGAATGTGACTCTTGTCAGATTTTCGACCACCACCTCTTCCTCTACCTGCAGCACCACCTCTTTGGTTGCCTTGGTCCCAGGGCTTTCTCTGATTCGACCAGTTTCCTCCTCTACCTTTGTTGCCATTCCCGCTTCCTTTGCATTTTCTTTCCTTTTCTGACTGCGCCTGCAAAGCCATATCGCTCTTCGACTTTCCTGTAGCTCTTTCAGCCATTATTTGTTCATGAGACTCAAGCGTCCCTTGAAGCTCTTCCTTCGTCAATACTGACAAGTCTTTCGACTCTTCTATGGCTACTACCACGTGGTCGAACTTTGAAGCCTATGACCTCAAGATCTTTGCAACAACTGATCTTGATGTCAACACCTCTCCACATACCTTGATTTGATTCACCAGCTTTGTAACTCTGGTGAAGAAATATGTTATACTCTCATTGTCTTCCATCTGAAGCAACTCATAGGTTCTCTTGTGAGTTTGTAACCTCTCCTCTTTCACCTTCTCTGCGCCTCCAAACGACTTTTCAAGAATCTCCCACGCTTTCTTCACTGACTCTACATCACTAACCTTTTCAAAGTTATCTGGATCGACACACTGATGGATTATAAAGAGAGCTTTATAATCTTTCTTCTTCAACTCTTTGTGTGCAGCCTTTTCTTGATCCATCGGTTTCTTCGCAAGCGGTGTTAGTCCTTCCTTCACAAGATCCCAAAGATCTTGATAACAGAAAACCACCTTCATCTGCTTGCACCAATTCTCATAATTATTTTTCTTGAGAATTGGAAGACTCGTCGGAAAGTGCCCGTTTAGATGATTCATTGCCATCACGATTTTCCTTCATTGAATCACAACCGGAGCTCTAGATACCAGATGTTGGAATTAACCCAAAACCTATGGGAATTACGACCCTATCTTAATAAACAAGAAGGGTTCTTAGCGCAGCAATACCAAAGAAAAGAAGGAAATAGAGAAAGAAATGAAATTAGGATTTTAAGAGAATTTGGAGAAGAAGGTCGTTACCCACAAACTGTGGGATTTTTCTCTTTCTATTCATTTGCAACTGCAAACCGTGAATTACAATGTGTTGTGATTTTACAAAAATAAGGGTTACTCCCTATTTATAAATTTAGGTTTACGTGTTTTCCAAGCTAAAGCTCAAAACTATAAAAGCCCAAAATACCTATTTTGGAACTATATCAAATCAAATTTAAATCAAATATGTGTGAAACAACTGTTTCGACACACCCTTGCTTTGACACTTCGACACAAGGAATTACAATTTACAAGAGAATACTTCAGTGACGGAAAAATTATAATAATAAGGATAATAATAGAAATATAATAACAATAATGTAATTTAGTTAATTTCATTCCGTGTATCATTTACTAAAAGATTTTATATTTGTATTTTTATTATATTGTTCTAAAATTTAGGACACACTTACTATTAAAATGATTCATACAAATAAAATATAATACTATTTTAATAGAAGAAAATTAAATATAGTGATTAATTTAAAACAAAATTAACAATAAAATATACACATACAATATAAATCATAAATTGTTACTATTTTACTTCTTTTTTTCATTTGTTTATAAATATATTATTATTATTATTTTTATTTTGACAAAGGTTCTAATATCATCTCACAACGCAACCTTGTGTGCTTTCTAACTTTTGATATTCTACAATATATTGGACAATCAAGCGTTTAGTGTTCCCTTTTCCTTAAGAATTTCCGAAACATAGAAATGTCCGAGAGAATGATAATTTTATTTGTGTACTTTTTTTTCGTTAAATTTTCACATGTGAGATATGGGATGAGATTGTGAGTATTTATAGGAGTGGAAATTAGGAAAGAAGAGGAATGTGAGTGACTCCTAATAAAAGAAGCACTAGAGAAAATAAATTAATTAGCTAAATTAATTCAATATCATTCATTCTAACTATCCAATTTCTAGCATTCATAATGCACTCAATTACGAATTGATTATTCCACTCACAAATGCTTCACATTATTTCTCATGCTATGCATTCTTTTGTCTTCCCCACTCATAATTTATATAATAATAACATATGCACTCTTAATTCATTCAAACTTAAATTAAAAAATAATAAGACACATGTTCTTGTATTTTAGATTATTTAATATATTGATTCAAATTTAATTTATAAAATGCTACCCATAATAATACATATGTTTTAAATTTTAGATTATTTTTTTTTCCTTAAACTAATAAATTATTTATTCATTTTTGTTTTGGCTATATCAAAATAATTTGATTATAGTATAAATAAGAAATAAATAAGAAATAATTAAGAAAATAAAATAAGGTTCTTTGTAACTATAAGAATATAAACCTTTCTATATCTATTAAGTGAAGAATTAGAGAGACAACCTACTTGAATATAATTATTTCTGTTATCAATAGAAAATAAATTATTATAAACTTATAATAAAATAAATCACATATTGAACAATATAAAATAAAATTATCAATTGATTACAATAAAATAAATCATATATAAGATTTTATTTTATTATGATCACACTAAATTGACAACTTAAAATAAATAAACTAAATAAATATTCATAATTGATCGTACCTGGATCAGACAGGAGAACGGTGGTCAGCAACGTCGTGAATCCTCAGCTCCGGTGATGGTGAGACGGCCGGGGGGTGTACCTGCAAGGTACTCCGACGCTCAAGTAAGGTACAGGTCAGAAGTAAAAGCAAGTACAGAAAAAGGTTAGAGTGTATGAGATTGTGTGTAACCTGACCCTCTCAAGTGAGAGGGTATTTATAGAGAGCCCCTAACGCGGGGCCAACGGTTACTTGCATTGGGCTAGACTGCAAGGCCTAATCCAAGCAACTGCCAGGGCTTACGTGGCGTAGTGAAGACCAGCACGTGGTCTTCGCCTTGGTGTAACGGTCCCTAAATCTCCGAAAGTAGGGCATACCGATTCTTTTGGGAGTGGGAAGTTACAAGAGAACGTGTCCTCGCGGGGAGGAGCACGTAGGGCGTCGGGGAGAGGTGTGTTCGTAGGCCAAATGCTTATGCCCGACAGCCTTGACCTCGCGTGCCCGACGATCAAGGGGACTGGTTCGTGCCCGACACAGGAGTGGCTTTGGCCTTGTTGGGCTTCCGATGGCATTGGGCTTGGACCTGCCCGACAGCAGGGCAGGCGCTGGCCTAGTCCAGAATAGGAGCCCCCCAAGTTGTTGCTCTGAGGGGTCAGAGTAATGACTTAAGGATCAACACCATGTCGAGGAAGCATCCTGTCGAGGAAGGGATTTTAAACGAGGGGCGGTTGGTCAGCCGGGCATAAATAAGCCAACTTGCTTGCGCTAGCATGGTCGAGGTTAGGTGACGTTGCGGGGATACGAAAAGTTTGAACCGAGGAGAACAGAAGGACGTGTGATGGGGAATGAAGAGACATGCGTGGGGGAGCGTGTGCCACGTGTCGCATCTCATCATTGCCTAGGGCGGCTACGCTAGGGTAGCGTAATCAATTGCCTAGGAGCCCTTGAGGTTCGTGAGACCCTTATAAATAGGGGTCATCTCGTTTCATTTCCATTTTCGCTCTCCCTTTGCTCAGACTTTGCCTTCTTTCGTTCTCTCTCCAATCACCGATCGCCGCCACCGACAACCGCACTGGAATCCTACCGAAAGTACCTTTGAAGTAAGTCTCTCTCTTTTTCCCTCTTTTGTTTGCATTTTTAGGGTAAATCTATGGTGAACTAATGAAGTTCCCCTGGAAATCACAAAATATCCGGCGAAAACGGCAGAATTTCATAGTTTAATCGTTGAATCTCGCGGGGAGAGACGTTGAAATCCACGAGGACATGAAGAATGTCCCGGGATCGTGAGATGAACATCTCTCAGTTCTTTCGTTGAATCTCCCTGGGATAAAGGATGAAATCCCCGGGGAAACGAAGAATGTCTCGGGGACATGGGTCGAACATCTCGGGGTCCCGCCCAACGTCGCTCCCCGCGGACCTGAGGATGGTCACGGGTTTGCGTTCCCCGACGTTCCTTCCTCGCCCTTTCACTTGATCAGCGGTGGAGGGGTGGATTTGATATGGGTCATCGAATTCACCATTTCCTTCTGCTTTTCAGGTAAATGGACGTACTGCCAGTGGCTGAGGGATCTTTAGATACTTATGACGAGCCCGACTCCCCCATGGCAGAGACAACCAGCATCGGGGAGAGATCGCCCGACGACTGGGCCTGCGAGGAGGCCGTAAACATGATGTCCCTGTTCGTCAATGGGGACGAGGACGACATATTTTGCACCGTCGAGCACCGTCTAGTGGGTTCCGCAAAGACGTGGAACGTGTTCAGGCCGAGGCCACATCATCGAATATGCTCGACGTACAGCGGGATGCGGTTTCCCGTATACGAGTTCATGTTCGACGAGGCGGGGCGGCATTTGCCCTTCACGGATTTCCAACAGTCAGTGTTTGTCTGGCTGCGTTTGGCCCCTTCTCAGCTCCACCCCAACTCTCTCCCTTTCATCAGGGCTTTCGAGCTCGTGTGCAAATACCTGAAGGTTGGGGTGATCGTGCCCTTATTTTTTTCGTATTTTCCATATTCAACGGCAGTCCGTTGATGGTAAGCATGGTTGGGTGTCCTTCAAGCAGGTGAGCAGCCTGTTTCACACTTATATGGACTCCTTGCGAGATTTCAAGTACCGGTATTACCTTGTGAGGTCCGTCACACTCGGGGCCATAAATTCAGTGTACCATCGGGTCGTCGAAGAAGTAGATGGGCGGCGAGAGGAGGCCCTTGTGCCCAGGTTCCCGTTGTTCTAGACTGAAGAACACTTCAAGAGGGGAACGGACAGCTATATTGTCAGCCCTGGTAAACTTTGTGAAGGGGATTGCTTGGCTCACGAGGCCATAGTCAAGTTCGTCAGTGGGTTTAACAAAGCCAAGCTCGTGGCGCCGAACGGGGACTTCCTTCTGGGCGACGACGGGGAGGTCTTAACGAAACGTCGATTGATCAACACTAGGGCTCTCCTCGAGACGTTTTCTGACGAGGAGGCTCTTAAGCTGTTAGGTGGGGCGGCCTTCCCGACCTGCTTTTTCCTTCTTCCTACTTTTCGAGTTACTGACCTCTTTGTTTTCTGTGCAGGTAAGATGTCGACTGCTGAGGAGCGCTTCAAAAAGTTGAAGGCTAACCGCATTTCGAAGAAGGGAGGTAAAGGCCGCATCGAGCAGCTCCGATCGCAGGTCCCCGTTCCAACTCCGGCAACTGGGGGTTCTTCTGGTTCTCCCCATGACAGTGACTCCCCCAGCACTCAGCCCTCCCTGAAGAGACAACGGCTTGCTGATCATGTGGACGTCGACCTCACCGAGAACGAAAGTTCCCCTGCCGTGAAATTTGTGCTTCCGCCTTGTCACTCGAGGCCGAACTTCTTCACGGGGAACAATTCCCTATGCGTGGGTGCCCCCGAAGCTCAGAACATCTTGGGTGTCGACAGGGTTTCTCGGAGAAGGGCGCTGGTGGAGGACATGTCCGCGGTGATGCGGGTCTACGCTGCTGCCTTGGTTCTGAACGACGAGGCATGCCCGGAAGACGAGCTGAACAGGTTGCGAGAGATTTTTAGGTCCATCTCAGTTGAAATGGAGAAGGTGGGCAAGGAGTTGGCTGACTGTAAAAGCCAGAACCAGGCCCAGATTGAGCTTCAAGGGAAGTTGGAGGAGAGGTTGAAGAATGCTGAGGAGGAGAGGAAACGTCTCTCGGCGAGGAACGTCGAGCTGGAAGGGTCTGTTCGCCAGGCTGAGGAGGAGAGGGAACGTCTCTCGGCGAGGAATGCCGAGCTGGAAGAGGTTGTTCGTCCTGCTGAGGAGGAAACCGAGGAGGAGAGGTTGTTGACCTCGCGAACGACGCTGATAGCGAAGCTCAGGGAAACTGAGCAAGATAACCTCGTGGCGGCTGACATAGGTTTCCGGAATGCCGTGGAGCAGCTTCGGGTTCGCAACCCCGACCTTATAACTAAAGGGACTGACCCCGACTATGAGGTGGTCGATGGTCAGATTGTGCAGCCGATGAAAGAGGACGAGGTCGGAGGAGGGGCAGAAGAGCACGGGCAACCAGAGGGGACCGTCGCCGATTAGGTTTTTCCTTTCTCGTTTTGTTTGGCCTGCGAGCCATTTTTATTTTTCGATGCCTATGCCCGGCCTGCACGCCAGGGGCTTTTTGATATTTGTCTATAATACCTGTACATTGGGCTTCTGCCCGCTTAACGCATTTTTGTTTATCTGCTCATGTTATGCTTGTATATTTTTGCTTGTGTGTGATGTTATCGTATTTGCTATACTTTGTTTATTTTTGAAGTAATAGAGATTTTGGGGCTTGCTCGACTTCGATAATCCTTGACTGCGTGGGGAGCTGGTCGAGTGGCCGGAAGTGTAATCTGACCTTCAACGAGGCTAAGAGCTCGGTCGTGATTTTAGCTTCATGGCGTGAACTTCCCATCGCGAGCTGGGTGTTCTGCCTGCATGGTACGGAGACGATGGGGCTCAATCGAGGTGTCCTCATCGGATCAATGGTCCTCGTGCACACACAGTGCGGCCTTGATCATTGCGTTGAAGAGGAGTGTCGCGCTTGTACCTTAGTGCGTCCCCGTAATTGCGACGTTGGGGTGTCGCGGGCAGTGTCTAACTGTAGTATTGCTTGAGTTTCTCAGCATTCCATGGTCGAGCAAGTTCCTCCCCGTGTAGATTTTCGAGGAAGTAGGCTCCCGTCCCCGTCTTTCCGCGGACGCGGTACGGGCCCTCCCAGTTCGCGGCGAGTTTACCTTCCCGCGAATCTTTTTGGTTCCTTCGTAGGACGAGGGTGCCTATTTGAAAATCATGCTTAATAACTTTGCTGTTATGGCGTAAACTAATTTTTTGTTTGAGTGAGGCTTCCTGTAAGGAGGCCCCCGTTCTTGTCTCTTCGAAGAAGTCGAGTTCTTCTCTTAGGGCCTCGTGGTTTTCCCCCTCCTCGAGGGGAGCTTCTGTCCTCCTCGAGGGTTCCCTGACCTCCACGGGGATCACTGCTTTCATTCCGTAGGTCAGGCGAAAGGGAGTCTCCCCTATTGTGGAATGTGGGGTTGTTCGGTAGGCCCAGAGGACACTGCAGAGTTCTTTGACCCACCTTTGTTTGGCCTCGCCGAGCCGACGTTTCAATCCTCGAAGGATCACCCTATTTGCTGCTTCGGCCTGCCCGTTTGTTTGTGGGTGCTCGACCGACGTGAAGTGTTGCTTCGTGCCTAGTTTGGCGACGAAGTCTTGGAAGTTCTTGTCGGTGAATTGTGTCCCGTTGTCGGTGATGATTGCTTGGGGAACGCCGAACCGAGCGAGGATGTTCCTCTTATAGAAATGGAGTATGTTGAAGGCCGTGATCTTGGCTAAGGCTTCTGCCTCGATCCACTTCGTGAAATAGTCCACTCCGACGATGAGGTATTTATTCTGGTATGAACCCACGACGAAAGGTCCGAGGATGTCCATTCCCCACCACGCAAATGGACACGGGGACGAGAGCGTTTTGAGCTCATTGGGGGGAGCGAGGTGCAAGTCCCCATGCCGTTGGCATCTATCGTACCTCTTAACGTGCTCATTGGCATCGTGTTGCATAGTGGGCCAGTAATACCCTGCCTGAAGTGCTTTGCGAGCTAGAGATCGTCCACCAAGGTGTTGGGCGTTGATGCCCTCGTGAATCTCTTCGAGGATACCGGGGATCTGGTTTTCTTCGACGCACCGAAGAAGGAAGATTGAAAATCCTTGGCGGTATAGTTTATCCTCGACTATCGTGTACGAACAAGCTTGTCGTTTGACCATCCCCGCCTCCTTGGGATCTTCGGGGAGCTTGCCCGTCATTAGATATTCGTATGCCGGTGTCATCCAACAATTGGTGTCCCCGATAGCGTTTACATCTGTCGTTGGAGCGGGCTTGGTGATGCTCGGATGAGAGAGTACTTCCTGGATGACTGACTTGTTTCCTCCTTTCTTCTTCGTGCTAGCCAGTTTAGACAAGATGTCTGCCCGGGTGTTGTGCTCGCGCGGGATGTGGGTCACCTCCGCGGAGACGACACTCTTCATTTTTTCCTTTACTAAGGTTAAGTATTCGATGAGGAAATCGTTCTTGGCCTGATACTCTCCTCGGACCTGGGCGGCCACGAGCTGGGAATCAGTAAATATCTTGACTTCCTTGGCCCCGAGGTCCTCGGCCAAACGTAGCCCGGCGAGGAAAGCCTCGTATTCTGCCTGGTTGTTCGACATTGGGAAGGATAACTCGAGGGAGACTTCGATCAGGATGTCGTCCTCATTCTCGAGGATGATTCCTGCCCCACTTCCTTTCGAGTTAGACGCCCCGTCGACATAGATTGTCCATCTTTGGGCTCCGTTGGTCGAAGGTTCGGGGATGGTCATTTCAGCCACGAAGTCGGATAGCACTTGAGCTTTCAAGGTTTTCCTTCCTTCGTATTGGACGTCGAACTCGGCGAGTTCCAACGACCACCTGAGCATTCTTCCCGCCATGTTTGGTCGACCGAGGAGTTGCCTTATTGGCTGCTCGGTTCTTACCACGATCGTGTGTGCCAGGAAGTAATGGCGAAGTCTTCGAGCTGCGGTGACGAGGGCCAAGGCGACCTTTTCGATCTGTTGATACCTGATTTCGGGGCCCTGGAGGGCTTTACTAGTGAAGTAAATCGGTTTCTGCCCGTTAGGAGTTTCCCGGATAAGGACAGCGCTGACCGCCTCTTCCGTGATGGCGAGATACAAGAAGAGCGTCTCTCCGTTCTCTGGCTGTGAGAGGACCGGGGGTTGCGACAGTACCTGTTTGAGATGGAGGAGAGCCTGCTCGCATTCCTCGCTCCATTCGAAGGTGGCCTTCTGGCGAAGAAGTTTGAAAAATGGGAGTGCGTATTGGGCTGATTTAGCGACGAAGCGGGAGAGGGCGGTTAGCATCCCGTTCAGCGACTGTATGGATTTCTTCAAGTCCGGGGTGGGTATCTCGGAGAAGGCCCTACATGTAACACCCCATTTTGATTATTTAGATGTCCGGTATTATTTTTATTTGTTGGCTTTGGTTGGGTGCGTGTTTGAGTGCGTGGGGAGTGATATTAATAATATAGAAATATTATTAATTATTATTAGGATAATGGTATATTTCATGTTATTATTATTATTAGTATTAATATTGTTTTGGTTACTATTATTATTAAAATTATTTAGTAAAAATAGGACCTAATATAATTAAATGATTATTGGGTTAATGAGATTAGTGAGGGTAACTTGGTAATTAGAGCCTAATTAGTAGTAATTGGTAAAAGTTGGAATAGTAAGAATTGTAGAGATAGAAAGAGGATAGAGAACCAAGAGAAGAGAAAGAACAAGGTGTGCTAGGGCTTGGATCATCTTCCCCAATTGTCAATTTTCGCAGGAAATTAAGCAATTATTCAAGGTAAGGGGGAGAAACGGGTTTAATATTAGTGTTTATCTCATGATCGGGTAGTGGGGAGTCCTTAACCCCGTAGGGAATTGTATGAAAAATACTGCGTTGATGAATTGTTGCATATATCTGAACTGATAATGAATTTGTGTTTGATTCGATCTGTGATGATGAGATTTTCTGCTGTTGTTGCTGTTGTATGAATGTATCTATTGTTGTTGACTCAGATTGGGGGAAACGATTTGGGTTTTCAGGCCTGTAATTGATGTAGTAATCATAGGATGCAAATGAAAGAAGGAAAATAGAACCTAAAATCAATGTAGAAATGATTATAGGACTAATTAGAAGTGGAAACATGTAAAAATCATAGCAGAATGCAGAATAGGGAGGTCTCTGGTGAAATGCGTAATAGATCTGGCCATACGCGTATGGGGCTAGGCCATACGCGTATGGGAGTGAAGGGAAAGGGGCTATACGCGTAAGGGCACTGGACATTACGCGTAAGAGAGAACAATACGCGTATGGTATTGGAATATGGGAAACTCAGTGAGGAAATGTCTCTGTCCGTACGCGTACGGCATAAGGCAGTACGCGTATGGCCTTGGGCACTGTGAAGAGATACGCGTAACAGATGGAGCCTTACGCGTATGGATGGGCGGAGAATTAAGGCATACGCGTATGACTTGGGTCCGTACGCGTATGAGCTGGCAGAGTGTAGGATTTTACCGTTTGGCGATTCTTCTCCCGTTTCGCACCCGTTTCGATTTCTAACAGTTTGAGAGGTTAGGGGTAGAAGTCAGTTGTTGAGAAACGATAATTTGGTGATGAAAATAATCAGTTTAATAATTTTTAATTAATTAATTAATTAATTGAGTAGTTGGTGTGTATGAAGTAAATGGTGTAATATTGCGTTGTTGGTATGTATGGTGTGATCAGGAGGATCGTGTGCATGTATCTATGTCGTATACATGTGTTTATATGCATTTGGTGTCATTGCATTTCATGGTGATTGGTGGGATGGATCGTTGCTCAGGAGGAGTGTATGCGATTCATCCGTACTCCTATATGGAGAATGGTGGGGATAGATCATTGCCAAGGAGAGGTGTATGTGATCTATCCGGGTTCGATTGAATGAACCAATGAGTCGGTACCGCATGCATGGTGTTGTGTTGCATTTCATTATTATTTATTGTTGTTGATGATATTGGGCAGTAGGCCGTATTTGATAGATGATGGTGCTTGTGTATGGTGACTACCCGTTTATCATGTATTTATTCACCTATAATATTTGAACGTGATTTCTCACCCCTTTGTTGTTGTTGTGTCTGTGCTTCTTCGGAGGTACAGATAATCCAGGTACTTAGCTAACTTGGATATTGGTGTTGCTGATCGAGTCTATAGGAGTGCTCTGATACGTAACGCTGGATTATTTTGGGGATTTCAATTTATTTGTTATTTGTTATTCTTTTGTTACGTATCTTTCTTTTGGATGATCATTTTGGTGGACCACGATTTTATGTGGGATATTTGGTGTATTTGGCAGATGGCCATAAATTAAATAAATGAATAAATATTTCCGCTGATTCATTTCAATTAATAAAGGAGTTTTGATGTTGTTTTGCTAATGTGGCATCCTACTTTATTTTGGTGCAAAAACTCTGATTATTTTCTTGATTATTGTGCTTATTTTTAAAATGGGAAAAGTGGGGTGTTACACTACACTTGTCGGGGTTCGCCCAATTCCTCTCTCCGTGAGGTAGAAACCAAGGAATTTACTTGCCCGAACGCCGAAGGTGCACTTGTCGGGGTTGAACCTCATACGACATCTCCTCGCTGTGTCGAACACCTTTTTGAGATGAGTCGCGTGGTCGAGTTCTACCGTGGACTTTGTCATACCCCAAATTTTGACCACTAAGATTTCCCATCATTGTGCAAATCATCATCACAATACGGATGTACCTTTATGCCTCATCAATCTCCTCCAGGAATTGATGAGCATTCACCATAATTAAAATTAGGGTTTCAAGCCCTCTCTGAGTGCTTAGACAAAGGATCAATCAAGGAATGACATGATCTTCAACTTGTCTAACCTCTCAAACATCCACAATGGATCAAGAGGACTCCCACTTCAAGGATTAAGCACAAGGCTGCTCCCTTCTAGGTGGATCAAGCTTCAAGATCGCCAGTGTCACCAAATTAGGGTTTTTGTCTACCAGGGCCTCCAGATGGAAATGTGCTTCTGGGCATGAGCCAATGCTTCAAAGCATAACATAATATACTCCATGGAACCTCATGGACCCAATCATCAAGTCAATTTGACCTCAGGGGATGCATACATCAAAAATCAGGAATTAGGGTTTCTTGACCTAATTCACCCCTAAGTAGGCTTTTTGGGCAAATCATGAACCAAGACCTCAAGACATGGTTTGAGGGTCTCTAATATACCATATTGATCCATTTGGAACAATGGATTTATCTAAGAAGCTTGAGCAACAAGTCTCAATTTCATCAGTACCAAAGTTAGGGTTTCGCGGGAAAAGTCAACTGTAACTTTGACTTTTGACCAGGACATGCTCCCAAGCCCTAAGACATGATTCAATATCCTCTATACCACCCATGGAACATGCCCATAAAGTTTTATTTAGGTCAAGGACATGATTTCCTGAAGAATTGCATAGTTTGGAATTCATCTGATAAAAAGTCAACTGTGCACAAAAGTCAACTTTGACTTTTTGAGATTTTTCACAAAAATGGATTTTTAACCCTAAAATGATGTTTATGTATGATTTAAAGCATCATTCATCAAGAAAAATCAAAGAAAATGGGATAACTTGTAAAAGGGATAACCATAAAAACTTAGAAAATTTTCTAAGTTATGAAAAAAAGTGACAAAGGTACCAACTTTGGAGGATCATAACTCCTAAACCACAAAGCCATTTTTTTCCATCCAAGGCTTGATTTTTAGATCTCATTACCCTCTACGAAAGCTTCATACTGACCTATGTCCAAATTCCTCATGGATTTTGAGTTATGGAGTGATCAAAATCAAGAAAAGTCACTTTGTTCCAACACTTAGTGAAAATTTCACTAAGTCAGATTTTGCCTTACTTTTTTCCAAATGTAGGGACATTTTTCACTTGGATCCAAAAAATATCAAAACCAAATATGATCAAACAGTTGTTGTATCATATAAGAGATTTCCAAAATGGCCAAGAACATCACCAAATTCAACTTTAGCCATGAGATATGACATTGGCAAGTTGCCTTGCTGAAATCTGCCAAGGCAAGGCAGATTTTTGCACTTTTGGTCGATTTACCAAAATCAGCCAATTCCAAGCCTTGTCATCACCTTGGACACATCTGAGGATTGAATCTAAAGGGGACAATCACTGAGCCAAGCCTCCAAAGTCCTTGGAACAAGAAATAGCATGTTGAACCTAGAATTGGCCAAAATAGGGACAAGACTCCAATTTTGGACTGGAGCATTCAATGGAAGCATCAAGGTGGCATGGACTGAGCCATTCTCAACTGAATTCAGTCAAGACTTATCCAAGACCAAGGGGACCAACAACCTGTGCCCTAACCTCTAGTCAATGGCTAGAGGAGACTTGGATTTTCATTTGCCAACATTGGCCAAACCTACTCAGCAGTTGCCATTCACTATTCCTTGCAAAACAAACTTGCTCTGCTATAAATAGATCTCAATTGTGATCAGTTTAAGTACACCAAAGGCCTACAACACTTGCCTTTCTCAAAATCCACTTCTCACTCTCAAAAATGCCTTTCTTAGCAAGTCACTATCGGGTTTTTCATTAGAGAGCAATTCCACTCAAACCAATCACACACACACCTCATATACATCATATGTGAGCTGATCAAACACTTAAACAACATATGGAACACTGATTTCTCAGAATCACCAGTCAATTGCTCAAGGTTTTAACCAAGTTGCAGTTGAGATGCCATGAAGTGATCCAGCCAATTTCCATCAAGTCCAAGCATTCAAACACACTCCATAGGGTGTAGGGAAGCTGTTCAGATCATCACAACTCATTTGTAACACCTCCAACTCATAAATCAATTTTCTCTTGCTGTCACGACCTAGAAGTAAGCCTAAACTTGGTCATCTCTCAATCTATGCATATTTCCTCGCACAATACTTTTGCCAAATGTTCATAATCATACATGGAATGTTTCCCCTCAAGTAATTGCTTTGTTTAAATCGTGCATTAAAAATCCCAGCCTTCATGCAGAATTTAGGGTTCTTGAGGATTTTTCGTGATTTCTTGTTTTATGCTTAATTTAAATGAAATTAATTTCCATAGACATGATCGTGAGGTTGAAACGAGTTGATTGGTATGTGGATTGCATGATATAATCAAGTATTCAGTGAGATTGGATAGAAAACGCAAATCTGGGCAAGGCAGAAAACGCGTGTGTTCTTGGTCCATGTTCTTGGCGCCATTTTCATAAATTCAAATATTTGAATTTTGTGATTTTGTTTAATTGATTCAAAAATTAATTTCTCTCTGAGTTTTAATGATTTTGAGTTGATTCTTTTTTTAATAATTCACAAAAATGTTAAAATATTTTATTTTCCCAAAAAATCCCAAAAATATTATTTATTTCATATAATTGATATTTTTACAAAGAATTAATATTTTAATTGTTTTTGACATTTTGAATATTTTTTCCACCTTGATTTTGCAACTTTTAATGCCTTCTAACTATTTTGTAGGTCAATACTTAATTTTTGAAGCATTAATCTAAGATCACAATTTGTTTTCCATATGTTATTCAATTAAAATATATTTTGAAAACAAATTAGGGTTTTTTGATTAATTCAACCCTCATAAATCATTTTCAAAACTCTTGGGCCTCTTGAGACAGTGTAAGACCCAAAACCCCCTTGTACAAACAATTTTAGGCCTCACTTATTGTATAAGTCCCGCTGTACAAGTAAACGGCGCGATCGTCGCCTTTTAAAAAACCATCTGGGCCTACCCTCGTGTTATAAGTCCCACTCTTTTTAAAATTCTTTTGGGCCTCTATTAGAGTGTAAGACTCAATCCCCTTTTAACCAAAAACAAATTTGGGCCTCAGATATTGTATAAGCCCCATTACGTTAAAAGAAAACCTCGGCGCGATCGCCATTTCAAACTTTTGGGCCTCTTGAGAGAGTGTAAGACCCATCCCTTTGTACAGAAAACAACTTTTGGGCCTCACTTATTGTATAAGTCCCTCTGTACAAATTCAACAGTGCGATCACTGATAAAACCCTGGGTCTCTCCTTGAGCTGTAAGCCCCAAATCTTTCTTTTTTCAAAGCACTTTCTCCTTTGATTTTGAAATATACTGTTGTTTTCAATCTTTCTTTGTTGAACAACTAACCAAACAGCATGGAAGCTCTACAACCGAGTAAGTGTTTATACGCTTTCATTTACCGCTTTCATATACATATAACTGTATTGTGGGGCTGTTTCGCTGTAAGTCTTCTTTCATAAACTCATATCGACTGTGTAATAATAGTACAAATATTTAGAGTTTCACCGGCAACTACGTCTAGCACTAGGTAAAGTCGTTTCAATTATTCGTAGAAATAGACAATACTAGATCCCCCATAGGAGCACCAGATACAGTCTTCTCTTCGGCTGTCCTCCTTAGGAATTGTCAAGAAACTCTACCATCCCAGAGATGAATGTATTCTCCGTGAATGGCATCTCTTGAGTTTCTTCCAAATTCTCAAACTTTCCTGGCTTGATCTATTCCTTGTGAATAGCCTGTCTTGAATTTCTCTGGGTTTGGGGACCCAAAGGCTTCTTAAAAGCATCGGCCTCCTCTTGGGCATTGTACAAGGACCCACGGGCTTCCTAAAAGCATCCCAGCCTCCTCTTAGGCTTCGTATAATGATCTCTTCCTCCGGGAATGATAGCCTCCTCTTGGGCTTCATACAAGGACCTCTCGGCTTCTTAAAAGTTTCCAGCCTCCTCTTGGGCTTCGTACAAATTGTCCCGACGACCTCCTAAAGGTATAGGAACAGAAACTAGTCATCTTAATAGAACAGTCTTTCCAAGAGTCTACTACTGTTTCTCAAAGCATAGTACAAAAGATGAAACTCTAGACTTGGACAGTCTAATTTCCTTGAGTCTCAAAGATATTCTCAAGCCCCCTTCAAAAATAGGAAGACAACCCGTAGACTCGGACAGTCTAAATACCCTTTGGATTTCCCGTTTCCTTAAAGAACAGGAAACAATCCCGATTCTCAGATCAAATCCATGAGTACAGTGTTACTCATATAAGAACTGATTTTCTCTGAACCAACATACTGGACCTGTCACTTAACTGAGACAGCAGCCCTAGCCTCCTCTTGGGCTTTGTACAAAGATTCTCCCCATCGGAGCTCACAACTTTAGCCTCCATCTCGGGCTTTATACGAGATACAAAAAGGTTCTTACTGAGCCGAACAAAACTTTTAGCCTCCATCTCGGGCTTTATACGAGATACCAAAAGACTCCCTCGTTGAGTCAAACCCTTTTAGCCTCTCTCTCGGGCTTTGTACGAGACACATATAAAAACCCTCCTGTTGGGCCAATAGACACCTCTTAGGCTTTGTATAAGAAAACCACTGGTTGACCCAATCAACCTTTTAGCATCAAAGTTGTGCCTCGTTCACAGTACACAAACATCAAAAACTCCTTCCACTTCATCTAATCGCTGTAAGCGGCAAGCCTCTGGATCATCTACATCCATGCCACTGTCCCTCCTTTAGCATGATAAATTCCTAAGGAAAGATGGCATTGCTCTAAACTGAGTTAAAGTCTTCTCCTTCAGGTTGGAAATCCCCTATAAAGGAAATTATGGCATTGCCGGATTCACAAATCCCGGTTAAAGTGATTCTCCTTTACAAACAGTTGTGACATACAAACCCCTCTTTAGAGATGACAAGTTCTCTCTAAAGTCAACACTCCTTCAGCTTCACATCTTGGGCTTTGAACAAGATACAAATAGACCCTTCAGCTTCACATCTTGGGCTTTGAACAAGATACAAACAACCTTTTCACTTCACGTCTTGGGCTTTGAACAAGACACCTAAACACCACTTCCTCCCATTGAATAGGAGGAACTACGAACGCTCTGATTTCCCTGTTTCGGTAAACGGGAATACGTAGGCATAAGATTGAAAGAGAAATCTTAGCGAGCACACTAAACTAAAATCCTAAATCCCATATCAATTGAGAAGCATCAGTCCTAACTTCCTGCCCAAAGAATAAATCTGTCATTCTGTCAAAATAACACAAGAGAGGCCCCACTACCACATAGCATTCGTAACCTAACAGACCGCTGTTTAAACTCGGTATGCAAGCAGGGTTAATTGGAGACATCTATTTCCCTTCCTTCATCAGCTTTAATAGGATAAAAAATGAATCGACCTATAGTAACCCCAAAAGAGCGACAGTGCTTAAGAACCACGTCCAAAATCGCTCGCTACAGAAAAATGGCACCCACCGTGGCTCCGATCTTTCTTCTTTCCTTGTGTAGAAACTACATAATGGTGACTCTGCCGAGGAACCATTTCTGTCAGGAACATAGGTTTCATAGCTTTAAAAGTCTAGGACATTAGGACAAATATATATACTGCTTTTCCTAATTGATATATGTGTTTATTTTTTTGCTAATGGGAATGCGTGTGATGCCGCATGTTGAAAGATTGAGTATACACCTAGGAAAAACCCCTTTAGTGGCGCAGAGGCTATCGAAAATAGTTGTCATGCGATGTCTCCCTCTTCTGAGGACTCTTCAAAAAACACCACCTAGCACGGTTCCCGGCCCGCTGGTGTTTTCTTGACAAGAGTTGATGATGAAGAGAGACAGGTACAAAAATCATTAGTAAACCTTTGGGATGGGTAGAGCCTTGACTCCATGACAACGACCCTTTGACCCCATGTTGTTTCTATGTTTTTGTGTGCTGCATTCATGCATTCATTTAAAAAACATTAAAACAAAGAAAAACTTTTTCTTCTAGTCTCTCTGTTTTTTTCAAATTAAACTAAGACTGTGATTGCAAATATCAGAGAAAAGGATTACGCTAATGGATTTTGGTAGAAGGAGAACTCATAAGTACACCTTCAGGATTCCAAAACTAGAGGATTTAAGAGGTTTGGCGAGGATGATCACAAACCAAGAGGCCTTCAGAGCCAAGTACGGAGGTCTGCTACCTCTGTTAAGAGTCCATGTGATTGAAGGAATCATGGATGCGCTCATTCAGTTTTACGATCCGGTTTATCACTGTTTCACATTCTCGGATTACCAGCTCGCACCAACGCTGGAGGAGTACTCTCACCTGACTGATCTACACATTACTAATCGAGCTCCATTTTCTGGACTGGAAGAAATTCCTAAGAATCTGACCATTGCAAGAGCAATCCATTTGGACGAGTCTGAGGTTAGGACTCACATGACTACCAAGGGTGGCATCCAAGGTTTGCCAGCCCAGTTCTTGACAAAGAAAGCTCTGTACTTTGCTAGTATAGGGGATGGGACTGCTTTTGAAAGCATCTTTGTTTTACTCATCTACGGATTATTTTTGTTTCCCAACATTAATAACTTCGTCAATATCAACGCCATTAAGGTTTTTCTCATTGGAAACCCTGTGCCGACTTTGCTCGCGGATGTGTATCATTCTGTACACTTAGGGAATCTGTACAGCGGAGGGGAGATCACATGTTATGTACCTCTGCTTTATAAATGGTTTATCTCCCATTTGCCTAAGTCTGCTGCTTTTTGGGATCATAAGAGTGCCTTACGCTGGTCGCAGAAAATCATGTCCCTCACCAACTCTGACATAGATTGGTGTAATAGGATTTATGATGGAATCAGGATCATTGATCATTGTGGAAACTTCCCCAACATACCCCTTATAGGAACTAAGGGAGGAATCAATTACCATCCAGTTCTCGTTCGTCGTCAATTTGGATACCCGATGAGGCATGTCCCACGGAATGCTCATCTGGAAGGTCTTTTCTTCAAGGAAGGAGAAAATGACAGAGCACTAAAGATGGAAATAGTGCACGCTTGGAAACATGTTCATAAGAAAGGACGGGAGTCTCTAAGAAAACCGGACTGTGTCTCGGTGGAGCCTTATCTCCACTGGGTACAAACTAGAGCTCTCAAGCTAAAAATGCCTTATCCTCGTTACGGAATTCTTCCGCCGAGGGAATCTGTCGTGTACTTCTTGACGGAAACTGAAAAGCTTCAGGTTACTCTCAACAAAGTTCAACAGGAGAGGAGGTCTTGGAAGAACAAGTACCGCACCCTCAACGTGGAGTGTATCAAAATACAGCAACTACTAAAAGAAAAGGACGCTCTGATTGAAATTTTGGAGCAGCATGCTGTAGAGAATCAAGATGACCAAAGGAATTTGCTCGCTCCTTTCACCTGGCAAAGGAATGACAACCCGACAATGGCCCAAGAGCCCCGGTCAAAGTAAAGGAAAATACCAGAGTCAGCACCCGAGTTCTCCTCAGAGAGGACTCGGGACCCATTAGCTTAGGTTTCTGTTTCTGCACCTTGTAATCTACTATATTTCCATTTCTGTAATCCTTTTATTTCAATAAAAAAGGGGTTTCCCCACTGTTTGATATTTGTAATCTAATTGTCGAAGTTTATTTTGAATAAACCAAAAAATAATTAATATAATCATTGCATTCATCATTCTCACATCGCGTATTCTTCTTACCTACGAATCTCACGTTTGTGTCTCGGTTCTAGAGTCAAACTGTCTCATTCGTACAATACTCGGGCCAATCGTCAGAAAAAGATGGATGGTCTTGAGGAAGAAAACAGAGAGTTGAAAGAAGAGATCGACGCTCTGAGAGAGGATATGAGAAAGCTTCGTAACGACATGCAAGCCATGGCAGAAGCTCAGCTACAAAGGACTGTGATCTCAGAGATCACCTCAACACCCATAGTGGAGAAGTTCGATCCTAGGTATCAAATGCCGAAAGATCGTCCCTGGGGCATGCCTACTAACTATATCCCAGAAGGATATGTTCCGCCGATCGCCGAAGATCAGGGAATCACAACAGATGCCGCTGGGCCTGAAGGTTACAAACTTCGGGAAAGCGAAGATGCCAGAGGCATATTGAAGACTCCTGAAGGTTACAAACTTCGGGAAACGCCAAGATTCACTTTCGTAGTTACGGTACCACCCCCTGTGGTGCACACTGTCCCGGAAGGATAGGTTCCACCAATTCCTTCTTACAGAAGGAGACTATGTTTGACCGAATGGGTGAATTCCAGGAACAGTTCTTGGAAATGCAGAAGGAACTGCAAGCCATTCGCGGTCAGGATCTATTTGGAAAGGACGCCGCAGACCTCTGTCTGGTCCCCAATGTGAAAGTTCCGCACAAATTTCAAGTGCCCGACTTTGAAAAATACAAGGGTAACTCTTGCCCTCAGAGTCACCTGGTGATGTACGCTCGGCGAATGTCAGCTCAGATGGAGAATCAGGACCTACTGATTCACTACTTTCAGGATAGTTTAATCGGTGCCGCACTCAAATGGTACATGGTTTAAACCGTGCTACGATTAGCACATTCAGAGATCTTGGTACTGCCTTCGTCCAACAATACAAATACAATTTGGACATGGCACCGGACAGAGATCAACTCAGATCAATGTCACAAAAGGATAAGGAAACCTTTAAGGAGTACGCTCAGAGATGGCGTGAAGTTGCCGCTTAGATTTGTCCACCTCTTGAGGAAAAAGAGATGACAAAGATCTTCTTAAAGACCTTAAGCGCATTTTACTATGACAGAATGGTCGCCAGTGCGCCCAGTGACTTCACCGAGATGGTCGGTATGGGAGTTCGTCTTGAGGAAGCCGTCCGAGAAGGACGTCTAATAAAAGACGCTGGATCATCGAGTAGTACAAAGCGATATGGTAGTGCTCTCCCTAAGAAAAAAGAGCAAGATATTGAGAATATCTCTCTCGGAAAGCAAAGGCGACGGTACCAACCGGTAGCAGCTGTAACTCCTGCTATCAGCCCTACGCCTATTCCTACGTATCAACCTCAGGTTGCGCAGAGCCAACCTAATCAGCAAAGGACACAACAGCCTCTTCAGCAGGCTTGTCCTCCATATAATAACAACCGTACAACGCGGCCACCAGGATTTGATCCTATACCCGTATCGTACGCAGAACTATTTCCGTTACTACTGGCTAAGGGGCACATCTAGACTAAGTCTCCTCTTACAGTACCGGAAAATCCACCTTTTTAGTTTAAGGTGGATCAGACATGCCCTTATCATCAACAAGGATTGGGGCATAACATAGAGAACTGTCTCAATTTCAAATCTGACGTACAAAAGCTTGTTAGGAGCGGGCTCTTATCTTTCAAAGATACGAATCCCAATGTTCTCACAAACCCGCTGCCTCAACACGAGAAAGCTGCAGTCAACTTGATTGAGAAAGAATCTAACAATGTCTATCAAATTCACGATGTACTCTTGTTGAAAACCAATCTGGTCAAGATGCATTGTAGACAGAGTGGATATGGCCATGTGCCACCTCATAATTATCACCAGTGTGATATCTGCTCTAAAAGCAATCAAGGGTGTTCTGTGGTGCAATCAGCTCTACAGGAACAGATGGATCTCGGATGGATCCAAGAGCACCAAGTTCGTGGAGTTAACATGGTCTACACGAATTCCAGCGTCATTCAAAACCACGATATCCGTGCGATGAATGTCAACCTGGTGGCAATGCATTTAAGGCAAAGCCAGTATCATAATCTTCCGCGACACGATTATAGTTCTTGTCTGACTTGCTCGGTAAACAAACAGGGATGCTCTTTCATACAGGAGGCCCTCCAGCGTCAGATGGATCTTGGATGGATCCAGGACTACCATGATAGGAATCCCTATCAGATCAATATGGTTCAAATTTTCGACATTCGCTTGATGAATACCAACTTGGTAGAGTTGCATGCTGAGCAGGTCCGACTCGGATTCCTAATATCACATAATTATCACAGCTGTAAAGCGGGTTGCGAAAATGATCGAGGTTGTACCCTTGTCCAGGAGGCACTTCAGCACTTGTTAAATCATTGGTGGATGCCAATATACATGGATGAAGATACTCAGCAAATTAGTATCAATAACAGGAATCTTACTCGGCGTCAGAGTCAGGATGTCCGGTCCGTGGAAGCTAACCTAGTGAGGTTACATTGTATTCAAAGTGGGCGTGGCCAGGTGCCACCACACAATTATGAACGTTGTGGAGTCTGTTCGGAAAGTAACCAAGGGTGCTACCTTACGAGAGCAGCTCTCCAGGGGCAAGTGGATCGTGGAGAGATCCGTCCATATCCAGGTTTCGGACCCATCAATCGGTCGCCGAACTACCTTGCCAGTCAAATTGAGGACATTGTCGTCATCTCTGATCATTAGAGGACTAGAGATGTTTGTGCCATCATCCCTCTGCTTGATGAATCAAGAATTCCCAACCGGGAACGGATCAAAATTGCTTATGATGGTCAGAAAAATCTGAAGGTTCCCATAGTCATCTATCTGCCGGGACCACTACCGTATGAATCAGCTAAGGCGATCCCTTACAAATACGGTGCAACGACAATTGAGAATGGAAAGGAAATTCCATTACCCTCCGTCGTGAATATTGCAGACATCAGTCGAGTAACACGGAGTGGTAGAATCTTCAACAGAGGAGTTGGAGAGTCCAACAAAGAAAAGGAACTTCAGACAGAAGCTCCCGATCCATCAGTCGGTCAATCCAGTAATCCCGACCTTTCGAAAAATGATGATGAGATGCTGAAGCTCATCCAAAAGAGTGAATACAACATTGTTGATCAACTATTACAAACTCCTTCAAAGATCTCGGTATTATCATTGTTACTCAGTTCAGAAGCGCACAGGGAGGCTCTACAGAAAGTCTTGGAGCAAGCCTTTGTGGAACAAGATGTAACAATCAGACAGTTCGATAGTATTGTCTCTAACATCACTTCTTGCAATAATTTGGGATTTAGTGATGAGGAATTACCGGAAGAGGGTCGTCGTCATAACATGGCACTCAATATCACAGTCAACTGCCAGGACGATGCTTTAGCCAACGTACTGGTAGACACAGGGTCAGCCCTGAATGTTATGCCGAAGTCCACTTTGATGCAATTATCATTCAAAGGACCTCCGATGAGAACCAGCGAGGTCGTCGTCAAAGCATTCGACGGATCCAGAAAAACGGTTATCGGCGAAGTTGACCTTCCCATAACTATTGGTCCTCACACTTTCCAAGTCACTTTCCAGGTCATGGACATCTGGACAACGTACAGTTGTTTATTAGGAAGACCTTGGATACATTAAGCTGGAGCGGTCACTTCAACCCTCCACCAAAAGCTAAAGTTCGTCCAGAATGGCCAACTCATCACAGTCTGTGGGGAACAGGCCTTGCTCGTCAGGAATTTATCGTCATCCACTTATGTAGAGCCGGAAGGGATAATCAGAACCCAGTTCCAAGCACTTTCGTTACACAAGGACGATCAATCAGGAGGAGGAACTTCGATTTCCTCATACAAAGATGCTATTAAAGCGGTCGAGAGTACCGATACAACAGGATGGGGACAACTTGTCATTCCTACTAGCAATACGACAAAGAAGGGCCTTGGTTTTTCTGTAACCTGTACCCGGATAGCTGCTAACGATGAAAGTCTTTATCCCATTCTGAACTTCTTTCACAGTGGAGGTTTCCGTCACCCAGTGCCTCAAGAAGTGCATACCATCAACGAAGGGGACTCCCCCGACACAGATGAAGAATGGAAGTCCTATCTTAACGAGGACGGTTATATGTCTCAGGAAGAGGTGCCTACGCCATTTTGCTATCCCGTACAGAGTCCGAGATTTATACCACGGTCAGATGTCGAAATGATATACGGAGATTGTGATCCGGAAGGATGTCGTGCTCCGCCAAATTCATTAGAGGAGGACACTCTGATGAAAGACAACTTTGACCATAATTACTATGGCCCGATGGATGGCTTGCCAATGTGGCAGCCTTACCCAGGAGATTTGGGGCCAGAAAGTCAGCCGAGTAATGAAACTCAGTTGAGCATCATTGAACAGAATACATGTGTCCCCACCATGTCATGGGATCAACACTCAGGTCATTCAGAAACTACTCAACATGACGATGAATTTGCAAAGTTTACAGGACTATAATTTATCAACTATGCTTTTCCCGAGGTCAACGTCATCGAGAGAGATGACTCCTCCAGTTCCACAGAAGTGTGGGACACCCTGGGACAACCAAGTGGAAAATATGACTATATGGTCAAGTACACTGCTCCTGAAAGCTCTCGTATCAGGCTCGAAGATATCCAGCCGACTGGATGGGGAGATACAGCTGAGAGCATAAATGCTATGCAAAATGCAACAGAGGAATTCTCCTACGACAATTCTGCCTGGGAGACGGATTCCAATGATCCTGCTCCACCAGAAATCAGCGTCATTTCTGAAGACAAATCGAGGAAGGTGCCAGACTTTGTGATTCACCGAGGAATTCGCCGCCAGTGGGTTGCTGTCGATGTTCCGAAGGTCGTTCACCAGTCAAAGTAATTGCCATCTTTAACCTTTCACCCTGCCCAGGTGAAACGGTTGTTTTGATAGGGCTCGCTTTCTGTAAATTTCCCTCTTCACTTTGCCCAAAGCGACAGAGTTTTGTTTTATAGGGTTGTAGTTTCAAGAATCGACTTGTTCATTAATAAAATAACGTCGTTCTGTAATTTCCGCATTAATTGTTGTTTTCTCTTTTTGCTTTTTCTCAGAAAATGGTAATCCTAAAAAACAATTCTATAATAAAAACAAGCAGTAATAAGAAAATACACTGCACACACTTTTGCATTCTCTCTATCTCTTCTAAACACGAATCATACCGTCATGCAGATTGCTTGTTTTAAACCCCGTTGAAACATACGATCCAATGCCTTCTCCCAACTTTGAATTCCCAGTATTTGGGGCTGAAGAAGAAGTTGACAACGAAATTCCAGAAGAGATCTCCCGACTACTCAGACAGGAGGAAAGGTTCATCGAACCTCACCAAGAACCGTTGGAAACGGTAAACTTGGGTTCAGAAAAAAAGAGAAAAGAAATCAGGATTGGAGCACTGCTCAGTCCAACTGCCAAAGAGAGTTTGACAAAACTTCTCAGAGAATTTCCCGATGTGTTTGCTTGGTCCTATCAGGACATGCTAGGGTTGGATACCAACATCATGGAACATCATCTACCGTTAAGGTCAGAATGTCCGCCAGTAAAACAGAGGTTGAGACGGACTCATCCAGACATGGCCATCAAAATCAAAGAGGAGGTATAGAAACAGATTGACGCGGGTTTCCTCGCCACGTCAAAATATCCTCAATGGTTAGCCAACATTGTACACGTTCCGAAAAAGGACGGAAGGGTCAGAATTTGTGTCGATTACAGGGATCTGAACAAGGCTAGTGCAAAGGATGACTTTTCTTTACCACACATTGACATGCTGGTAGACAGTACAGCAAAGTTCAAAGTTTTTTCCTTTATGGATGGATTCTCGGGCTATAATCAAATCAAAATGGCGCCGAAAGACATGGAGAAAACTTCATTCATTACCCCATGGGGTACCTTTTGTTACAAGGTGATGCCGTTCGGCTTGAAGAACGCCGGGGAAACCTATCAAAGGGCCATGACTACTCTGTTTCATGACATGATACACAAGGAAATCGAGGTGTATGTTGATGACATGATTGCAAAATCTAAGACAGAAGAGGAGCATGTGACCCATCTGTCAAAACTATTTGAGCGTTTGAGAAAATACAAACTCCGCTTGAATCCCAACAAGTGCGCCTTCGGTGTCCGCTCGGGGAAACTCTTAGGGTTCATCGTCAGCCAGAAAGGAATTGAGGTTGATCCTGACAAGGTCAAGGCCATTCAAGAAATGCCTTCTCCGAAAACTGAAAAACAAGTCAGAGGATTCCTGGGACGTTTGAACTACATCTCCAAATTCATATTCCTCATGACCGCGACCTGTGCGCCACTTTTCAAGTTACTCAAAAAGAACCAGGACTGCGTTTGGACAGAAGATTGCCAAATCGCCTTCGACAGTATCAAGGAATATCTGTTGAATCCTCTGATTCTATCACCTCCAGTGGAAGGAAGACCACTAATCATTTACCTCAGAGTCTTGGAAGACTCAATGGGGTGTGTACTTGGCCAACAGAACGAAACCAAAAGGAAAGAGTCTGCCATTTACTATCTAAGCAAGAAATTCACCGACTGCGAGACTCGGTACACGATGCTCGAGAAAACGTGTTATGCTTTGGCTTGGGCAGCCAAACGTCTTTACCAGTACATGATTCATCACACTACTTGGTTGGTCTCCGAGATGGATCCAATCAAGTATGTATTTGAAAAACCTGCTCTCACAGAAAAGATTGCCCGTTGGCAGATGTTACTATCAGAATATGACATAGAGTACCACGCTCAAAAATCCGTTAAGGGAAGTATTTTAGCCGATCATTTGGCTCATCAGCCGATTGACGATCAAGAATCAATCAGGTTCGACTTCCCAGACGAAGATGTCATGTATCTAAAGATGAAAGACTACGACGAACCGCTACCCAGTGAAGGGCCAGAACCAGGTTCCCAATGGGGACTTATCTTTGATGGAGCAGTTAATCATTACGGAAACGGAATTGGGGAAATCATTGTTACCCCTCAGGGTACCCACATTCCTTTCACCACTCGACTTATGTTCAAGTGTACAAACAACGAGGCTGAATACGAAGCTTGTATTCTGGGTCTCGAAGAAGCGATTGATTTGAGGATCAAGAACTTGGACGTATACGGAGACTTAGCCCTGGTTATCAATCAGATAAAAGGAGATTGGAACACATACCAATCAGGACTGATTCCTTACAAAGATTATGCAAGAAGGTTGTTACCTTTCTTCAACAGAGTTGAGTTTCATCATATCCCTCGTGATGAGAATCACATGGCTGATGCATTAGCCACTCTCTCTTCCATGATTAGCGTAGGTCAATGGAACGACCTACTTAAGATCGACATAATGCGCCTTTAACGGCCCGTTTACATCTTCGCGATTGAAGCAGTCACAGATGACAAACCGTGGTATCACGATATCAAGTGCTTCCTTCAGAAACAAGAGTACCCTCCTGGGGCATTCAGAAAGGATAGAAAGACCCTCAGAAGGCTAGCAGGTAGCTTCTTCCTGAGCGGTGACACGTTGTATAAGATAAATTTCGATATGGTTTTGCTTCGATGCGTCGACAGACCAGAAGCAGACATGCTGATGAAAGAAATTCACGAAGGATCCTTTGGCACTCATGCCAGCGGACACAAAATGGCGAGAAAAATTCTCAGAGCAGGGTACTACTGGTTAACCATGGAATTCGACTGCTACAAGTACATGAGGAGGTGTCACAAGTGTCAGATATACTCCGACAAAATTCATGTACCGCCGACGCATCTCAAGGTTCTTTCTTCCCCATGGCCTTTTTCCATATGGGGAATCAACATGATTGGCTTGATTGAGCCCTAGGCTTCAAACGGACATTGGTTCATTCTGGTAGCCATTGATTACTTCACCAAGTGGGTCGAAGCAGCGTCATACGCTAATGTAACCCGACAAGTGGTGGTCCGATTTATCAAAAATAATATCATCTGCCGTTATGGTGTTCCGAGCCAGATCATTACTTATAATGGATCTAACTTGAACAATAAGATGATGAAAGAGTTGTGCGCAGAGTTCAAAATCGAACACCATAACTCATCTCCCTACCGACCAAAGATGAACGGAGCGGTAGAAGCGGCTAACAAGAACATCAAGAAGATCGTTCAAAAGATGGTTGTAACCTACAAAAACCGACACGAAATGCTACCCTTTGCTCTTCATGGTTATCGTACATCTCTCCGCACTTCAACAGGGGCTACCCCTTTCTCTCTAGTATATGGCATGGAAGCAGTGCTCCCCATCGAAGTAGAGATCCCATCAATCCGGGTATTGATGGAAGCAAAGCTTACAGAAGCTGAATGGTGTCAAAGTCGACACGACGAACTGAACCTGATTGAAGAGAAACGGATAACGGCTCTATGCCACGGTCAGTTGTATCAACAGAGAATGAAGAGTTCGTTCGACAAAAAGGTCCGACCTCGCGTCTTCAGGAAAGGAGACATTGTGCTCAAAAAGATACAATCATTTCTCACTGATTCTCGGGGCAAGTGGACTCCGAATTATGATGGCCCCTATGTGGTCACGAAAGCTTTCTCAGGCGGTGCCTTGAGACTTGCAACCATGAACGGAGAGGAATTTGCCTACCCCACGAATGTTGATGTAGTCAAGAAATACTTCGCCTAAAAAAAACGTCTCGGTGGATTGAAAACCCGGAAGGGCGGTCCAGGAAAAAGTTAGAGACATGAAAAAAATCATCCCGGTGGATTAGAAACATCAAAGTACAATCCAGGCAAAAATTAGGGATAATGGCAAGTAACTATGTTCAACAGAGGCAAGTCCCTCAGCAGCAGCAGTTACACCATCCATCAGAGGAAAACTCCAGTCAAGGTCATCTTCGACAGAAGCTCAGGATGTCCCGAATTCAAAGTTGGTAGAAGGATTGTGGTTGTTATGTTTCAACGTAGCCCTTTTCCATGTAAATTACCATTTTCTAACTTTATAAATACTCTTTGGAATCACACGTTTGGTTGATCTCCATCTTATCAATAAAATTTGAGCCCTTGTGCTTTTGTTTGTAATTCTCATTTGTTTTAGCGTTACAGAACGACGTTTTAATATGATTAACGATTCTTGAAATAAAACAAAAATGAATTTTACTTGTAAAACTTTTTCTGCTTTAAAATAAAGATGGCAATTTCTTTTGACTGTTAAACATCGAAAGAACACCGATCGCTTCCCCGAAAGTAAGCGAACTTCAAAGTGCAGAATCAAAGTACCCTTCTAAACCAGGACGCCTGAATGAAGGATCAAATGTGTCAGAGACCTTGTTTCGTCTGACACGCCTCGACCGAGTTCTTATCTCCTAAGCCTGACCAACACAATTCCCCGCGTGGACTACTTCTCCTAAGCAAGGTAGAATTGCTACTTTTGGACCAACGGTACTTCTTCGCCCCGCGATGGCCGAGTATCCAGTCATGTTCATCTTTCAGTTTGTATATCGCGTCGATTTTGTCAACATATACATACATACATCATGCATTATTGATTTTCATTCACATTTCATATTGCATCACTATCACTCTAGTCGGTCTTGTCCCCTGGTGATAAAAAGTCCTCTCAATCGAGTTGTCAGTTTTCCTCGTCAGGAAGTGCTGCGTCTGAACAATCTCTCTGCCAGTTTATTTCTGGAATGAAGTTGGCTCCTTGACCACTTTGATAACTTGAACCTCTGAAAAACCAGAGAACCTTCAATCAACATCACTCTTCGCCATTGAAGATGATATCCTTGCTTTCCCGGATTAAGGAAAATCCCGAGAGAAAGCCTCCTAAATCGGAGATTCGGCAGTACGGCAGTTTTTCTCCGAAAAAACCCACTGATGAAAAGGTCATCGGCACCTCAAAATTGGATCCCATCATATGGCATTTCTCTGGGAAGGTCCCGAGAAAAGTATGATGTAAGACCCCGAATGAAAGCAGTCTCTCAAGAGACTCGTTTTCCCCAGTAGAATCGACAAATGGCGTCTCCAACAGAGAAGTTTGTACACCTCTACAACTCAGACGACATGGGTTCCCCAGCAAGTTTGACATCAAAATTTTTTCCATTAAATGGCATCTCCCCGGGAAAATTCGGCGAGAAGTTTGAGGAAAACCGCTACGAACAGCGTCCCTTGTCAATAAAGTTTATTGACAAAAGAAACTAAGACCAGTTCCTTGGTAGGAAACCAGGATCGAGGGGAAGTTTAAATCAAAAACTAAGACCAGTTCCTTGGTAGGAAACCAGGATCGAGGGGAAGTTTAAATCAGAAACTAAGACCAGTTCCTTGGTAGGAAACCAGGATCGAGGGGAAGTTAATCTCAAAAGAAAAATGAGACCAGTTCCTTGGCTGAAGACCAGGATCGAGGGGAAGTTTACCTTTTCTAAACACCATTACTTAGCGAAAGAATATGAATGCGTGAATTACCATTCATAGACGCCGTCAAAATTTCGGATATTCTGATATTTAATCCTCTTGCACCTCGAATGCCCGAATACCTTCGCCATTCACACCTTTGGGTCCAAGAAGATTAAATAGGGGCATCTGTCATACCCCAAATTTTGACCACTAAGATTTCCCATCATTGTGTAAATCATCATCACAATACGGATGTACCTTTATGCCTTATTAATCTCCTCCAGGAATTGTTGAGCATTCACCACAATCAAAATTAGGGTTTCAAGCCCTCTCTGAATGCTTAGACAAAGGATCAATCAAGGAATGACATGATATTCAACTTGTCTAACCTCTCAAACATCCACAATGGATCAAGAGGACTCCCACTTCAAGGATTAAGCACAAGGCTGCTCCCTTCTAGGTGGATCAAGCTTCAAGATCGCCAGTGTCACCAAATTAGGGTTTTGGTCGACCAGGGCCTCCAGATGGAAATGTTATTATGGGCATCAGCCAATGCTTCAAAGCATAACATAATATACTCCATGGAACCTCATGGACCCGATCATCAAGTCAATTTGACCTCAGGGGATGCATACATCAAAAATCAAGAATTAGGGTTTCTTGACCTAATTCACCCCTAAGTTGGCTTTTGGGGCAAATTATGAACCAAGACCTCAAGACATGGTTTGAGGGTCTCTAATATACCATATTGATCCATTTGGAACAATGGATTAATCCAAGAAGCTTGAGCAACAAGTCTCAATTTCATCAGTACCACAGTTAGGGTTTCGCGGGAAAAGTCAACTATAACTTTGACTTTTGACCAGGACATGCTCCCAAGCCCTAAGACATGATTCAATATCCTCTATACCACCCATGGAACATGTCCATCAAGTTTGATTTAGGTCAAGGACATAATTTCCTGAAGAATTGCACAGTTTGGAATTCATCTGATAAAAAGTCAACTGTGCACAAAAGTCAACTTTGACTTTTTGAGATTTTTCACAAAAATGGATTTTTAACCCTAAAATGATGTTTATGTATGATTTGAATCATCATTAATCAAGAAAAATCAAAGAAAATGGGATAACTTGTAAAAGGGGTAACCATAAAAACTTAGAAAATTTTCTAAGTTATGAAAAAAAGTGACAAAGGTACCAACTTTGGAGGATCATAACTCCTAAACCACAAAGCCATTTTTTTCCATCCAAGGCTTGATTTGTAGATCTCATTGCCCTCTACAAAAGCTTCATACAGTCCTATGTCCAAATTCCTCATGAATTTTGAGTTATGGAGTGATCAAAATCAAAAAAAGTCACTTTGTTCCAACACTTGGAGAAAATTTCACTAAGTCAGATTTTGCCTTACTTTTTTCCAAATATAGGGACATTTTTCACTTGGATCCAAAAAGTATCAAAACCAAATATGATCAAACAGTTGTTGTATCATATAAGAGCTTTCCAAAATGGCCAAGAACATCACCAAATTCAACTTGAGCCATGAGATATGACATTGGCAAGTTGCCTTGCTGAAATCTGCCAAGGCAATGCAGATTTTTGCACTTTTGGTCGATTTGCCAAAATCAGCCAATTCAAAGCCTTGTCATCACATTGGACACATCTGAGGATTGAATCTAAAGGGGACAATCACTGAGCCAAGCCTCCAAAGTCCTTGGAACAAGAAATAGCATATTGAACCTAGAATTGCCCAAAATAGGGACAAGACTTCAATTTTGGATTGGAGCATTCAATGGAAGCATCAAGGTGGCATGGACTGAGCCATTCTCAACTGAATTCAGTCAAGACTTATCCAAGACCAAGGGGACCAGCAGCCTGTGCCCTAACCTCTAGTCAATGGCTAGAGGAGACTTGGATTTTCATTTGCCAACATTGGCCAAACCTACTCAGCAGTTGCCATTCACTATTCCTTGCAAAACAAACTTGCTCTACTACAAATAGAGCTCAATTGTGATCGGTTTAAGTACACCAAAGGCCTACAACACTTGCCTTTCTCAAAATCCACTTCTCACTCTCAAAAATGCCTTTCTTAGCAAGTCACTATCAGGTTTTTCATTAGAGAGCAATTCCACTCAAACCAATCACACACACACCTCATATACATCATATGTGAGCTTATCAAACACTTAAACAACATCTGGAACACTTATTTCTCAGAATCACCAGTCAATTGCTCAAGGTTTTAACCAAGTTGCAGTTGAGATGCCATGAAGTGATCCAGCCAATTTCCATCAAGTCCAAGCATTCAAACACACTCCATAGGGTGTAGGGAAGCCGTTCAGATCATCACAACTCATATGTAACACCTCCAACTCATAAATCAATTTGCTCTTGCTGTCACGACCTAGAAGTAAGCCTAAACTTGGTCATCTCTCAATCTATGCATATTTCCTTGCACAATACTTTTGCCAAATGTTCATAATCATACATGGAATGTTTCCCCTCAAGTAATTGCTTTGTTTGAATTGTGCATTAAAAATCCCAGCCTTCATGCAGAATTTAGGGTTCTTGAGGATTTTTCGTGATTTCTTGTTTTATGCTTAATTTAAATGAAATTAATTGCCATAGACATGATCGTGAGGTTGAAACGAGTTGATTGGTATGTGGATTGCATGATATAATCAAGTACTCAGTGAGATTGGATAGAAAACGCAAATCTGGGCAAGGCAGAAAACGCGCGTGTTCTTGGTCCATGTTCTTGGCGCCATTTTCATAAATTCAAATATTTGAATTTTGTGATTTTGTTTAATTGATTCAAAAATTAATTTCTCTCTGAGTTTTAATGATTTTGAGTTGATTCTTTTTTTAATAATTCAAAAAAATGTTAAAATATTTTATTTTCCCAAAAAATCCCAAAAATATTATTTATTTCATTTAATTGATATTTTTGCAAAGAATTAATATTTTAATTGTTTTTGACATTTTGAATATTTTTTCCACCTTATTTTGCAACTTTTAATGCCTTCTAACTATTTTGTAGGTCAATATTTAATTTTTGAAGCATTAATCTAAGATCACAATTTTTTTTCCATATGTTAAACAGTTTTGATCGTTTTAATTGAATTTTTATTCAATTAAAATACATTTTGAAAACAAATTAGGGTTTTTTGATTAATTCAACCCTCATAAATCATTTTCAAAACTCTTGGGCCTCTTGAGAGAGTGTAAGACCCAAAACCCCCTTGTACAAACAATTTTGGGCCTCACTTATTGTATAAGTCCCGCTGTACAAGTAAACGGTGCGATCGTCGCCTTTTAAAAAACTATCTGGGCCTACCCTCGTGTTATAAGCCCCACTCTTTTTAAAATTATTTTGGGCCTCTATTATAGTGTAAGACCCAATCCCCTTTTAACCAAAAACAACTTTGGGCCTCAGATATTGTATAAGCCCCTTTGCGTTAAAAGAAAACCTCGGCGCGATCGCCATTTCAAACGGAAAAATCATCTGGGCCTCCCCTCGTGTTGTAAGCCCCATTTCTTTTCTTAAAACCTTTTGGGCCTCTTGAGAGAGTGTAAGACCCATCCCTTTGTACAGAAAACAACTTTTGGGCCTCACTTATTGTATAAGTCCCTCTGTACAAATTCAACAGTGCAATCACTGATAAAACCCTGGGCCTCTCCTTGAGCTGTAAGCCCCAAATCTTTCTTTTTTCAAAGCACTTTCTCCTTTGATTTTGAAATATACTGTTGTTTTCAATCTTTCTTTGTTGAACAACTAACCAAACAGCATGGAAGCTCTACAACCGAGTAAGTGTTTATACGCTCTCATTTACCGCTTTCATATACATATAACTGTATTGTGGGGCTATTTCGCTGTAAGTCTTCTTTCATAAACTCATATCGACTGTGTAATAATAGTATAGATATTTAGAGTTTCCCCGGAAACTACGTCTAGCACTAGGTAAAGCCGTTTCAATTATTCGTAGAAATAGACAATACTAGATCCCCTATAGGAGCACCAGATACAGTCTTCTCTTCGGCTGTCCTCCTTAGGAATTGTCAAGAAACTCCACCTCCCCAGAGATGAATGTATTCTCCGTGAATGGCATCTCTTGAGTTTCTTCCAAATTCTCGAACTTTCCTGGCTTGATCTATTCCTTGTGAATAGCCTGTCTTGAATTTCTCTGGGTTTGGGGACCCAAAGGCTTCTTAAAAGCATCGGCCTCCTCTTGGGCATTGTACAAGGACCCACAGGCTTCCTAAAAGCATACCAGCCTCCTCTTAGGCTTCGTATAATGATCTCTTCTTTCGGGAATGATAGCCTCCTCTTGGGCTTCATACAAGGACCTTTCGGCTTCTTAAAAGTTTCCAGCCTCCTCTTGGGCTTCCTACAAATTGTCCAGACGACCTCCTAAAGGTATAGGAACAGAAACTAGTCATCTTAATAGAACAGTCTTTCCAAGAGTCTACTACTGTTTCTCAAAGCATAGTACAAAAGATGAAACTCTAGACTTGGACAGTCTAATTTCCTTGAGTCTCAAAGATATTCTCAAGCCCCCTTCAAAAATAGGAAGATAACCCGTAGACTCGGACAATCTAAATACCCTTTGGATTTCCCGTTTCCTTAAAGAACAGGAAACAATCCCGATTCTCAGATCAAATCCATGAGTATAGTGTTACTCATATAAGAACTGATTTTCTCTGAACCAACATACTGGACCTGTCACTTAACTGAGACAGCAACCCTAGCCTCCTCTTGGGATTTGTACAAAGATTCTCCCCAGCGGAGCTCACAACTTTAGCCTTCATCTCAGGCTTTATACAAGATACAAAAAGGTTCTTACTGAGCCGAACAAAACTTTTAGCCTCTATCTCGGGCTTTATACGAGATACCAAAAGACTCCCTCGTTGAGTCAAACCCTTTTAGCCTCTCTCTCGGGCTTTGTACGAGACACACATGAAAACCCTCTTGTTGGGCCAATAGCCTCCTCTTAGGCTTTGTATAAGAAAACCACTGGTTGACCCAATCAACCTTTTAGCATCAAAGTTGTGCCTCGTTCATAGTACACAAACATCAACAACTCCTTCCACTTCATCTAATCGATGTAAGCGGCAAGCCTCTGGATCATCTACATCCATGCCACTGTCCCTCCTTTAGCATGAGAAATTCCTAAGGAAAGATGGCATTGCTCTAAACTGAGTTAAAGTCTTCTCCTTCAGGTTGGAAATCCCCTATAAAGGAAATTATGGCTTTGTCGGATTCACAAATCCTGGTTAAAGTAATTCTCCTTTATAAACAGTTGTGACATACAAACCCCTCTCTAGAGATGACAAGTTCTCTCTAAAGTCAACACTCCTTCAGTTTCACATCTTGGGCTTTGAACAAGATACAAATAGACCCTTCAGCTTCACATCTTGGGCTTTGAACAAGATACAAACAACCTTTTCGCTTCACGTCTTGGGCTTTGAACAAGACACCTAAACACCACTTCCTCCCATAGAATAGGACGAACTACGAACGCTCTGATTTCCCCGTTTCGGTAAACGGGAATACGTAGGCATAAGATTGAAAGAAAAATCTTAGCGAGCACACTAAACTAAAATCCTAAATCCCATATCAATTGAGAAGCATCAGTCCTAACTTCCTGCCCAAAGAATAAATCCGTCATTCTGTCAAAATAACACAAGAGAGGCCCCACTACCACATAGCATCCGTAACCTAACAGACCGCTGTTTAAACTCGATATGCAAGCAGGGTTAATTGGAGACATCTATTTCCCTTCCTTCATCAGCTTTAATAGGATAAAAAATAAATCGACCTGTAGTAACCCGAAAAGAGCGACAGTGCTTAAGAACCACGTCCAAAATCGCTCGCTACAGACTTGACGATCATGTCGTCCATGTAGACCTCGAGCATATCGCCGATATCTGCCCGGAAGACTTTGTTCATCATCCGCTGGTAGGTCGCGTCGGCGTTCTTTAGGTCGAAGGGCATTACGTTGTAATAGTAATTGCATGACTCGGTCATGAAGGCGGTATGCTGCTTGTCGGCCTTATCCATGGGGATTTGGTTGTACTCTGAGTAAGCGTCCATGAAGGACAACAGCTTAAAACCTGCAGAATTTTCGACCAGCTGGTCGATGTTAGGCAAAGGGTAAGAATCTTTCGGGCATGCCCTGTTAAGGTCGGTATAATCAACACACATCCTCCATTTTCCATTATTTTTCTTAACGGGTACAACGTTGGACAACCAAGTTGTGTACTTGGCTTCCGAAATGAAATTTACCTCTAGGAGGTCTTTTACAGCTTTTTCAGCAGCCTCCACTTTCTCCGGAGACTGCCTACGCCTACGTTGAGCTATGGCTCTAACGGTCGGGTCTACAGTCAGTTGATGACAAGCCACCTCGGGGTCGAGTCCAGGCATTTTTGAAGCACTCCAGGCGAACAGGTCAGAATTCTCGCGGAGGAAGGCCTCCAGCTGCTTCTTCGCCAGGTCGGGGAGTCCAGAACCAATCTTCACGCTTCGGTCGGGATCGTCTCTGAGGGTCACCAGCTCAAAGTCTCCGTCTGGGACGGGGCGCGTTGGGTAGATAGGCTGCCCGTTGCCTTCAGCTGGAAGGTCATCCCCGGCGGCATCTTCTGGATCCTACTCCCCGGGGAACCTGCTGTCGAGGTCGACCGCGTTGACGGGCGGGAGTGGCATCTGCTCTACGCCCGAAGATATCTTTGCTTGGTTCTTGGGCTTGGAACCAATGATGTTCAAACCCTTGATGGCAGCGTCGAAGCATCTTCTGGCCGCCTCGATGTCCCCGTGCATGGTGACCACACGACCTCTGGCGGTGTAGTACTTCATCTTTAGGTGGACCGTTGAAGGCACCGCAGTAAGTTCGGCCAGGGTGGTCCTCCCAAAGATGCATTTATAGAGGGAAGGACAATCGACCACCAGGAAGCGGGTCTTGACCTGTCGGGCAGTGTCGTCGATCCTGAAGGTTACCATCAGCTCGACGTAGCCCCATGGCCTGGTGGTGGTGCCGTTGAACCCTTGCAAATCCGAGCCCACGTATGGGGTTAAGTGTCTTTCGGTGAGCTGGAGGGTGCTAAAGAGGTGAGCATACATTATGTCCACCGAGCTTCCCTGGTCGACCAGGATCCTGCGGACATCGAAGTTGGCCATCTGCGCTCGAATCAGAAGGGGAATAGTTGCATTTGCCGCCCCTCCGGGAAACTTCTCGAGGTAGAAGGTGATTGGGTTTGATCTCCCTTGCACCTTGTCGAGGGTGGTGGTCTTCGCAGACGTAGCCAACTCCAGCTCGTCAAACTTCCTCTTCATTGATCCAACGGAGATCTTTTCGAGGCCCCTGCCCGATATAACCATCGTCTTGGGGAAGCTTTCCCACGTGTTGCGGGCAGCGATGGGGTCTTCGTCGGGGAAGCTCCTCCAAAGGTTGCGGACAACCTCGGCGTCCTCGATTCCCTCGGGAATGCAGAAATCCTCGGGTCGAGTAATGCTGAGGGCGACCTGAAGTCGATTCTCCCCGTCTGGATGGGTCGTATCCTCGACGCTCTGGGCGTCCCGGTTATCTGCTCGCGGGGGGTCATTCTTCTGGGCGTACTTCTTCAGATGGCCCTCCTTGATCAAGATTTCGATTGCATCCTTGAGGTGGATGCAATCTTCGGTGACGTGTCCGTGGCTGCAGTGGAACCTGCAGTACTTGGACCAGTCAGTGTTTGGTTTGGGAGCCGTCGGTTTGGGAAGACGGACGCTCCCCTTTCGAAACTCCGAGTTGGCGCATTCGGAGAATATTCGCGAGCGGGTCGCGTTGAGTGGAGTGTAATCCGAGAACATAACAGCAGGACCACGGAAGTCCCGGGGTTAGTTGTCCCTCCTCCCCTCTCCTCCACGTCGAGGTGGAGGAGAGCCTTCATCTCTGCGGCTGCGGGAGCTTTCTCGTCGTCACGAGTCGAGGGCCAGCTGGGCGGCCTGTGACTCATCGAACTCGATGTAAGACTGAGCTCGAACGAGTAAATCTTCCAAGTCTATGGGCTTATGGATGCCCACGGTCTTGGTGAAGTCAGTTCCAGGGCGCAATCCCTTCGTGATCAGGAACTTCTTCATCTCATCGGTCGCGTGGACCTCGACAACTTCTCGGTTGAACCTCTCGATATAATTTCGGAGAGATTCGTTCCGTCCCTGGAAGATGGCCTCGAGGGACGCCACTGTCTTCAGATGTCGGCGCGAAGCGGTAAAATGTCTGGAAAACCGCTGCTTGAACTGTTTCCAAGAAGTGATGGACTCTGGAGCAAGCCATTTGTACCATGTCATGGCCCCTTTCCTGAGAGTCGTAGGGAAGAGCTTGTACTTAATGGCTCCTTGAACATTCCTAAAGTCGAGCATCGCTTTGAAGCTCTCAATATGGTCGTCAGGATCAGCCGTGTCGTTATAGGTCCCTAGTTGTGGGGGGCTTCTCCATGCCCAGAGGTATCGGGGTGTCCATAGTTTCCTTGGGCAGGGGAGTTCTTGGATCGTCTTCGTCGCTTCGGACCGGGTAACCTGGACGGGGAGTGACGGTCTTGCCCAGATCCTTGTCCACGAGGAGGATTCTTGGGTTGGCCCCTGGGTCTCTCGCCAGCGTCTCTGCTCCTTTTCTTGGTCGTCTCTTTCGGGGGAGGTGAGCGGTGGCGTTTCTGGGCAACTGCTGGTTGAGGGGGTTCCAAATGTGGCCCGCGACCCTCGCGTCGCGGGGAAGGACTGCGGGAATCCGCCTGGGCAGTTCTCCGGGGAGATTGACGGGGAGAGGGAGGATGACCGTGTCATCGCGGGGAAGAACGTCGGGGTCGACCTCTCTCTAGAGCTTTGATCCGGATGTTCTGTTGTGCGATCATCTGGTTGGTCTGGTTGACCAGGGCGAATAGGGCCACCGTACTGGGATCTGCGTCGGGCGGTGGCGGAATAGGCTGGTACACGGCCTGCAGAATCACCTGTTCGGCGACATCATCAGCTATGTCCTCGGAGAATGGGGAGCTGATCTGCCCATCTCTGATGTCGACGTCCTCGACTTGGACGGCAACGTTATCTTCACGATGGTCGCCATTTTCTGATGGTGCGGCGACGGTGTCCGGTGCTTTGGTTCCAAATACACTGGCCATGGTTGTTGAGAGGGAATACTTTGGTTTATCGAAGGAGAAAAACGGGGAAGCAAAGAGTCCCCATAGTCGGCGCCACTGATCATACCTGGATCAGATAGGAGAACGGTGGCCAGCAACGTCGTGAATCCTCAGCTCCGGTGATGGTGAAACGGCGCGGGGGGGGGGGGGGGGGGGTGTACCTGCAAGGTACTCCGACACTCAAGTAAGGTATAAGTCAGAAGTAAAAGCAAGTATAGAAAAAGGTTAGAGTGTATGATATTGTGTGTAACCTGACCCTCTCAAGTGAGAGGGTATTTATAGAGAGCCCCTAGCGCGGGGCCAACGGTTACTTGCATTGGGCTGGACTGCAAGGCCCAATCCAAGCAACTGCCAGGGCTTACGTGGCGTAGTGAAGACCAGCACGTGGTTTTCGCCCTGGTGTAAAGGTCCCTAAATCTCCTGAAGTAGGGCAGACTGTAATACCCCAAAATTTGCCCTCTCTGTTCGTCATATCATTTAGCATGTGCTTTCATTGCATTGCATTCAAGCATAGAAAAATAAAACATCAAGCATTTAGCATTGCATCTTGCATAAGGGTATGTGATCAGTTGTTTCTCAGAGGTATGGATCATCCAAAGCAAGGGAACCAGAGCCAAGAGTCTTCCAACAAGCCTCAAGGATCTCTTACATCATGTATCATCTCTATTTGATCTCACAAGTCATTGAAAGAAGGGAATTCACCAAGAAGATTGAACAGTGCATAATTTCCTACACAAGGTAGTCCAAAGTTGAGATCTGACCCTCAAATGGGAAAACTCTTTGAGTTTTTATCATCCCCAAATGGCATATTTCATCATTGTTGGAGAGGATACACATCATATTCAGAGGAATTTGGATTTGGAGGATGTGTTATTTCCTCCTAACCAGAGGGTGCCAAAATTAGGGTTTGACCTAAAATCAGTTTATCTCTGATTTTTGGGCAAGACTTGATCTCATGGTATTCCTTACGTTCTTAAGTGTTCATGGATGGAATCTTGGTCATTGGTTCTTTGGGGAAGATGTTCAATGGGTCAGTTACTTGTGAAATAAGCAAAAGTCAACAGTTCAAAAGGAAAGTCAACCATGGGTTTGCAAGGGTTCAAATCATGATTCTCAAGTCCATATAACTTTATTTGGTCAAGGAATTGCATGGATAGCATCATTCATCAAAAATCAAGAGTTTGTGCAAAAGTTACTAAATTTGGAAAATGACCTATAATGAGAACTTTCCATTTTTTGCAGTTTTTCCACCACATTCAACTTGACTTTTCATCATAAAAGAAGCTTCAAATGAATTTTCCTTCAACATGAAAGTTGAATATCTTTCTCTCCCATTTCCAAAAAGTACTAGAAGATTTCCATATCATTTGTGGAACTCTAGTTATGGTGAAAACAATGCAAGGTGCATTTTGATGGTTTTCCATATACCACTTTTTCCACCTTTTGCATTTTGGCACAAATGGACTTGTAATTGGTTTTATTGGTTCATGTCTCATTACAACATTCAAGTACACATCATAAGGATTATTTTTGGCTTTTGAATCAAGTCATTCCATGCCATGTACCTCACTTATTTCACATTGTACAAATTTACAAATGGATAAAAAACTCACAAACCAAGCAAGTGCAAGGCCCAAGTACAATTCAAATGTGATCAGCAGAGGAAATGTGAGTGAATCACACCAATTCCATGACCTTGGCATGTGAGGATTAAGGGGTTAAGCTCAAAGTGCAAAATTTCAAAACCATTCCAATCTCATTAATCAAAGGTTTAATCACTTGCTAATCATAATCAGGGGAATAACCAAGAGTATATAAGCTAACTCATGCCTTCACAGCTAGGTCATGAATTCATTCTTGCTCTGAATTCCAAATTTCTCTCTCACCTTCTCCTCTTCGATTCTCTCTACTCATAAGAGCTTTTGGAGAAATTCTTTCACATTCTGAATCCTTGAAGTTCATAGAACACAAATCAATCATCATCTGAAGCTATAATCAAGGATATCATAGGGTTCGAATTTGGAAACCTCTCCTTCAAAACTCAAGATCTAGGTCAGATTCAAGCTCTAATTGCATTTATTTTGCAATTAGAGGTTCCTAAGGCTCGATCTGTAGCTTATCTCTGGTTTTCTAGGAGTATTTTGAGCTCTTCAAGACCTCAGGTTAGTGGTGATTTCATGCTCTTAAAACTCAAATTTTTTATGTGCATAATGATATGTGTTTGTTGCTGAGCATGTTAATGTGTTTAGAATTAATTTTGGACGTGTAACATGCGCATAATGTGGATCTGAAGTTTTGAATCTCAAACTTGTTTTGTTCGATTTGCACTATGTGTTCATTGTTTGATGAAATGGTTTAGATATTTGAGATCCTCGTGAAAATCTGGTTGGAATGGTCTATCTGTTTGCTGTTTCTGGAGAATTGCAGGTTGTTTTTCATCTGATATGGTGACCGGAGCCCTAGCTTCGTCATCGGAATTATTTGCAGGTCACCGGAGGAAATTTGGAGAAGATGATGTTCTGACCGTTGGATCTAGGGATCTGATGGTCCTTGTTGTGCCACGCCATTTAAAATTTGGTTTTATTTTGTGGTTCGTGTGTTTGTAGTCCATAATAGTTGCTATGTGCCTCCAATCTAAGCCACTGATCTTGCATGTTGTGTGATTTGATGATGTGATTGTGTGCGTAGGATAGATCTGATGGTTGGATTTACGCCAACACATTAAAATATGGTGTGCCTCTCACGTGCCTTCTTTAAAATGCTGAATGATTATGTGTGCGCGTGTGTATGTTGGTTATGGTGTGCGTGTATATCTGAGCCATAAATCATGATTACTTTTTGTTTTGGTTGAATTGATATCACACGTTGGATTGATCTGAGGGTCCTGATTGAATATAATGTTGACTGAATTCCATGTGTAACCTGTTGACTTCGCTGGTGGACTGGTTGTCTTGGGCCTTGCTTTCTGAACCCCCCTCTTTTGGGCCTTTATTGTTTCCAACGTGATTAACTTGCTTGTTGCACCCCCTGAGTTTATTTGATTTCTTTTTATTTTCTTAATTGTTGCATTGTTTGCATTTTAATTTTTAAAAATAGTTTGATGCATTTAAAAATTACCAAAAAAATCATGAAGCATGTTTAGCATTTTATAAAATTTTGGAAAATTTTATTTTCTTATTTTATTTTATTTTTGGTGTCTTAATTAATTGTTTAATTGATTCTCTTTTTGAATTGTTTCATATGTGCATACTTTGCATTGTAGAATTTATTTCTCATCATCTACAAAACATTTTGAACTCATTCTTATTGCATTGTTTCATCAACATCTTGAAGTGCATAAAAACATTTTTCTCATATTTTTAAATTCTGGTCATATTGTATTTTGGTCACACTCTTTTGCATATTAGTTCATCATTCCTATGTGACTTTGCATAATTGTTTGAGGTGCTTATCTTGTGGGTTTTTGTATGAATTTTTGATATGATGTTTGCTTCTGGTTGAGGTGTTTTGAGAATTAATTTGGTAATTTCTGAAGTTGATTTGCTAATTGTTTGATTGCTCTTTGTTTGAGGTCTCTTTTATGCACATCTTTGGATCATGCTTGGTTACTTGTTTGAGAAGGCACTTGTGCCATTATTTGGGATTGTTCCTTTGACTTCATGAGCCATGTTTGAATCATTATAAGTCATGTGATTACAATTATAGGTCATTGGTATGAGGTTGTTGCATATTTTGTGCACATGTTCAATGTTTTATTTACATGCCTCTTTTGACTTATCTTTTCACTTCTTCTCATCTATGCCTCTTCTTGACTTGTGTTTGGTTTGTGTTTGCCATGCCATATCACTTCTTTGCATCTCATTTGATGTATGTTTCTGAATTTGGAGCTTTTTATTCATGTCATATGTTATTCATGTTGCATCTTGCATCCTTTAACATGTTTCATTTACATGCTTCTTTCTTCTTCTTCTAATGGTTCTTAATGCTTGGATACTTGCTTGTGTGCCTTGTGTGACACTTGTATAGCATGTTTAGGCACATGTTTAGGTCATCCACATTCTGACTTTGATTTTATTTGGAGCATTCTTGCATGACCACCTTGCATATCCACTCATTCTTCTTCTACTCCTTCTTTGATGACTTTCTTGGATGTTTTGCCACTTGTTTGCATTCTCTTTGCTTGAGTTTGTTTGGTAAACATTATGGGTCACCTCTAAGGTGTATATTCTGACTTGGTTGAGTTTCATTTGGTTTGTAACCATTTCTCTTTGGGTTGTGTTTCGTTTGGGTTTCATTTATCCTATTGTTGCTTATGTTTGTTTTTGCTAACCATGTAGGGGCAAATGGTAAGTGAATGGGATGTGGATGGTTATCCACATTCTAACTTCTCCTTTCTCTTTTAAGCTTTCATACTTGTGTTTACTTTAGCATTTAAGATGCTCCTTTCTTCTCTTTCACTCTTTCTCATCCCATGAATCTCAAGACTTGTTTAAGTCTTGGATTCTTTCCCTTTAGAGCTACCTAGTCCAACTTAATTTTTTATTAAGCTTGGAGTAGGATTAGCATTAGGTTTTAGGTAGTTGTCCCTCCTAAGCCTCACTAACCATAGGTCATCCACGCATGATAACATTAGGACTCTTAGTCTCCCTTTAGAGTTTCCTTTGCGTTTTCTCTCTTCTCATCTCAAAATAAAAGTAAAAAACACTTAATAAAGGGTAAACGTGTATTGCGCATGAGCCTTAAATGTGGGAAGTGAATAATGGGGGGTTTCCCTCCATTCTTCTAGGGTACTTAGTGTACGTCCTGTTGGGGACGATACGCGACGTATTCGTTCCTATGTCATAGACTTTGGTGCAATGCAAGTTATGAACTAACTTAAAACACTTCTGTCTAAAAAACTCCAAACAAACAATAACGTCTTTCCTCCGGGAATTCTCTTCTCATCTCACTCACTCTCAATGTACGAACGTGCTCCTACTCGTTCTCTTGCAAGATGGTAACGTACTCGGTCCAGCGAGCCTGCAACACCTGAGCTAGAACGTTAGTCGTTCCCTAAAAACACAAACAAAGCGACCCTCGTTGAGGGGAACTACGTCGCTCTGATTCTCATGTTCCCGATGAGATACGTAGGCAGTGGGGTAGGGCCCATTTGAGCACTTCTTTTATTTTCCCTACATTTGTTTCTTCGTTCCTTTCCGTTCTCGTTCCTTTTCCTTTCCAGTAGCAGCGGAGCTCCAGACGACGACACCCTTTGATCGAGACGAGCAAGCGTGGATCACATCGGGTACGATGGAGGCGTGGGGATGCTAATACCTTCCCTTCGCGTAACCGACTCCCGAACCCAGTTCTCTTGGTCGCAAGACCATGCTCTTTCCTTCCTTCAGGTTTATGCGGTGTTTCCTTTCCCTCTCTTAGGATAAATACACATTGCTGACGACTCTGTTTCGGTGCCACTTTCCCGTTTGTACTAGGATGAAAATCCCGGGAGCGACATAGACCGATTCTTTCGGGAGTGGGAAGTTACAAGAGAACGTGTCCTCGCGGGGAGGAGCACGTAGGGCGTCGGGGAGAGGTGTGTCCGTAGGCCAAATGCTTCTGCCTGACAGCCTTGACCTCGCGTGCCCGACGACCAAGGGGACTGGTCCGTGCCCGACACGGGAGTGGCTTTGGCCTTGTTGGGCTTCCGATGGCATTGGGCTTGGACCTGGCCAACAACAGGGCAGACGCTGGCCCAAACCAGAACAATAATAACTTATAATCAAGTGTTCTAGAAAATACTTAAAATAATAAATTAATAAATATATACTTGACTCTCAATATTCGTTATTACATCCAATAAACATGTATATATGAATTCACAAAATATAGCATGGACACAAATAGAGAAAATTAATCACAATATTAACAATTTATAAATATTTATTAAATAAACTTTTTAAATTGAACAATAAATATAAATACTTAAAAACATAATTATACACATATAATTACACTATAAGACAAACTACTTAGAAAATAAATCAAGATAATTTAATAAACATACATATCTAATTATATAAAATATCGGAATGTTACATTATTACCCGCTTAAAATAGTTTCGTCCTCGAAACTAAAAGGTAAATATATTTTTAAGAAAAAACCATTTAAATAAATTATGTGTTTATCTAAAAGTAAACAAAAATACAACAATTCAACTCTTCTAAACACACTTAAGGTGTGTTTGGTTCGGAGTAGATGGAGGGGAGGGGAGGGGAGCAAAATCCCTCCAAAACACATTTTTTACTTCCCTCCAAATTGGGGGGATTTGGAGAAGAGGGGAGGGAAAGTGGGTTTTGATAATTAAAAAATTATTATATTTACTAAAATATCCTCAATTTAATTTTATTATTTCAAAATTATTCGTTTTTTTCGTGTTACTATTTCTCTTCTGTGTGATTTTTTCGATTGCTTCCATCAATTTATTATAATTATTCTTCAACTTCAAATTATTTATAGTTTTTTACTTAATATAAATCATATTCATTATAGTTTTTTTTTTGTTTTTTTATAAAAAAAAATATGTTTAGTTATATTCGTTTTTTCTTCTAATTTTATTATGTATCATATTATATTCTCTTTTATATCTAATTTTAAACCATTTATTTTATTAAACATTTTAAACCATAAATAATTTTTTAGTCAATCAATATTAGAAATTTTATCACAAAAAAAAACATGCATGAATTTTTCACATTTGAATATCATATCACTTATATAAGATCATAAGGATAAAAATATAAATTATTAATAAAATTTCTCCCCTACCCTCCTGAACCAAACACATTTTTATTTAAAATTCCTCCCTTCCACTCCCCTTCCCTATTTTGAACCAAACACTTATCTGATTAAAAAAAATCTCTCCCCTCCCCTTCCCTCCATTAAAATCCCTTCCCTTCATTTGAACCAACAAACCCTTAGTGTCAACAACTAACAATTTTGTTACCCTTCTTTTTCTTGTAATTTAATTCATAAATCTCTCACAACAATTATACAAGAACGTTCCATAAATAAATTTTTTTTTTAAATATCACTTCTTTAAAATTAAAATATCTAAAGTTTTCATTAAAAAATAAATAAATATTTTTAATAATAACAAAAATATATTTAAATAAGATACCATACTTAAAACTATATGTATATAAATTATTTGTTATAAACATTTCTTTTTGCTATATAACTCTTTAAAGGAAAATTTATTCAACCATTTTTTTATAACACTTTCCGAAAAGATAAATATTTATATCTTATTTATATTTTTTAAAAAAAATTATTATAAAATTCAAAAACCAGTTTCTTGCGATCTTATTTCTACATGCATATGTACAACCTTTTAATATTCTCAATTTACTTTTAAAATAAAATTTATGGTTTCATAATTAATTATATGTAGGAGTTTTTTTTTATTACAATTTAACTTCATGTTAAATTATTATAATAATATAAGCACCACAAAACTATAGCAATCACCTTTTTTTTCTTTTTTTTTTTTAAAAAAAATAACAATAGTCTTTCTCAAACTAAATATGAAAAATTATAGAATTTTTGCTAAAAGAAAACAACGAAAAAAATATATTCCACTAAGTTCTAACATTACAAATCGGTTATAATATCATTTAAAATTATACCAAACAACTTTCATAGTAGATATTAACCTACCTAAGATTCCAAAAACTTTAAATTATTATTATTTTGATAAACTAATCTTAAATCCCTTAGATATTTTGACTTGACATTTTAGATTTTATAAATTATTTTTAATACTGAAAAATAAAACAAAATTGTTTTTTTCGAATGTTATATATTTTCAAATCATAATATATTATAAATATCTAAATTTTTATTCTCTATAACTTCTTTGATGAGATTTTAATATTTAGGATCTTATTCACAAAACTCTTTAAATATATATATATATATATATTTTTTTTTTTGTAACAACTGATTTTCTATATAGTTTCTCAGAAATGAAGACCATCTTTTTTTTTTTTTTGAAATATAGGAGGGCCTAAGCCCAGCAGAAGAACTTAAAGAAAAATATCCCGGTCTACCGGGCGTCCATCCGCGTCGCCTCGAACCATATAGGCCATATCACTCGGACAATGCTCAGACTCTTCTTTGCAAGGTAGTTAGCACACAAGTTTGCCTCCCGATAGACGTGAGAGAACCGTGCCACCTTTCTATCTGTCATAAGCTTGCGAATATGCCGCACTAAGCCCCTCCCATTGTGCAAGGAAGTTTCCTTGACTGTAAGGATATCCACCACTTTCTTGTTATCCGATTGGACCTCGATTATGTCATGTCCCATATCAAAAGCTAGACGCATTCCGTCAAGCACCCCCCACAATTCAGCCACAAAAACGTCGCACTTTCCAATTCTCCTAGAGAAGCCAAAAATCCAACTCCCAGTGTGATCTCGAATCAGTCCCCCACAACTGGCGTCTAAACTATTATTAACCGCCCCATCCACATTCACTGCAATCCAGCCTTCACAAGGCGGATGCCAACGCACTGGTGTAGTGATTTGGTTTCTCCCTGAGACTCGAGCAACATTACCTTGCGCGTGTGTGAAGTTTCGAACCTTCTCCCAAATAATAGGCGTCAAACTCTGGGGCATGGAGTATGTGTCATCATGCTTCCGCTTATTTCTCCAATACCATAACGTATGACACACCGTGGCCCAAAGACTTCCCCACTCCAAAGAGCCCGAGTATCCAAAACCATTATTAATGTTCAAGTGTATCCATTCCTGCACTGAACCGCGAAGAAACTGTCCCAGAATTCTAATGAAGACCATCATTAAAAATGAGATCTTACTTAATTCCCTCTTTTTTACCAATGAAAAAACTCTAAATAAAATAAATTCAATTTTAAATATAAAAAAAACTCTTAAAATTTAAAGATGATTAACTTTATTGCTCAAAGTCTGTAACAAGTTTTTTTTCTGCCTTTAAATACCTAAATCCACAAATCATGTTTCTAACCTTTATTTTTTAAACGTGTCAAAAAATCAGAAAAAGCCAAGTTCCTAATAACCATAATTTATTTCTATTTTTATTTATTTATTTGAGCATGGATAAGTCCCTATTCAACCAAATAGAAAACAAAAGACAATTTAAAAATTAAAAAAAAATTTGAATTTTTTTTAGACACACTACTAATTTGTTCTCTATGTTTTAAATTCTACCAAAAATTAGTATTAGATAGAGAGAGAGTTTTAAGTGTATAGAAGGAAAGAGGATAGGTTTTTTTCTTCTTCATTTGACTCTTTATATTATTAGAAATAATGAATAGTTCATAGTACGTGTATTTGAAGGAGTAGAGGTTATAATTCTGTTTTTAATTATTTAATAACTATTCACTAATAATTCAATAGTATTGATTCATCGTAAATGTAAATTATTTTTTTATTCTCAATTCAATAAATATCAGTAAATGTAAATTATTATTTTTTTATTTCCATCAATAATATTTATTTCCACTAAATGTAAATAATTATCAATAGTATTTCTCTATACTACAAATAAATTATTTTTTTACCCACTTTTAATAGTTACAGCTTCTTCCATATCTATTATCTTCATTAATCTGTTCTTCATCAATAAAATCAATTAATTACTTAATAAAAATAATATATATTTCTCTATATTATCTAAATAAAATAATACAAGACAACATTTACCTAACATAATACATTTTGGGCATTTCTTATCACACCACTCTTGTTTCTTAGGCACCATCTGAATTTCCGGTTTTGCCCCCTGATTCCGGATGTACACATCCGGATGCACCAATTTTTTTTAAAACGCTGATTCTTTCCGGAAGTGGACATCCGGAAACATTCCTGATCTGCAGATCCGGAAAAGGCAGAACATTATTTTTTTTTTAAAAATCGGTTTTTTTGCTTGGTCGCATTTGTTAATAAATCGTCGCAATTTAATATACATTTGACAACATCCATATATAAAATAAAATGATATATATATAATAAATCTCTGTCAAAATACAGTGCATACATCTAATATAAATATAATACATCAAACAAAAAACTACTGCGTATGGCGAAGGATCTCTCCTGGCTCCCCTGCTCCTCTGCCCCTACCCGCCATCCTGGATCGATGTCTGCGGTACTGAAGTGCCCCCTGAGCAATCGCAATAATCCTGTCCACGGCAAGTCTGGCACCAGAGCCCTCAGGGAGGTGACCGTCCGCAATGGCCTGCCGCGCTATCTGCTCTATCTCACGACAGCGTGGTAGGACATCCTGAGTGTGGTCCAGCTGAGACTGCCGCTCCTCTAATATCTCCTGATGAGCAGGTCTGGGTGGCGATCCCTCAGCAGTGGGCACCATGCATGGGTGTGAGACGGTGTAGAACCACACGATGTACCCGGCAGCAACACTCCAGTCTGTCTCCGCTCTGGTCGCCCGAGCCTCCTCCGGTACCAAGTGGGACTGGTAGTCAGCATATAGCTCATCTATCTGCCTGCGGGTTAAGCCTAGAGGAGCAGACTCATGAGACATCCTGGGGATCGTCTGCGTGTAACCGAACTGACGCAATACGCGCTCTAGCAGGTATCGGGCAGTAACAGTCGAACTGCATGCCAACCATCCTGAGAACAAATAATCCTCATCGAACGGGCGCGTCACACGGTGATCGGCATAGGGGCAATACAAAACGTCCTCAGCAGCCATCCGATCTAGATACACTCTGAAGGGGTCCGGCGCCTGGTTCCCTCTGAGCAGGACAAATGCAGCAGCACGTGGCATATCCTCAGTGTACCCCTGGGCACTCCCCCAACCAGTAATATAAGGAAAGTGTTGTAAAATCCACGCCTGAAATGGAAAACATAACATGGGTGTCAAACATTATAATGAATACAGAAAGAAAAGAAATGAAAAAATCACTTAGAATATTAGATTGTTACCACGTATAGCGTACAGCTGCCTGCCACAGTCTTGGCTGCCCAGCGGCAACCATTAGAGAGCCTGGAATAGGTGAATGCCAGCGCAGCAGCCCCCCAGTTGTACCGATGGATCTCTGTCTGATCCGAAAGGTACCTGAGGTAGACGATATCAACATAATAGGCGCTGGTGTCCACAAACACCTGCGTGCCTAGCAAAAACAAGTAGTAGCACCTTAGGGCACGCGTCCTGTGGATCGCCACCTCAGCTGGATCACCATCTGCCCGTCCTGCCTCTGCAAGCGCCTCAGTAAATCTATCCATCAAAAATGAGAACCGTACGTGTGCGCCCCTCAACTGGTGCACTTCCGTATGTGCCTTCTCTGGGCTAGCCCCAAGCTCTATAACCAATAACTCTATGTCGTCCGCCTTCGTCATCCTACCGTGACTCAGAAGGGTACCCGTGATCGGTAGATGTAAGAGGCACGAGATGTCGTCTAGCGTGATCGTGATCTCGCCGTACGGTAGATGGAATGAGGATGTCTCAGGGTGCCATCTCTCAACAAATGCCATCAGGATACCGTACTGGATCTGGGAATACCCAATCCTAGACAGGCCTCCAAGACCAGACTCCGCAAGTGCAGACGTGAACCGCTCAGCTGTAGGCAGCATCTCAATCGTGTCCATAACCTTGCCCCCATGGTTATAGAATTTCTGTGAATCCTTATCCTGAAAATTTCCAAATAAAACAATGTTACAAATGAACATATTTTCAACGAATACAATTCTATAAATAAACCGAGAAAGGTTACCTGTCCTAGCCAGACAAATCTGGCAGTATGCTCAGAGTACCCCGCGAGTAGGGACATATTAGACGGTCCCCCGGGGTAACCGCCCAGCTCATCGAAATCGTCATCATCGCCAACACCCTCATGTGTTGGGTGATCACCCTCTGGAATAGGAACAGCAACAGGGGAACGAGGAGGAGCAGTTGATGGAGCTGTAGTCTCCCGACGACGCCTGCGTGCAGGCTGGGACCCTGATGAACTAGCAGTAGAATCCCGACGCCTCCGAGATGTGGATGGCTGTGGTGTAGGATGTGGTGTAGGATGTCCCTCAGCTGTAGGGGCTATCCCAACTCCCTCTGCGTCGGAAGCCTCAGTTGTAGACTGCATCCGCTCACGTCGGACAGATGCGTGCTGAGCTGTCCGTCCATGTATGGTACGATCGTCTCTGCCAGCCATCTAATCTGCAAAGCATAATAAATAAATTAAATTTTGTTTAAAAATAATTAAACAAAAACAAACAAACAAGCAAAATTAAAAAAGGAAAAAAAAATAGTCTTCCGGATGTGCACATCCGGAAGGACTCAGAATTTTAAACGTTAGGTATTTCCGGATGTGCACATCCGGAAACACTAAACGTTCCAATATTTCCAGATCTGTACATCCGGTACGTATTTTGAAGTTTAAAAACGGCACTCATGGCCACTGTAACAACCAAAAGGGCATTTTTATGCCCTGATCGTCCGTTTGAAGCAGTAAAAATGACCTACATTGTCTCTAACCTATGTTATTCATACAACCTAACAATTTCTACACCTAAATGTCTACTCTAAATCGATTACTCGAAAATTACTCCGAAACTCTAAAATTTGAAAACTTACCGATTAAAATGTGATACGGAGGATTTGGAGTGTGTTGATCGTTGTAGTAGTTGCTCTGCGCCGAACTCGAGTGAAAAAAATCGAGATTTGTGGTGATTGAAAATTTGAGAGTTTGAGAGAGTTTGAGAAGGAGTGGAAATGGAAAGGTGAATAATGAGGGGGGAGAACGTCTGGCGCGAACTAATAAGAAATACTTCCGGATGTGCACATCAGAATTGTTTCCGGATATGCATATCCGGAACACTTCAGGGTTTTTTAAAAATTTGGTGCGTCCGGATTTGCACATCCAGAATATAGGGGCAAAAAAATAATTTCACGTGGTGCCTAAGAAATTTGGGTGGTGCATTAAGAAATGCCCTACATTTTAACTCATAGTATAGTAGCATGTGTGCAGATCAAAATTCTTATATTACACACAAAAATTAATGCTTACTAATAGCATATATTGATCACTGAAATTAATCAAATAAATTTATAATTAATAATATTTTATAAAAATAGTTTTTTTTCTCCTAATAATAACATATATTCAAATTACCATGGTGAACAACATGTGTTTAAATTTCTAATTTGGAGTATGAATATTTTCTTTTCTTTCTTCTCTTTAACAAAAAATAAATAAGTTTATCGACCATCAATAAACTAAAATTTCAAATTCATTAAATATTTCAAACAAATAGACAATAAAAAACTCATGTTCTTTATATATCTACAACAACAAAGAGTAACTCAAGAACATGCACACATTCCATAAAATAAATCCAATGCATCTTATAAGCACAATAACTTTCAATCACCAATGATATATTAAGATAAATAAATAAAATAAGTCTAACAATAAGAAATCAAAACCTTAACACATCACCCAGAGGCAAGCGTCATACGAAATTGTCCCACCCAAATTTATTTTTATTCGAGGATTATGCTCTAATACCAATTGTAACATCCTGGATTTTTATCCAAGAAATTACATAAAATTCTGTTTATTAAAAATTTGCAGCTATTTTTATTTTATTTTGAAAATAAAATATTTATAGATAGAATATTTATAATAATTCGAAAATGATAATCTTAAAAAAAAAATCATTATGGTTAAAATAATTACAATGAAAATAATAAAATAGTGTATCATAACAATTTATTTATTACATAAAATACTAAATTTGCAAAAACCTGTTTGATCCTCGTAAGCGCTTCAAGCAACACATTCAATCATGTCTTTCTTCTTGAGTACCTATAATGTTATGGTAAAGGGTCAATTTTCTTATCCACATTGAATCATACTCACCTTAAGAAAAATGTCATAAAACAATAATAAAACACTTCACCATTCAAAATATGATTTTTAGTTTTTTTTATTACTTGTACTTATAGTATATGAAATGCAATGTGACCATAACCATTACATTAGACACTAATGATATGAGGCACTAATGATCTGGATAATAAAACCCATTCCAATGGAAAAATTTGGCACACAGGCTCCTGCCGCAAAGGCCGAAAAGCGTCAATATAAAACTCATTCCAATGGGAAAAGCGTCGATTTGCCACAAAACATAAGACACTGACTCATCTACTCACATTCTATATGATGCATGTCTCAATAAATTTGCCACAAAGGCATAACACACCGACTTATATATTTATTTTTATTCATTTACATTTCCTTTGTTTAAAACACATCATTTGGTTCATAACTATTTACAAAACAAAAGAGAAACATAACTATTTTTCAAAGTAAATATAAAGTAATCATTCACACAACACAAACTTATAAATGTGTCATGTACTATTTATTTTGTCTCTTTTCAAAGCTATGTTCTTCCTCTTAGTTCACATTTCACTTAAGATAGAGCACATGAGAATACTTCAGTGACGGAAAAATTATAATAATAAAAATATAATAACAATAATGTAATTTAGTTAATTTCATTCCGTGTATCATTTACTGAAAGATTTTATATTTGTATTTTTATTATATTGTTCTAAAATTTAGGACACACTAATAAAATGATTCATACAAATATAATATAATACTATTTTAATAGAATAAAATTAAAACGTATGCGCAAACCTTAAAATATAAGGACTAAAACAAAAACAAAAAACTTACAGGGACCAAAATAAAAAACGCACTAACTTACATGGACCAAAAGACTATTTAAGCCTAAAATAAATCACCTATTGAATAATATAAAATAAAATTATCAATTGATTACAATAAAATAAATCATATATAATATTTTATTTTATTATGATCACACTAAATTGACAACTTAAAATAAATAAACTAAATAAATATTCATAATACCTCATAATCAAGTGTTCTAAAAAATACTTAAAATAATAAATTAATAAATATATACTTGACTCTCAATATTCGTTATTATATCTAGTGATGTAAATGGATATCCATGAGGACAGATACTATGATATCTGTATCTGTTCCGTTGGATAAATATGATATTCATATCCGCCCCATATCCATGTAGATATTCGTTAAGCGGATAATCCGCGGGTTTTACAATATCTGCGGATATTTACAGATATCCATGGATAATATTTTTTTTATAAAAATATTTTTAACTTCTTTTAAAGACACAAAAAATTATTATCACATAGCATCCATACAATATTACAATCCACTCTTAATTTAAGAATAAAATTTCATCACATTAATTTTCTTCTTATTCACCAAAACATAATTAGATTCAAACATAATATTCATACATTTCATTTTTAACCAAACAAATAAAAGATATTGTGATTGTGAGTTATGATGGAAGAGTGAACGACAGAGGAGTAGGAAGGAAGACATTGGTTCGATAGAGGAATGACGACACTAGTTGGTTGGAATGTGAAATTGTTGAAGTGAGGTATAAAGTATTGAAGAGTTTAAATATGAAATGATTAATAGAATTTGAATGAAATGTTAAAGGTTTTCTTCAAAGAAAATTTCAAAAAAAAAATAAATAAATATAAGAAGACTAATTTTTTTTAGAAGATGAAAAGATAAGGTATAATATGTAAAGAAATGTGGTTGGGCCTAACTCAACCCTACAAAACCGGTTGGTAGAGTGAGGATTACCCTCACTTATAAACATATGTACATGTCATATATTGTCCGATGTGGGACTCTTAACATAATAAAATAATGATATTTAAATGATTTTTATAATTTATTAACGGATATGGATATTCGCAGGCACAGATATCATTAAACCCGTATACATATCCATTAACAAATGGGTATTTAAATATTCATTTATTTTATCCGTAGATATCCATAAAGTTACCTATCTAATATCCGTGACGGATTTTATCCGTTGATATCCGCGGGTACGGATTTTTTTTCCATCCCTAAGATTTATATCCAATAAACATGTATATATGAATTCACAAAATATAGCATGGACACAAATAGAGAAAATTAATCACAATATTAACAATTTATAAATACTTATTAAATAAACTTTTTAAATTAGACAATAAATATAAATACTTAAAAATACAAGTATACACATATAATTACACCTTAAGACAAACTACTTAAAAAATAAATCAAGATAATTTAATAAAAATACATATCTAATTATATAAAATATCAGGATGTTACAGGAAGCATATGCATATTCTCAATGTGGCAAGAGCCCTCATGTTTCAATGCAACTTACCAAATATTTTTTGGAACTTTGCCATCAGCCATGCAGTGTTTCTAATTAATGGGTTACCATCCCCTATCATCACCTCACATTCTCCTTATCAGTTACTTCATGGTTCACATCCCATTTATGACAACATCAAAGTATTTGGTTGTCTAGTTTTTTCCTCAACAATTCTCCAAGGGCGCAAGAAACTTGATCCTCGTGCAACAAAAGGTGTTTTCCTTGGTTACAAACAAGGCACAAAAGGTTACATAGTTATGAATTTTCACACCATAGAAATTTTCTTATCTAGAAATGTCTCTTTTTATGTAGACTTTTTCCCTTTCATTTTACACAATGACGATGCATCTATTTAACCTACTCGAATACTTGACTAATATCTTCCTTTTCTTGATACACCAAATGACTCAAATGAGACACTCACAAGTTAACATATTTCTCAATCTCAAACCTTAAATTCTAATAAACCAGACAAACCTACAAACACTCCACATCAAAATTCACCTGTACCTTATCAACCTCTGACACCTATCCAAACTTCTACTCAACCTACCAATAACCAACCCTCGACCCTTCTCCAAGATTCCACTCCCCTCATCACTTCAAAAATCTCCAATATAGTCATATATAAACCTAAGAGGTTTTATGATTTTGTTTGTAACAACCTCATGTCATCTTAATCTATCACACAAATTAATACATAAATTAATACACCTTATCCAATTCAACCTTACCTAAGTCACTCACACCTGTCTTCCACCTCAACCCACTGCATGTTTTCCATCACCTCTCAAAGTGAACCAATCACCTTCAAACAAGCCTTCAAACATGAATGCAAGAATTAAGCCATTGTCATTGAATTACAAGCTCTGCATGTCAACCACACTTGGATC